>CM032456.1:10402650-10465847 GCA_019049505.1 Pachyrhynchus sulphureomaculatus | reverse complement strand
AGCTTGCATTGTGTACATAGCGATAGTGAGTGTGTGTTGTCATACTTAAGAAAAAATATTTATTAAAGACTATATTTTAATGAATTATTTATGTTTACGTAAATACCTGAGGGGCAAATTGATTAGCTTTTACTCCAATTTGAGAGAAACTTGACGTCGCATCTGCTATGGGTCCTTCTTTAAATGCATACAAAGAAATTTTATGGTTTCTTTCTTTATTTGGCTGTCGTAGCCTTCCTTGTGGCGGCGGTGCTAAATTTCTAGTAAATTGATCAGTTTGAGGGTTGGCAAAAAAGTACGTTGGTCTTTGAAGGGTACCTTCTCCTCCAGTAAGGGGAAACCTAGTTAGTTCGACATGAGCGTTCGGCTGATTTATTCCGAAGCTTGAACTGCCTATTAAACCAAATCCTTGAGCCTCTCTTGTTTTTACGTTGTTGGGAGAAATTGATTTGACAATGGAATAACTGCCTAAATAAAAATATTAGCAAAAAATAACTTAAACTTTATATAAAATAGTTTATATTTAAGAATTAATTAAGAAACAAAATGACACTTTAGGTGCAAGTCGAAATTTGACTCGTGGCATTTACTTTTAACTAAAATTATTTATGTTTTATTAGTAAATGGTATATTTCATGCATGACAATGGTGAATATTAATGAAAATATACTTTCCACATGAGTATGACAGTTTGGTGATATAAACAAAAGCTGTACTTTATAGGTCAGAGAATAGGGTAAAAAAGAGCAAGTAAAAAATTCAATTTATCACTTGCTTTATTTGCAGGTACAGGAACTACAAACGAGTAGTGTGTGCAAAAGTTTCGCATGTTATGGAAATTGTGCAAAATCAGTAGTGTTCTAGAGTATTGCGTTGGCAAATACTTTCTAATACACTTGTATAGATGCAAATTAAAAATATGAAATTGATTTGGCTAATAGATTATTCAATTTACTTTAATAAAATTGAATTTAAAGTGACATATTTAATACTTTCAAAATGAACTGTATTTTCATATTGTTAATAAAATTTAGCAGAGATAAACTCATCCTGTTCGTTTAAAAATAAAAACTTTCTATCACGATGTTTACGTAAGTTTGTGTGAAAAATCTATTTTCTTATTTCTCGACCCTTTGAATTCCTCGCATCTTACATTTGTCGGCTAATACGTAAATCTGCAATAAATGGTTCACTTTACAAAATACTTTTTTTTCAATAATCAAACAGTAGTGCTTCCGCAGTTATCATAGACATACCAGTTTTATTATCTTATTATCCAAAAATTTAAAAGAGAAAATCAATGATCGCTACTATTGGCGAACGCGACTAATTCCTCTGACTTAACTTTTTAGTATTCCGTTATAGCCGATTTTCTCTGAAACTATCTGACATAGAAAGCTACATTCCGACATAAGGGGTTAATTCTGAAAGGTGAAATCACAAGTGAAAAAAAAAAATTCTTTTCAAGATCATCGAGTGAGATATCAAATGATAGCTTGTGAAAACGCGAGTTCAAAAATATATATGATATAATACTCGCCCAAACTTTTTTTTATATTATGTTTAGAAAATTTCCAAAAATCGTTGTCCCACTACCCTTTCTCTAAGAGTATTAATCCAAAATTTTCGAAAAAATGCTGGAATATTCGCCATAAGGAGTAGATTGAATAAAAATTATCACGAGTGCATTACATCTGATAATTCATCTGATATATAAAAACAAAAAAAAAAATTAAAAGCAATCAAGGAACACTAACTGCGCAAGTCCGACTTTTTTAATGATAGTGATATTTAGCTAAAAATACGAAGTTTGTTTTCTTAAATATTCCTGTAAGGAAACGTCAACCAAGTGTAAATGGTCCGTAACAAATCTAAAATGTTGTTATTAATCCTTTATTATTATCACAAGTTGTATTATGGTAAGCAAGTATTCGCAAATGGAGGTGTGGATATTTCGCAGACTCCTGAGGATACCAGAGATTGCGCATGTCACAAACGAAGATGTTTTCTATCAAGCACAATGTGAGAGTCAACTTTTGCAAACAATCGAGTAAAGAAAGACCGCATATCTGGGTCATATAATGCGTGGTGATAAATATGAGATTTTGAAACTCAAAATGGAAGGAAAGATTAAAGGCAAACGAGGCATAGGTAGAAAAAGGTATTCCTAGTTTAAAAATATCAGAGAGTGGACAATCTTGAAAGCCTATTGCACTGTTCCGCGCCGCCCAGAATCGTCAAATGTTCGCTGAGATTTTTGCTAACCTTCATTAATGAAGACGGCATTCTAAGAAGAAGATAATTAATATGTAGAAACGTAATGCCAAGCATACATTGTTGGAATCTTGTTGACAGTACATTATGTCATTTGGATGAAATTAATGATCTGATATCTATAAGTTATTTCATTTCGAGAGAAAGCATTCTATAGTAATTAATAAATTTATAAGATTGAAAAAGCAAATATTTTTTTACCAAGAACCTCAGTGCTTCGCTCTTGTAATTGTAACCGACATGACCTGCATTTTCATGCAAAAGGACCTTGTTGTTTACTTGCATAATTAATCTATAAAAGATAATTTAAAGGTGGTGGTGGTAATCACAAATCGATTTTTCTTTGTTTATTTATATATGATGAAAAGGCAGTAAGAGCAAATTTGGGAGGGTTTCGAAGGCGCTACTAGTTGATGCCCATTGTTAGATCTTCAAAAAAGTATCTAAGTAGTTTTAAAAAAAACGGCCAAGTGCAAGTTGGACTTGCGCAATTAGTGTTCCGTACGTGGACTGCTTTTATAACAAAAATTTTTGTTACGGAGGTATAAAATGATCAGTGACTTCACAAAACACAACCCAAATTAGTTGTCAACAAAGTTTGTTTCCGACCTTTACTGAAAACTGATGACTTTGAAATGTTTGTTTATTTTATATACCAGATAAGTTATTAAAGGTAATGCACTCGTGATAATTTTCGTTCAATGTACTCCCTGTGGAGAATATTCCAGAATTTTTTCAAAAATTTTTGATCAGTACCGTCAAACGGGGTGAAGTCGATCAAAAAAATACTTTTTTTTTGAGATAACTGAATAACAAATAATTATATTTTAATGCAATTAAAAATATAACTTCCTTGATACTTAGGTTGTCGATTGGTGACTGGAGTAAGGTCATAGATGCAAATTTTTTTTTTTTATTTTGAATTAAAAGGTGATCGACTTCACCCCAGGGTTCGGGGTGAAGTCGATCACCCATTTTAAAATGCATATTTCCAACTTTAGGATTGTTCGGGATGAAGTCGATCAGTAAAAAAATTAAAAAAATTATATGTAGGTACCAAGGTACCACCTACATTTGCAGAATTTTGCAATAAAACACAAATTAAGGAAATATAAATGTTTATTCTTTGGACAAGCTTTACACAGCCATTGATTTCTTAATGACATAAACCTTAAATAAACAAAACTATACTTAAAAATAAAAATACAGGCAAAAATAAAACTAAAAAACAGAATTCAAAAAATTACGAAATGAAATGAACACACAAAAATTTCTCACTGGAGTGTTTCCATTTCGTTTTTTTCTAAGCGAGAAGAAATGTTTGCCCCGCTTTAGTGATTTTAAATTAACTTGTCGGACAATCTGTTCCCTGTTTATGACAGACTCATCCGGAATATTTGGATAAATGAAAAAACAAAGATTTCATGGATGGATGTTTACGCAGTGTACTTACAATTATCTCAGTCCCTGATATTTCAATAATTTTAGCGATATAAAATCGATCTCTTATTTGTTTCATATTTTGTGATGATAAATTGTCCTATATCCCAGTTCCTGGATGAATCAAGAATAATGTTGGCTGGCTCAGCAGAACTTTCTCCCAATTTCATAATCATTTGTGTTGATATGCTGTTCCTCCGCCTCCAATGTCTGTAAGTCATCTTTCTCTTCGCTGTCGCTTATTTGCCTCTTACGTGTTTTGGGTTGCTTGCAACTGCTCTGGTTCTCTTTTTCCAAATCTTCTGTGCCTATGCTTTTGCCAGCGACTATGTTTAGTCTTTTTCCTCGCTTTGGAGCATCATTAGGCCCAGTCTTGAGCTCGTGTAGATAATCTACAAGCACTGCAGTCATTGAAGTTTCTGCCACGTTTTCTTCCTCCGGTGTAGTAGGCTCTTTTCTTTTTATTTTTGCAAGAACAGCATCGGGATTGAAGGGGACTAGGCCGCAGGCTCTAAATCCAGCTAAAATATTGTTCATTTCGCGATCCCCAAGTCCTTCAACCGTGGTTTTCATCATCCTAGGAAATATAGTTTTTGGTAAAACCCCCCTATTCTTTAGTTTCCATTCCTTCAGTGCTCTTTTCCATGATGCTTTGAGAGGACGAAAATATGCCACGTCCAGTGGCTGGAGCATGTGGGTCGAATTGGGGGGGGAGTAAGACAAACTTATGTTGTTATTTTCGCACTCTTGAATGACACTGACAGTAATATGACTTTGCAAGTTATCTCCAATAAGCAACTTGGTTCCTTCTAATTTTCGGAAAAATGGAAGTGCTACGGTCCTGAACCAATCGTCAAACAATTCAGAATCAAACCATCCCTTTGGAGACCTGTTGTAAATTGCTCCTGGTAATCCGCCCTCCTTCCAACCTTCATAAATATGTTTGGCTTTGTACACTGTATAAGTAGGGAGACGAGTTTTATCAGCAGCTATTGCGAACATAACTGTTGTGCTGCTTTTGGTGGTGTCAAGTGTCCTGTAGGCGTGTTTGCTTCCTTTCTTCATTACCACTTTAACCACTCCGGGATCGTCAACGAAGTTTGTTTCGTCATAGTTTACAACGTTTTGTGGTGGGATATCTCTGATTATATCCGCCACATTTCGGAAATATTCCTCAACAATCTCGTTTGTTACAGCGGCTCTCACTCGCTTTGTATTCTCCGCAAGCTTGACTGTAAGCTGAGGATGCCTCTTCATCAGACCATTAAACCACCCTTCTCCTGGCATATTATTTTTAAATCGCTTTTCAGTGATGCCGCGACTATTTAAATATTGCTGCGTGATTCGCCTAATATCAATGGGCTTTAATGGGAAACCTCACTCAGCACAGGTTTGCAAAGCATTCACTAACAAAGTTTCAGAATGCTCGTCAAGAGCAGGTTGACCACCATATGTCAAGAGAGCTGCCGCATGATAGTGATTGTTAAGTGTCGTATATGGCACTGCAAACCTTTCTGACGCTTTTCGCATGCTCAGTCGTTTTTTGCGCACTGCATCCAGCGCTCTCTCTAAATACACGAGATCGTAGTTTTTTTTGCCATAAGCACCCAGCTTCTTTATGTATTTTCGTGGCATCTATAAAAAAAGAAAATAATAAAATACGATTCGCCCCCACCCTGCCCGACACCCCTCATATGCTAGCACACAAAATTAATATATAAGAAAATTATACAAAAACAAATTGCTTTAAAACATAATCTCAAAACCTAACAAAATACAGCGAAAACCAAGTGATCCATTTCATCCCGTTGTTTTGTTTCTACACACAAAAATTGCAATTGAAATCACACAAAAAATAAATTAGCATGTCTGATTGTGAATACCTTTTCTTGAATATATTCCTTATTACCTAGAGGAGCTCGGACGGGCTTAGTTTTCACTGTTTTGGCTGTGCAACTATTTGATTTCACATATTTTAAAGATTGAGAAATTTTGCTCTTTTACTATTTAATTATTTTTGGAAAACTCACTTTACACGATTACCCAACAACACCGGTATAATAGATGTTCATCTGTTCGCCACACGAATGTAAATAAGAATCAGCTGATTTGTAATGCAGTGTTGCCATTATGCTTAAACATAAATGAAAATACTGGTTTGATCGACTTCACCCCTGCCGATCGACTTCACCCCGTTTGACGGTACTTTTCGAGATAAGGGACAGCGATCAAAGAAAAGTGTGTGCAAATATTACATTATATATACTTTTGAACTCGTGTTTTTACAAGCTTTCATTTGACATCCCACTCAATGACCTGGTAAAAAAAAAAATTTCACTTCTGATTTCCCCCACCAAAACTAACTCCTTAAGTCAAAATTTAACTTTCAAAACTATACGGTTCTGATGAGGCCATTAATTTTTATATTAGTGTCATATTTCAACTTGCTATGTCAAATGTTCGGAGAAAATCGGGTGTGACAGACAGACGGACAGACACCAAACTGATTTTATAAGTGTTCCGTACGGAACATTAAAAAGAACTATCTACAGATCTTGACTGAATGACAGGTTTACATCTCATCCTAGAAATAATAAAAACACCAGAAATTTAAAAGTTTAAGAAATTGGAAACAGTAGTTTTCAAATTAATCTGCATAGATAGCGTGACAAAGAGTGTTATTTTTTTAGGTCACAGCATAATAAATTTATTTACATTTAGATACAGTAAACTCTCCATATAGTAAATCTGCTGGGATTACAATAGTACACGTTATATCGAGAATTATGTTATGACGAGAAGAAAAACCTGGAAAACGTCAGCTCCTAATTTAACAGGTTTCGGTAATTATATCAGTGAAAATTGCATGAGTTATATCACATTGCCGTCGCCAGAAAAAAATACCGCTGATAGGTACTACTTGCACATTTAATTTACTCTTTCAGATCATGTATCAATGAGGGCATAAAAGCATTGGCTATATGACGACTATACATTAGACAGCTTTCTGCTATAGAGTTTGGTGTTTTCATACTTCTTTGAAAGGTAGCTAAGAATTTGGGCCAAAGTTAACAAAACAAGTATACATTCCATTACTAATCTTTTCCAAAGCCGTTGATGAGTTATAAATTACTCATTTCACTCTCTATAAAAGATTTACGATAGTATATCTCCTGCCCTTTGGCACTGAATATAGTGATAAATATTTGAATATACAACCAAGGTAGGGCGAATTTTGCCTGATATTCGTTATATTTTTAGTAGAAAATCGTGAACTGGAATGCTAAGAATTTCGTTATAATGATATCGGTTATATTGGGGATATTTAGCATTTCAAATGGTCGGAATGACTCCGATCTGTGAGAATTTTACGTGACAGCGAGCTTCGTTATATCGATAGTTTACTGTATACCTCATATTATAAAGCTCACTTTACTCACTCAAAAGCGTTTATTTAAAATCTTTAAAACGTTTTTTAACTTTGAAAAACCCTGCTATGGAGAAGTAAACTAATGGGGAACAATGAAATATGTACATTTAACTACCTGTGTTTGGTGGTGGAGGTGGTACAAATATCTCATTCCTATTACTATGTGCCACAGCTTGCCCTCTTACAGGTTTTCTAGGTTTACTGTAAATCATTGTAGCCTTCTTCATGCCTTGTGGTTTCTTTAATTGCGGGTTAGTGCCAATTGGAATAGGAGATCCATGGGATCCTTGAGTAATGGTATAGTAGGGATTGGTTGCTTTAAGTTGTTTTAATGTTATGCCTAAAATGAAAATTATTCAAAGATATTTATATTAAGTTCAAGTTGAAAAAGTCCAGAATATATCGCTAAACCTACTAAATTATTTAAATAAATGCTATCAGATCGTTTTTGAGTTTTATCCAGATTAGTATTTTTTTGTTGGACCTAGCACACGTGCCGTAGAGAAATCCTTAAAGCGATTCACGTTGGTCTTGAATCGCTGAAAATTGTACTCGGTCGGAATCACAGTCCTGGGCAAATTATTCCAAAGGGATGGGGTTCTTCATATAAAAGACTGCTTAAAAAGTGTTGTACGAGGAGTAACAAGCTGAACTTCAAACGAATGTGAAGTATTAGCGCGACGTGTATTTCTAGCATACAGCGCTTTGGGAGGAATTAAGCAGGCTACATCCATCGAACATTTTGAACATGAAAATACTTATAGAATAGACTCAAGTCTCCTATCGTTCTTCGATGTTCCAATGAATCAAGGTTGCTGGCCAGTTCCGGGTCTCCATTCAAGCGAACAGCAGAGCCCCAAACATGGGAACAGTATTCCATCGTTCGTCAGATTTGAGCTTTGTACAGAATTAACAGTTGTTGTGGAGTGTAAAGCTTGTAACGTGTGAAAAAATGTGTTGCCCCAAGCTTGAGCACAATTTTCTTGCAGCCCCGCTTTAATTTCTGCTAATGAATTGAGTGGATCCTGATTTTTAAAAGAACTAAAGAAATTAAACAAACACTAGCTCAGTTTTCCTTGGTAGAGAAATATGGGTAAGAGATAATTGTCTTACGTCTTTTTTGGAATTCATTTCTATTTTTTAAAAGGCTTTAGCTGTACGAAATTTTGGGCACCATCCATTTTAAAATAGAAAGGATCTAACTTCAGCTAAAAAAATGGAAAAATGCTGAAGGGTTTTATGGGTATTACTAAAAAGAATTAGTCTAGTACAACTTATCCTGAAAAGAAAAATAAATATTCAGTGAGACACTAGCTTTAATCAAAAAAGAAAATTTATTCATGTTTTTAAAATGAAAAGTTCTAACCTTTACAGTTTTACCTAACAAATTCTAGCCTAACTAGTAGTTGTTACATTAAAATTTTAGACTATTATAACCCCGAAGACGAGAAATCGTGCTTTACACTTCACTTTTTAGTCTGTTTTACATTGCAGTTAAGGCGCTACTCTCGAATAAGTCTATTGAAGGGAGTTTTGTTGACTTACTGTTTTTTATTCCTGCTGTGATCGACTACGCCCGATTTCACACTTTTTCTTAACTAACACTTAGAAAGCCCACTACGGCTTTTATTTAAGACACTGGTGCTTTTACTTAGCGGCTCTGATGAAAATTAGCCTACTTCGGCTAGATGGAAAATAGCCTCTCGGCTAGACGGTACTGCCTGGCTGCGGCTAGATGGAAGACCACCAATCGCGGCGTAGCGAGAGGTTCGGTCAGGGACCCGCACAACGCCGTATATCGAACGTCCTGGAACTTCTGTTTAATATACCGTTCGATACAAAAATGAAAATAAGTACAATTTGAAATGGAAAAATCAGTAACATTACATGGTCTTAAAAATCTAGGAAAAAATGAATGTTACATTTACCCCCTTCCAAAAAGAAATAGACTACACTAGTCTATTAAACTTAGGCTACTTATGAAAAGGTACAAAGTGGTACACTATCACTTAATACTAAG
The DNA here is from genome assembly GCA_019049505.1 of Pachyrhynchus sulphureomaculatus. NCBI lineage: Eukaryota > Metazoa > Arthropoda > Insecta > Coleoptera > Curculionidae > Pachyrhynchus > Pachyrhynchus sulphureomaculatus. The sequence continues at coordinate 10,456,683 of CM032456.1, read as the reverse complement.
GTCAGAACTTAAAACAAAAGTACAAACTTCGGACCTTACTACTAGACTTAACTTAATTAAGCACTAATATTAAGTACAATGAAAACCAAATGAAAATCTTTGCAAGTACACAAGAATCTTATAACTAGACTTAACTTAATTAGACACTAAGGTTAAGTACATCAAAAAGTAAATAAAAATCCTTGCATGAACATAGGAAATACCTTTCCAAAATAACAATCGCGGTCTTCTTATATAAAAGAATCAGCTCTGTTATTGTTACCAAAACAAAAAAAAATATAACTTTGTCTAGACTCTTGTCTAAATCAAAAAAGTGAACTGAAATAAAATATGAACACCCCCCTTAAAATATTTTAAGGATTGTCTGAAAATTTTCTATATCAGCAAAAGAAATTTAGAAAAATTCTTAAATAAAGAAAAATAAAAAAATGATTCTAGTGCAAACACTTACACCAAAAAGAAAAAAAAAAAAAAGTCTTGTCAGACCATTTAGCACAAGGCCAAAAAAAAAAAATATCTGGATAAATATCCAGACAAACGCTCGGGAAAAATCGCCATCCAGGCTCTAGCTCATCACTAAGAGAACATTCTAAATCTAGTATCACTACTAGTCGCACTCGGAAAATAATCGCACTCTATCGCGCAATGTCGACGTCCTAAGACATCTACACATGCTAAAATCGCTAGGGAAAACGCTCTGGTTGATCGCCAGAAAACACGTCAGCTTATCGCCAACAAAACGCTCTGGTATATCGCCAGAAAAAAAAACTCGGCTCCTCGCCAAGAAAACACTCTGGTATATCGCCAGAAAAAACCTCGGCTCCTCGCCAAGAAAACATTCTGTAAGTAGTCCTCGACTACACAAAGTCTGCGTTCTAAAAGAACAATCTCGCCTTTAACATAGTGAGCAGCTATAAAAGCTAACAATATCACTATAAGCACAGTGAATAGCTACAAAAGCTAAAATTCACTCTAAATACAGTGAATAGCTATAAAAGCTAAAATTCACCAAACTGAATGATCCTGCTTCAAAAAGCAATGTTCACTAAGAACAGAATGATTAGCCCGCGCGCAACTAACATTCAAGGAAACATTCCCAGCACAACTATGTGAGACAGCAAGTCTCGAAATAGGACCTCCCTAAAGTCATAATCCTATATATGGGAGTCCATAAACAAAACGACTCAAAATCTCGCATTTTGAGCACATGCCCTCAGGCAACCAACATACACTGAAATATATACAGAAATATATACAGAAATATATACAGACATATATACAGGAGTTCAAATCCCAAACTCTTGGTTATGATAACTCCATACTGAGCTTGGTGAAAGCTCTTAGCAAAAGCTAATCAAATATTCGGCACATCGCACCAAAGTGACAAATTTGCCTAGAAACATGAGCCAGAAGAAACGCCCCTCCGTCATTCTTCAGGGTGGGCTACACTGAAATATAAAACTTAACCAGCATTGCGCCTCTTCAAGTTGCATGAAGAACCCTCGTGTACTGGTCTCGCCCTAGAACAACAACGAAAAACATTCAATCCATCCCACATAACAGGAGACAAACACCTCACCACGATATACTGAATGGTGGAGACAATAAAATACGGAAATGGTGACCCTGGTGTCCACCAAACCAAAGGGAGTAGATTATAGCATCCACTAAACTAAAACGGTGTCTACCACACCACCATAAGTCAAAAAAATTTTAATCAATAGGGTGTTCCGAAACACACTACTGCCAACAGCCTGTCACCACTAATAGGCTAATTGGAGCTGAGGTCGACTACAGTAGCTAGGCTCTCCTTTGGTTCAAATAGAAATAACCATTGGGTAACAAAACCCCTAAAGGTCCCAAAGGTCAAACGTTCACCCCCCATAGACTACCCTTCCAATCAGTCTGTTCCTCAGGAAGACTAACTCCCTGCCAAACGTCGTAACGGCATCTGTTAGCACCCGGTGCATCACAGCCTGTAAAAACAAATAACTCATGGGATACAACCTAAAAGGTCTACAAGGTTGACTGAACCAAGCTTCTAACGAAATTTTAAAAAAACGAAAATGAGCTTAAAAAGCTACTTGAAGTAAAAATTTCTCAAATTTTTGGTGGCAACGCAACAAAACTTTTGAAGACGACAAGAGCTTTTCCAGCTTAATCAGAAACAAGAAGAAAACATCGTTGACAGCTAAAATATTCGATCATGGTGTTAATCGTCTCCCTAGACAATAGCCTCTAGAAGAAACTGCTACAGGTATCAGGCATAACCGTTTTCTGTCAGCCCAAACTTCTAGATTACCTCTTGGAAATCTAAAAATTCGGTTAGGAATCTTCCTTCACTGCGCTTAGCCTCTCTTGACAAGGTTCTCATCTCGGTATCAGATTTTGATCATTTCTTTGTGAAACGACTGTCTTACTCTGCTCTCATCCCCTGTAAATGATCAGCCTTTAGTTCTCCTGCAGAACTTCAATTTTCTATCCATCTGATAGTAAACCGAAAAAACTCAACATACGCCTATGAGTCCATGCAAAAAAAAAAATTTTAAAAAATTAGTGACTCAAAGGTAACGTTTAAACGGCTCTGAAAAAAAAATCGAAAATACCCTCAGTTTGTCAATTCAGAAGAAGATCTAAATCAAAATAATCCAAGTCTTAGACTTACTGGATAAACCAAAAACAATTTACTCTTAATTGCACCCAAAATATACCATTAAGGTAAATAAAAATACACCCACTCGGGTAACAAACTTTGAAATTTCTCTTAAAAATTTTGACTCTACATCACACTACACGAGCTACATCTTGCGCTTGTCCTAACTCAAGATCACCTTGGATTGCCTCTAATCAAAATTTCGCTTCCAAGTGTCAAGAACTGGATATTATTTGGGGTCATAAGCAAATCAAATCCCGCGACCACCGACATACCAGTCTTATGATATATCCTGAGTGTGACTCTTTCGCAAGCTTGCAACAGCTGAGTCGATGCTAAACATCAACTACAATCAACCTAAGTTTGGGATATGGCCAATACCCAAAACCTTAGCTTTAAACAATAAAAGTAAGCTATTCTCTGCTCAACTTTTATAACAGTCAAAAAAGACGAGGTCGTCACCTCTACAGAGCAACATCAAAAAAAATAAGGTAAAGCAATTAAGATAATGTAAATATAACCTATTCTTCTTCTGACAAACTTTCATTAGGGTTAGGTTCATTGAATGGTTTTAAGTCTTTAATATGCCATCGTCCTATTTTAGTCCCATCTAAATTAACTAAACCATAAACTAAATCTGAAATCTTTTCTCTAATCACGCAATGCACATACTTAGGTACCAACTTAGATGTGAATTTATCTGCTGCACTGGAAAGAATTTTATTTTTTCGCCAAACGTGATCACCTATATTAAAGGCAAAATCCCTTTTTCTAAGGTTGTAAGACTTACTGTTCCGTTCATAAGCCTTATGTATCCTACTACGCACGTCGGTGAAAATATCTTTTAAACCCTTTAAATTTTCGGCGTACGCACCCCTGTTACCCGGAATTATTTCGCTGTCAACATTGACATCCAAATCTAAATTTTTATAATATGATCCAGATAGAGGTATATGTCTGCCGTAAACTAAGAAAGACGGTGTGAACCCGGTTACTTCGTGTCTTGCCGTATTTATCGCTTGTTGGATTTTGGAAATATTGTCATCCCAAGTGTCATGTGAATCCACGTAACTTCTTAAAGCGGTCCCGACTGTTCGGTTATTACGTTCCACAAAATTACATTGGGGAGAGTACACGGGATTAAAACGGATGTTAAAACCATAAGTTTCACTTAAGCTCTTAAAACTTTTAGAGGTAAACTGAGTACCGTTATCGCATATTAAGAGCGATGGAACACCGTGGATTAGAAAGACATTATTTTCCAAAAATTCTCTCTATATATCCAGCTTTAGAGCTTTTCAAAGGAAATAGCATGGTATACTTTGTAAACCAGCAAGAAACCACGAGAAGCCATTTATTTCCCTTTTTTGAACGTGGGAATGGGCCTACTAGATCAGCTGCTATGACTTGAAAGGGGTAATTAACCGTTTTCTCTTTTCCATCAGTCCCATAGGTAGTGCATTTGGAGATTTCTGCGCTCCACATACTTCACAAGTCCTCACAAACTTTAAGATATCAAAACGCATTTTTGGCCACTATGAATTAAATTAAACGTATGTTGTCTCAACCTAATCGCCCAACGCGCTAGTTTGCCACTAGGGTTTTTAATAAAATTAAGCCACAATAAACTATAATGATCTGTCATGACCGTGAAAGGAACACCTTCTATGTAAGGTCGAAACTTTTCGATGTTAAAGAGTACTGCTAAACATTCTTTTTCAACAACCGAATAGTTACGTTCAGCCTTTGATAAAGTTCTACTGGCATACGCTATCACTCTTTCCTCACCATTGATTTTCTGTGTTAGGACGCCCCTAAACCGGTATTAGAAGCATCGCTAGAAATATAAAACTGTTGGGAAAAGTCTGGTTGGGATAAAATGGGAGCTGAAACCAATAGCTCTTTAATCTTTATAAAAGATTCTTCGGCTGCCTTTGTCCATTCCATCGATTGTCCTTTTTTTCGTCCTTTCAAAAGATCATTAATAGGCGACAACAAGGTAGAAAAATTCTCGATAAAACGTCTGTACCATGAACACATTCCTACGAAGCGCTTAACTTCCGTAGTATTAGTAGGTCTCGCATAGTTAACCATGCTTGCTACTTTATCCGGATCGGTACGCAAGGAATTTGAGCCTACAATATAGCCTAAAAACTTTAGAGAAGTTTTGAAAAAATCACATTTGCTCAAATTTATCGTCAGTCCGGCCTCTTTCAATTTATCTTTTACTTCCTTAAGTAAGCGAATATGCGATTCGAAGTCTTCCGATGTTACTAAAATATCATCGAGATAGGTGAAAATATGTGGCTCATATTTCGGACCAAATATAGCGTCCACTAAACGTTGCTGAGTTTGAGCAGCGTTCTTTAGACCAAACGGCATAGTGACGAACTGAAATAGACCTCGGCCTACTACTGCAAAAGCGGTCTTTTCCTTAGAGGATTTGTCCAAAGGAATTTGCCAGAATGCCTTTCTAAGGTCTATCGAGGATACATACTTAGCATTCCTGAGTGATGTCAAAATTCTATCGATGTTCGGTAATGGGTAGTTATCAAATTTGCTGACCTCGTTGAGCTTTCTTCCGTCATAGTTTAGACGATGTCACTCCGAGTTTCAACATTTCGTCTAACTCCTTATTTATTACTTTTGACATATATGGAGACATGGCGATGGGCCTTGTTTTTACAGGACTGGCATCAGCCGTATCTATAGACATCTTGATTTTATCGTTCGGCCTAACCTATCTTTGCTACTTATTTCGTTGAAAGAGCTTATTATTTTTTCGGCTTTTAAGCGTTCCGTCCGCGAGAGATCATCTAGGGTACATAGACGCGAGAAAAGGTTTTCTAAGGAACTTTCTGAATAACTATCTTTAAAACTTGTTGAGAATTGACTTCTAGGGACTGTGGATACCACGAATTATCTTTAAAATTTTACTAAAATTCCGAATTTTTGTGCAAAATCACATCCCAAAACCAAAGTATGTGATAGAGAAGGTACTACTAGAGCAGAAATTACTCAACAATGACCATTGCAGACTAGCGGCAACTCAACCGTACCTAAAACTTTTAGACGGCTGCCATCTGCAGTGGTAACACTTCTATTTTTGACGTGGCATATTTTTATACTTAAACGACTTAAAATCTTAATACCATTCTGACCTATAACGGAGGCATTTGCACCAGAGTCAAATAAAGCCGAAAAATGGACACCTTATAGATTTATCTTTATATGCGGTCTATTACCTAAATATTTATGCACGAATAAAGGGGACATGTGACCATTTGGAGAAGCAGGAGTTCTAACTTAAGAAGGAGAATTTTTATTAGACTTTTTTTAAAAAAAATCAGAAACTTTTTGTAACTATTTAGTCCTACCTGATCTATTGGAATATTTCTTTACTTAAGATCCTCGTTAGAATCTTTCTTTTATCCGCGACCGGACGTTCTGAGAAAGTACGACGGATTTTCAGTTCATATTCTAACTCATATTCCAGTAGGTGATTGACTTTAAAATTGAAGGCTTCCATGATAAATGAATAAAATTTAAAAGAACTGTTTTAAAAAATCGTAAAAATATTTCTCCTGTGCTCCCAATAGTCTAAATAAAAAATACGTAAAGGCACTTAAGATATGTAAACTTCTTTATCAAACATTTAAAAAATCTTCGACAATTTCAAAAAAAATTTCTAAGTATTGCCTTCTATTAACATTCCTTTACCAATTTATCTTAAGAATTTCCTATAAAAAAATCTCTAAATACCGTTTCGTATCAGCAAAGTATTTTTAATATTCATGCAAAATATAGGTGAGAAAAAAAACGTACCGTTTTTTCCTCGGCTATCCGCAAAATAAACAGTGTAAAATTAAAGTCGACCAGCACATCTGCTAATCTGAACTATAAAGCTAGCTGTTAAGAAAAAAGTAGGAATTTCTTATCTTAGAGTCAACAACTAAATTCAAATATCTATATCAGATAAATTGAAAAAAAATTCTACAAATTTCCTGCTTTTGTCTTACTGCTATAGTGTAGTTTCGTTTAATAAGTATTATGAAATAAAAATATCTACAAAGTTAGAGCTTTTACTTTGTTCGAAAGCTAGAACACTGAACCCTTTAAAAAATAAAATTCCAAAAGCCCCGCGTTGACAGCGCTATTTTGTAACGTGTGAAAAAATGTGTTGCCCCAAGCTTGAGCACAATTTCTTGCAGCCCCGCTTTAATTTCTGCTAATGAATTGAGTGGATCCTGATTTTTAAAAGAACTAAAGAAATTAAACAAACACTAGCTCAGTTTTCCTTGGTAGAGAAATATGGGTAAGAGATAATTGTCTTACGTCTTTTTTGGAATTCATTTCTATTTTTTAAAAGGCTTTAGCTGTACGAAATTTTGGGCACCATCCATTTTAAAATAGAAAGGATCTAACTTCAGCTAAAAAAATGGAAAAAATGCTGAAGGGTTTTATGGGTATTACTAAAAAGAATTAGTCTAGTACAACTTATCCTGAAAAGAAAAATAAATATTCAGTGAGACACTAGCTTTAATCAAAAAAGAAAATTTATTCATGTTTTTAAAATGAAAAGTTCTAACCTTTACAGTTTTACCTAACAAATTCTAGCCTAACTAGTAGTTGTTACATTAAAATTTTAGACTATTATAACCCCCGAAGACGAGAAATCGTGCTTTACACTTCACTTTTTAGTCTGTTTTACATTGCAGTTAAGGCGCTACTCTCGAATAAGTCTATTGAAGGGAGTTTTGTTGACTTACTGTTTTTTATTCCTGCTGTGATCGACTACGCCCGATTTCACACTTTTTCTTAACTAACACTTAGAAAGCCCACTACGGCTTTTATTTAAGACACTGGTGCTTTTACTTAGCGGCTCTGATGAAAATTAGCCTACTTCGGCTAGATGGAAAATAGCCTCTCGGCTAGACGGTACTGCCTGGCTGCGGCTAGATGGAAGACCACCAATCGCGGCGTAGCGAGAGGTTCGGTCAGGGACCCGCACAACGCCGTATATCGAACGTCCTGGAACTTCTGTTTAATATACCGTTCGATACAAAAATGAAAATAAGTACAATTTGAAATGGAAAAATCAGTAACATTACATGGTCTTAAAATCTAGGAAAAAATGAATGTTACAAGCTTTCTAGTTCGAAATAATAGTCCCAGCTTTTAAGAAGCTCTCTTTGCTATGCTTGCAACATGTTTATGCCAAGACATTTGCTCCCAAATTAACGCTCAGCAAATTGAGTGACAATTCTAGAGGAATGGAGTGCCCCGACATAACTATGTCGTGTTCAGCAACGTTAACTTTTTTAGAAAAAAAAACGGCCGCCTGAGTTTTTGTAGCGTTTAATTGTATTTGGTTACTGTCAACAGAAGCTAGAATTTCTTCCAGGTATTTGTTAAGTTGAACTGCTGTCTGCGGATATTTGCATAAGCAGCTGACAGTATAGAGCCTGGGGCACACCGGCATTGATAGTGAAGGTGAAACCCGTCGCCACTCGTAAAGAACGCTCTTTGAGGAAACTTGAAAGCCATAAACAGAACTTTTCAGACATACTAGAAGAGCATAGCTTAGCCAATAATCCATCGTGCCAAACACAGCCTTGGATATATCAAGAGCCCTCGAGATTCTCCATAATACATTTATTGATAATTAAGGATCGATTCAGAGTTCGAGATTTCAAAAGTAGGTTGCACCAAATTGCATAAAAGATGAAATGAATAAGCTTCAAAAGTGATAAATCTAGTAGGGAGCAAATTTTCGTATTCGAACAAAAACTGGAGAATATTCGAGAACAACATATAGAATACAACATTATTTAAAGTTACATTTACTCAAACCTGTTCTTTGCAGAGCTACAGTATTAAAAGGTAAGGTTCTGAAAGGCGTTACCACTTGCACAAATTAATTGCAAATTGGTTTACAGGATGTTTTTAAGTAGGTGTGTGTAGGTGTTAAGGTTAAAATAGGAACATCGAGAGATTATAACCAGACACAATGATGTTGGAAAGAGGCAAAATGCTTCTGTATAATATAAAATATATAAAATATCATATAAAAATATTAATCGTAAGGTTCAGTTTTAAAAGTGATAGAAAAATGATGGCTGTAGCTATGCTGCAGCAAACACGAGAGTGTTCCCGAGCCCACGATCAAATTTAAAATAACAAAGAAATGGAAGATGAACTTCCTCATAATAGAATATGGTTTGTTAACAACGAGTTAGTTCTATATTTATATAATTTATTAATTAATAATTTTTTATGTATATAAACTTACTAATAATTATAGCAAAATAGGAGCAAAGTTGTTCAAAGTAAATTCTAATAGAAATCACCCCCGCAGTTTTCATAAGCCAGGAACAGCGGAATGGTTTTGCGTATTTATACATCAATACCCTGAGCGTGCAGGACACAACACCACCCCCGGTACGTTCTGCCTGTCGTAGAAGGCGATGAAAAGAACAAACCAGATGGTAGAGGTCTATATCCAACAACACATCGCCCAGTATGATACCATCGTCTCAGCTTAGGCTGCATGAAGTTGCTTAAAGTTTCGGGGGTGGCCCATAGTTCCGGATTTTGCTGTGGGAAAAGGATAGTATGATGAAGCTCCTAGGTACAATAGTCTCCCCTCTGATCTCCAAGTGGGGGCTGGTTCGGCGACATCAACATGCGGATATCCTTACTTTAAAGTAAATTTTTGTAATATACGCGATTTAAAATCAAACACAAATTCAGTACACCAACACCTGCAATCAAATAAGCCTCATGTACTCGCTCTCAGCGAAACTAAGGTCAGTTCATCGACCAGCACACTCAACTCTCTATATCCTAGGTACGACTTCTATTCTCGGTTTAGGCGTAACTTTGGAATCTGTCTCTCTTGCCAACGAGATGAGGCTCTGGAGCCCCGAAACTTTGATGTGATGTATCTAAAAATAACGGCTAAATAAACCACAAGATTTGTCTGCTGATACTAACTTACAATACATTTTGCTTCTCTTACAGAACCATCGATCATTTACAGATTAATTATCCAAGTGCCAAATTACCATCCTGGGCGACTTTAATGTCCACAACATCTGGCCTAAGTAGTCAAATACGACTGCCGAATAAAGCCGTGCAGCTGAATCATTGTCAGTTAGTTGTGGCCTTACTTAGCTTATCGATGAACTAACACGGATCTCTGATAGAGGCTGCGAGTTCTTCCGACCACAAACTGTGTTCGACATCGGATGTCCTACTGATGTGATAGAGCGACATCTAAATATCCCAAGATTTGGCACCACCTTGCACCTAAACGTTTTGCCCACCGACAATGGCGTAAAAATACTAACGCCATGATTCGTAATATCTTCGTTCGTACTCGGAACAGATGCGAAGAAATTATCGCTCTAACCAAGGAGGCACACAATCAAAGAATTAAAACAAACTTGTTACCTGCCCCAACAATTTCAGATCCTTTTAGTTGGTTGCTAAGGTCATTGGTCAAAATTTCACTAAATCCACTATATCACCACTCACACGGCCAGATAATATTATTGCAACAACACCTGTCGAGAAAGTCAACTTAGCTAAATTCTTTGCTTCACTTCTACTGTCAATTTCCAAAGAGAAACATTACCCCACTATTCCTAATACGCAGTCAAGGATGCCCGACAGCTTATCGTAAAACGTATTTTAATGAAGCTAGATACCAGAAAAACTTCAGCACTTTTTAACCTATCCTACAAAAAAGGGAATATTTTCTTCCTTGTTGAAATGCGCTACAGTTCAGCCGATACCCAAAAAAAGCAAGAAGATCTTGCCAAATAACTACCGACCGGTCGCACAACATACTATTGGCGAAGCTACGTTGCTCTTATATCTGAAGGTTTTGCTTTAGTTCTCGTGTTTTCTCGGAGAGCTTTCTTTACGAGTGACAGTGGGTGTATTTCTTTCTAATACCTTCACTAGTGTGCCACAAGGATTCATACTGTCTTCGACTCTGTTTCTCATTTACATTGGCGAATTGCTGGAAATGATTTACGAAGCTAATCTACAGCTTTGCTGATGATAATACGCTTATTTCTTTAACCACTTTGAACGCTCGAGCATTGACTACTCATGCAAATATCCGCACACAGCAGTGAGTCGTTCACCTTAACAAAGACCAGAAAGAAATTAGTTTTGTGATCTTTATTTGGTCAGTCATCATCTTGGTATTTATATATTTATAAGATTTTTTAAATCTTTATATATTTTTTAATTCTATGAACTAGTTATTATTTACTATGGCTAAAAGGATTCAGTATATTTTCGTTTTTCCGTTATTTTACAACGGTTTATATAAAAAACTCCATCTATCCCAACTCTCCTCTTTAAAAAAAGTCAGGTCTTCTCATTCATCTCTTATTTATCCTTTTGGAACCTTAATCCTAACCAGCTTTGGATGCAGAGTGGATGGCTGGCCAATGAAGACTTTGTAACTGTAGTGAAAGTACCTAAAATCGTGATCTTTCTAGTCAGGGGATTTAGTCATAGATCAGCAACTCATTATAAGGGCTAATTATTCTAAAGTTATTTAAAAACTGAACCTCGGAATCAAGGTAGCAAACTACGAAAAAGGTAATGAGAAAAATACTAATGTGCATGACATAAAATATACCATCCTGACAGACACTAATTGCCGAGAGAACGAGTCAACTGTTTCTATTCTAGGTACAACTTTTATTGTCAGTTTAAGTATAACCTTGGAATACGTATTTTTTATCAACGAGAGGAGGCCTTATGGCTCCTGGTTATATGGTTAAAAACTAACAACTTAACAAACCACAAGGTTCATCTGCTGTCTCTATCGACCACCAAGTAACACACTAACTTTAGAACTCTTTCCGCTTCTCGTGCAGATACCATTATCTACAGATTATTCATCTCAGTGCCGAAATTGCCATCCTGTGTGACTTTAATGTCCACCATCCATTGAATTAATTGATTATGAACCAGGCCGTGAAACTGAAATTTACTTAATCAGTTGTGGCCTTGTTCAGCTTATCGATAAGCCAACATGAATTCCTTACCTCTACTTGACTTGTTTTTAACCACTTTACTCTGTCACAGTAAATACAGTGGTAGGTTCTTCTGAGAATAAACTGGTTTTGACAAAATAAACAGTCGCAAACTATAAATAAATTTTTCGAAAACATATCAGCAGGAAAAAACTCTAATAAGATATATCAGCAGCATTAGCAGAACGTTTTGATGAAACAGAAGAGATAGGTAAAGCTATGTTTTAAGAAAGATTGACGTTTTCAATATCTCTTAAAACTTACTTATATCTGCTTTATTTAAAACCAAAAAGTTTTATTAGGGCAAAAATGAATTATTGAGAAAAATAATAGCTACATATTTTACAACTGGCTTTGTGATAGTAACGATGTGAAGAAATATTACTTTCTAGTTAGATAAACAGCTATTATTTAAAGTTCCAGATCGGCTAATGACAAATAAAAAGACAACAAACTTGTATGATTTACTAAATGCATTGAAAAGTTTCAGACTGATTATATAAAACTATTCTATAGCAACAAAAAAAGGTCTCCATTTGACCAGATGAATTACCCATTTGAATATAATAAATTACTTTTGTAACGCCATTATAATACCAAGTCTATGATATGTCGATTTTTTGGAGTATAGGGCCCAGCCCAGTGAAGTGAAGAGTAGGGTGTAGAAAAAAAACTCTTAATAAGGAAATAATTGAAATTTTTTAAAATATGTTAGAATTCATTAGAAGGTTTAGAATTGAAAACAACGAACAAAAGTATTTTACTTTTTTGCAAGATTTGTTAATCAAGAGGTTATTAATAAAGTAGGCACTCAAGCAGTATAATATATTTTAGTCCTCGTTAGAAAAACTGGAGAATGCTGACCTATAAGTCGTTCGCTTAATTTATTTTTAAAGGCAATTTTTTTTACTTCTACATATAAGTAAATACACGTTAATATTTCTGTAAATTCATACATACCCTGTTTAGATGCTTTACTATATAAAGCAGAATTTTTAATTGCTACTTTTGGTGCACTTAAGGAACTTTGTGATAAAGGTACTGTAGTCGTTTCAATGTTAAATACATCAGCCTGAACTACTTCTAATCCTTGATTCTGGTTAACTAGTTGTCTTCTAGATCCTACGATTGGCCTCCAACCATCTGAAGACATGGATATTGAGTCCTAAAAAATTGACACATTTTTATAAAGAATATCCCCAATTCAAGCTCTGATTTTTGAATTACTTTCAAGTAGAAAAATTTTGGTAAATAGTGTATGTTTTAAAACGCTTTAACTCTGTGACAGAATTGAGCATTTATTTCCTTTTTCGATTCTTAACATGTCCCTAGACCACTCAAAATATTTTTTCGTTCGTTTGTCTGTCTGTTGGCGCGGGAACTTTTGAACGAAATGTGATATTGGTTTTACAATACATATAAAACTTGAAGTAGAGAGAAAACTTATTTTTTTGAGTGAGATAAGTTCAGGGGAAGGGGGTGAAAAAGAGTGGCTTCAAAAATACATTCATTTTTACTTTCTCCTAAGGTAATTTGTAAAATAGTTAATAAAAAGTTGAATACCGAATGACTCTCCGAAATATTTGTTTTTTGTTTTTACTTTTAAGAATATATTTGAAAACAAGCAGTTTTTTTCAGATATAAGCATGAATGGATTGTTGCAAGATTGTTGAATATTAAAAGCACACAACATAAGAGACATAATATTTTAGGTGTGTATTCGACAAAGAATTTTATTTGGGTTCTAAGTAACGCATATTTGTCACTTATATACTAAATTACGGAAAGCTTAACCTTGAGAAAATCAAATTCTTTGACATATTGGTAGTCATGTGAAAAGATTTAATTTTACTCAAATTTTAATCTTTTTTTTATCTGGTTTATTGTAAAATAACTGAAAATAGGCAAAGCCCATATTTCAGCAGTCTACCTATTTTCAGTTGTTCTACAATAAACCACATAAGGTCTGAGGTTGATCCCTCGCAAATCGCACTGTCTGCTTTTTGTGTTAGCTGTGCCAAACACTCTGTCAGCTTGTGGTTGCTGTGTCAGCCTCCGATTGAGTACTAGGTATGCGTATTTAGTACAATTCCTTGTATCTTACCGTTTTTTTATCGTGTATCCTGCCAATAACATTTATTTTGTTGAAATTAAATAAAACGAAAAATAAAAATAAAAGCGAAAAAAAAAATAAAATAAAAAATCAAAAGTAGTAAAAAACTGTTTATTAAAAATTTAAAAATAAACACAAAATCATAGAAATAAAAAAATAATGAGATGGTTGAGGCTGTTAACATCAGTCGCAAATTGCCACGTTCAGTGATGTGCAGTCTGTTCCTTTTCTTAGACAGTAAATTAGCTACTGCACTGAAACCCACGCTCAGCCAAATACGATAAAGGTAAAGCAATTTAAAAAATCTGTACTCTTGTAGCAGCTGACAAAATATTACGAATAGGAATTTCTTTTTTTTGAGAAAACTTGTTCGTGGTATTAAATATCGATTCCCCCTTTATACCGGTTTCCAAATTTTTAGCAAATAATAACTCTTGACAATTTTTTTTCTTTTTTTTATGAATCGAACGAATGATAAAAGTAGTGCTTCGTTATTTGGTAGAGTTGATTCATCGAGTTGAAAGGAAAATTTGCAAGTCTTTAAGTAATCGTATAATGATATTTCAAACGTCTTTAACGATTTTTTTTTACTCAGAGGAATTTTTCTGATGATATCTGACCGTGTCTTATGATGAAGAACAGTTTTTATTACCTCTTTGACTGCCAGTAAGATTAATTCCTCGTCAATTGTGTGTGGTTTTCCCGCTTTTGCGATTAACAATGAAATATTGTATGAGGCTCGTAGAACATCATCTTCTTATTCAGAAGATGACGTTGGCTATTTTAAATATTTCTTATCCAGTCCTTGAAAACAGGATAAATCTTTGTTCCTTCTATCAGCATGCATTTTGTCAAATACTCTTGTAGCCTAGAAGGCTTTATGGCTTCATTTGAAAAAACTTTTTGACAAATTAAACATACAGGTAATGATTTGTTTGTAGTAAAGTGTGTAAATCCATATTTCAAATACTCAATACTGTACGGCAGGCATTTCTTCCTAGATTCAGACATTTTGAAATACAAAATTTGCTAATTAACTTTTCAACAGATTTATAGACAGTTATAAGAATAATGGCTATAATGACTTCTATCACTTTCACTCACGAATATGGATTATTGGCGAAGCATACAAAAATAATAAGACATTCTTAGAGCTGTCCCTGCCTCTTATAGATTTTATTTCGTGCACGCTTGGACTTGTATGGATTTGTTTGTTTGCGATGCCGTGCCGGTGCACTTGCTCTGTAAAACAAG
Organism: Pachyrhynchus sulphureomaculatus; assembly: GCA_019049505.1. Lineage (NCBI taxonomy): Eukaryota > Metazoa > Arthropoda > Insecta > Coleoptera > Curculionidae > Pachyrhynchus > Pachyrhynchus sulphureomaculatus. The sequence goes on along the minus strand of CM032456.1, from coordinate 10,441,601 downwards.
ACATTATAAGCTCCCATATTTTTGTCGAAAATATGCTTGATTGTGTGGATCGCGTGTTTGCTTACCAACTTGCAAAGACTTGTCACCGACAATACTAAACCGAATTAGGTATACGTATACCTAATGCTAAATTATTTTTTCTAATGCTTATTTACGCGATAACAATAACATAAAAAATTTTAGACATCTAGATAAAAATAACAACAGTAGGTATTTTCAAAATATTTTATTATATTAATTTCCTAAATAGGTAGGTACGCCACGGTCGCCCCCCGTTGACTGTCGTAACGCCCCCTTCCCATTCTGAACCCGCTACCGCCCCCATGGAAGGCTCCAGCGCCCACTGGGGGGGCGGTAACGCTCCCGTTGGGAATCTATGAGTTAGATCAATATATTGGGTTCTAGCGAATTAGGAGAAAGTAATGATGATTAATACTGTTTTAATTGGAGGGCTGTCTCACGGAAGCGGCTTTCGCTTATGTTTTATGACGGGAGGAAAATGCGTAATTTTTAAAAAATTTAAAAAAGAACTTAATTGTTATCTCGAAACGTTTACTTATTCTACATTTAATTTATATTGTTTTAATTGGAGGGTTGTCTCGCTGATATCGCCGTTCTGGCGCTTGACAAATGTCGCTAGGGGAAATATGTAAATTTTATTGCGTTTTGTGTTTTAGTCAAAACTTGGCATATCACGTATTTTTCCGTTTATGTACTCATTTAGAGTATAACCAATCCTTATTAAAATGTATCTAGAATAGCGTGTTCTTATAAACATTTTCTAACATCTGAAAATTTATTAAGGTGTAGAAAAAGAAAAGACACCATGTTTTTAGAAATAAAATAACTTTAAAGATATATGACGACATTAATAAATTTTACGTGTTTCCTCTAGACACATACATTAAAGCTAATGAGAGAAACTCACTTAAATTGTGCCAACAGACATCAAAGATAAAATTCTAACAACAAAATTGATGGTTGAGACGGGCAAATGGAGAAATAACAATAATAATATAGTTCTATAGGTATACAGGTCAATAAAAAAATATATATAGTTCTATACTTCTCATATATAAACTCTCTACATATTCCTTATTTAGTATTTTTTAAAATACCCTATGTTTTTTCTAAGAAGTCGACAAGATACAGATCCTATTTAGCTTATCGAAGCAAAATAGAAATAAAAATCAATGAGAACTTTTATTTTTATAAGACACATAAAACTAATATTTAATATACAAATAATTTTTCGGATATAAACAGGTAGCGCGAAAAAAATCTTTTAAAGGAGAGGTGACCATTTAGTTTAGTGTGTCCTACATAAGTTAGGATTTAGTAAAAAAAGACAGATTACAAAGAAAAAAATCCGGAATCATACAATTAGGGTTTCGTACCGTGATTGCTGAAATATTCTATGAAATTCAGTCACACATTCATCTTCAATATAAGAATTACCAAGAATATACAAAAAACGAGAAATCTTTGTAGTAAAAGTTTAAAATAAGTATTTACTACCTAAATATTTGTTTAATTATAAACAAAATAAAATACAATTATTTTGTCTCGGTATCTATCCGTTGGTCACCAGTCATCATGAAAATTTATTTTATCTGTAATTGGCTAAATGCTTAAAGCACTAATATAGTAAAAAGTATATATTACTGATTGTACCGAATTCGTATTGATATTTCGTAGCTCTTAGCTTCAGTTAAATTCATAACTTTCCACGAAAACAATCTTCACCCATATTGTCAAGTTAAATGTTTTTTTTATGCCATAAATTATTAAATGTAATGTACTCGTGATAATTTTCGCTCAATTTATACTTTAGGGACAATATTCCAGAATTTTTTCGAAATTTCTTGGTCAGTACTTTCAGAGATAGGGCGGGGGGATTTTAAAAAAATAATATAAAGAAAAGTTTGCGCTAGAATTACATCGCATATATGTTTTCACAAGCCCACTAGATGACCTTGCAAAAAAAATTTCCGATACAATCGGGAAATCTACCCATTAAGTCAAAATTTAACTTTCAAAACTTCATGGCTCTGATTGGCCATCAATTCCTATATTTCTGCCAAATTTCAACTTTCGGTGTCAAATAATTTTGACGAAAATCGGGTGTGACAGACAAACAGATAGACAGACACTAAAGTGATCCTATCCGTACGGAGCAATCAAAAGTTTTTTTATTATTTGCAAACAACATCTTAGTATTTTTTTAATGTTCCGTACGGAACTATCATTAGAATAGAGGAGGTAAGTTCTCGCGAGATGTGTGGGACTCCTAGAAAGAAAAAGAAATAATACTAGAATAACTTATATTATCTCTTTCTCTTTTTTAACGACGCCACGCTTTCGCTTGTAGCAGGCTGTATATTTTACCTCCTCTATTCTAATAGCTCTATCTCTGCTACACCCGATTTTTCTAAGTTGGTTATTACGTCGCAGGGAGGGTAGACATTGTATTTGGTCGTAAGAAATCAGACACAATTATAATTCTCTAGACCTGTTGTTAGATTTACCACGTATTCATGCTCACGAGTAATTGTCTGTTATTCTCCTTTAATATTGTAATATTTTTCATGTAGGAAAGCTCTGGGCAAAACTTGGGGTATGCAACCCAAAGTCGCACTGTGGATGTGGATGGCGGTGCTATTGCCTACATTAACGTACGCAGCAGTGGTTTGGTGGCCCAGAGTGGGCACGGTGGAGTCAAAGAACCTACTGTGTAGCCTACAGGGAAATTACCTCAGGGTGGCAGTGGGGGCTATGAGAACGACACCAACGGAGGCGCTAGAGTAGCACTCTGTGTCCCACCACCGAACCAGTTTATCATCTAAACGGCGAGATTAACAGCGTACAGACTGAAATGTCAAGGCGAATGGAGGAATGGGGACCGGGGACACTCAGGCCTAAAACAAGATAAAAATCACGAAAAACAGACAAGTGATTAAGTCTTTTTCTGTCTATATCTCTGCGAGGAAGGACATACAAAAGCTCGTGAACAGGTCAAATACCGACCGATTTGGTATACTGACGGTTCGGGAGCTAATACCGCTTTGGGGCGGGAATCTCTTGCCATAAATTAAACCATATACCCATGGGCAATATGGCTACAGTTTTTCAAGCTGAGGTGTTAGCCATCCTCAAATATGTAAAAATACAAATCTTGAAAGGGACAAATAATATGAAAATTTTAATCTGGGGCGACAGCAAAGCAGGATCAGGAAATGTGTACAAGAACTAAACACATTAGGAGGTAACAACGAAGTTACCCTAATGTGGGTATCAGGCCACCAAGGCATATCTGGAAATGAAATAGAGGACGAACTCGCCAAAAGAGGCACCTTGGAGGACCCACCTGAACAGGTTGTAGGAGTTCCATTCGCTTTCGGTAAAAACAAAATCAGGGAATGGTTGGCTAAAGAACACCTACTCTCTTGGACTACAGGAGCGGGGTGTCGTCAAGCCAAACTCCTTATGAAATAAACTACGACAAGCAGAACAAAGGAACTCTTGTCGGTGTCAAAACAAAGGTCACGTCTGAGTATAGGACTCCTTACGGGACATGTGGCACTACAGGCCCATCTATATAACCTCAAACTGGCTGAGCAGAAAACGTGTCGTCTGTGCGAGGGAGAAAGCGAGGACAGTATATACATTCTGTGTGAATGTCCTGCACTAATGGTCAAAAGATATAGATACTGGAGTCAACTATTCTGTGAATCCAAAGATCTACAAGAGGTCAGGGTGAGTAGCCTATGTTTTTTGGCAGAAAATACCGGACTAGGAGGAGTCTGACTCGACTCAGTGGGGAGTCACAGAAGAACTTTTAGATCTAGGTGACACCAGGGACTCAAGTTACCACCCACTCATTTTACTACCACTAGTACTACTATTACGTCGCAGGGAGGGTAGACATTGTATTTTGTGTAAGAAATTATAATTCTCAAGACCTATGTTAAGATTTACAACGTATTCATGCTCACGAGTAATTGTCTGTTATTCTTCTTTTAGAAAATCGACAAGGCTCACACCCTGATGGACCTATTTAACCTAACAACAAAGAAGGAAGTATATATATAAATTTAATAAAAAATTTATTCCTACAATAAAATATATAAAAATTAATATTTAATTTACAATTAATTTGACATTTGTGATTTTTTTTATTATTTTTATTTTTTTGTGCGTAGCTTTGATCATTTTGGGAATAAATTTTCTATATTCATTAATAATTGAACCTTTCCGTTAAACTTCGTAAAAAACTACAATATATGTATATGCTTGTATATGTGTTGAAACTACGCTATTTGACGTAGGTAGTAGTTGTTTACAAAAATGCAATAATGTCCGTGGTTGTCTAAAAGGTGCTGTGATATACAAAAATTGGTTTCGGCACTTGGACAATGTTGACAGGTATTACGACCCCCCTCGCCGATATCCTTGGGATATGAAAAGGGGTAGAATCCCTATTCAGGCAGGGAGGAACGATAAATGTATGTATATATATATATATATATATATATATATATATATATATATATATATATATATATATATGTATATATATTCGATTGTAGAAGACAAAAATCATCAAGGAGTCGCTACCAAATGGACGGTGATAACAAAATTTCAACAAGGTGCAATCTTTTATTTTAATATAACATAGTTGTATACTACATAAATTTGGATTTAGTAAAAAAAGTCGTAAAGCAAAATCATAGTATTTTATAAGATAAGTTATTACGTCACATGGAGATTATATTTATATATCGGGTCTTCCATTAAGGACTTGACAACTTTTTTTTGAAATAAAAACGCAACCCATTTAAGACATTTCGAAAATTTTACTATCGGCTTGAAGTACAATCAAAACATGGAATTCGACTTCATTCATATGTCCACCACGGGCACGTTTGCAGCGGTCGATTCGTTGAACCCAATTTTCGATGACTCGGCCACACATTTCGACGGAAACGGGCTTTAGTTCTTGAGTTAACTTTAACTTATAAGGGTGCAGGCCAAGATCCTTTCGCAAAATTCGCCATAGTGTGGTCTGAGCAATGCCGAATTCTTGAGAACGCCGTGAAATCGACTGTTTTGGTTCGTTTGAGATGGACGCTTGAACGGCAGCAATATTCTGGCCCCTTCGACCAACCCGTTGTCTCACTGGCACGAGAACATCCAGCAGCGAATATGTTAACTCAAATTTTGTCCCCTAGACTATGAATTGGCGTTAACGCTCTTAAAGTTGCAGTCACCGACTCCAAATTTTGGTAGTAAATTTTAATTATTTTTAAACACGTTGTTCGTTCGTGTACTTCACAATGATGAAAATGTTGACTTTACTGAATGCTTTGACAGTTCGGTGATTGGCTTAAGGGTGCGTTCACAGTGAAATTTCAAAGTTGTCAAGTCCCAAATGGAAGACCCTTTACTTATATTAGAAAGTGAAACAAAATTCTAAATCTCAAGACCAATTGTTTGGTTTAAACTATATTTCAAATATATCAAATAGTTGACTGTTGATTATTGTCGCTTTTCTATGATAAAAAAAATCCATAATCAGAAACATAAATTAATCAACACACATATTCGATGTATAGATCAACTTTTAAAAGCGCTGTGAACCTTTTCTCTCCCTATTTAAGACAAAACATGTTTTGATTGTTTTCAAACTTTTCAACTATTTCTTTAAATTTTGTCACCCAACTCGACTTTCATAGAAGCTGTCTTGTTTAATGTTGCCTTTTTATTCGCTATTCAGTACGGACCTACCCTGTTTTTACTATCCCAATTAATATGTTTTTTATGGGCATAGTACAAGTGTAGCACGAAAATTCCTAAAGTGCTAAAGGATCGACACGTGTGCGGAAAAAGCGATTCATGTTGGTCTGGAATCACTGTAAATTGTACTGTAAAAAAAAGGAGTGACAAGCTAAACCTCCGACGGATGTGATGTATTAGCGCGACGTGTATTCCTAACATGCCCTGCTTTGAGAGGAATTAAGCGGGCTACATGCATCGAACATTTTCCATGAAACTACTTGTAGAATAGACTTATGTTGCCAACCGTTTTTTTCGGGTTTCTAAGGAATTACGGTTGCTGGTAAGTTCTGTGTCTCCAATCGGGCGAAGTGAACTCTTCTGAACAGAATCCAACAAATGTTGTTTTGTTGGAGAGCCCCCAGCATTAGAGAAGTATTTCATCGTTGGTCGAATTTAATTTTAGTATAGAATTAGCAGTTGTACTTTGCATGCAATATGTTCTTGCCAGAACATATTTGGTCCCAAGTTATCGGCCAACAAATAAGTGACAATGCTAGAGGAATGGAGTGACGATGCTAAAGGTATAAATGTGTTAACATTGCAGAACCCGACATATAACTATGTCGGGTTCTGCTTTTTTTAGAAAAAAAAATAGCGGCCTGGGTTTTGTAGCATCAAATGCTACTTGGTTTCTATCACCCCAAAATCGAATTTCTTCCAGGTCTTTGTTAAATGACTTCCTGCTGTCTGTGAATATTTGCATTTGCAAAGCTTAGCTTAGATTGGATTCCTGGTCATTTCCAACAGATCGTTAATGTAAATGAGAAAAAAAGTAGGAGAGAGTATAGAACTTTGGGGAACACCGACGTTGATAGTGAAGGTATTAGAAAGAAATCTGTCGATTGCCACTCATAAAGAACGCTGTCTGAGGAAACTGATGAGCTGTTATGATTTTGGTTTGTCAAGGTAAGAAATTTTTTTTTATTGTGTATTATTGATTCTATTTTTTTGGCCAAGATATTTAATAGAGCAATTCAGCAGTAATTCTATAAATCCTGTGTATCGTTTTTCTTATGAATGGGACAGAGGCTAATTTCAACCTACTAAAAAACTGACTATAATGTCATATTGACAAAGTTTGTCAAAATGAGCAAAAAATAAAATTATGATGTTTTAGCTGTATAATTATAATAGAGAAGATTGATCTGCCCCTGTGCTTTTTTTGTTTTTAATTTTTATGGTTAATTTAACATCCTTTTTAAGAACTGGTGAAAAAACATAGGACTAGATTTGAAGATGTGCACTTAGTGGATAAACCATTTGGAATATGCTGGTGTAATTTTTTCTGAAGTATTGTAGAAACATTTAGATTTTTCAATATATCACCCTGTGCCACTAATTTAATGAATTCCCTTATAATTGTGCTACCAGAATTTTTTCGACTTTCGTAAATAGTTTTGTTTTCCTTTACAAAGCATGCAAATCACTTTAATCTACTGTACTTACTACATTATGATCCGTAAAGGCAGCATCTATATTTTCACGAGCCCCTGGATCGGAGATATTTGATATTATGTAATCTAGCTGACTACTCTTAGCGTCACTAATTCATGAATCACCAAGGTTAAATTGTTCGATTCTAAGACATGTCGCGGGAAGAAGAAATCTTTCAATTTGTCAATCTTTAGGTCACCACGTAAAATAATATTTTCTTCTTTCCTAAGTTGCATTTAGAAGCTTTATAGATTTAGAAAAAAATACATCAACATTATCATTAAGACAACGGTAAATCGACACTATACATGTTGACTTCTGGTACTGCACCTTACAAACATTCAGCTTCCTGCTTCTCATCTTTTAGACAGTGTTTGTTGAGACAAAGAAAGTTTGGAGTTTTCTGATAAAAACATGTCAATATAATAATAAAGTTTGTTCAGTATAGACTGTGTATTTGTACGCTATAAGCGTCGTTCAGATCCTTCAAATCAATCTGAAGACTGAATTCTGTTAGTACTAATAGCAACTGGATACATATAGATTTGTTTGTAGATTTTCGTGCTAGTCACTGGTACTGGAATTTAATAGAGAAGGTTCGATGGTTTTGGGAGTGTTATCTTTAATGGAAATATAACCTTATTATTACTGGTGTTAGTCATGTCGATTGTTTATGCTTTTAGGGCTGTTATTTTTTTAATTAGTGGTTCTGTACATTTCCTTACTATGTCCGAAACGAAACTTTCCAGGTTCTCCAATCGGAACATTATACTCTTGTATGCGGACGGCGTTACACTATTTTTGGTAATTTTGTCACGAGTTAAGACAAAATATGTATGTTTTGATTTTCTCTCCCTTTAGATACTTAAAATTTTTTATTTATTATGTTTAAATTTTTTATCTGTGCAGGCGTTTGACCCTAACGTTTAGCGCACCAAAAAAAGTATAATTTGAAATTTTATCACACTATTAGTAGGTACCAATTGACAGTTACTTGGATTATTTTGTGGTCCAAATTGGACCAGGTAAACCCCTTTATCTAAAGAAGATAGACGAAAACGGATGTCGGTGTCGGAGGCTCAATTTTTATGCTAAACTCAGTGGTGAAAACCGCATATCGATATCTAGTACCGATTCAGATATACAGGGCGTTTTTCAAAAATCTGCATTTTGAAAAAATGTTTGTAACTCTTTTTTTTTGAAAATTTTTGATTTCTATAAAAACATTCTCAAAGCACTTTTTCATGTGGATTTCAACAGTGTAATTACATTTTTTTACAACTAATATTTTAATAGTTATTAACGCAAAAATATATTTTTTAAATGAGATACCCTGTATATTTTTCCTTATCCGAATAGAGCTTTAAATTACCATTCTAAAAATATATCACGCTTTATATTTTGCTTAAATCTACCTCAAAATGTAAAGGTTTTCAGTTTTTACGCGAGTTTTAAATGCACATTTTGTGAAGTAGGCTTTGAACGGAGCGGCCATATGGTTTAATTCAATTGCCTGGTGAGTAAGCCGCATGGGGTAGAACTTCCCAGCTGAGTGCTTCCAACGTGTCGCGAACTGGTTTTGCCCTATGTGGTGGAGCATTGTAATGAAGAAAAATGACTTTGTGTTGCCTCTTTCGGTATTCTGGCCTTTTTTCAAGCAGCGAACGGTTCAAATCGGTCAATTGTTGTTGGTAACGATTAGTATTAACCGTTTCCGCAGGTTTTAACAGTTCATAATAGACCACGCCCCTCTGGTCCCACCAAACACAGAGCATCGTCTTTCTGCTAAAACGATTCGGTCTTGCCGTCGATGTGCATGGTGCGCCTGAGTCTACCCATGATTTTTTGCGCTTGGGATTCTCAAAATAAATCCACTTTTCATCCCCTGTAACTATACGATGGAAAACCGACTTCCTTTTGTACCGAGCGAGCAAAATGTCACACTTGTTTTTGCGCTTTTCCATTTGCCTATCGTTCAACTCATGTGGTACCGATCTACCGGCTTCTAAATCTTTTCCATCTCCAGTAGCCTATTGGAAACAGCTTGTTGAACATACATACATTTCTGTATTTCACAGCACCTTTTACACAACGCGGTAGTGCGGCCTCGGGCGTTATTGCATTTATGCGAACAACTACTACCTATGTACGTGGCCAGGCCAAATATACTTAAATAATTTAATAAATAAAGTATACCGACCTGCGGGATATATATTTATACATTGAATTCCAACAGGCCAAGGCCCAATTACAGAAATAACGTTTATACTAATGAGCTACATATAAAGAAGAACATGACACAATTAATGTAAAATTAAAATGATTGAACAATCTCGAAATTAAAAAAAATAAAAATAGTAATAATAAAAAACTACAAATTTGAGCAACCTCTAAACACTGACCAGAGAACCAATAAGTGCCGACAGCCTACTGTAATGGAAATCACCAGAGTTTCCAATGACATTGCCGTTCTTGCACATTATATAAATAGGGCTGTGGAATAATATATTTGACCTAGCCCGGCCGAGGCTAAAAATAGGTGAGCGCCTTGCCTCAAGGCGTGGTATATGGAAAGATACATTGCTTAATAGGAAAGGGCAATCAATATGGTGATTTAACAGCTTATATATGATTTTGATGGAGTGAATGTCCCTTCTCTTTGCAAGAGGCAACTCATTAAGCCTTGACAAGATTAGTCCGTGATCAACACCGCGGTCCGGATAGACACCATCCCTCTTGAAAATAAGATATTTAAGGAAGCGCCTCTGTATCGATTCGATTGAATTGTATACTGGATACCAAACCATAGAAGCATAGTCAAACTTAGACCTAACGAAAGAATAATAGAGAAGCTTGATTGCAGATATGTTAGTAAAGTCTTTACAATTTCTAATCAGGAAACCCAGCATCCTTGATGCACCAGCAACCATTTGTGCAATATGGTCAGTAAAAGAGAATTTCTCGTCAAAGATGATACCCAAATCTCTAACTGAACGAAGATTCTGTAGAACAGTATTACCTACGGAATAATTGAAAAATATAGGGTTGTTACGATAGGAATATCGAACGACATTGCATTTGGAAACGTTTAAGGTGAGCCTGTTAGTAGAGCACCAGTTGGTGAGAGTATTAATGCTGCTCTGTAATTCGTGGCAATCAGAAACCGAGTCTATGCGTTTAAAAATCTTAAGGTCATCGGCATAAGCAAGCCTCCGGCAACCTATCTTACTCAGCAAGTCGTCAACAAACATATTGAAAAGAAGAGGTCCCAGATTGGAACCCTGGGGATCACCTGAAGTGGGAATATGGAGAGGCGATCTAAACCCATTGATTTCCACAAAAAGGAGGTATGAATTTAAAAGATCAATCAGGTTATTTGAGTACCCGAAACGGGATCCGACCTTATACAACAGTAAGTAGTGATAAAGTCGATCAAACACACAAACTGCGAGAATGAGGCAAGATTTGTGGTGGTGGATCTGCCAGGCATAAAACCGTGTTGGTCAGTAGAAAGACTTGAGAAAATAAATTTATGCAAAATAATTTCAATAATTTTAGAGAAACTACATAAAATAGATATGGGTCGATAATTATGAACCACACCTGGATCCCCAGACTTCAAGATAGGTCGGACCTTGGCCACCTTCCAAGTAGCAGGAAACGTATGAGTCGTCAACATTAGATTAAAGATATGGAGTAAAGAAATGGATAGAGCGGACACGCAATCCTTGACCACAAAACTGGGAATGCCGTCGGAACCGGAGGTCAGTTTATTCTTGAGAGACCTAGCCGCAGTTGCAATATCCCTCTCGGAAATTTCGGGAACGTCTACAAAGAAAGGGGGAGCTCCCCATTAACTATACTCCTCAGGCCTAGCCGACTTAATAAATACGCTGTGAAAGCAATCACCAATGGCAGTGACTATGCTAGGTGGGTCGTTATAGACATGATCATTATTTCTCATGTTATTAGGAATGCCAGATTGAGAGCGTTTACTCTGAATAAACGCCCAGAAGCTGGAGGGATCGTTAGAGATGTTATTCTCAGTACTGTGGATATATTCTCTATAGGCAACACCAGATTGCTGCTTGATTAACCTACGAAGAGAAGTGAATTTCTGATAGTAAAACTCGAGTTTGAACACCTTATAATTACGATAAGCATTTTCTTTTTTATAAATGTTATCTATGATCTCCTTGGTGTACAAAAGAGGGAAGTGCCTTCTACGTTGTGACTTCTGAGGCACGCTTTCAACAAAGATGTTATTTAGTGTGTCATACAGGATCTGACAAGCGTCCTTCAGAGACAGACAGTCAGTAACAGGGGACCAGTCCGCATTTAGTATTAAGTCATACATAAGTGGGAAATTAGCTCTTCTAAAGTTAAAGTTTAACTCAGCGTGATCATTGTTAGTGGGAATCATATTAACACGCGTGAGGCACGTATGGAAATTAATTAATAGTAAAGGATGATACAGATCCTCAGTCACAAGTGGAATATCGCTGCAATACAGCAGTATCAAAATTGGCAAAAACGAGGTCCAAGTAACGCCCGTAGGCATTGGGTATGTTATTATACTGTCTACAATTGAGGATCTCAGCGAATTCATTTAAAATTCTATGCCGACTGCCAGATGGGACATCACTATTGTAGGTAGGATCGTTAAAGTCACCCATGATCAAGACTCGCTTATTTTGCACATAGTCCAGGGTAGAAAAAAGCTCAAAGGACAACTCTAATTGCTCAATGTCCAGAGATGGAGGTATATAAAGAACAAAAATACATAATGCAGTAAAATGAATAATAATCTTACAGCCTACAATGTCTATAAATGGGACACTCTCAGTAATCAGCGAAAGGATCAATTTCTCTGAAGCAAACTTGTTGGTTACACTCAATAGCACTCCACCACCCCTAGATGCGTTGAGAATACCGCACTGCCTATCTGCACGGTAGACTGAGGAAATAATTCGGAGTCCACAATATCAGGTTGAAGCCACGTCTCAGACACACCAATGAAATCAAACTCACATGATGTAACCGAGTTATAATATATATATATATATATATATATATATATATATATATATATATATATATATATATATATATATATATATATACGTAGGCTGAAAAGTTTTTGGTCTAGAAACTCAAAACACATTTTTTTGCAAAATTCGACTTTATTCATCAACATAGTCTCCTTCAAGAGCGATATAATCAGTTCAACGCTTTTCTAATATTTCTATACCTTTCTTGTAGAAGGATTTGTCTTTCCCTTCAAAATAGGCCTCAGTTTAGGCGATAACTTCTTCATTGGAGCCAAATTTCTTTTCCGCGAGCATTTTTTTGAGGTACGCGAATAGATAATAGTCACTGGAGGCCAAATGTGGAGAATACGGTCGATGAGGAAGCAATTTGAACTTCAATTCATGCAATTTTACTATCGTAACCATTGACTTGTGACACGGTACATTGTCTTGTTGAAAGGGCACTTTTTCTTGTGCATTCGAGGCCGTTTCTTTGCGATTTCTGCCTTCAAACGCACCAATAATTTTATTTGCTATTGATGATTGTGCCCTTCTCAGCATAATCGATGAAAATTATTCCATGCGCATCCCAAAATACAGACGCTAAAACCTTCCCAGCCGACTGTTGTGTGTCTTTGGTCGCTTCGGGCGGCTTTCACCGGCTTCTGTCCACTCAGCTGACTGTCAATTTAATTCCGGTGTGTAGTGGTGGATCCATGTTTCATCCATTGTCACATATCGCATCGAGAAATCCTTTTTTATTGCGCTTAAACAAACAGCGCTCAGAATCATCAACACGTTGTTGTTCTTGGTCCACTGCGAGCAGACGCGGTACCCATTTCGAACAGAGCTTTCTCATGGCCAAATGTTCATGCAAAATATGACCAACACGTTCTTTTGATATCTTTAGGGTGTCAGCTATCTTACGCAATTTCACTTAAGGGTCGTCCAAAACAATTTTTTGGATATTTTTGATGTTTTCCGGTGTAACCACATTATTTAGGCGTCCAGAGCGTTCAGCATCATTTGTGTCTGTACTATCGCGTTTAAATTGAGCATACCAGTAAATGATGAGTGATTTTCTAGGGACTGAGTCACCGTAACATTTGTCAAGCCATTCCTATATTCCTATATTGCAGTCAAGGATGTCCGATGTTGTCTTCAGACAGCGTATCATAAAGCGTATTTTAATGAAGCTAGACACCAAAAAGGCTTCTGGCGCTGACGGAATACCTGCCATAGTTCTCAAAAACTATGCGAGGGAACTTAGACCAGTTTTCTGTAGACTTTTCAACCTATCCTACAGAAAGGGAATATTTCCTTCCTGCTGGAAATGTGCCACAGTTCAGCCGATACCTAAAAAAGGCAAGAAGATCTTGCCAAATAACTACCGACCAGTCGCACTGCTTTCAATAATATCGAAAGTCATGGAAAAGTTTTTCAGTCAGCATCTTCTAAAATATCTTGAAGGATTCAACATCATTAGCGATCACCAATATGGCTTTCGTAAACATAGATCAACAGGAGGTCTTTTGACTTATGTAACACATGTTTGGAACAACGCAATTGAACACTTTGGAGAATCTCGAGCGATTGCTCTTGACATATCCAAGGCATTCGACCGTGTTTGGCACGATGGACTGTTGGCTAAGCTACGCTCTTATGGTATGTCTGAAAAGTTCTGTTTGTGGCTCTCATGTTTCCTTAGAGAGCGTTCTTTACGAGTGCTGGTCGACGAATTTGTTTCTAACACCTTGACTATCAACGTCGGTGTGCCCCAAGGTTCCATACTGTCTCCTACTATCTTTCTTATTTACATTAACGATCTGCTGGAAATGACCGGGAACCCAATCTACAGCTTTGCAGATGACAGTACGCTTATCTCTTCATTCACTTTGAACGCTCGGACATCGGCTACTCAGGCGAACATCCGCAGACAGCAGGAGGTCGTTCAACTCAACAAAGATCTGGAAAAAATTCTCTCTTAGGGTAACAGTAACCAAGTGAAATTTAACGCTACAAAAACCCAGGCGGCAGTTTTTTTTTAAAAAAAGTTAACGTTGCCGAACCCGACATAGTCATGTCGGGGCACTCCATTCCCCTAGCATCGTCACTCAATTTGTTGGGCGTTTATTTGGGAGCAAATATGTCCTGACATAAACATGTTGCAGGCATAGCAAGAAGAGCTTCTCAAGAATTGGGAATATTATTTCGAACCAGAAAGCTATACACTCCACAACAATTGTTAATTCTTTACAAAGCTCAAATTCGACCAACTATGGAATACTGCTTCCATGTTTGGGGCTACGCTACCAAACACACACTGCATTTGTTGGATTCTGTTTAGAGAAGAGCTGTTCGTCTGATTGGTAACCCGGAACTGACCGGCGGCCTTGATTCGCTGGAACATCGAAGAACGGTTGGTGACTTGAGTCTGTTGTACAAGTATTTTCATGGAAAGTTTTCGAAGGATGTAGCCCACTTAATTCCTCCCAGAGCGGTGTATGTTAGAAATACACGTCGCGCTAATACTTCACATCCGTATGAGGTTCAGCTTGTTACTCCGCGTACAACCCTTTTCAAGCAGTCTTTTATATGGAGAACATCATCCCTTTGGAATAATTTGCCCAGGGCTGTGTTTCTCACGGAGTACAATTTACAGCGATTCAAGGACAATGGGAATCGCTTTTTCCGCACACATGCCGCTCCTGGACCGCTTTAGGGACTTCCCTGCAGCACGTGTACTAGTCCCATAAATATACATATATATATATATATATATATATATATATATATATATATATATATATATATATATATATATATATATATATATATGGGTAGGCTATGAAGACAGATTTACTTCAGGGACGTCACCCTGCACATGCAAGCTTTCTCACACCAGGAGGAATCATATCCCCAATTCTAATCCGAACAAACACCCAATTATCCCTTCCTACAATCCGACCCACTTACCAACCCTCTTGGCCGGCGTGGCTAAAAACCCTTTAATGGATATGTCGAATTTTTAAAACTTATTACCCCAGGCGGGTAGGGTTAATTCAGAATCTCTCACTGACAGAAACTCGTGTGCGATTTAGTCATGAAAAACCCAAAAAAGTATTGACAAAAAAAAATCGAATGATATGTTGCCACATTCAAAAAAAGGACCCTAGGAGATGAAGAAAAGGTTATGAAATTCGAATTATTCAGGTGTATGCACCCACATCAGAACAGGAAGATGAAGTTGAAATACTATATGAAAACATTAATGAAGCTATGAACAGAAATAAAATAAAACAATAATTATGGGAGATTTCAACAGTGGGTATATAAAAAGACTCTCATAAACAAGGAATAGGCCTATCTGGAATGGAAACACGAAATAATAGAAGAGAACTATTAGTAAATTATGTCGGTGAGAATAAACTATATCCAATGAATACTTTCTTTAAGAAATCGAAAAAAGAAGATGGATCTGACAAAGTCCAAATGGAAATATAAACCATAAAACTTATTATGTCATTACTGGCAATAAAAACATAACCGTAGACACTAGAGTACTCAATACACGTAGGAAGTAATCATCGAACGCTGAGTACGAAAGAACGTATTAACACAGAGAAGGGAAGAAGAAAGATGATACTATCCCAGAACATAAAAATAAGAGAGGAAGAAATAAAACAACATAAAACTAATTATGCAGACAGCTCAATTAAATAAAACCGTACTAGAGAAGTCCTTATCTGATTATTATGGATAATACTATCCTTTACCCGTAAAATATATTAAAAAGTTTCTTAGGGATCCTAATAGTGAAAATTCAGATGGAAATTTTAGAGTGAAATTTGATAAAGATATTGAACGGTTTTCCATCGGTAATAAAATAATTAATTTCGATGGACCTGATTTACTAATTGGAACAAAAAGATCTAAAGGTACCATTGGATTGTATGGGTTACTTTTTAATCAAAATATGCCAAATACCTATACTAAAAATGATGCTAGAAATTATTCTAAGATTCTATTTATATCAAGTGCGATAAAAAATGTTAAATCTAGTCGAAATACTAAATTTAAAAAACTTATTGATCCCATATTAAATAAACCAGCGAGAGAGTCGGAATCGAAGCAAGAAGAAGAAGAAGAAAGTATAAAACAAGGACACGGAATGTTTAAGAAAGTCTCTAATAATCCAATCGACTATGTCAAACGATTAAAGTTGTTTCCTCTGAGGCAATACAAGTCACACAAACGAGATCAACTCAGTTATTGAGGAACTACGTGAAGCTAATATTATTGAATAAAAAAAATGTCGAAATCTTCAACTGACGTAAAAAAAACAAATTGTTGAAGAAATCGATAGACCAGCAAGAAAAAATTTTAAACGTAGAGGAGTAATTTTAAAATCACTTTTGGATCTAATGCGAATAGATTTGGTAGATATGCGAGAATATGAAAAAGAAAACAATGAATTTAAGTACATATTAATTGTAATTAATTGTTTTTCCAAATACGTGTGGACCTATCCATTAAAATCAAAAACATCTAAAGAAGTTGCACATGCTCTTGAAAATGTGTTCAAACAATAGACTCCAATCCATCTTTGCACGGATTCTGGTGGAAAATTTACGAGAAAGGAAGTATAGAGTTTGATGGAAAAATAAAATATTTTACACTATGTTGTTTACAGTGAGAAAAAGCATTGATTGTGGAACGTGTGAACAAAA
Organism: Pachyrhynchus sulphureomaculatus; assembly: GCA_019049505.1. Classification (NCBI taxonomy): domain Eukaryota; kingdom Metazoa; phylum Arthropoda; class Insecta; order Coleoptera; family Curculionidae; genus Pachyrhynchus; species Pachyrhynchus sulphureomaculatus. Next base: position 10,424,569 of record CM032456.1, on the reverse strand, counting down.
CCCAATAACATAAAAATGACTACACATAAAACAAAATATAATGTAGGTGCTCATGTACGCATATCAAGACTTAGAGGAGCCTTTGACAAACATTACAGACCAAATTGGTCCACGGAAATTTTCACCGTAAAAAAAGTGCAAAGAAGATGGATCGTGTTACATATTTACTTCAAGACGAACACAATCAAGACATCAAGGAGGATTTTATGAACTTCAGCTGCAAAAAGTTAAATATCCTGATATTTATTTAGTTGAAAAAGTGCTAAAACAACGAAATAAAGTATTTGTAAAATGGTTAGGTTTTGATTTTAAACACAATAGTTGGATAGATAAAAATAATGTTCAGTAGGTTTTACATTTTTTTTTCTTATTATTTCTTTTTTATATTTCAGTAATGTTTAACAACAAATACATATATTTAGCAACAGATTATCACATACGAGTGTAGCCTTTCTTATCAGCTTTGCTGACTTCTCGCGAAATATTCATATTACATTCTACAATATATTCATCTAATACCCTATCACACACGAGATAGACCTTTCTAACCAGGTTTACTGACCTCGCGAAATATTATTTGAAAGCAACGAGTTCAAATTCATTTAACCGGATTGAGGATGTTGAGGCTAGGTTAGGCTAGGCGTGGCCTGGCCACACTTTTTTTAACTGTATGTACAGCTAATTACTTCTTAAGACAGGTCAGGTTAGGCGTAGCTAGGTGACACTTTACCTTTCTTAAGACAGATCAGTTATATAGGTACAGGCTAGGCGACACATTTTTTTACCTATTCAAACAGATAATTACTTCTTTAACACAGGTAGATTACCGGCCTAATTACTTCTTCACACAGGTAGCCTAAGGTCCTTCTGGTCAACATCCACCAAGGTCAAAGCCTCTGGTAACGTGTCGTCATTGTCAACGACTTCTTTTACTTCTTGTTCGCACACCTTATACCTGTCTTTACCTTTACTTACCTGTCTTCAGGGACAATTATCTGTGTTTACCTTGGCCACACCTTTTTCAGGACTTCTTAAGCTGTAAGGTTTTTTTACCACGATTTTTTCAGGAATCTTACGCGGTAAGGCCTTTTTGGCATGACTCACAATGCCTTTTTTGACACCTTTTCAACAGCCTCTGGTCATTGACGACCACTTTTGAGGAAATTTCCAGCACTTCTTGCAAAAGTTTCAGGAAATTTCAGGACTTCTTCGACTAATGGTAACCACTGCGCATGGACATGTCATCCGCAGTCACTGGACCCCATTACCTATACTACTCACATGCAAGGAACAGAACAACACCCAGACTTCGAAACTTTACACTTAGAAATAACGGAAGGTCTCATACAAGCAGCTAATAAAATAAATCCAGACAAAGAAATAAAGGAGCACAGACTGATCCCAGAAACACAAAAATTAATCGAAGAACGGAAGATTCTACAAGATCGAACAAACTAAAAACGGAAATATTAGAAGTAAGCAACACTATTAGAAAAATAACCGGTCAAGTGCAAGTTGAATTTGCGCAATTAGTGAATTTGCGCAATTAGTGTTCCGTACGTTGATTGATTTTAAAATAAAAAATTTTGTTACGTAGGTACAAAATGATCAGAAACTTCACAAAACACACCCCAAATGGGTTTTCAACAAAGTTTGCTTCCAATCCTTAATGAAAACTGATGACCTTGAATTTTTTTTTATATTCCAGAGTTATTAAACGTGCACTCGTGATAGTTTTCGTTCAATATACACCCCGTGGAGAATATTCCAGAATTTTTTAAAAACTTTTCGATCAGTACTTTTCGAGATAAGGAGGAGGGACAGCGATTTTTCGCGATTTTTTAAAAATAATACAAAGAAAAGTGTGCGCAAGTATTACATTGAATATGTATTTTTTACTCGAGTTTTCACAAGCTTTCATTTGACACCACACTCGATGACCTAGTAATTTTTTTTCACTTCCGATCTCACCCCCCAAAACTAACCCCTTAAGTCAAAGTTTAACTTTCAAAACTACACGGCTCTGATGAGGCCATCAGTTCCTATATTATTACCAAATCTCAACTTTCTATGACAAATAGTTTCGGAGAAAATCGGGTGTGACAGACAGGCAGACGGATAGACAGACATACACTGAAATCATCTTATAAGTGTTCCGTACGGAACACTAAAAATGAGAGAAACTAATAGAAAATACAAAATTATAAAAATAAGAGAAACGTTGGAGGATCAAGGGGGCTTAAAACAAATGAAAGTAAGAATGAGAAAAGAAAGGAAAAGAAAACATATAACCAAGTTAATAAATGGTAAATGACAGGAAGTTACATAAATAAATGAAATAACAGAAACATTAGGAAGTAGATAAAGCCATGCATGAATAAAAAAACACCTCCTCCAGGCAAAGAGGAAGGGGATAGAATTACAATTAGAAATATGGGCTCTGAGGATATTTCTGACATCACAGCTGCAGAAATAACCATGTATGAATAAAAAAAACACCTCCTCCAGGCCAAGAGGAAGAGAATAGAGTCACAATTCGAAATATAGGCTCTGAAGATATTTCTGACATTACAGTTGCAGAAATAAAAAATTCCCTAAGGAGCATGTCCAATAAGAAGGTAGCAGGAGAGGACAAAATCATTGTAGAAATGATAATATACTGAAGTGAATCTATTATTAACCAACTTCAAAGACTATATTATAACAAGTGTCTGATCGAGTTGAAAAAAATCAATTGCCTCGCTAAATGCCATAATAGTTCCTATTTTCAGGAAAGATAATAAATATAAGCTAGAAAATTATAGACCTATAAATATACATGCATATGTATATATATATATATATATATATATATATATATATATATATATATATATATATATATATATATATATATATATATATGTATACCATACATATAACATTTATTTATTGTTTCTTGGAATTTTGGTTCGTTTGTTTAAAAGAAACTTGACGTTTCGCCCTGATGTTTAGGGCATTTTCAAAAGATTTTTTTATTTTACTTTCATTCCTAAAAAATACAATTTTTTTATAACAACTCTGTACACACACATGTTGAAATTTTTACTTAAATTTTAAAATTTAATGACTGTTTATAGGAGTTGCAACATAACGTACATTTATATTTTTAAAACTTTAAAAATTAATTTCATACGCACTAAATCTAAAATCTAAAAAAATATTGATAGCAACTCAGTTTCAATGCATCAAATAAGTAATAGTTAAAAATCCATCAAACGTTCAAGGTGCGTATGAAATTAATTTTTAAAGTTTTAAAATTATAAATGTATGTTATGTTGTAATTCCTATAAATAGTCATTTAGTTTTAAAATTTAAGTAAAAATTTTAACAGGTGTGTACAGAGTTGTTATAAAAAAAATTATATTTTTTATGAATAAAAGTAAAATAAAAAAATCTTTTGAAAATGCCCTAAACACCAGAGTGGAACGTCAAGGAGGTGTTTCTTTTAAACAAACGAACCAAAAATTCCAAGAAACAATAAATAATTGTTATAGAAAAATGGTTCAGAAAAATTCCGATTCCGGGTTTCAATCCGTTCGTCTAACAAATGAATTTATACGACGTTTCACCAAAATCTCATTTGGCATTTTCAAGTGCTCTGAGCTGTGATCTTGCTGCTGCTGCCGCTCGAAGTTTCGACGACAGACGGATTGAAACCCGAAATTTTAATGTACCATTCCACCATCCGTGAAAACCTTTACTGTAACATATATATATATATATATATATATATATATATATATATATATATATATATATATATATATATATATATATATATATATATATATAACATATATATATATATATATATATATATATATATATATATATATATATATATATATATACGAATGCAATATCATAAGCAACACTAGAAAAAAAAAGAATAAAATAAAAACTCAGCGTGGAGTAAGAGACAGAGACTGAATTTCTCCTAAACTATTCACGTTGGCCTTGAAAGACATGTTTAAAAACGCTCGACTGGGACAATAGAGGACTAACTATAGTTGGCGAAAAATTAATACATCTGAGATTTGCTGATGGTGCAACCTTTATAGCCAGAGACACACAAGAACTTCAAAGAATGCTGAGATAGGCCTGAAAATGAATATCAACAAAACTAAATACTTAACTAATGACACAGAACAAAACCAAGACGTAATAATATATTCTTGGGCTAAAAATTTGAATTGTCAAAAAACAACTTGTTAGCAAATCTGCAAAGAGGAGTATCCATATCCTGGTCAGAGTTTGGAAGACTACAAAGAATATTTAAGTCTGATGTGCCTAACAAGCTTAAAGCACAGGTTTTCGACCAATATGTTCTCTCAGTCCTTACCTCTGGAACAGAAACATGACCACTTAATAAAAGTATAATCCATAGACTCCACTGAGCCTTGGAATTCTAAACATTAAACTTAATGATCGCATATCAAATACGAAAATAAGACGAAAATCTACGGAAACAGATGTAATAGATAGGATATGTACATTAAAGCGAAACTAGACAGGGAATATTTGAAGGATGAAGGACAATCAGTGGACATGAAAAATTATAGAATGGAGACCACTAGCAAATAAAAGAAGCTAGGGAAGATGATCAGATATAAAGAGATTAAATGGGTGAAGAGGGCACACGATACAGAACATATGCATAGATCAAAACAACGCAGATACTTCAAATTAATTTGAAACAGTGCAATTGTAGATCATATGTACGTATATATATATATATATATATATATATATATATATATATATATATATATATATGTATATATATACATATATATATATATATATATATATATATATATATATATATATATATATATATATATATATATATGTATATATATATATATATATATATATATATATATATATATATATATATATATATATATATATATATGTATATATATATATATATATATATATATATATATATATATATATATATATATATATATATATATATATGTGATAGTTGCATCAATTGTTATCGCTAAAAGACTAAGAGAGATGATGAAATTGATGTGAAACTCATAAAATTAATCCCTTACGACATTACCCTCTTAAAACAGTCATTTTTCTCTGTTACATTAACTTCAGCTGATAACATATGTAATATGCATAATAAGGGAAAGCAAAAATCAACACGACCACCAATAACACAAATTTAAAGATTTGCAGGGAGCATTGGTTGTGTAATTTCTTGATATCTAACTCTGAAAACATAATACGGGTTTTCTAAATGAAATCACAATTATATCATAACTAGCCGGGCCCGCGGCTCCGCTCGCGTGGAATTGATTCACTACTATCGTCACTGCTTATTCCTTATGTTATCCAACGTAATAAAATATCTCCCATTATTTCCCCATATTTCCCAATATTTCTCCTTATCTCCCATTATCTCTACATAATTTCCATTATCTAGGCTTATCTCTGCTCATCTCCCATTATTTCTCCTTATCTCCCATTATTTCTCCTTATCTCCCATTATCTCACCTTATTTCCCATTATCTAGGCTTATCTCGACTTATCTCGCAATATTTCTCCTTATTTCCCATTATCTCACCATAACTCCCATTATCTAGACTTATCTCTACTTATCTCCCATTATTTCTCCTTATCTCCCATTATTTATATTTATCTCCCATTATCTCACCTTATCTCCCATTGTCGAGGCTTATCTCGACTTATCTCCCATTATTTCTCCTTATCTCCCATTATCTCACCTTATCACCCATTATCTAGGCTTATATCGAATTATATACATATGTATAAATTTATTAAAACATGTAAATCGGATAAGTGGTTCTCGAGTGATAAGCGCACTAACGGACAGACAGAGAGACGTTGCATTTTATATATATTATATTCTTTGCTACATGGTATTTTTCCATATTTACTGCTTTAGGCAGTGTATTGCAAGAGAATGCGCTAGCGGCAAACTTTTCTCCGACCTGATTCACTATTATCATCACTGCTTATTCCTCATGTTACCTAACGTAATAAAATATAGTCTATAACCTGGCCAGAGAACATATGTATGTTTTAAAAAAAGCACGTAAATCGGATAAGTGGTTCTCCAGTGATAAGCGCACTAATGGATGGACAGACAGACAGACGGACAGAGAGATGTTGCATTTTATATATATTATAGATATAGATTATTATTATTATTATTATATAACCTGGCCAAACAATATATGTATGAATTTAAAAAAAAGACACGTAAATCGGAAAAGTGGTTTTCGCTAGATAAACGCACTAATGAACAGACAGACAGGCAGAGAGACATTGCATTTTATATATATTATAGATTATAGATATCCTCTGCTACATAATATTGTTCCATATTTAATGATTTAGATTGTGTATTGGAAGAGGCTAGCGGAAAACCTTTTTCCGACTTCATTCACTATTATCGTCACTGTTCATTCTTTATGCTACCTATCGTATTAAAATATAGCCTATAACCTGACCAGAGAACATATGTATGTTTAAAAAAAAAAAGTACGAAAATCGGATAAGTGGTTCTCCAGTGATAAGCGCACTAATGGACAGACAGACAGACAGATACGTTGCATTCTATATATATTATAGATATAGATTATTATTATTATTATATAACCTGGCCAAAAAATATATGGATGAATTTTAAAAAAGACACGTAAATCGGATAAGTAATAAACGCACTAATGGACAGAGATACAGACAGAGACATTGCATTTTATATATATTGTAGATTATAGATTATAGATATTCTCTGCTACATAATATTGTTCCATAATTAATGGTTTAGGCTGTGTATTGCAAGGGAACGCGCTCGCTGCAAACTTTTTTCCGACTTCATTCACTATTTTACGTCACTGCTCATTCCTTATGCTGCCTATCGTAATAAAATATAGCCTATAACCTGGCCAGAGAACATATGTATGTTTTAAAAGAAAAAGTACGTAAATCGGATAAGTGGTTCTCCAGTGATAAGCGCACTGACGGACAGACAGGCAGGCAGACAGACAGACAGACAGAGAGACGTTGCATTTTATATATATTATAGATGTCAGTTTACGATGATCTGGAAGAAACACAAGGAAAGGCCCGTCTGTGTTTTACGTAGATGAAAATCAGAATTTAGTTGATGAGTCTTTTACATGGGCAAGTTCTGAACTTTGTTACTTATATAACTTAAAATTGATATTTCAAAAAAAATATCAAAACAAAGCAGATACTTCAAATTAATTTGGCATAGTGCAATTGTCGTCATGTAGTTTTCAGTTTTTCTTAGTAACATCATAACTTAATTTGAATGACAGGACCTGTTAGAGTAAAACTCTCTTCAGCTATCCCCTCGATTCTCACCTACGTAAATAAATGTATCTTCTGTTCGTTGTGTTTCACTTAAATTAACGAAAATTAGTATTATGATATAATTGCCATCGTCATATCACTCTTAGAAGAAATATAGTGAGCAGTGTTGTTACTAAAGTTATTAAGCAGTCACTTAACTGTCAAATTATATTGATTCATCGCTATATTTTGATTTTTACTTTCCTTGCTAAAAGAACGAAAAACAGTCATCTATTTCCGTCGGTCCGTCTGTCTGTCGGTCTATTGGCACAATAACCCTCGAACGAAATGAGATATTAATTTCAAACGAAGTACATTTACACCACGTAACTAGAGAATAAAGTCTATAGTTTTTGAACGATGTCACTTCAGGTCAAAGGGGTGGGATCGATAAATTTTATATAGTTTTAATAGTAACATGGTAATTTTTCCTGGTTTTCTGTTGAAATATTTAATGAAAAAAACAAATATTTATAATAAAACCCATAAGGAGCGAAGGAGATTATAAAGGTGCCTTCGTAGATACCGTGTTACATACCTTTTTTAGGGTTTTTGAAGTCGAGGAATCCAATAATTGGGTAATTTTTCATTGCTTTCAATTTTAACCCACGAACTATATATATATATATATATATATATATATATATATATATATATATATATATATATATATGTATATATATATATATATATATATATATATATATATATATATATATATACATATATACAGTAATACCCCGCTTAGCGCGACCCCGTTACGCGCGGTTTCACTATAACGCGAATTTCAAATTTCGCGCTCATGTAGTCATTAACTTCTCTATGGTCGCGGGGGGATCCCCGCTTTCTCTGAATATTCTCTTTGAAGAATTGGGAATTCCCTGTCCTTCGACTTTGTTCTATGGGGATTTCCTCGTTCGTTTCGTGTGTTCATTTGTTCCGTAATGTTAGTTCGGTCGGCTGGCAGTTTTGTTTTAATATTTATTGGAGATACATACATACATAATTTAACCCTACGTTAAAAATGCCGCCTGTAAAGAAAAAAGAGCGTAAAAGCGTCACTTTGGAATTGAAGATGAAAGTGTTAAGAAGAATGGAAAATGGAGGCAAAGCAACAATTGTTGGGAGAGATTTTGGACTCTCAGAATCGACTGTGAGAACGATTTATAAAAATCGGGAAAAAATTAAAATCTCCAGCGAAGGTTCAACACCTATAAGTGCAACAAAACTTTCTCGTTCGAGATCATCTATCTTAGAAAGAATGGAGAAATTACTGTCAGTCTGGATCGAAGATTTGAATAAGAAGAACACACCACTAAGTCAAGATCTCATATGCACAAAAGCAAAATCTTTGTATGAGATGCTGAAAACAAAAGAAGGAGAAGGGAGTGCCACTCCGACTTTTGCTGCCAGCAGAGGCTGGTTCCATCGGTTCAAGCAGCGTTCTAATCTTCACAATATCCACATAACAGGCGAGGCGGCCAGCGCGGACATTCAAGCTGCAGCTGAGTTTCCAGACAAGTTTCAAGACTTCGTTAGACGAGAGAAAATTCCTGCTTGTCTCATCTTCAATGTTGATGAGACCGCACTTTACTGGAAAAAAATGCCATCTCGAACATTCATTTCTAAGGAAGAACGTCAAGCCAGTGGTTTCAAAGCTGCGAAAGATCGACTAACACTTCTGCTGGGTGGTAATGCCACTGGTGATTTCAAACTGAAACCTTTACTAGTGTACCATTCAGAAACACCCCGTGCAATGCGAGGCACAGACAAGACAAGTCTACCAGTTGTGTGGCGATCAAACAGAAAGGCGTGGGTTACACGGGAAATTTTTCAAGAATGGTATTCTAATAGTTTTTGCCCATCAGTCAAATCATACTGTGACAGAAATGGGCTTGAACCTAAAGTTATATTACTCTTAGACAATGCCCCAGGACATCCAACCTCACTTGATACGCCCAGAGACTTAAAAGTGTACGTAAAGTTCCTTCCACCAAACACTACGTCAATATTACAACCTATGGACCAGGGAGCAATAGCAAACTTCAAAGCTTATTACCATCGCCGCACTTTTAGCCAACTAATTCATGAAACTGACGGGGAAGGAAGACAGTCTATGCGAGAGTGGTGGAAGTCATACAACATTATGAAGTCTATTCACAACATAGAAGAGGCTTGGAAGGAAGTTAAAATGAGTTGTATGAATGGGGTGTGGCGTAATCTTTGGCCAGATGTAGTGGAAGCACCTAGAAGAATTGTCCAGATGCAGAGACAAGTGCTTGAAGACATTGCTGCAATGATTGAGGGGTCTGAACTTGAAGATGTCACGGTAGAAGATCTCGTAGAACTTGTAGCAACGCACGACGATCCTATTAGCAATGAAGATCTGATCGAGTTACAGAATAATCCTATCTACGATGAGGAAGAACAAGTAGAAGAGAAAGTTTTATCTTCAGGGGAAATACAAAATGCACTTTCAAAAATTTATTCAGGTTTGGACATATTGCAGAGTATAGACAATAATGATGACCGTGTCTTGACCGTGTGTCAAACAATTAAAAACAGTGTTGGGTGTTATGAACGTATTTTACAAGAACGTAAACAAAACGTTACCCAAAAGACAATAGATGTATTTTTCCGTAAAAAATAAGAGTATGTATTGCATAAAGTGTTCTTAGAATTAAAGTGATTGATTAAAAATGATTTGTATTTTTTTGTATTAAATTTTGACTATGTTTAATCATAAACCTCGATATACGCGAATTTCAGTTAACGCGATTTTTTTTCGGAACGTATCCCTCGCGTAAAGCGGGGTATTACTGTATATATATATATATATATATATATATATATATATATATATATATATATATATATATATATATATATATATATATATATATATATATATATATATATATATATATATATATATATATATTATATATATATATATATATATATATATATATATATATATATATATATTTATATATATATATATATATATATATATATACATATACATATATATATATATATATATATATATATATATATATATATATATATATATATATATATATATATATATATATATATATGTATACATATATATTATTTATTAGGAAATATGTAAGGGGGTGAAGAGAAGGGGCAGAGTTAAAGGAGTTTCTGAGTATATAGGGTGTTATAGGTCCTTTTCAGTGTTTTTGGAACCGAGGAATCTAAAAATTAAATTATTTTTCATTACTTTCAGTTTTAATGGGGTGGGAGGTAATAGTTTCAAGAATGTAATGGGAATTTTTTGAGATTTTTGATTGCGATAATAAACAAGTATTAAGCATAATTATTTATTTATTATAAATAATTATGAACCGTGTAAGAGGCGGGGAAGGGAGTTAGAAGGGTGATTTTGCATTTATTGTGGGTGTAGGCCCTTTTCAGGGGTCTTTGGGTAAACGAATTGAAATTATTTTTCGTTATTTTTGAATGTTAAATCATGAAATACTGTATAATTTCAATATTATTACGAGAATTTTTCCAGCTCTTTGTTTGAAATATTTTATAAAATTTGCATAATAGGAATCTTTGGCACAATGACAATTCTCAGTATATATCACCAGTACACCAAACACTTTATTTTTGTACTCGACGTGCGTTTCGCTAATCATGTTAGTTTCATCAGGAGCGATGATTGAGTCAGTTATCACTCCTGATGAAGCTAACATGGTTAGTAAAACGCACATCGAGTGCAAAAATAAAGTGTTTGATATAGTGGTGATATATACTGAGTAAAATAATAATTTATAGTAAAAGATATATGAGGAGAACGGGATGGGGTACGGAGTTAGAAGTATATAATGTATATATCATAATATACTTCTATTTCAGTGTTTTTGCTTTCCTAAAAAATGTTAAGTTATTTATAGAAAACGTTTTAGAAATATGAGCACTTAAATTGGCTGAAACTTGCTTACCTCTGGCACAATAGCGAAATTATTATTTTTACTTCCCTTGCTAAAGTATTCGTGAAAAAACTCGCAAATTTTGCTTTTCTCTTCGTTTTCAGGTTCGTAGATCACAAAAAAATACCTTTTCCTATGTCTGTCGGTCTGTCCATTTAACTGTCGGCCTGTTACTCTGTCTGTCAGTTGGCAGTATAATTCTCGAACGAAGTGATATTATAATACTTGAAATATGGATAAAACCTATAGTTTTTTGAGCGACATCATTTAAGGGGAAGGGGGTAAAAGGAGTGAGTGTGTATATGTTGTATGGTTTTAATTTTATTATAAAAGTTTACTTTTTGTTATTTGAGAAATTGAAATTCGGTACGTATTTTATAAAGAAAAGTACTGGGTTCCTAAATTCTATTAGTTAATAAATTTGAGAAAGAAACAAACATACTAATGCCATTCAGTTTTGATAAATGATAAGTCTATTTACATAACCAAATTGTAATTTGATAACAAGAGCTAATCTTTATTTTTTATTATCATATTTGTTTCTAGTAACTAAAAATTATTCTAAAAAAACACATACGTTCAGGATAAACCTATATCGTCAAATGTGTTGGTAAAAATGTCATGTGGAGTAAGTTGTCTACAATAATTAGTACTTCCAACTTTTGTTTTGGATAAGAAAAGAAAAAGAATGGAAGAAGGTTTATTACAAATTGGTATATCAGAAACACCATGATCAAACCATTTAACTTAGAACCATCCAAGTGTTTTGCTGTTCTTTCTATTTCTTCAAAAAAACAAATGATACCTTTAAATTATTGCTACTAATTTAAAAAAAAAATTTCTACAAGAGTGAAGTTTGAATTGACAATACACAGTACTTGCAAAAAAATTATTCTCAACTCAACGAGTCAAAGTTAAACGCTGTAATTGAATTAAATGTGTTGATAATAAACATGAATGAGAAGAAATCTGTGTCAATAAATCAATTTAATAATAGTAGTGCTTCAAGTCTAAACTAACACCCGAGCGTAAATTTCCCATTTTTTGTGGCCTCATCAGTAGTTAATAATCAGGGATAGAAGAGAGGTCAGGCGGAAGAAGTTACGTGAAGATATGGAGTTGCTGGAGAGTGCAGAGGAAGGAATTACGTTATTAGGTTTAATTCGGTTTAAATTGAGGAGCTACCACGGGTATCTACAGTATCTTGCTTACGATTATACTGTCCAAAGGAAAGAAAGAAAAGAAAAGAAAATATTTTTATATCCATTTAATATTCCAAGCCATGATTTACCATATTCTACATTTAATTTATGGCGTTTTATTTAGGGGTCTTCCCCGCGGATCTCCTCATTCCAACTTATGGTTAATGTCTCTATAGAAAATGTATAAATTTTATTAATAATGTAATATATTTTCTTTTTTTTTTCATATTTCGAGATACGATTTGTTACAAGAAAAAAGGATTACGTTGCCTTTTGAGATTTTTATTCGGATCTCTCAAACCCGTATGTGACCCAGCTAGTTGATCATTCTTTTTGAGGGGTGTCTAAAAGCTTCGAGACTATTTCTGCTTGAAAATTTACTGTATAAATGGAAAAACGATGCATTACAGGAATTTTTTACGCTTATATTGATTGCTAATACGATAAATATGTCAGATGAAATCTTTAATTTTGTGTTATTTGCGGTCGTGTTGATTTTTGCTTTCCCTAGTTATGCGCATTACATATGTTATCAATGATCTACAATTGCACTGTGTCAAATTTATCTGAAGTATCTGCTTTGTTTTGATTTTTTTTTTTGAAATATTAATCTTAAGTTATATAAGTTATATAAGTAACAAAGTTTAGAACTTCTAAAAATAGCTACAAATGCACCCTCATCCGTTCTTCCAATGAGATCCATACTGAAAATAAAATTTTCCTGAAACTTTTCATATATTTGCTGTAATTCGGCATTGCCTGCTGAGAATGCTTCTTCTAAGGGTAATCACAATGTTATGAAATTATGTTTTACCAGTTTGGTCATGTAAACTAAATCGGATGATAGAATCTGCCCATGTAAAAAACTGAAGTCTGATTTTCACCTACGTAAAACACAGACTGGCCTTCCCTTGTGTTTCTTCCTGATCATCGTAAGTTGACATTATGATGTAATTGTGATTTCTTTTTGAAAACCAGTATTATGTTTTCAGTATTAGATATCAAGAAATTACACAACCAATGCACCTTCCATGATACAAAATTATATGGCCTTTTGTTTAATATTTGTGTTTAATGTTACAACTTCCTACAATTTCCTTCCTGCGCTCGAGTTGAATTGATACCCAAAAAACGCAACTACCGACCACTAGTATTTATAGTTATGAAAAATGATATTAATCCAGATCTTTTAAATTATTTGGAAAAATTGAATATTATTAGCGACCATCAATATAGCTTTCATAAGCAAAGATCAAGAGATCTTCTAACTTATGTCACACATATCTGGAACAACGTAATTGAGCATTTTAGAAAATCTCAAGTGGTTGCACTTGATATATTTAAGATATTCGACCGTGTTAGGTATGACTGATGGTTGTCAAAGCTGCATCTCCTACTCTCTTTCTGTTTTAACGATTTACTGAAAAGGACCAGGAATCCAATCTACAGCTTCATCAACGAAAGTATAATTGTTTCCTCATTTATCTTGAACGCTCGAACAACTACCACTCATGCAAATACCCGTAGACAGTAGGAAGCTTTTGACTTAACAAAGATCTGGAAGAAATTCTTTCTCGGTGTAACAGTAATCAAGTAAAATTTAATGATACAAAAGGCTGTAAGTTTTTTTTAACAAAGTTATCGTTGTAGAACCCGAGATAATTATGTCGGGACATTTCATCATTCTAGCATCTTTGCTTGTTTGGGCGTTAACTTGGAAGTAAATACATACTGGCATGATAGCAACGAGAGCTTCTCAAAAGCCAAGAATATTACTGTGTACTAGAAAACTTTCCACTGCCCAATTCTGAACAAAGCGCACGTTCGACCAACGATGGAATACTGGTCGCATACGTGTCGCTCCTGTAGCGCTTTAGGAATTTCCCTGCAGCACGTGACCTTTACCCATAAAAAAACAACAACCAGTGCAATTATGGCGATTAAGTAGAAGAAAGATTTCTGGCTAGTTCCGATAACGTGTTATATTAGATATATATATATATATATATATATATATATATATATATATATATATATATATATAATATAAATATATATATATATATATATATATATATATATATATATATATATATATATATATATATATATATATATATATATATATATATATATATATATATATATATATATTTTATATATATATATATATATATATATATATATATATATATATATATATATATTTTATATATATATTTTATATATATATATATATATATATATATATATATATATATATATATATATATATATATATATATTTTTATGAGTCTAGCACACGTGCTGCAGGGAAGTCCCTAAAGCGCTACAGGAGCGACACGTGTGCGGAAAAAGCGATTCACGTTGTTCTTGAATCGCTGCAAACTGTACTCGGTGGGAAACACAGTCCTGGGTAAGCCATTTCAAAGGGATGATGTTCTCCATGTAAAAGACTGCTTGAAAAGCGTTGTACGTGGAGTAACAAGCTGAACCTCATACGGATGTGAAGTATCAGCGCGCCGTGTACTTCTAATATGCACCGCTCTGGGAGGAATTAAGCGGGCTACATCCTTCGAACACTCTCCATGAAAATACTTGTAGAATAGACTCAAGTTGTCAACCGTTCTTCGATGTTCCAGCGAATCAAGGCCGCCGGTCAGTTCTGGGTCTCCAATCAGACAAACAGCCCTTCTCTGAACAGAATCTAACAAATGCAGTATATGTTTGGAAGCGGTGCCCCAAACATGGGAGCAGTATTCCATAGTTGGTCGAATTTGAGTTTCGAAAAGAATTAACAGTTGTTGTGGAGTGTAAAGTTTTCTGGTTCGAAATAATATTCCCAACTTTTGAGAAGCTCTCCTTGCTATGCCTGCAACATGCCAGGACATATTTGCTCTCAAATTAACACCCAACAAATTAAGTGACGATGCTAGGGGATGGAGTGCCCCGACATAACTATGTCGGGTTCAGCAACGTTAACTTTTTTAGGAAAAATTGCCACCTGGGTTTTTGTAGCATTAAATTCCACTTGGTTACTGTCACCCCAAGATAGAATTTCTTCCAGGTCTTTGCTAAGTTGAATGACTTCCTGCTGTCTGCGGATATTCGCCTGAGCAGCCGATGTCCGAGCGTTCAAAGTGAATGAAGATATAAGCGTACTGTCATCTGCAAAGCAGTAGATTGGATTCTCAGTCTTTCCAGCAGATCGTTAATGTAAATAAGAAAGAGAGTAGGAGATAGTATGGAGCCTTGGGGCACACCGACGTGAACAGTAAAGGTGTTAGAAAGAAATTCGTCGACTGCGACTCATAAAGAACGCTCTCTGAGGAAACATGAGAGCCACAAACAGAACTTTTCAGACATACCATAAGAGAGTAGTTTAGCCAACAGTCCATCGTGCCAAACACGGTCGAATGCCTTGGATATGTCAATGTTCAATTGCGTTGTTCCAAACGTGTGTTACATAAGTCAGAAGATCTCCTGTCGATCTATATTTACGAAAGCCATATTGGTGATCGCTAATAATGTTGAATCCTTCAAGGTATTTTAGAAGATGATGATTGACAGCCTTTTCCATGACTTTCGATATTATTGAAAGCAGTGCGACTGGTCGGTAGTTGTTTGGCGAGGTCTTCTTGCCTTTTTTAGGTATCGGCTGAACTGTGGCACATTTCCAGCAGGAAGGAAATATTCCCTTTCTGTAGGATAGGTTAAAAAGTCTACAGAAAACTGGTGTTAGTTCCCTTGCACAGTTTTTGAGAACTATGGCAGGTATTCCGTCAGCGCCAGAAGCTTTTTTGGTGTCTAGCTTCATTAAAATACGTTTTATGATACGCTGTCTGAAGACAACATCGGGCATCCTTTACTGCACTATGGGAATAGTAGGTAGTATTTTTCCTTGGAAATCTGCAATAGAATGTGAAGCAAACAGTTCGGCCAACAAGTTTGCTTTCTCAACAGGTGCAATAGTACTATCTAGCCGTGTGAGCGGTGGTATGGTGGATTTGGTGAAATTTTGACCAACTGCCTTAGCGACTGACCAAAAGGACCTGGAATTGTTGGGACAAGCGAGAAGTTTGTTTCTAATTCGCTGATTGTGTGCCTCCTTGGTCTCCTCGATAATTTCTTTGCATCTGTTCCGGGCACGAACAAAGGTGTTACGATTTATGGTGTTAGGATTTTGACGCCATTGTCGGTGGGCAAAATGTTTAGAAGCAACAGCTTTTTTGCATTTTCGGTCAAACCAAGGCTTGCCGTTAGAAGGACATTTCTTCGAAAATACCAGCTAAGATAACATCGGAAACCTCCCTGGGAATATATATATGTGTATATATATATATATATATATATATATATATATATATATATATATATATACATATATACGTATATTCTTAAACCGTTTTCTTATATATGTTCTTGGGTTATATTGGTGTGTTCGTGGTTATTTTTATGTTATAAAAACACAGATTTTAATTACGTTTCGCCCATTATATTGGGCTTTATCGAACTTTATTTTTCTATTTGGATTACCTACAAATTAGATGTTGAAAATGTGGTAAAATTAAATAAATTTTTGCTTACAGTACTAACTCCTAGGAGTACAGTGGCATGCTGAGGGATTAAGTTGCTGTCGGGTATTTTATATCTGAGCCGGAGCTTATAGTCGCTCGGATTGGTCGTAGTTGCTTCTGCTCCTCTCTGCGTCATTTCATAGGGGATTCTAGTCATTTGTGGTCTATCTGTCGATTATCAAATTTCTTTTTTAATTTTCGTTCTCAACTTGTTGGGTAAGTTTAGTGCACCGTCTCTTTGGTTCAAATATCCCATTTATTTTGATTTCGATGGCCTCTCAGATTATTCTTGTTGTGTAGTGTCCTATATCTATATGGCTATCTTTTGCTGCTATTAAAATCAATTTTGTGTTGGAGTTGGTGTTGAAAAAGGGAAGATGTGGTTGGTTTATTTTACATAGCCAATTTCTGCTCTCCCGGCCTGGCAGATATTCTTCGGTTAGTTTCTCCAATGTTTGCTTTATTGCAAGTTCCGTATGACATGCTGTATCAACTCTGGTTTTCTAATTTGATTTTGTCTTTGGGAGTTTTTATAATAAATTATTTTCCGTAGTGGTAAACTGTAGTGGTATAGAATATACCTGATAGTTTAGTCTTCGCAGAAGCCGTTCAGTCCTGTGGGTCGTACCTTTGATTTATGGTAGGATGGTTTTTGGTCTATTATCCAGGTCTGTTATCGTTAGATTTATTTCGTGGATCTTGTTGATATTTTAGGGCCTTATTTATTGTGTTTCTGTTTATATTCATTCTGTCTTTGGACTGTGGTGATTTTTGTCGCTCCTCTGGTTTCTTAGCTTTGTCTGTAATGTGAATTGACCAGGAAATTAATGTGTTCGCCACGTCCTGCAATTATATGGGATGGTGGTGGGTTTCACTAGTCAGATATATATTTATGTATATTGGTTTTCTGTATACCATATGTTTCAAATTGAGTTTTAACTTCAAATACGTCTAGAAAAACAGCTGATTGTTTGGCTCCAGTTCTAAGGTGAACTGAATATTGATTAACAGGGTTAAGATGTTCTAGGAAGTTAAGGAGCTAAGGTCTCTACCGAAGTGCCATATGATGAAGACGTCGATCGCGTATCGAATCCATAGCTTCAGTTTTATATTTGCCGTCTTCACTGATTTTCTCTCAAAAAAAATCATGAAGAGGTTGGTGACTGCTAGTGATAGTGACCCCAGAATTGCACCTTCTATTTGTTGGAATATTTGCTTATCTTAGATAAATAAGCCGTTCTCCAGGCAGTGTCTTAATAGATCTAATTCATGTGTTGGGATGGAATACATATGTTGAAACACTTTACCCATTGGTATGCTGGGATACGTCGAAAGTAGCAACAATGTCGTTTAGGTTTGTAGCAGGGGATTCTAGAATTTACGTGAACGGTTTTTTCAGTTAGAGGTTTTGCACAAACTGGAAAAATACTATGGGCAGTTAAAAGTGCTGACTATTGACCGCAAAGAAACATCGGATTTATGAATATTTGAGAAGTCCATAGAATTTGGGACATCTACTCGATTCTTCTATAGGGATGAGTTTTTCCCTGATATGTTCGTCGATAGGTGATATTAGTTTTTGATTTTGTGTTTTTTTCGACATATGTTATAAGGTCTCTGGTGACATATGTAAGTTGGGTCTTTAAGAATGGTTTTGATTTTCTTTACGTAGGTTTTCCATTTTTGTCAGATTTTTTAAGAGCTTGAGACTCTTTGTTGTTAGGTTGGATTTTGGTGGTTTAGGTATTCCAGTATTCTTGTAACAGCTCCACGTATCGGTTCGGTTGATTGTTTTTTCAGGGAATTCAACAATGGAGACGTCAATTAAAAAAGAAATCTATCAATCGATAGATAAAACACAAATTACCAGAACGGAAGGCCCTGAAACAAGGGTCGGAGGGGCAGAGTCAACTACAAATGATTAGAGCACCGCCGGTGCAGATATAAAATATCAGGCAGCAGCGTAATCTCTCAGTAAGCCACTGAACTCCCACGAACCTTCACGAAAGGTCTACAAAATTATACCTGGAATATAACAAACGAAGTAAAAATAATTATTAATTATTCGAAATGAACATGATGTCACAAGTACGCAATATTGACAATATCTGTTATTTTTATGGCAGCTCCCTGCAGAATTAATTCAATTTATAGTTATACTTTGGATTTGATGGGCTGAAATCGTAAGTAAAATTTAATTTCCCACATAATTGCAGTAAAATCTTTTTTCAGGATAAAAAAAAATGCTCAGAAAGTGTTTCTGAGAAAATTGTTGATTATTTGCATTAGCTTCACGTGTCATAAGTGTTTAATACACATGTGAATTTAGGAAAATATTTACTTAAGAATTGGTTTTAATATGTTCAATAAGTTTCATCAGGTATTGTATTTGCATAGTTGCACGATTTCCAATAATCTTCGTCTTTATGAACTCTTTCCTATAAAAAAACATTTTATATTCTTGTTTTTTGCTGACATGGATAGTCTTAAATAATAACAAACGAAATGTATCTAGTAACGTTTCACTTAGGAACGGATATTAGCGCAATTTCCTTTAATTATAGAGAGAGGCATTAATGAAACACACATATTTTAATGACTAGATTTTTCACATGCTCGTACACATTCATAATTCATTGAATAAAGTAGTAAAAATATTTGCACGTAAAAACAAACTTGTTCATGAATAAAATGGGGTTAATGATTCTTAAGACTTACCTGCATCTGTTGAGCGTCTGCAACAAATGTTGCTTCAACCAATATCGCCATAGCTGTAAAAAAGTGAAAATGTAGTAATAAATAAAAGAAATCTGTAACAGAAATATAAATTGTTAAATTAACCTCGGGTGTTTATAAAATAAAAACAATGCATGGAATATTGTTTTTTTTTGTATTTTGTGAACATAAATGATAAGTCGGTGTTCAGCAGAAGTGCATTTAATTACTATACATATCTAATGCTTAATTACCTATGGAAACTAAAAAGAAGTATAGGACGATCCATACTAGAGGGTATGATGACATTAGGAAATTGGCTGGGAGGGGACGAAAGAATACAGCACAAGACAGAAACAACTGGAGGGAACATTTATGTGTGTACAGTGTTTTAAAATAAATAACAGATTAAACAACTAATGAAGACTAGAATGTGTGGTCGAAATGTTTTACCACAAATATATACTATGATACAAAACAAGTTTTTAATTTCATGAACATGATATATATATATATATATATATATATATATATATATATATATGTATATATATATATATATATATATATATATATACATATATAAGTATATATATATATATATATATATATATATATATATATATATATATATACATATATATATATATATATATATACATACATATATATATATATATATATATATATATATATATATATATATATATATATATGATATATGATATATGATATATATATATATATATATATATATATATATATATATATATATATATATATATATATATATATATATTATATATATATATATCATATATCATATATATATATATATATATATATATATATATATATATATATATATATATATATATATATATATATATATATATATATATATACTTATATATGTATATATATATATATATATATATATATATATATATATAAGTATATGTATATATATATATATATATATATATATATATATATATATGTATATATATATATATATATATATATATATATATATATATATATATATATATATATATATATATATATATATATATATATATATATATATATATATATATATATATATATATATATATATAATATATATATATATATATATATATATATATATATATATATATATATATATATATATATATATATATACGTATATATAATATATATATATATATATATATATATATATATATATATATATATATATATATATATATCATATATCATATATCATATATATATATATATATATATATATATATATATATATATATATATATATATATATATGTATATATATATATATATATATATATATATATATATATATATATATATATATATATATATATATATGTATATATATATATATATATATATATATATATATATATATATATATATATATATATATATATATATATATATATATATATATATATATATATATATATATATATATATATATATATTATATATTATTTGCAAATACTATGAATTTACCAAATTTCAAATCAATATCTCATTTCGTTCGGTATCGCAGCAACATAACAAGAGATAGAGAAACCGACAGAAATTCGAAATATTCATTTTTCGGATCTAGAGAACGTTAAACGATGTTTTGCTTCAGATTCACGTTAAAAAAATTATAGCAAGATATTAATTACAAAAAAGTTGAGTAGTGGATGGACTTCAGAGTTATTTACAACTGAAAATGATATTTCTCTCAACCTACTATTTCTCTAAAAATTCTCTCTAAAATTTAAAAACACATCATTTAGATTTCTCTACTACAAGAAGATTAAAAAAAATATATAACACGATATGTCCGAAGCATCTCATATAATCTCCTTTTTTTCCCATTAACCTGTTATACGTTTGACAACCAACAATTTAAAATAATGAAAAATAACGAATTTTTCAGATTCCTCGTCTCTGAAAATTCTGAAAAGGACGGATATAAATGAAGCATTCTATCCCCTACTTCATTAACCTCTTGTATGTTCGACCA
>CM032456.1:10342202-10402550 GCA_019049505.1 Pachyrhynchus sulphureomaculatus | reverse complement strand
TCTTCTTTTAGAAAATCGACAAGGCTCACACCCTGATGGACCTATTTCACCTAACAACAAAGAAGGAAGTATATATATAAATTTAATAAAAAATTTATTCCTACAATAAAATATATAAAATTAATATTTAATTTACAATTAATTTGACATTTGTGATTTTTTTTTTTATTATTTTTATTTTTTTGTGCGTAGCTTTGATCATTTTGGGAATAAATTTTCTATATTCATTAATAATTGAACCTTTCCGTTAAACTTCGTAAAAAACTACAATATATGTATATGCTTGTATATGTGTTGAAACTACGCTATTTGACGTAGGTAGTAGTTGTTTACAAAAATGCAATAATGTCCGTGGTTGTCTAAAAGGTGCTGTGATATACAAAAATTGGTTTCGGCACTTGGACAATGTTGACAGGTATTACGACCCCCTCGCCGATATCCTTGGGATATGAAAAGGGGTAGAATCCCTATTCAGGCAGGGAGGAACGATAAATGTATGTATATATATATATATATATATATATATATATATATATATATATATATATATATATATATGTATATATATTCGATTGTAGAAGACAAAAATCATCAAGGAGTCGCTACCAAATGGACGGTGATAACAAAATTTCAACAAGGTGCAATCTTTTATTTTAATATAGTTGTATACTACATAAATTTGGATTTAGTAAAAAAAGTCGTAAAGCAAAATCATAGTATTTTATAAGATAAGTTATTACGTCACATGGAGATTATATTTATATATCGGGTCTTCCATTAAGGACTTGACAACTTTTTTTTGAAATAAAACGCAACCCATTTAAGACATTTCGAAAATTTTACTATCGGCTTGAAGTACAATCAAAACATGGAATTCGAGTTCATTCATATGTCCACCACGGGCACGTTTGCAGCGGTCGATTCGTTGAACCCAATTTTCGATGACTCGGCCACACATTTCGACGGAAACGGGCTTTAGTTCTTGAGTTAACTTTAACTTATAAGGGTGCAGGCCAAGATCCTTTCGCAAAAATTCGCCATAGTGTGGTCTGAGCAATGCCGAATTCTTGAGAACGCCGTGAAATCGACTGTTTTGGTTCGTTTGAGATGGACGCTTGAACGGCAGCAATATTCTGGCCCCTTCGACCAACCCGTTGTCTCACTGGCACGAGAACATCCAGCAGCGAATATGTTAACTCAAATTTTGTCCCTAGAGTATGAATTGGCGTTAACGCTCTTAAAGTTGCAGTCACCGACTCCAAATTTTGGTAGTAAATTTTAATAATTTGTAAACGTTGTTCGTTCGTGTACTTCACAATGATGAAAATGTTGACTTTACTGAATGCTTTGACAGTTCGGTGATTGGCTTAAGGGTGCGTTCACAGTGAAATTTCAAAGTTGTCAAGTCCCAAATGGAAGACCCTTTACTTATATTAGAAAGTGAAACAAAATTCTAAATCTCAAGACCAATTGTTTGGTTTAAACTATATTTCAAATATATCAAATAGTTGACTGTTGATTATTGTCGCTTTTCTATGATAAAAAAAATCCATAATCAGAAACATAAATTAATCAACACACATATTCGATGTATAGATCATCTTTTAAAAGCGCTGTGAACCTTTTCTCTCCCTATTTAAGACAAAACATGTTTTGATTGTTTTCAAACTTTTCAACTATTTCTTTAAATTTTGTCACCCAACTCGATTTTCATAGAAGCTGTCTTGTTTAATGTTGCCTTTTTATTCGCTATTCAGTACGGACCTACCCTGTTTTTACTATCCCAATTAATATGTTTTTTATGGGCATAGTACAAGTGTAGCACGAAAATTCCTAAAGTGCTAAAGCATCGACACGTGTGCGGAAAAAGCGATTCATGTTGGTCTGGAATCACTGTAAATTGTACTGTAAAAAAAAGGAGTGACAAGCTAAACCTCCGACGGATGTGATGTATTAGCGCGACGTGTATTCCTAACATGCCCTGCTTTGAGAGGAATTAAGCGGGCTACATGCATCGAACATTTTCCATGAAGCTACTTGTAGAATAGACTTATGTTGCCAACCGTTTTTCGGGTTTCTAAGGAATTACGGTTGCTGGTAAGTTCTGTGTCTCCAATCGGGCGAAGTGAACTCTTCTGAACAGAATCCAACAAATGTTGTTCAGGAGCAGAGCCCCCAGCATTAGAGAAGTATTTCATCGTTGGTCGAATTTAATTTTAGTATAGAATTAGCAGTTGTACTTTGCATGCAATATGTTCTTGCCAGAACATATTTGGTCCCAAGTTATCGGCCAACAAATAAGTGACGATGCTAGAGGAATGGAGTGACGATGCTAAAGGTATAAATGTGTTAACATTGCAGAACCCGACATATATAACTATGTCGGGTTCTGCTTTTTTTAGAAAAAAAATAGCGGCCTGGGTTTTGTAGCATCAAATGCTACTTGGTTTCTATCACCCCAAAATCGAATTTCTTCCAGGTCTTTGTTAAATGACTTCCTGCTGTCTGTGAATATTTGCATTTGCAAAGCTTAGCTTAGATTGGATTCCTGGTCATTTCCAACAGATCGTTAATGTAAATGAGAAAAAAAGTAGGAGACAGTATAGAACTTTGGGGAACACCGACGTTGATAGTGAAGGTATTAGAAAGAAATCTGTCGATTGCCACTCATAAAGAACGCTGTCTGAGGAAACTGATGAGCCGTTATGATTTTGGTTTGTCAAGGTAAGACATTTTTTTTTATTGTGTATTATTGATTCTATTTTTTTGGCCAAGATATTTAATAGAGCAATTCAGCAATAATTCTATAAATCCTGTGTATCGTTTTTCTTATGAATGAGACAGAGGCTAATTTCAACCTACTAAAAAACTGACTATAATGTCATATTGACAAAGTTTGTCAAAATGAGCAAAAAATAAAATTATGATGTTTTAGCTGCATAATTATAATAGAGAAGATTGATCTGCCCCTGTGCTTTTTTTGTTTTTAATTTTTATGGTTAATTTAACATCCTTTTTAAGAACCGGTGAAAAAACATAGGACTAGATTGGAAGATGTGCACTTAGTGGATAAACCATTTGGAATATGCTGGTGTAATTTTTTCTGAAGTATTGTAGAAACATTTAGATTTTTCAATATATCACCCTGTGCCACTAATTTAATGAATTCCCTTATAATTGTGCTACCAGAATTTTTTCGACTTTCGTAAATAGTTTTGTTTTCCTTTACAAAGCATGCAAATCACTTTAATCTACTGTACTTACTACATTATGATCCGTAAAGGCAGCATCTATATTTTCACGAGCCCCTGGATCGGAGATATTTGATATTATGTAATCTAGCTGACTACTCTTAGCGTCACTAATTCATGAATCACCAAGGTTAAATTGTTCGATTCTAAGACATGTCGCGGGAAGAAGAAATCTTTCAATTTGTCAATCTTTAGGTCACCACGTAAAATAATATTTTCTTCTTTCCTAAGTTGCATTTAGAAGCTTTATAGATTTAGAAAAAAAATACATCAACATTATCATTAAGACAACGGTAAATCGACACTATACATGTTGACTTCTGGTACTGCACCTTACAAACATTCAGCTTCCTGCTTCTCATCTTTTAGACAGTGTTTGTTGAGACAAAGAAAGTTTGGAGTTTTCTGATAAAAACATGTCAATATAATAAAGTTTGTTCAGTATAGACTGTGTATTTGTACGCTATAAGCGTCCTTCAGATCCTTCAAATCAATCTGAAGACTGAATTCTGTTAGTACTAATAGCAACTGGATACATATAGATTTGTTTGTAGATTTTCGTGCCAGTCACTGGTACTGGAATTTAATAGAGAAGGTTCGATGGTTTTGGGAGTGTTATCTTCAATGGAAATATAACCTTATTATTACTGGTGTTAGTCATGTCGATTGTTTATGCTTTTAGGGCTGTTATTTTTTTTAATTAGTGGTTCTGTACATTTCCTTACTATGTCCGAAACGAAACTTTCCAGGTTCTCCAATCGGAACATTATACTCTTGTATGCGGACGGCGTTACACTATTTTTGGTAATTTTGTCACGAGTTAAGACAAAATATGTATGTTTTGATTTTCTCTCCCTTTAGATACTTAAAATTTTTTATTTATTATGTTTTAAATTTTTAATCTGTGCAGGCGTTTGACCCTAACGTTTAGCGCACCAAAAAAGTATAATTTGAAATTTTATCACACTATTAGTAGGTACCAATTGACAGTTACTTGGATTATTTTGTGGTCCAAATTGGACCAGGTAAACCCCTTTATCTAAAGAAGATAGACGAAAACGGATGTCGGTGTCGGAGGCTCAATTTTTATGATAAACTCAGTGGTGAAAACCGCATATCGATATCTAGTACCGATTCAGATATACAGGGCGTTTTTCAAAAATCTGCATTTTGAAAAAATGTTTGTAACTCTTTTTTTTTGAAAATTTTTGATTTCTATAAAAACATTCTCAAAGCACTTTTTCATGTGGATTTCAACAGTGTAATTACATTTTTTTACAACTAATATTTTAATAGTTATTAACGCAAAAATATATTTTTTAAATGAGATACCCTGTATATTTTTCCTTATCCGAATAGAGCTTTAAATTACCATTCTAAAAATATATCACGCTTTATATTTTGCTTAAATCTACCTCAAAATGTAAAGGTTTTCAGTTTTTTACGCGAGTTTTAAATGCACATTTTGTGAAGTAGGCTTTGAACGGAGCGGCCATATGGTTTAATTCAATTGCCTGGTGAGTAAGCCGCATGGGGTAGAACTTCCCAGCTGAGTGCTTCCAACGTGTTGCGAACTGGTTTTGCCCTATGTGGTGGAGCTTTGTCATGAAGAAAAATGACTTTGTGTTGCCTCTTTCGGTATTCTGGCCTTTGTTTCAAGCAGCGAACGGTTCAAATCGGTCAATTGTTGTTGGTAACGATTAGTATTAACCGTTTTCCCCAGGTTTTAACAGCTCATAATAGACCACGCCCCTCTGGTCCCACCAAACACAGAGCATCGTCTTTCTGCTAAAAACGATTCGGTCTTGCCGTCGATGTGCATGGTGCGCCTGAGTCTACCCATGATTTTTTGCGCTTGGGATTCTCAAAATAAAATCCACTTTTCATCCCCTGTAACTATACGATGGAAAACCGACTTCCTTTTGTACCGAGCGAGCAAAATGTCACACTTGTTTTTGCGCTTTTCCATTTGCCTATTGTTCAACTCATGTGGTACCGATCTACCGGCTTCTAAATCTTTTCCATCTCCAGTAGCCTATTGGAAACAGCTTGTTGAACATACATACATTTCTGTATTTCACAGCACCTTTTACACAACGCGGTGGTAGTGCGGCCTCGGGCGTTATTGCATTTATGCGAACAACTACTACCTATGTACGTGGCCAAGCCAAATATACTTAAATAATTTAATAAATAAAGTATACCGACCTGCGGGATATGTATTTATACATTATATTATATATATACATATATATAGGCCCATATATATATATATATAAATATACGTTATATATATATATATATTTATACATATAAAGCCCAATTACAGAAATAACGTTTATACTAATGACACATATTAATGAAATGATACAATTTAAAATTAAAATGATTGAACAATCTCGAAATTAAAAAAAAATAAAAATAGTAATAATAAAAAACTACAAATTTGAGCAACCTCTAAACACTGACCAGAGAACCAATAAGTGCCGACAGCCTACTGTAATGGAAATCACCAGAGTTTCCAATGACATTGCCGTTCTTGCACATTATATATAAATAGGGCTGTGGAATAATATATTTGACCTAGCCCGGCCGAGGCTAAAAATAGGTGAGCGCCTTGCCTCAAGGCGTGGTATATGGAAAGATACATTGCTTAATAGGAAAGGGCAATCAATATGGTGATTTAACAGCTTATATATGATTTTGATGGAGTGAATGTCCCTTCTCTTTGCAAGAGGCAACTCATTAAGCCTTGACAAGATTAGTCCGTGATCAACACCGCGGTCCGGATAGACACCATCCCTCTTGAAAATAAGATATTTAAGGAAGCGCCTCTGTATCGATTCGATTGAATTGTATACTGGATACCAAACCATAGAAGCATAGTCAAACTTAGACCTAACGAAAGAATAATAGAGAAGCTTGATTGCAGATATGTTAGTAAAGTCTTTACAATTTCTAATCAGGAAACCCAGCATCCTTGATGCACCAGCAACCATTTGTGCAATATGGTCAGTAAAAGAGAATTTCTCGTCAAAGATGATACCCAAATCTCTAACTGAACGAAGATTCTGTAGAACAGTATTACCTACGGAATAATTGAAAAATATAGGGTTGTTACGATAGGAATATCGAAACGACATTGCATTTGGAAACGTTTAAGGTGAGCCTGTTAGTAGAGCACCAGTTGGTGAGAGCATTAATGCTGCTCTGTAATTCGTGGCAATCAGAAACCGAGTCTATGCGTTTAAAAATCTTAAGGTCATCGGCATAAGCAAGCCTCCGGCAACCTATCTTACTCAGCAAGTCGTCAACAAACATATTGAAAAGAAGAGGTCCCAGATTGGAACCCTGGGGATCACCTGAAGTGGGAATATGGAGAGGCGATCTAAACCCATTGATTTCCACAAAAAGGAGGTATGAATTTAAAAGATCAATCAGGTTATTTGAGTACCCGAAACGGGATCCGACCTTATCCAACAGTAAGTAGTGATAAAGTCGATTAAACACACAAACTGCGAGAATGAGGCAAGATTTGTGGTGGTGGATCTGCCAGGCATAAAACCGTGTTGGTCAGTAGAAAGACTTGAGAAAATAAATTTATGCAAAATAATTTCAATAATTTTAGAGAAAACTACATAAAATAGATATGGGTCGATAATTATGAACCACACCTGGATCCCCAGACTTCAAGATAGGTCGGACCTTGGCCACCTTCCAAGTAGCAGGAAAAGTATGAGTCGTCAACATTAGATTAAAGATATGGAGTAAAGAAATGGATAGAGCGGACACGCAATCCTTGACCACAAAACTGGGAATGCCGTCGGAACCGGAGGTCAGTTTATTCTTGAGAGACCTAGTCGCAGTTGCAATATCCCTCTCGGAAATTTCGGGAACGTCTACAAAGAAAGGGGGAGCTCCCCATTAACTATACTCCTCAGGCCTAGCCGACTTAATAAATACGCTGTGAAAGCAATCACCAATGGCAGTGACTATGCTAGGTGGGTCGTTATAGACATGATCATTATTTCTCATGTTATTAGGAATGCCAGATTGAGAGCGTTTACTCTGAATAAACGCCCAGAAGCTGGAGGGATCGTTAGAGATGTTATTCTCAGTACTGTGGATATATTCTCTATAGGCAACACCAGATTGCTGCTTGATTAACCTACGAAGAGAAGTGAATTTCTGATAGTAAAACTCGAGTTTGAACACCTTATAATTACGATAAGCATTTTCTTTTTTATAAATGTTATCTATGATCTCCTTGGTGTACAAAAGAGGGAAGTGCCTTCTACGTTGTGACTTCTGAGGCACGCTTTCAACAAAGATGTTATTTAGTGTGTCATACAGGATCTGACAAGCGTCCTTCAGAGACAGACAGTCAGTAACAGGGGACCAGTCCGCATTTAGTATTAAGTCATACATAAGTGGGAAATTAGCTCTTCTAAAGTTAAAGTTTAACTCAGCGTGATCATTGTTAGTGGGAATCATATTAACACGCGTGAGGCACGTATGGAAATTAATTAATAGTAAAGGATGATACAGATCCTCAGTCACAAGTGGAATATCGCTGCAATACAGCAGTATCAAAATTGGCAAAAACGAGGTCCAAGTAACGCCCGTAGGCATTGGGTATGTTATTATACTGTCTACAATTGAGGATCTCAGCGAATTCATTTAAAATTCTATGCCGACTGCCAGATGGGACATCACTATTGTAGGTAGGATCGTTAAAGTCACCCATGATCAAGACTCGCTTATTTTGCACATAGTCCAGGGTAGAAAAAAAGCTCAAAGGACAACTCTAATTGCTCAATGTCCAGAGATGGAGGGTATATAAAGAACAAAAATACATAATGCAGTAAAATGAATAATAATCTTACAGCCTACAATGTCTATAAATGGGACACTCTCAGTAATCAGCGAAAGGTTCAATTTCTCTGAAGCAAACTTGTTGGTTACACTCAATAGCACTCCACCACCCCTAGATGCGTTGAGAATACCGCACTGCCTATCTGCACGGTAGACTGAGGAAATAATTCGGAGTCCACAATATCAGGTTGAAGCCACGTCTCAGACACACCAATGAAATCAAACTCACATGATGTAACCGAGTTATAATAATATATATATATATATATATATATATATATATAATATATATATATATATATATATATATATATATATATACGTAGGCTGAAAAGTTTTTGGTCTAGAAACTCAAAACACATTTTTTTGCAAAATTCGACTTTATTCATCAACATAGTCTCCTTCAAGAGCGATATAATCAGTTCAACGCTTTTCTAATATTTCTATACCTTTCTTGTAGAAGGATTTGTCTTTCCCTTCAAAATAGGCCTCAGTTTAGGCGATAACTTCTTCATTGGAGCCAAATTTCTTTTCCGCGAGCATTTTTTTGAGGTACGCGAATAGATAATAGTCACTGGAGGCCAAATGTGGAGAATACGGTCGATGAGGAAGCAATTTGAACTTCAATTCATGCAATTTTACTATCGTAACCATTGACTTGTGACACGGTACATTGTCTTGTTGAAAGGGCACTTTTTCTTGTGCATTCGAGGCCGTTTCTTTGCGATTTCTGCCTTCAAACGCACCAATAATTTTATTTGCTATTGATGATTGTGCCCTTCTCAGCATAATCGATGAAAATTATTCCATGCGCATCCCAAAATACAGACGCTAAAACCTTCCCAGCCGACTGTTGTGTCTTTGGTCGCTTCGGGCGGCTTTCACCGGCTTCTGTCCACTCAGCTGACTGTCAATTTAATTCCGGTGTGTAGTGGTGGATCCATGTTTCATCCATTGTCACATATCGCATCGAGAAATCCTTTTTTATTGCGCTTAAACAAACAGCGCTCAGAATCATCAACACGTTGTTGTTCTTGGTCCACTGCGAGCAGAGTACCCATTTCGAACAGAGCTTTTCTCATGGCCAAATGTTCATGCAAAATATGACCAACACGTTCTTTTGATATCTTTAGGGTGTCAGCTATCTTACGCAATTTCACTTAAGGGTCGTCCAAAACAATTTTTTGGATATTTTTGATGTTTTCCGGTGTAACCACATTATTTAGGCGTCCAGAGCGTTCAGCATCATTTGTGTCTGTACTATCGCGTTTAAATTGAGCATACCAGTAAATGATGAGTGATTTTCTAGGGACTGAGTCACCGTAACATTTGTCAAGCCATTCCTATATTCCTATATTGCAGTCAAGGATGTCCGATGTTGTCTTCAGACAGCGTATCATAAAGCGTATTTTAATGAAGCTAGACACCAAAAAGGCTTCTGGCGCTGACGGAATACCTGCCATAGTTCTCAAAAAACTATGCGAGGGAACTTAGACCAGTTTTCTGTAGACTTTTCAACCTATCCTACAGAAAGGGAATATTTCCTTCCTGCTGGAAATGTGCCACAGTTCAGCCGATACCTAAAAAAGGCAAGAAGATCTTGCCAAATAACTACCGACCAGTCGCACTGCTTTCAATAATATCGAAAGTCATGGAAAAGTTTTTCAGTCAGCATCTTCTAAAATATCTTGAAGGATTCAACATCATTAGCGATCACCAATATGGCTTTCGTAAACATAGATCAACAGGAGGTCTTCTGACTTATGTAACACATGTTTGGAACAACGCAATTGAACACTTTGGAGGATCTCGAGCGATTGCTCTTGACATATCCAAGGCATTCGACCGTGTTTGGCACGATGGACTGTTGGCTAAGCTACGCTCTTATGGTATGTCTGAAAAGTTCTGTTTGTGGCTCTCATGTTTCCTTAGAGAGCGTTCTTTACGAGTGGTGGTCGACGAATTTGTTTCTAACACCTTGACTATCAACGTCGGTGTGCCCCAAGGTTCCATACTGTCTCCTACTATCTTTCTTATTTACATTAACGATCTGCTGGAAATGACCGGGAACCCAATCTACAGCTTTGCAGATGACAGTACGCTTATCTCTTCATTCACTTTGAACGCTCGGACATCGGCTACTCAGGCGAACATCCGCAGACAGCAGGAGGTCGTTCAACTCAACAAAGATCTGGAAAAAATTCTCTCTTAGGGTAACAGTAACCAAGTGAAATTTAACGCTACAAAAACCCAGGCGGCAGTTTTTTTTAAAAAAGTTAACGTTGCCGAACCCAACATAGTCATGTCGGGGCACTCCATTCCCCTAGCATCGTCACTCAATTTGTTGGGCGTTTATTTGGGAGCAAATATGTCCTGACATAAACATGTTGCAGGCATAGCAAGAAGAGCTTCTCAAAATTGGGAATATTATTTCGAACCAGAAAGCTATACACTCCACAACAATTGTTAATTCTTTACAAAGCTCAAATTCGACCAACTATGGAATACTGCTTCCATGTTTGGGGCTACGCTCCCAAAACACACACTGCATTTGTTGGATTCTGTTCAGAGAAGAGCTGTTCGTCTGATTGGTAACCCGGAACTGACCGGCGGCCTTGATTCGCTGGAACATCGAAGAACGGTTGGTGACTTGAGTCTGTTGTACAAGTATTTTCATGGAAAGTTTTCGAAGGATGTAGCCCACTTAATTCCTCCCAGAGCGGTGCATGTTAGAAATACACGTCGCGCTAATACTTCACATCCGTATGAGGTTCAGCTTGTTACTCCGCGTACAACCCTTTTCAAGCAGTCTTTTATATGGAGAACATCATCCCTTTGGAATAATTTTCCCAGGGCTGTGTTTCTCACGGAGTACAATTTACAGCGATTCAAGAACAATGGGAATCGCTTTTTCCGCACACATGCCGCTCCTGGACCGCTTTAGGGACTTCCCTGCAGCACGTGTACTAGTCCCATAAATATACATATATATATATATATATATATATATATATATATATATATATATATATATATATATATATATATATATATATATATATATATATATGGGTAGGCTATGAAGACAGATTTACTTCAGGGACGTCACCCTGCACATGCAAGCTTTCTCACACCAGGAGGAATCATATCCCCAATTCTAATCCGAACAAACACCCAATTATCCCTTCCTACAATCCGACCCACTTACCAACCCTCTTGGCCGGCGTGGCTAAAAACCCTTTAATGGATATGTCGAATTTTTAAAACTTATTACCCCAGGCGGGTAGGGTTAATTCAGAATCTCTCACTGACAGAAACTCGTGTGCGATTTAGTCATGAAAAACCCAAAAAAGTATTGACAAAAAAAAAAATCGAATGATATGTTGCCACATTCAAAAAAAGGACCCTAGGAGATGAAGAAAAGTTATGAAATTCGAATTATTTCAGGTGTATGCACCCACATCAAAACAGGAAGATGAAGTTGAAATACTATATGAAAACATTAATGAAGCTATGAACAGAAATAAAATAAAACAATAATTATGGGAGATTTCAACAGTGGGTATATAAAAAGACTCTCATAAACAAGGAATAGGCCTATCTGGAATGGAAACACGAAATAATAGAAGAGAACTATTAGTAAATTATGTCGATGAGAATAAACTATATCCAATGAATACTTTCCTTTAAGAAATCGAAAAAAAAAGAAGATGGATCTGACAAAGTCCAAATGGAAATATAAACTATAAAACTTATTATGTCATTACTGGCAATAAAAACATAACCGTAGACACTAGAGTACTCAATACACGTAGGAAGTAATCATCGAACGCTGAGTACGAAAGAACGTATTAACACAGAGAAGGGAAGAAGAAAGATGATACTATCCCAGAACATAAAAATAAGAGAGGAAGAAATAAAACAACATAAAACTAATTATGCAGACAGCTCAATTAAATAAACCGTACTAGAGAAGTCCTTATCTGATTATTATGGATAATACTATCCTTTACCCGTAAAATATATTAAAAAATTTCTTAGGGATCCTAATAGTGAAAATTCAGATGGAAATTTTTAGAGTGAAATTTGATAAAGATATTGAACGGTTTTCCATCGATAATAAAATAATTAATTTCGATGGACCTGATTTACTAATTGGAACAAAAAGATCTAAAGGTACCATTGGATTGTATGGGTTACTTTTTAATCAAAATATGCCAAATACCTATACTAAAAATGATGCTAGAAAATTATTGCTAAGATTCTATTTATATCAAGTGCGATAAAAAATGTTAAATCTAGTCGAAATACTAAATTTAAAAAACTTATTGATCCCATATTAAATAAACCAGCCAGAGAGTCGGAATCGAAGCAAGAAGAAGAAGAAGAAAGTATAAAACAAGGACACGGAATGTTTAAGAAAGTCTCTAATAATCCAATCGACTATGTCAAACGATCAAAGTTGTTGCCTCTGAGACAGCCGGCAATACAAGTCACACAAACCAGATCAACTCAGTTATTGAGGAACTACGTGAAGCTAATATTATTGAATAAAAAAAATGTCGAAATCTTCAACTGACGTAAAAAAAAACAATTGTTGAAGAAATCGATAGACCAGCAAGAAAAAATTTTAAACGTAGAGGAGTAATTTTAAAATCACTTTTGGATCTAATGCAATGCAGATTTGGTAGATATGCGAGAATATGAAAAAGAAAACAATGAATTTAAGTACATATTAATTGTAATTAATTGTTTTTCCAAATACGTGTGGACCTATCCATTAAAATCAAAAACATCTAAAGAAGTTGCACATGCTCTTGAAAATGTGTTCAAACAATAGACTCCAATCCATCTTTGCACGGATTCTGGTGGAAAATTTACGAGAAAGGAAGTATAGAGTTTGATGGAAAAATAAAATATTTTAAACTATGTTGTTTACAGTGAGAAAAAGCATTGATTGAGGAACGTGTGAACAAAACCCAATAACATAAAAAATGACTACACATAAAACAAAATATAATGTAGGTGCTCATGTACGCATATCAAGACTTAGAGGAGCCTTTGACAAACATTACAGACCAAATTGGTCCACGGAAATTTTCACCGTAAAAAATAGTGCATCGTGTTACATATTTACTTCAAGACGAACACAATCAAGACATCAAGGAGGATTTTATGAACTTCAGCTGCAAAAAGTTAAATATCCTGATATTTATTTAGTTGAAAAAGTGCTAAAACAACGAAATAAAGTATATTTGTAAAATGGTTAGGTTTTGATTTTAAACACAATAGTTGGATAGATAAAAATAATGTTCAGTAGGTTTTACATTTTTTTTTTTCTTATTATTTCTTTTTTATATTTCAGTAATGTTTAACAACAAATACATATATTTAGCAACAGATTATCACATACGAGTGTGGCCTTTCTTATCAGCTTTGCTGACTTCTCGCGAAATATTCATATTACATTCTACAATATATTCATCTAATACCCTATCACACACGAGATAGACCTTTCTAACCAGGTTTACTGACCTCGCGAAATATTATTTGAAAGCAACGAGTTCAAATTCATTTAACCGGATTGAGGATGTTGAGGCTAGGTTAGGCTAGGCGTGGGCCTGGCCACACTTTTTTTTAACTGTATGTACAGCTAATTACTTCTTAAGACAGGTCAGGTTAGGCGTAGCTAGGTGACACTTTACCTTTCTTAAGACAGATCAGTTTATATAGGTACAGGCTAGGCGACACATTTTTTACCTATTCAAACAGGTAATTACTTCTTTAACACAGGTAGATTACCGGCCTAATTACTTCTTCACACAGGTAGCCTAAGGTCCTTCTGTCAACATCCACCAAGGTCAAAGCGTTCTGGTAACGTGTCGTCATTGTCAACGACTTCTTTTACTTCTTGTTCGCACACCTTATACCTGTCTTTACCTTTACTTACCTGTCTTCAGGGACAATTATCTGTGTTTACCTTGGCCACACCTTTTTCAGGACTTCTTAAGCTGTAAGGTTTTTTTACCACGATTTTTTTCAGGAATCTTACGCGGTAAGGCCTTTTTCGCATGATTCACAATGCCTTTTTTGACACCTTTTCAACAGCCTCTGGTCATTGACGACCACTTTTGAGGAAATTTCCAGCACTTCTTGCAAAAGTTTCAGGAAATTTCAGGACTTCTTCGACTAATGGTAACCACTGCGCATGGACATGTCATCCGCAGTCACTGGACCCCATTACCTATACTACTCACATGCAAGGAACAGAACAACACCCAGACTTCGAAAACTTTACACTTAGAAATAACGGAAGGTCTCATACAAGCAGCTAATAAAATAAAACCAGACAAAAAAAAATAAAGGAGCACAGACTGATCCCAGAAACACAAAAATTAATCGAAGAACGGAAGATTTACAACAAGATCGAACAAACTAAAAACGGAAAATATTAGAGAAGTAAGCAACACTATTAGAAAAATAACGGTCGGTGCAAGTTGTGCAAGTTGAATTTGCGCGCGTTCCGTACGTTGATTGATTTTAAAATAAAAAATTTTGTTACGTAGGTACAAAATGATCAGAAACTTCACAAAACACACCCCAAATGGGTTTTCAACAAAGTTTGCTTCCAATCCTTAATGAAAACTGATGACCTTGAATTTTTTTTTTTTATATTCCAGAGTTATTAAACGTGCACTCGTGATAGTTTTCGTTCAATATACACCCCGTGGAGAATATTCCAGAATTTTTTAAAAACTTTTCGATCAGTACTTTTCGAGATAAGGAGGAGGGACAGCGATTTTTTTCGCGATTTTTTAAAAATAATACAAAGAAAAGTGTGCGCAAGTATTGCATTGAATATGTATTTTTTACTCGTGTTTTCACAAGCTTTCATTTGACACCACACTCGATGACCTAGTAATTTTTTTTCACTTCCGATCTCACCCCCCAAAACTAACCCCTTAAGTCAAAGTTTAACTTTCAAAACTACACGGCTCTGATGAGGCCATCAGTTCCTATATTATTACCAAATCTCAACTTTCTATGACAAATAGTTTCGAGAGAAAATCGGGTGTGACAGACAGGCAGACGGATAGACAGACATACACTGAAATCATCTTATAAGTGTTCCGTACGGAACACTAAAAATGAGAGAAACTAATAGAAAATACAAAATTATAAAAATAAGAGAAACGTTGGAGGATCAAGGGGGCTTAAAACAAATGAAAGTAAGAATGAGAAAAAAGAAAGGAAAAGAAAACATATAACCAAGTTAATAAATGGTAAATGACATAAAAATAAATGAAATAACAGAAACATTAGGAAGTAGATAAAGCCATGCATGAATAAAAAAACACCTCCTCCAGGCAAAGAGGAAGGGGATAGAATTACAATTAGAAATATGGGCTCTGAGGATATTTCTGACATCACAGCTGCAGAAATAACCATGTATGAATAAAAAAAACACCTCCTCCAGGCCAAGAGGAAGAGAATAGAGTCACAATTCGAAATATAGGCTCTGAAGATATTTCTGACATTACAGTTGCAGAAATAAAAAATTCCCTAAGGAGCATGTCCAATAAGAAGGTAGCAGGAGAGGACAAAATCATTGTAGAAATGATAATATACTGAGGTGAATCTATTATTAACCAACTTCAAAGACTATATTATAACAAGTGTCTGATCGAGTTGAAAAAAATCAATTGCCTCGCTAAATGCCATAATAGTTCCTATTTTCAGGAAAGATAATAAATATAAGCTAGAAAATTATAGGACCTATAAATATACATGCATATGTATATATATATATATATATATATATATATATATATATATATATATATATATATATATATATATATATATATATATATATATATGTATACCATACATATAACATTTATTTATTGTTTCTTGGAATTTCTGGTTCGTTTGTTTAAAAGAAACTTGACGTTTCGCCCTGATGTTTAGGGCATTTCAAAAGATTTTTTTATTTTACTTTCATTCCTAAAAAATACAATTTTTTTATAACAACTCTGTACACACACATGTTGAAATTTTTACTTAAATTTTAAAATTTAATGACTGTTTATAGGAGTTGCAACATAATGTACATTTATATTTTTAAAACTTTAAAAATTAATTTCATACGCACTAAATCTAAAATCTAAAAAAATATTGATAGCAACTCAGTTTCAATGCATCAAAATAAGTAATAGTTAAAAATCCATCAAACGTTCAAGGTGCGTATGAAATTAATTTTTAAAAGTTTTAAAAATTATAAATGTATGTTATGTTGTAATTCCTATAAATAGTCATTTAGTTTTAAAATTTAAGTAAAAATTTTAACAGGTGTGTGTACAGAGTTGTTATAAAAAAAATTATATTTTTTATGAATAAAAGTAAAATAAAAAAATCTTTTGAAAATGCCCTAAACACCAGAGTGGAACGTCAAGGAGGTGTTTCTTTTAAACAAACGAACCAAAATTCCAAGAAACAATAAATAATTGTTATAGAAAAATGGTTCAGAAAAAATTCCGATTCCGGGTTTCAATCCGTTCGTCTAACAAATGAATTTATACGACGTTTCACCAAAATCTCATTTGGCATTTTCAAGTGCTCTGAGCTGTGATCTTGCTGCTGCTGCCGCTCGAAGTTTCGACGACAGACGGATTGAAACCCGAAATTTTAATGTACCATTCCACCATCCGTGAAACCTTTACTGTAACAACTTCAAAGAATGCTGAGATAGGCCTGAAAATGAATATCAACAAAACTAAATACTTAACTAATGACACAGAACAAAACCAAGACGTAATAATATATTCTTGGGCTAAAAATTTGAATTGTCAAAAAAACAACTTGTTAGCAAATCTGCAAAGAGGAGTATCCATATCCTGGTCAGAGTTTGGAAGACTACAAAGAATATTTAAGTCTGATGTGCCTAACAAGCTTAAAGCATAGGTTTTTCGACCAATATGTTCTCTCAGTCCTTACCTCTGGAACAGAAACATGACCACTTAATAAAAGTATAATCCATAGACTCCACTGAGCCTTGGAATTCTAAACATTAAACTTAATGATCGCATATCAAATACGAAAATAAGACGAAAATCTACGGTAACAGATGTAATAGATAGGATATGTACATTAAAGCGAAACTAGACAGGGAATATTTGAAGGATGAAGGACAATCAGTGGACATGAAAAATTATAGAATGGAGACCACTAGCAAATAAAAGAAGCTAGGGAAGATGATCAGATATAAAGAGATTAATTGGGTGAAGAGGGCACACGACGATACAGAACATATGCATAGATCAAAACAACGCAGATACTTCAAATTAATTTGAAACAGTGCAATTGTAGATCATATGTACGTATATATATATATATATATATATATATATATATATATATATATATATATTATATTATATATATATGTATATATATATATATATATATATATATATATATATATATATATATATATGTATATATATATATATATATATATATATATATTATATATATATATATATATATATATATATGTGATAATTGCATCAATTGTTATCGCTAAAAAACTAAGAGAGATGATGAAATTGATGTGAAACTCATAAAATTAATCCCTTACGACATTACCCTCTTAAAACAGTCATTTTTTCTCTGTTACATTAACTTCAGCTGATAACATATGTAATATGCATAATAAGGGAAAGCAAAAATCAACACGACCACCAATAACACAAATTTAAAGATTTGCAGGGAGCATTGGTTGTGTAATTTCTTGATATCTAACTCTGAAAAACATAATACGGGTTTTCTAAATGAAATCACAATTATATCATAACTAGCCGGGCCCGCGGCTCGCTCGCGTGGAATTGATTCACTACTATCGTCACTGCTTATTCCTTATGTTATCCAACGTAATAAAATATCTCCCATTATTTCCCCATATTTCCCAATATTTCTCCTATATCTCCCATTATCTCTACATAATTTCCATTATCTAGGCTTATCTCTGCTCATCTCCCATTATTTCTCCTTATCTCCCATTATTTCTCCTTATCTCCCATTATCTCACCTTATTTCCCATTATCTAGGCTTATCTCGACTTATCTCGCAATATTTCTCCTTATTTCCCATTATCTCACCATAACTCCCATTATCTAGACTTATCTCTACTTATCTCCCATTATTTCTCCTTATCTCCCATTATTTATATTTATCTCCCATTATCTCACCTTATCTCCATTGTCGAGGCTTATCTCGACTTATCTCCCATTATTTCTCCTTATCTCCCATTATCTCACCTTATCTCCCATTATCTAGGCTTATATCGAATTATATACATATGTATAAATTTATTAAAACATGTAAATCGGATAAGTGGTTCTCGAGTGATAAGCGCACTAACGGACAGACAGAGAGACGTTGCATTTTATTTATATTATATTCTTTGCTACATGGTATTTTTCCATATTTACTGCTTTAGGCACTGTATTGCAAGAGAATGCGCTAGCGGCAAACTTTTCTCCGACCTGATTCACTGCTTATTCCTCATGTTACCTAACGTAATAAAATATAGTCTATAACCTGGCCAGAGAACATATGTATGTTTTAAAAAAAAGCACGTAAATCGGATAAGTGGTTCTCCAGTGATAAGCGCACTAATGGATGGACAGACAGACAGACGGACAGAGAGATGTTGCATTTTATATATATTATAGATATAGATTATTATTATTATTATATATAACCTGGCCAAACAATATATGTATGAATTTAAAAAAAAAGACACGTAAATCGGGGAAAAGTGGTTTTCGCTAGATAAACGCACTAATGAACAGACAGACAGGCAGAGAGACATTGCATTTTATATATATTATAGATTATAGATATTCTCTGCTACATAATATTGTTCCATATTTAATGATTTAGATTGTGTATTGGAAGAGAACGCGCTAGCGGAAAACCTTTTTCCGACTTCATTCACTATTATCGTCACTGTTCATTCTTTATGCTACCTATCGTATTAAAATATAGCCTATAACCTGACCAGAGAACATATGTATGTTTTAAAAAAAAAAGTACGAAAATCGGATAAGTGGTTCTCCAGTGATAAGCGCACTAATGGACAGACAGACAGACAGATACGTTGCATTCTATATATATTATATATGTAATAAAATATATATCTATAACCTGGTCAGAGAACATATGTATGAA
Source organism: Pachyrhynchus sulphureomaculatus (assembly GCA_019049505.1). Taxonomy (NCBI): domain Eukaryota; kingdom Metazoa; phylum Arthropoda; class Insecta; order Coleoptera; family Curculionidae; genus Pachyrhynchus; species Pachyrhynchus sulphureomaculatus. The sequence continues at coordinate 10,383,189 of CM032456.1, read as the reverse complement.
TTTAAAAAATCACGTAAATCGGATAAGTGGTTCTCGAGGGATAAGCGCACTAACGGACCTGCAGACAGACAGAGAGACGTTGCATTTTATATATATTATAGATATAGATTATTATTATTATTATATAACCTGGCCAAAAAATATATGGATGAATTTTAAAAAAGACACGTAAATCGGATAAGTAATAAACGCACTAATGGACAGAGATACAGACAGAGACATTGCATTTTATATATATTGTAGATTATAGATTATAGATATTCTCTGCTACATAATATTGTTCCATAATTAATGGTTTAGGCTGTGTATTGCAAGGGAACGCGCTCGCTGCAAACTTTTTTCCGACTTCATTCACTATTTTACGTCACTGCTCATTCCTTATGCTGCCTATCGTAATAAACTATAGCCTATAACCTGGCCAGAGAACATATGTATGTTTTAAAAGAAAAAGTACGTAAATCGGATAAGTGGTTCTCCAGTGATAAGCGCACTGACGGACAGACAGGCAGGCAGACAGACAGACAGACAGACAGACAGACAGAGAGACGTTGCATTTTATATATATTATAGATGTCAGTTTACGATGATCTGGAAGAAACACAAGGAAAGGCCCGTCTGTGTTTTACGTAGATGAAAATCAGAATTTAGTTGATGAGTCTTTTACATGGGCAAGTTCTGAACTTTGTTACTTATATAACTTAAAATTGATATTTCAAAAAAAATATCAAAACAAAGCAGATACTTCAAATTAATTTGGCATAGTGCAATTGTCGTCATGTAGTTTTCAGTTTTTCTTAGTAACATCATAACTTAATTTGAATGACAGGACCTGTTAGAGTAAAAACTCTCTTCAGCTATCCCCTCGATTCTCACCTACGTAAATAAATGTATCTTCTGTTCGTTGTGTTTCACTTAAATTAACGAAAATTAGTATTATGATATAATTGCCATCATCATATCACTCTTAGAAGAAATATAGTGAGCAGTGTTGTTACTAAAGTTATTAAGCAGTCACTTAACTGTCAAATTATATTGATTCATCGCTATATTTGATTTTTACTTTCCTTGCTAAAAGAACGAAAAAACAGTCATCTATTTCCGTCGGTCCGTCTGTCTGTCGGTCTATTGGCACAATAACCCTCGAACGAAATGAGATATTAATTTCAAACGAAGTACATTTACACCACGTAACTAGAGAATAAAGTCTATAGTTTTTGAACGATGTCACTTCAGGTCAAAGGGGTGGGATCGATAAATTTTATATAGTTTTAATAGTAACATGGTAATTTTTCCTGGTTTTCTGTTGAAATATTTAATGAAAAAAACAAATATTTATAATAAAACCCATAAGGAGCGAAGGAGATTATAAAGGTGCCTTCGTATATACCGTGTTACATACCTTTTTTAGGGTTTTTGAAGTCGAGGAATCCAATAATTGGGTAATTTTTCATTGCTTTCAATTTTAACCCACGAACTATATATATATATATATATATATATATATATATATATATATATATATATATATATATATATATATATATATATATATTTTATATATATATATATATATATATATATATATATATATATATATATATTTTTATATATATATATATATATATATATATATATATATATATATATATATATATATACATATATATATATATATATATATATATATATATATATATATATATACATATATATATATATATATATATATATATATATATATATATATATATATATATATATATACATATATATTATTTATTAGGAAATATGTAAGGGGGTGAAGAGAAGGGGCAGAGTTAAAGGAGTTTCTGAGTATATAGGGTGTTATAGGTCCTTTTCAGTGTTTTTGGAACCGAGGATTCTAAAAATTAAATTATTTTTCATTACTTTCAGTTTTAATGGGGGTGGGAGGTAATAGTTTCAAGAATGTAATGGGAATTTTTTGAGATTTTTGATTGCGATAATAAACAAGTATTAAGCATAATTATTTATTTTATTATAAATAATTATGAACCGTGTAAGAGGCGGGGAAGGGAGTTAGAAGGGTGATTTTGCATTTATTGTGGGTATAGGCCCTTTTCAGGGGGTCTTTGGGTCAACGAATTGAAATTATTTTTCGTTATTTTTGAATGTTAAATCATGAAATACTGTATAATTTCAATATTATTACGAGAATTTTTCCAGCTCTTTGTTTGAAATATTTTATAAAATTTGCATAATAGGAATCTTTGGCACAATGACAATTCTCAGTATATATCACCAGTACACCAAACACTTTATTTTTGTACTCGATGTGCGTTTCGCTAATCATGTTAGTTTCATCAGGAGCGATGATTGAGTCAATTATCACTCCTGATGAAGCTAACATGGTTAGTAAAACGCACATCGAGTGCAAAAATAAAGTGTTTGATATAGTGGTGATATATACTGAGTAAAATAATAATTTATAGTAAAAGATATATGAGGAGAACGGGATGGGGTACGGAGTTAGAAGTATATAATGTATATATCATAATATACTTCTATTTCAGTGTTTTTGCTTTCCTAAAAAATGTTAAGTTATTTATAGAAAACGTTTTAGAAATATGAGCACTTAAATTGGCTGAAACTTGCTTACCTCTGGCACAATAGCGAAATTATTATTTTTACTTCCCTTGCTAAAGTATTCGTGAAAAAACTCGCAAATTTTGCTTTTCTCTTCGTTTTCAGGTTCGTAGATCACAAAAAAATACATTTTCCTATGTCTGTCGGTCTGTCCATTTAACTGTCGGCCTGTTACTCTGTCTGTCAGTTGGCAGTATAATTCTCGAACGAAGTGATATTATAATACTTGAAATATGGATAAAACCTATAGTTTTTGAGCGACATCATTTAAGGGGAAGGGGGGGTAAAAGGAGTGAGTGTGTATATGTTGTATGGTTTTAATTTTTATTATAAAAGTTTACTTTTTGTTATTTGAGAAATTGAAATTCGGTACGTATTTTATAAAGAAAAGTACTGGGTTCCTAAATTCTATTAGTTAATAAATTTGAGAAAGAAACAAACATACTAATGCCATTCAGTTTTGATAAATGATAAGTCTATTTACATAACCAAATTGTAATTTGATAACAAGAGCTAATCTTTATTTTTTATTATCATATTTGTTTCTAGTAACTAAAAATTATTCTAAAAAAACACATACGTTCAGGATAAATCGTCATATGTGTTGGTAAAAATGTCATGTGGAGTAAGTTGTCTACAATAATTAGTACTTCCAACTTTTGTTTTGGATAAGAAAAGAAAAAGAATGGAAGAAGGTTTATTACAAATTGGTATATCAGAAACACCATGATCAAACCATTTAACTTAGAACCATCCAAGTGTTTTGCTGTTCTTTCTATTTCTTCAAAAAAACAAATGATACCTTTAAATTATTGCTACTAATTTCAAAAAAAAAAATTCTTCAAGAGTGAAGTTTGAATTGACAATACACAGTACTTGCAAAAAAAATTATTCTCAACTCAACGAGTCAAAGTTAAACGCTGTAATTGAATTAAATGTGTTGATAATAAACATGAATGAGAAGAAATCTGTGTCAATAAATCAATTTAATAATAGTAGTGCTTCAAGTCTAAACTAACACCCGAGCGTAAATTTCCCATTTTTTGTGGCCTCATCAGTAGTTAATAATCAGGGATAGAAGAGAGGTCAGGCGGAAGAAGTTACGTGAAGATATGGAGTTGCTGGAGAGTGCAGAGGAAGGAATTACGTTATTAGGTTTAATTCGGTTTAAATTGAGGAGCTACCACGGGTATCTACAGTATCTTGCTTATGATTATACTGTCTAAAGGAAAGAAAGAAAAGAAAAGAAAATATTTTTATATCCATTTAATATTCCAAGCCATGATTTACCATATTCTACATTTAATTTATGGCGTTTTATTTAGGGGTCTTCCCCGCGGATCTCCTCATTCCAACTTATGGTTAATGTCTCTATAGAAAATGTATAAATTTTATTAATAATGTAATATATTTTCTTTTTTTTCATATTTCGAGATACGATTTGTTACAAGAAAAAAGGATTACGTTGCCTTTTGAGATTTTTATTCGGATCTCTCAAACCCGTATGTGACCCAGCTAGTTGATCATTCTTTTTGAGGGGGTGTCTAAAAGCTTCGAGACTATTTCTGCTTGAAAATTTACTGTATAAATGGAAAAACGATGCATTACAGGAATTTTTTACGCTTATATTGATTGCTAATACGATAAATATGTCAGATGAAATCTTTAATTTTGTGTTATTTGCGGTCGTGTTGATTTTTGCTTTCCCTAGTTATGCGCATTACATATGTTATCAATGATCTACAATTGCACCGTGTCAAATTTATCTGAAGTATCTGCTTTGTTTTGATTTTTTTTTTTGAAATATTAATCTTAAGTTATATAAGTTATATAAGTAACAAAGTTTAGAACTTCTAAAAATAGCTACAAATGCACCCTCATCCGTTCTTCCAATGAGATCCATACTGAAAATAAAATTTTCCTGAAACTTTTCATATATTTGCTGTAATTCGGCCTGCTGAGAATGCTTCTTCTAAGGGTAATCACAATGTTATGAAATTATGTTTTACCAGTTTGGTCATGTAAACTAAATCGGATGATAGAATCTGCCCATGTAAAAAACTGAAGTCTGATTTTCACCTACGTAAAACACAGACTGGCCTTCCCTTGTGTTTCTTCCTGATCATCGTAAGTTGACATTATGATGTAATTGTGATTTCTTTTTGAAAACCAGTATTATGTTTTCAGTATTAGATATCAAGAAATTACACAACCAATGCACCTTCCATGATACAAAATTATATGGACTTTTGTTTAATATTTGTGTTTAATGTTACAACTTCCTACAATTTCCTTCCTGCGCTCGAGTTGAATTGATACCCAAAAAAACGCAACTACCGACCACTAGTATTTATAGTTATGAAAAATGATATTAATCCAGATCTTTTAAATTATTTGGAAAAATTTAATATTATTAGCGACCATCAATATAGCTTTCATAAGCAAAGATCAAGAGATCTTCTAACTTATGTCACACATATCTGGAACAACGTAATTGAGCATTTTAGAAAATCTCAAGTGGTTGCACTTGATATATTTAAGACATTCGACCGTGTTAGGTATGACTGATGGTTGTCAAAGCTGCATCTCCTACTCTCTTTCTGTTTTAACGATTTACTGAAAAGGACCAGGAATCCAATCTACAGCTTCATCAACGAAAGTATAATTGTTTCCTCATTTATCTTGAACGCTCGAACAACTACCACTCATGCAAATACCCGTAGACAGTAGGAAGCTTTTGACTTAACAAAGATCTGGAAGAAATTCTTTCTCGGTGTAACAGTAATCAAGTAAAATTTAATGATACAAAAGGCTGTAAGTTTTTTTTAACAAAGTTATCGTTGTAGAACCCGAGATAATTATGTCGGGACATTTCATCATTCTAGCATCTTTGCTTGTTTGGGCGTTAACTTGGAAGTAAATACATACTGGCATGATAGCAACGAGAGCTTCTCAAAAGCCAAGAATATTACTGTGTACTAGAAAACTTTCCACTGCCCAATTCTGAACAAAGCGCACGTTCGACCAACGATGGAATACTGGTCTTATGTTTGAGATTCTTTTTCTAAACACACGCTGCATTTGTTAGATTCTGTTCAGAAGAAGCTGTTGGATACCTGGACTAACCAGCAGCCTTAAATTCTTGGAACATCGAAGAAAGGCGACTTATACACGTCGCGCATATTCTTATGAGGTCCAGCTTGTTACTCCTCGTACCACCCTTATGATTTTTTTTATATGGAGGACTTCATTTTCAAATGATTTGCTCAGGACTGTTTTCCACCGGACATTACTTGCCACGATTCAAGAACAACGTTAATCGCTTGTTCCGCATACGTGTCGCTCCTGTAGCGCTTTAGGAATTTCCATGCAGCACGTGACCTTTACCCATAAAAAAAACAACTACCAGTGCAATTATGGCGATTAAGTAGAAGAAAGATTTCTGGCTAGTTCCGATAACGTGTTATATTAGATATATATATATATATATATATATATATATATATATATATATATATATATATATACATATATATATATATATATATATATATATATATATATATATATATATATAAATATATATATATATATATATATATATATATATATATATATATATATATATATATATTTTATATATATATATATATATATATATATATATATATATATATATATATTTTATATATATATTTTATATATATATATATATATATATATATATATATATATATATATATATATATATATATATATATTTATGAGTCTAGCACACGTGCTGCAGGGAAGTCCCTAAAGCGCTACAGAAGCGACACGTGTGCGGAAAAAAGCGATTCACGTTGTTCTTGAATCGCTGCAAACTGTACTCGGTGGGAAACACAGTCCTGGGTAAGCCATTTCAAAGGGATGATGTTCTCCATATAAAAGACTGCTTGAAAAGCGTTGTACGTGGAGTAACAAGCTGAACCTCATACGGATGTGAAGTATCAGCGCGCCGTGTACTTCTAATATGCACCGCTCTGGGAGGAATTAAGCGGGCTACATCCTTCGAACACTCTCCATGAAAATACTTGTAGAATAGACTCAAGTTGTCAACCGTTCTTCGATGTTCCAGCGAATCAAGGCCGCCGGTCAGTTCTGGGTCTCCAATCAGACGAACAGCCCTTCTCTGAACAGAATCTAACAAATGCAGTATATGTTTGGAAGCGGTGCCCCAAACATGGGAGCAGTATTCCATAGTTGGTCGAATTTGAGTTTCGAAAAGAATTAACAGTTGTTGTGGAGTGTAAAGTTTTCTGGTTCGAAATAATATTCCCAACTTTTGAGAAGCTCTCCTTGCTATGCCTGCAACATGCCAGGACATATTTGCTCCCAAATTAACGCCCAACAAATTTAGTGACGATGTTAGAGGAATGGAGTGCCCCGCCATAACTATGTCGGGTTCAGCAACGTTAACTTTTTTAGAAAAAATTGCCACCTGGGTTTTTGTAGCGTTAAATTCCACTTGGTTACTGTCACCCCAAGATAGAATTTCTTCCAGGTCTTTGCTAAGTTGAATGACTTCCTGCTGTCTGCGGATATTCGCCTGAGCAGCCGATGTCCGAGCGTTCAAAGTGAATGAAGATATAAGCGTACTGTCATCTGCAGAGCAGTAGATTGGATTCTCAGTCTTTCCAGCAGATCGTTAATGTAAATAAGAAAGAGAGTAGGAGATAGTATGGAGCCTTGGGGCACACCGACGTGAACAGTAAAGGTGTTAGAAAGAAATTCGTCGACTGCGACTCATAAAGAACGCTCTCTGAGGAAACATGAGAGCCACAAACAGAACTTTTCAGACATACCATAAGAGAGTAGTTTAGCCAACAGTCCATCGTGCCAAACAGGGTCGAATGCCTTGGATATGTCAATGTTCAATTGCGTTGTTCCAAACGTGTGTTACATAAGTCAGAAGATCTCCTGTCGATCTATGTTTACGAAAGCCATATTGGTGATCGCTAATAATGTTGAATCCTTCAAGGTATTTTAGAAGATGCTGATTGACAGCCTTTTCCATGACTTTCGATATTATTGAAAGCAGTGCGACTGGTCGGTAGTTGTTTGGCAAGGTCTTCTTGCCTTTTTTAGGTATCGGCTGAACTGTGGCACATTTCCAGCAGGAAGGAAATATTTCCTTTCTGTAGGATAGGTTAAAAAGTCTACAGAAAACTGGTGTTAGTTCCCTTGCACAGTTTTTGAGAACTATGGCAGGTATTCCGTCAGCGCCAGAAGCTTTTTTGGTGTCTAGCTTCATTAAAATACGTTTTATGATACGCTGTCTGAAGACAACATCGGGCATCCTTTACTGCACTATGGGAATAGTAGGTAGTATTTTTCCTTGGAAATCTGCAATAGAATGTGAAGCAAACAGTTCGGCCAACAAGTTTGCTTTCTCAACAGGTGTCGTTGCAATAGTACTATCTAGCCGTGTGAGCGGTGGTATGGTGGATTTGGTGAAATTTTGACCAACTGCCTTAGCGACTGACCAAAAGGACCTGGAATTGTTGGGACAAGCGAGAAGTTTGTTTCTAATTCGCTGATTGTCTGCCTCCTTGGTCTCCTCGATAATTTGTTTGCATCTGTTCCGGGCACGAACAAAGGTGTTACGATTTATGGTGTTAGGATTTTCACGCCATTGTCGGTGGGCAAAATGTTTAGAAGCAACAGCTTTTTTGCATTTTCGGTCAAACCAAGGCTTGCCGTTAGAAGGACATTTCTTCGAAAATACCAGCTAAGATAACATCGGAAACCTCCCTGGGAATATATATATATATATATATATATATATATATATATATATATATATATATATATATATATATATATATATATATATACATATATACGTATATTCTTAAACCGTTTTCTTATATATGTTCTTGGGTTATATTGGTGTGTTCGTGGTTATTTTTATGTTATAAAAAAACACAGATTTTAATTACGTTTCGCCCATTGTATTGGGCTTTATCGAACTTTATTTTTCTATTTGGATTACCTACAAATTAGATGTTGAAAATGTGGTAAAATTAAATAAATTTTTGCTTACAGTACTAACTCCTAGGAGTACAGTGGCATACTGAGGGATTAAGTTGCTGTCGGGTATTTTATATCTGAGCCGGAGCTTATAGTCGCTCGGATTGGTCGTAGTTGCTTCTGCTCCTCTCTGCGTCATTTCATAGGGGATTCTAGTCATTTGTGTTCTATCTGTCGATTATCACATTTCTTTTTTAATTTTCGTTCTCCACTTGTTGGGTATGTTTAGTGCACCGTCTCTTTGGTTCAAATATCCCATTTATTTTGATTTCGATGGCCTCTCAGATTATTCTTGTTGTGTAGTGTCCTATATCTATATGGCTATCTTTTGCTGCTATTAAAATCAATTTTGTGTTGGAGTTGGTGTTGAAAAAGGGAAGATGTGGTTGGTTTATTTTACATAGCCAATTTCTGCTCTCCCGGCCTGGCAGATATTCTTCGGTTAGTTTCTCCAATGTTTGCTTTATTGCAAGTTCCGTATGACATGCTGTATCAACTCTGGTTTTCTAATTTGATTTTGTCTTTGGGAGTTTTTATAATAAATTATTTTCCGTAGTGGTAAACTGTAGTGGTATAGAATATACCTGATAGTTTAGTCTTCGCAGAAGCCGTTCAGTCCTGTGGGTCGTACCTTTAATTTATGGTAGGATGGTTTTTGGTCTATTATCCAGGTCTGTTATCGTTAGATTTATTTCGTGGATCTTGTTGATATTTTAGGGCCTTATTTATTGTGTTTCTGTTTATATTCATTCTGTCTTTGGACTGTGGTGATTTTTGTCGCTCCTCTGGTTTCTTAGCTTTGTCTGTAATGTGAATTGACCAGGAAATTAATGTGTTCGCCACGCCCTGCAATTATATGGGATGGTGGTGGGTTTTCACTAGTCAGATATATATTTATGTATATTGGTTTTCTGTATACCATATGTTTCAAATTGAGTTTTAACTTCAAATACGTCTAGAAAAACAGCTGATTGTTTGGCTCCAGTTCTAAGGTGAACTGAATATTGATTAACAGGGTTAAGATGTTCTAGGAAGTTAAGGAGCTAAGGTCTCTACCGAAGTGCCATACGATGAAGACGTCGATCGCGTATCGAATCCATAGCTTCAGTTTTATATTTGCCGTCTTCACTGATTTTCTCTCAAAAAAAAATCATGAAGAGGTTGGTGACTGCTAGTGATAGTGACCCCAGAATTGCACCTTCTATTTGTTGGAATATTTGCTTATCTTAGATAAATAAGCCGTTCTTCAGGCAGTGTCTTAATAGATCTAATTCATGTGTTGGGATGGAATACATATGTTGAAACACTTTACCCATTGGTATGCTGGGATACGTCGAAAGTAGCAACAATGTCGTTTAGGTTTGTAGCAGGGGATTCTAGAATTTACGTGAACGGTTTTTTCAGTTAGAGGTTTTGCACAAACTGGAAAAATACTATGGGCAGTTAAAAGTGCTGACTATTGACCGCAAAGAAACATCGGATTTATGAATTTTGAGAAGTCCATAGAATTTGGGACATCTACTCGATTCTTCTATAGGGATGAGTTTTTCCTGATATGTTCGTCGATAGGTGATATTAGTTTTTGATTTTCTGTTTTTTTCGACATATGTTATAAGGTCTCTGGTGACATATGTAAGTTGGGTCTTTAAGAATGGTTTTGATTTTCTTTACGTAGGTTTTCCATTTTTGTCAGATTTTTTAAGAGCTTGAGAGTCTTTTGTTGTTAGGTTGGATTTTGGTGGTTTAGGTATTCCAGTATTCTTGTAACAGCTCCACGTATCGGTTCGGTTGATTGTTTTTTCAGGGAATTCAACAATGGAGACGTCAATTAAAAAAGAAATCTATCAATCGATAGATAAAACACAAATTACCAGAACGGAAGGCCCTGAAACAAGGGTCGGAGGGGCAGAGTCAACTACAAATGATTAGAGCACCGCCGGTACAGATATAAAAATATCAGGCAGCAGCGTAATCTCTCAGTAAGCCACTGAACTCCCACGAACCTTCACGAAAGGTCTACAAAATTATACCTGGAATATAACAAACGAAGTAAAAATAATTATTAATTAGTCGAAATGAACATGATGTCACAAGTACGCAATATTGACAATATCTGTTATTGTTACGGCAGCTCCCTGCAGAATTAATAACAATTTATAGTTATACTTTGGATTTGATGGGCTGAAATCGTAAGTAAAATTTAATTTCCCACATAATTGCAGTAAAATCTTTTTTCAGGATAAAAAAAAAAAATGCTCAGAAAGTGTTTCTGAGAAAATTGTTGATTATTTGCATTAGCTTGACGTGTCATAAGTGTTTAATACACATGTGAATTTACGAAAATATTTACTTAAGAATTGGTTTTAATATGTTCAATAAGTTTCATCAGGTATTGTATTTGCATAGTTGCACCATTTCCGATAATCTTCGTCTTTATGAACTCTTTCCTATAAAAAAACATTTTATATTCTTGTTTTTTGCTGACATGGATAGTCTTAAATAATAACAAACGGAATGTATCTAGTAACGTTTCACTTAGGAACGGATATTAGCGCAATTTCCTTTAATTATAGAGAGAGGCATTAATGAAACACACATATTTTAATGACTAGATTTTTCACATGCTCGTACACATTCATAATTCATTGAATAAAGTAGTAAAAATGTTTGCACGTAAAAACAAACTTGTTCATGAATAAAATGGGGTTAATGATTCTTAAGACTTACCTGCATCTGTTGAGCGTCTGCAACAAATGTTGCTTCAACCAATATCGCCATAGCTGTAAAAAAGTGAAAATGTAGTAATAAATAAAAGAAATCTGTAACAGAAATATAAATTGTTAAATTAACCTCGGGTGTTTATAAAATAAAAACAATGCATGGAATATTGTTTTTTTTTTTGTATTTTGTGAACATAAATGATAAGTCGGTGTTCAGCAGAAGTGCATTTAATTACTATACATATCTAATGCTTAATTACCTATGGAAACTAAAAAGAAGTATAGGACGATCCATACTAGAGGGTATGATGACATTAGGAAATTGGCTGGGAGGGGACGAAAGAATACAGCACAAGACAGAAACAACTGGAGGGAACATTTATGTGTGTACAGTGTTTTAAAATAAATAACAGATTAAACAACTAATGAAGACTAGAATGTGTGGTCGAAATGTTTTTACCACAAATATATACTATGATACAAAACAAGTTTTTAATTTCATGAACATTATATATATATATATATATATATATATATATATATATATATATATACTTATATAAGTATATATATATATGTATATATATATATATATATATATATATATATATATATATACATATATATATATATATATATATATATATATATATATATATACATATATATATATATATATATATATATATATACATATATATATATATATATATATATATATATATATATATATATATATATGATATATATATATATATATATATATATATATATATATATATATATATATATATATATATATATATATATATATATATGATATATGATATATATATATATATATATATATATATATATATATATATATATATATATATATATATATATATATATATATATATATATATATATATATATATATATATATATATATATATATATATATATATATATATATATATATATATATTATATATATATATATATATATATATATATATATATATATATATATATATATATATATATATATATATATATATATATATATATATATATATATATATATATATATATATATATATATATATTATATATATATATATATATATATATATATATATATATATATATATATATATTATATATTATTTGCAAAAATACTATGAATTTACCAAATTTCAAATCAATATCTCATTTCGTTCGGTATCGCAGCAACATAACAAGAGATAGAGAAACCGACAGAAATTCGAAAATATTCATTTTTCGGATCTAGAGAACGTTAAACGATGTTTTGCTTCAGATTCACGTTAAAAAAATTATAGCAAGATATTAATTACAAAAAAGTTGAGTAGTGGATGGACTTCAGAGTTATTTACAACTGAAAATGATATTTCTCTCAACCTACTATTTCTCTAAAAATTCTCTCTAAAATTTAAAAACACATCATTTAGATTTCTCTACTACAAGAAGATTAAAAAAAAATATATAACACGATATGTCCGAAGCATCTCATATAATCTCCTTTTTTTCCCATTAACCTGTTATACGTTTGACAACCAACAATTTAAAATAATGAAAAATAACGAATTTTTCAGATTCCTCGTCTCTGAAAATTCTGAAAAGGACGGATATAAATGAAGCATTCTATCCCCTACTTCATTAACCTCTTGTATGTTCGACCATAAACGATTGAAAAAATAAAATAATTTTTAGATTTTTCGATATTCTAAAAAGAACATATAACACTATCTATACCAAATATTCACACTAAGTCCCATGCTCGACAATAAATAATTGAAAATATTGAAAAATTACACAATTTTTAAATCCTTGGATTCCAACAACACTGAAAATGATATATAATCCATTACAAGTAAACCCCCGAACGCCTCTCCCCATCCCTTTAAACCGGTGCATGTGTGACTAAAAATAATTATGCTTAAAAATTCTCATATTGTTATTGAAAATTTACAAAATTTATCGACCCCCACTCCTTTTTCCTAGAACAATATCGTTCAAAAACTATACGTTCTATTTCTATCTTTAATATTGTATCTGTACCAAATTTCGAATCCATATCTTATGTTGTTCCAGAGTTATTGTGCCAACAGAAAGAGTTTTTCATGATTTAGGGACTGTAAAAAGTGAAGAAATGAATAAATCTGGAAGTGTTATTTTTTCCCGAATACAATAGTTCCCTTTGGCAAGAGAAATAAAAAAGCTAAACAGAGGAAGAACTTTTATTAAAATTGAACATAATGTAAAATAAAAATAAACGTCAATTTTAATTTCCGCCACCACAAGAATCTTGAAAAGGGCATATAACCATATATACGAAGCAATCTCTCCATTCCTCTTCCCCACCTCCCACTCCATCTTATATCCAATACTAGTAAATTATACTTAACATTTATAGAATTATTTCACAAAAATCAAAAAAAAAAGCAATATCGCTCAAAAATGATAGGTTTTTTTGCTTGCATATGAACCAAATCTTAAATCTATATCTTATTTCATTTGAGAGTGCTCTTACCACCAGACGGATAGACAGACAGACCTATGAGAATAGGAGACTATATTTTTTTTTACGTCTGAAACATGAAAAAGTGCATAAATCTCGAATAGTAGTTTTTTATGAATACAATAATTCCCCTTAGCAATGAAAGAAACACCATAGAAGGTATTGTCTTATTTGCAACAGTAGATCTTGCTGTAGTTTCGATGACTACTAGACGAAATTTAATAGATTTTTACGGTAGAGGAACTCTACGTCATCTAGAGATTAATTTTGTCATCTATTTTCTTAGAATTTTAAAGAACGATTGATAACTTAAATAAGTACTTTCATCGCTAACACGTGAGATCCGTATGAGGTTCAGCCTGTCGCTACTTGTACCACCTATTTCAAGAATTCTTTTATATGGAGAAACTTAGCCCTTTGAAACGAATTGCTCAGGACTTTGTGACCAAGTCTTCTTGCGCACACGCACCGCTCTTATAACGCTTTAGAGATTTCTCTGCAGCACGTGTGCCGTACCCATAACAAAAGAAGCTTGTTATTAAAGGGATAAACATAGAAAGAAATTTGCGAATTCAGAAATGAACTCTTTTGAGAATAATAAAACTTTCTAAAGTGCCAGATTTTACATATATCATTTTTTGGTACCTTAATGTAATGACAAGTCTTTCTTCAGCATGAAAATATTTCTTATCAGGTTTGTTTAGGTTCGTTTTTTGTGTGAATATATCTTTTAAATACATTAGTAAGAGTATCCTGTAGCCTTCGAATATAGTTAAAAACCTTCGTTCTGCCGTTCTGTTCGTAATGCCGTTGGTTAGTTGTGTTATGGCATTTTATCTTCCTAGTATAGTACAATTTAACCAAATTTTTAAGTTCATAATTATCAGTCAAATAGAATTTGTAATTATAATACGTTCATAAAGTTAATTTACATCATTTATCTCGATACATATTTTATCATTACCAGACCGGAACACATTTTGGGCTGACAAAAAGTAAGAATTTGCTAAGAAAATGCGGAGGTAATAAGCTGTATTGCAAACAAAAAAAATGGTGGAAACATTTTTGAAATTATTGGTAGAAAATCATACTCAATTGTAGTTTTATTTAGATTTACTTTTACTCTACTGCTGCCTGAGATTCGCCTGTCCAAACGAATCACTAGACGTCAATTAAAATTAGTTCAGAGAAGTCTAAATTAAACTACAATAAGCCAATTAACTTGAATTGACCTCTTTCTCTACGTTACACGTCATAAGTTAAATTTTTAAAGCAAAATGTTGGATATACATATGTTGTGTCCAAAAAAATAGTTTCCAAAGAAGTAACGTTCGAAAATTCATCTTATTATCTATTTTTTAAAAATCAAGATTTTGAAAATAAAATTTTTAAAGAATTTTGTTTTTCAAAATTTTGGTTGAAGGTTCGTATTCGAAAAAATAGTATTTAAAAAAGGAATCCTTCCTTTAATTGATTTTAATATGCAGAATGAGCTTAATATTCCAATTGTTAACGTGTACAATTTGGAAAAAAATAATTCACAATAATATTAAAACACACATTTTGTTCCATAAATTTTTAGCAGTCGTTTACCAAGACCAACAGATCGATAGACCAAATGACAAAAATAAGAAACTGTTTCTTTAAAAAATTTTATAATATTTTTTTGCCTTTTAGCAAGGGAAGTAAACGTGTATAGCTTCTCCCTCTGTATAAGCAAAATTTCTACTTTAATATCGTCCTCACCTATCTTACACTGGGAAGATTATCTCTCTCTAACGTTTTCGTAGTCTATCGATACTTCTTCTTATTGGTGACCTATCGTTTCTATTGATATTGTGTCGGTATACGGTATCAAGGGTCCTGGGTTTTAATCCCGGCAGGTCGGTTTATGTAATTATTTATTTAAGTATATTTCGCTGGGTGACATACATAGTTGCCGTGAAATACAAATGTATGTTTTGGCACTTCCACAACGTTGGCGGATATTACGACATCTTCGCCGAGATACATTCAAAAAGGGTAAAAGCCCTATTCAGGCGGGGATGTGATCAATAAAAAAATCTGCGTGTTTGTTCTAGTCTATCTTTCTATTTAACATCCATTCATTTGTATTGTCTATTTTGTTTGGCTGCTTAGGGTCTTTTTCGTTATTCTGTATATTATTTTCATTTCTGTTGTTTCGAGTAATTGTCTTGATTTTGATGTTTTCGGTCGGATCTCCCTTGTGTACGTTAGCATAAATCTGATTGTGGTCTTGTACATTTGAAACTTAGTTTCCTTTTTTATAAGCGCGGCGCACGAGCCACATGAGCTGCGGGCGCAGAAGAACCTATTGACGTGGTTAAATCTCTTATTTGATGTTTGTTGCGTCATATTGTATCGTTTAATTATGCTGCTGTTTAGTTGCTTTTGCGGTTCGGTTTCTCTCTTCTTTGTCAATATCACCTATTTAAATTTCATTTCTGGTATGCCTGTATGTACAAATTATACAATTTGTTCGTCAACAGCAAACTTAGATTTAGAGGTATTTTAGATGTCATTCTCTTAATTTTTGCTGCCATTTTTGTTTTAATTAGCACGGTAACCTTTAGTTAAACTAGTAAAGCTTATAAACATTGGAAAAAATGCTGTTTCCGGCGTTTGTGACCTTTAGTAATTTAACATTTCATATTTTATGTTTTTTACATAAAAGGGTTTTGAAACTTATTTATATTAATCATTAGCCGTGCCTGCGACTCCGCTCGCGTGAACTTGATTCACTGTTATCGTCACTGCTTATTTCTTATATTACCTAACGTAATAAACTATATCCTATAACATGGTCAGAGAACATATCTATAAATGTAAAAAAAAAAACACGTAAATCGGCTAAGTGGTTCCAGCGCACTAACGGACAGACAGGCAGAGAGACGTTGCATTTTATATATATTATAGATTATTATTATTTTTAAATAACCTGGCCAAAGAATATACGTATGAATAAAAAAAACACGTAAATCGGATAAGTGGTTTTCGAGTGATAAGCGCACTAATGAACAGACAGACAGACAGAGAGACGTTGCATTTTATATATTATATTCTTTGCTGCATGATATTGTTCCATATTTAATGGTTTAGGCAGTGTATTGCAAGAGAACGCGCTAGCGGCTAACTTTTTTCCAACTGATTCACTAATATCGTCACTGCTTATTCCGTATCCTATCGTAATAAAATATATCCTATAACCTGGCCAGTGACCATATGTATGTTTAAAAAAAAGCACGTAAATCGGATAAGTGGTTCTCGAGTGATAAGCGCACTAACAGACAGACAGATAGACAGGCAGAGAGACGTTGCATTTTATATATTTTATAGAAGATTATAGATAACCTGACCAGAGAACAAATGTATGAATTAAAAAAAAAAACATGTAAATCGGATAAGTGGTTTTCAACTCATAAGCGCACTAACGGATAGACAGACAGACAGGGAAATGTTGTGTCTTTATATATATTATATTCTTTGCTACATGATATTGTTCCATATTTAATGGTTTAAGCAGTGTATTGCAAGAAAACGCGCTAGCGGAAAAATTTTTTCCGACTTGAGTCACTATTATCGTCACTGTTTATTCCTTATGTTACCTAACGTTGTAAAATATATCTTATAACTTGGTCAGAGAACATATGTATGTTTAAAAAAAAAGTACGTAAATTGGATAAGTGGTTCTCGAGTGATAAGCGCACTAACGGACAGACAGACAGATAGAAAGACGTTGCATTTTATAAATATTATAGATGAAAATATACCAAAGAAATGTGTCACTGCATCAGGATTCTTATTTTCACTAGGCAGTTGCCTCTGATTATACTTCCAGTCTATTATACTCTTATCAGGTTCAAATTGAGCGAACAATGAATGTGGAAAAATATCGAAAATGAAAAATAATTAGGCTATCAATGTTACATACACCTTAAAAAGTAAGAATAATAATAAAAGAAAATATTAACTTTCTGTTATCAACCATGTTTTTTCGGCATTTTACAGGGATTCCCGTAACTCGTTGGCAAAATTCGAAAATAATTATCATTACCGCTAATATAAACCTTTCACCAAAATATAAAAATTATACCTTTATTAAGCTATAAATCTATATCAATAAACATTCACAAGGTACAATTTCTCGACAATTGTTTAATTTTTATAATATATAATATTAAATTTAAAATCTTTTGCATTAGAAAGAACAATACTTAAAGTTTTGCTCAAGACATAAAATTATTTATCCTGAAAAAAACAATTGTTATAATTAATGTTGTATCAAGCAAAAAACAACTGCTAGAATTTATAGAAAAAGCTAATGGCAAAATACTGATAATTGTTTTGATAAGTAATATTTTTCAATATTTTTCTCAATTCACTGCCCTATTTAACAGAAGCATACTTCATGTATACACGCACTCCTTTCTCTTCCTCTAATTATTAGCCCGCGTGATGTTTTGATTATAACATTTAACATTTTTTAATCTGAAAGTCTACGCAACTAACAAATAAGTGTTATGCAATACTAAATATGCTGCATTTACCTTAGGAAAATATATAATGCTTTCACGTTGCAAATCATAAAATATTGTTTAATATAGGCAAATCAGGTTATACTTACAACAATAAAATACTTAGTTATTCACTTAAAGATATAAATTTTACCTTGTTCTGATTGTAATAAACTAAAACAATTATTGAAAAAGCGATTATACAGCAAATTTCAAGGATTGTCACTTCTACAAGGGCCGCGTTTTTACAAACCACCACTAGACGGCGCTATTGAGATGTGATATTGCTATTGTTGTAAAATGTGTAATAGTGTCATATCCCCATATGACTGTTTATAACTGTCATATTAATCGTCTGGAGTCTGTCCAAAATAAGTTTGTAAAATTCATTTTATACAAACTAATGTTTCCCTACAGCAATGTACCGTACTTGACTCGTACTCAATTAGTAGGTATAGAAACACTTGAAACACGAAGACGCAATGCTTTAGTTTTATTTTTGTACAAATTACTTAACGGTCAGATAAACTGTCATACTTTGCTGTCCCATGTTGATTTTCGGATTCCAAACAGGACCACTAGATCTCAACAACTGTTTCATATCACTTTTCATCGTACTACATACGGAACACAAAGTTTTTCTAGAAGACTGTTAAGTAATTATAATGCAAATTTTAGTGATTTAGATCTTTTTAGATATAGTATGATACATTTAAAAACGAAATAAAGTATAGACGTATTAATATAGCAACTCTAAGGCAACGACAGTAACAATTCACCTGTTATCTTTGTTATTACTTATTTTTGTAAATTATTATATGTGCGTTCTTTTTTTTGTAACTATAATTACTGTTTAACTATTTGGAGTTGTTGCTCTGTAAGTATTCATTGTATAAATAAAATTTGACATTTGTTATTGTTAAAATAGTGGCAGCTCAGAAATTGGCTGAGTAGTTGTTTACAGTGAGCCTTTAACAGTTTTTTGTGAACAAATGGAAATTTCACGTGAAGATTTTCGTTGGATGATTTTTTACGATTTTAGTAAAGACCTAATTCAACAACAATGCCTCGAATCGCTTCGTTGAACTTTTGGTGATGAATCACCATCAGAAAAGGCTGTTTACAATTGGTTTGCAGAATCCCGCTGCTTCCGTCAGCGATGAATTTCGTGAAGTTCGACCAAAATCGGTTGTTGTTCCAAAAAATATCGATGCTGTGCGCAACATGATTGAAGACGATCGACATGTGACTTATCATAAGACAGAGGCATCCTTAGGCATATCGAAAACTGCAGTACATTCGATTTTGCATGAACATTCCGCATTCCGCATAATCCGATCGAACAATTCGTTCGTGTCAATTGGTGTAAGGAAATGATCAAAAAATTCGACAGAGGACATAAAAAATCCTTATACAATATCGTAACAGGAGACGAAATTTGGGTATATATATATATCTATATATATATATATATATATATATATATATATATATATATAATATATATATATATATATATATATATATATATATAGTCGGAAACTAAGCTACAATCAACTGCTGGGTGTTCCAAGATGAAACGAATCCAATAAAAGTGGTTTGTTGGCAAAGCACTTTCAAAAAATGCTGAATGGTATCCAACCATTTGTTTACCAGAAGTCATCGATGAAATCAGGTAAAACAACCGAAAAAGTCGCATCATTTTTAGTGTTCCGTACGGAACTGTCTGTCCGTCTGTCTGTCTATCTGTCTGTCTGTCACACTCGATTTTCTCCGAAATTATTTGTTATAGAAAGTTGAAATTTGGTAATAATATAGGAATTGATCATCAGAGCCATGTAGTTTTAAAAGTTAAATTTTGACTTAAAGAGTTAGTTTTGGGGGGTAAAATCGGAAGTGAAAAAAAAATTTTCTATCGAGTGTGATGTCAAATGAAAGCTTGTGAAAATACGAGTAAAAAATATTTATATAATGCGCACACTTTTCTTTGCATTATTTTTAAAAAATCGCGAAAAATCGCTGTCCCCCCTTATCTCGAAAAGTTCTCCACGGGGTGTACATTGAACGAAAATTATCACGAGTGTATTACCTTTAATAATTTATCTGGTATATAAAAAAACAAAAATTTCAAGGTCATCAGTTTTCAATAAAGATTGGAAACAAACTTTGTTGAAAACTCATTTGGGGTGTGGTTTGTGAAGTCACTGATCATTTTATACCTCCGTAACAATTTCTTTTATTTTAAAAGCAATCAACGTATGGAACACTAATTGCGCAAGTTCAACTTGCACTTGACCGGTTATTTTTTTATCATGACAACGCCAGCTCTCACACAGCACGTCAAACAATTGATTATTTGACAGAGAAAAACATCGAATTAATGTCTCATTGTCTGTAATCACGATTTGTCGTCTAACGACTTTTTTTGTTCTCGAATGTCAAAAAAAAAAATGCATGAACAGCGATTTTCATTACCTCAAGAAGCTGTTGAATCCTTCCAAATCCCTAAGGCGAATATTTTGAGAAACAATCAAACGATTTGTACCAAATTTTTTTTTCTTTCATGGTTTTCGTAAAAACTTAAAAGGTAGCCTTCGTATAATGTCATATACTCTACATAAATACTTCCTTAATATGGTCCATTACAATAATGTCAGAAATCAAACAACATTGCTTTGATCGGATAAGAAATGAACTACGGCAGACCAGAATTATGCGCGTAACATCCAACAAAACTAATGAAAACATATCTTCATTATTCTCTGTCTTCATAATGTAGTTGTCACTCTGTTCTTTAATTATTTCCCGCTTGGATCGGATCTCAGGAACGAAGATCTGATCTCTAAGCGGAAACGGTGAACTGTCACGCCGCACAGCATTACTCTATATTGTTAATGGCAGAAAGGAATATTTATAAAAATGAATTTTTCCCTCTATAATATACATAAAATGCAACGTCTCTCTGTCTGTCTGTCTGTCCATTAGTGCGCTTATCACTTGGGAACCTCTTATCCGATTTACGTGCTTTTTTTTAAAACATACATATGCTCTCTGGTCAGGTTATAGGCTATATTTTATTATGTTAGGTAACATAAAGAATAAGCAATGACGATAACAGTGAATCAAGTCGGAAAAATGTTTGCCGCTAGCGCGTTCTCTTGCCATACACTGCCTAAACCATTAAATATGGAATAATATCATGCATATATATATATATATATATATATATATATATATATATATATATATATATATATATATATATATATAAATGCAACGTTTTTCTGTATGTCCGTTAGTGCGCTTATCACTCTAGAACCACTTATCCGATTTACGTGCTTTTTTTTTTAATTCATACATTTATTCTTTGGCCAGGTTATCTATAATCTTCTATAATATATATAAAATGTAACGTCTCTCTGTTTGTCTGTCTGTCCGTTAGTGCGCTTATCACTGGAGAACCACTTATCGGATTTACGTGCTTTTTTTTAATTCATATCCATTTTAAAAAAATCAAGATGGCGTAATTTCTTCGAACTGACAGTTCAAAATTTTTTACCGTCAACGTCAGCGTGTGCGCCGTGTAACACCCTATAACTTTTATTTAAACATTTTTTTGATATGCTGATTAATAAATGCTGTGGAATAATTATTTCATACATATGGGGCACCCTGTATATTCGCCTAGCTGCGTATTTATTTATTTGGAACTTAATGTATATAATGCCCGCGCACTAGTTTTGATACGAGAGGAACACTTTTCCTTCTGAGAACTCCTGTCGATAAATAAAACTGACAGTTTCTCTTAGTGCACCAAATATAAAAAATATAATTACATTATAATTATACTTTATTTTATTTTGTTGGTACAATTGATAATACTAAAAACAAAGTGGCATATTTGCAGGTATTCCCAACTTTATTATTTCAAATGGCATATAAATGGCTTTTACCTTTTCGAAAATGTTTAACATGCTATAGTTACGCTAAACATAATGGATTTGCAAGGCACCGACAAAGGTATTAGTCATTTTTCTTAACAGAAAAACGGAATAATAAATACGTTTCCTCCTGTATTCGTGTTTTGGTAGTCATTACACAACTTTTCAAAAAGTAGTATTTCTCATTAGATTTTTGTATCTTGCAGTAAGTTTTTCGAGCTTTAGAAAAATCAGTTAGTTTTAAATTAAACTTTAATACATAGATTTTTTATACGTGACAATATCAAAATCATTTTCTAAAGAAAAAAAATGATTTATTTAAAATAAGGAAAATTCGAAGAATTCGTTCATAATTCTCACAGACTTGGTTTCTGTCTTAATCAATGTAATAAAAAGTAAAATCGATCAAAAGTCTAGCTTGACATTCAGTATAATAAATGAAATATTTTATAGAGCAGGTAAGAGTACGTATATATTACCAACTGATTACCAATTACCAACCGTCAATATGCCTGTAGGTTCTACTTGTACTAACAACCAATTTTTAATAGGTTAATTAATTGTATTTAAAAGAAAGGCACATTTTTCTCGGAGAAGAATACTTCCAATTTTAGAGTATATTCAAAATTCATTATCTATTTGATTCACTAAAACGGTCTAACTTGAAAACTGGTCTAATTTGGTAATTAACATTTTGTATTATCAAAAGAATGATTAAATCAACTAAACTTATAAAGTTGTGCAGTACAAGATAAGAAAATCCGTTTTATTTATAATTTAAGCTATAAAAACTAAACATTATTTTAATATTCTATTATATTAATTTCAAAATCTTTCTTGGGGATATTTTCCTTAAATTTGCTTGTAAAAAATGTTGACACTGTCAAAAATAGGTGTCAACAGGAGCCAATTGGACAATTACAACTTTTAAATTTTATAACAACTGGATTGGATTTGAGTTTTAGATATTTTTAATAAACCAGGTTGTATAATTTTACCCGTAGATAATCTTATAGAATTTATATAAATAGTGGGAACATTATCTTAATCGTAACACGATTAGGTAACTTTATTTATAACTTTTTTGCCAAAGAAGTATTATTATTATTACTATTTTTATAACTATTTTAACTACCACAACTTTTATTAAAGGTTAGTATAATAAAAGAAATTAAAGGTTAACGATTTTTGGACTAGATTGGATAGATATTAGAATAGATGTGTAATTGACTAATTTTATAGATCTAAAAGTTGTAATTGTTATTTATTAACTCAACTCTTTCCTGTAAATAAACTAAATCCTTATTTGAAATATTGACTCGTTTAGATTGAGTGATTCTTTAGTCTGAGAAGATAAAGTTCAGCATTTATTATGTTAGATTTTTATGCGTAAAATATTCTTACAAATTGCTTTGTACTGCTGATAAAGTCGGTTCTAAGTAATATGACACCTATATTCGGAGCCGGTTTTACCGCCCTCTTCAAGACCGTTTATGTCCTGTTAAATTGGGTATTACAGTAACAAGAATATTGTAAATTTAATTATCCACAATCCAAATTGAAGAAACATTACTTCATGCAACGTTCACAATTTCTCTTTTAACATTAATTGTAAAATTATTTACGATATTTTCTTTCAGTTTAGTTAAGTTTGAATTGAAGAATTCACAATCCTCAAATGCTTCAACACTTGAGTACCTACTGAAGATGATAATATAAAATATTATTTTTCTAATAAATTATCGTAACCTATTTCCTCCCGCGCAACTTACAGATAATACGTGTGATCATAATATATGTATGTTTCCAATTAGTTGTCAATCAACAAGAAATATCGCGGTCCACTATTGTTGTCCGTAGAAAAATGATATTCTAATAGCGTAAGCCTCTTTTTGAAAAACAAAATAGAGATGTTTCAAAGATGGTAAACAACAGGAATTAAGTTATTTAACGTACATTAAAATTCGATTAATTGTATGATTTTCACAACTTTGACGATTAGCTAAATCAGACCATTGTGTTCTCACACTTTCAAAATTTGATGTCATCTAAATACCGTAAAAAAAAGTCTAATCCTAATATCCTAGGAAAATTGACATGCAGAGATATACAGTATTGTAAAATATAATTAACAAAATAATTAAAATATTTTACCATGAACTAGCTTAATATTTTAAATTTTTTATTTTAGTTCAGTTCAAATCAAAATTAGCAAATTTAGCATCGTAAACGTAAGTCGTTTCCTAAATACTAAAAAATTCATAATTTTGGAATTTATGGGCCAATTGTTTTGTAAACATCTAAAATAAGATAGTGTCGCGTGCGACTTAAGGTAACCGTAATTGGAAAATCGATCTTCAGTACTAAAACTAGTAAGTGCTATTAGTAAGTAAAAAAAGTGTGTATTAGAAAAAAGATTAAGGCCCATCGTTAGTGACGCATCCACCATTATGTTTTTGAATAAAATCGCGATATAAGACAGAGGTATTTGAAAGAGGATATGGAAGATCATATTCCAGCAATAACTTTGTCCGTGCATGCAGCTGAATTTCTCCTCCATTAGTAAATCCTGTATAACTTTATACTCAGATACTTTTGGAGGAGAATAAAATGAAGTGATGATTTAAAGATTTAGCGAAGTTACAATTACTTTTGTACTGCAAATATATTTTTTTCAGAGACAGAATATCAAAACCTTATTTTACCTCAAAGCATGGTTATCTCGAAGATTGTGAAGTGTGTGTGAAGAATTTAAAATGTTACCTTCTTAAAGGATTAGGTTTTCTTTTTCAAATTTAATACTGTAAGCTTGAAATATTCAAGAATTTTATCTTCATTTTAAAAAATAAGTTTTCGTGTCCATCGTCCCTCTACATGATGAATGCCTCTATATACAGACTTGATGCTATATCTTCCTCTACATAACTGATTTAAACAACAACTCATTGTTAGTTATGAAATTGACTGCTAATTATTAGTAGAAGAAAAGTAGAGCTTTCAGCAAAATAAGTATACTCAAACTGTGCGACCGCTAATGTTAAGTTATTAAAAATAAACTAAAGGAATATTCGTCTATCTTACACCGTTTTCCTCATTTTACTATTCTTACTTAGCTATAATAAGCTTCTATTTTATCATTTACTTTTTTATTATAAGAATATTGGTAATGTAAATTCTAGAAAGAGAATACAACTATGTTCGGAATTTGGAATCTTTGGCACAATGATACTACTCAGTATATATCACCAACTACACCATATACTTTATTTTTGTCATCGACGCGCGTATCACTAACCATGTTAGCTTCATTCAGATCATTGACTGGAGTCAATCATCGCTCTTGATGAAGCTAATATGATTAGCGAAATGTGCGTCGAGTGCAAAAATCAAGTGTTTAGTATGCTGGTGATATATACTGAGTAGTAAAAGAATACAAGTAAAAAAGGAGAATAAACCAAACTTAAGGTAATAATTGTAAATTATGGTTATAAAAAAAATACAATGTTCTTGCACATATTGTCCATTGCATACCATTCGATTCTTAGGTAATCAAGAACACAGTTCAGTCTTGCAATCGCCTTCGCTGCTCTCTATTTGTTCTGATTGGACTCATTACCGTTTTAAATAGATTTAGCGGAAAACGACTTTATGATTGACACGCTCTTTGGTTATAAAACGTATGAATGTTCTAAGTAAATAGATATTTTATTTTGTTCGAAACTTACTTATGTCACGACGAGAGGTAACTGGTAGACAAATATACACGCCTGTTTATGAATTATTTTGAGATACGGTTCCCATACTAATAAATAAGTTAGTTACAAGCCAATATGAGAAAGACTGAGGGACTGACGAATAGGATCTCCGCAATGTAGCACGTAAGACGAACCACAAGATCAGACTTTTTCACTATTTACAACATCAATATAGGTCGTCTTTTTTGTAGGATAGATATTAAAAGTTATTCTAATTTACTTATATACACATAATCCAGAAGCATACATGTATACACAAAAATATACTCGTATATACACGAAAGTAAAAACTTTTTGTAAAAGTTGTTTTGTCGTCCAAAAAAACACAAAGAACGGAAAAAGTCTAATGAAGGTACTATTTTTTTTTTACTATTGCTTCACCGTCTCTTGTGTATGGTCGGCCCTGTTAGTTTAAAGATGTATTTGTAAAGAACTAAAAAATTTAAATAACTTTACGACGTTTCGCTTAAAATTACACGAGATATTTTCAGGGGTCTCTACTCCTTGAAATTAAAGCATTAAATGTATTTTCGGTGTTTTAATCTAACGAATCATAATTTCTTACTGAATTTAACTTTCTCACACTATATATATATATATATATATATATATATATATATATATATATATATATATATATATATATATATATATACTAGCCGGGCCCGCGGCTCCGCTCGCGTGGACTTGAGTCACTACTATCGTCACTGTTTATTCCTTATGTTACCCAACGTAATAAAATATCTCCCATTATTTCTCCTTATCTCCCATTATTTCTCCTTATCTCCCATTATCTCACCTTATATCCCATTATCTAGGCTTATCTCGACTTATCTCGCAATATTTCTCCTTATCTCCCGTCATTTCTCCTTATCTCCCATTATCTCACCATAACTCCCATTATCTAGACTTATTTTCCTTTATTTCTCCTTAACTCCCATTATTTATACTTATCTCCCATAACTCACCCTATCTCCCATTATCGAAGCTTATCTCGACTTATCTCCCATTATTTCTCCTTATCTCCCATTATCTCAACTTATCTCCCATTATCTAGGCTTATATCGAATTATATAGAACATATGTATAAATTTATAAAAACACGTAAATCGAATAAGTGGTTCTCGAGTGATAAGCGCACTAACGGACAGACAGACAGACAGAGCAGCATTTTATATATATTATATTGTTTGTTTTTGCTACATGATATTGTTCCATATTTAATGCTTTAGGCAGTGTATTGCAAGAGAACGCGTTTAGCGGCAAACTTTTCTCCGACTTGATTCACTATTATCGTCGCCGCTTATTCCCTTATGTTACCTAACGTAATAAAAATATAGCCTATAATCTGGCCAGAGAACATATGCATATTTAAAAAAAAAAGCACGTAAATTGGATAAGTGGTTCCCCAGTCATAAGCGCACTAACGGACGAACAGACAGACAGAGAGACGGAGAGACATTGCATTTTATATATATTATAGATATAGATTATTATTATTATTATAACCTGGCCAAAGAATATATGTATGAATTTAAAAAAATACACGTTAATCGGATAAGTGGTTCTCGCGTGATAAACGCACTAATGGACAGACAGACAGACAGAGAGACATTGCATTTTATATATATTATAGATTATAGATATTCTCTGCTACATAATATTGTTCCATATTTAATGGTTTAGATTGTGTATTGCAAGAGAATGCGCTAGCGGCAAACTTTTTTCCGACTTCATTCACTATCATCGTCACTGCTCATTCCTTATGCTACGTATAGCGTATATAGATTATTTTTATTATTATATAACCTGGCCAAAGAATATATGTATGAATTTAAAAAAAGACACGTAAATCGGATAAGTGGTTCTCGCGTGATAAACTCACTAATAGACAGACAGAGAGACATTGCATTTTATATATATTGTAGATTATAGATTATAAATATTCTCTGCTACATAATATTGTTCCATAATTAATGGTTTAGGCTGTGTATTGCAAAGGAACGCGCTAGCGGCAAACTTTTTTTCCGACTTCACTCACTATTTTACGTCACTGCTCATTCCTTATGCTACCTATCGTAATAAAAATATAGCCTATAACCTGGCCAGAGAACATATGTATGTTTTAAAAAACTCCCGGTCCCGATTTATGGAAAATTGTTGGATATATTTTTTTTTTAAATGTAGAATGGTACAGTGCTTGTCAAGGAGTATACTGACGTATTTGACATTTGGTAGTGAAAAACGACGCTGGGCGCCGCGACGCCAAACAACTTTTTTTCCATCGACAAACCTTTTGTAAAACGACATTGGAAAGCTTTCATTTTTTCTAACATTTTTCTTTAAACTGTTTATTTCTAACTTGTTTTATAAAAAAAAGTTATGCAGCAAAAACCATCTAAAATATTATTTTTTGGACATCGCGGTATGCCACGTTTGGCGGTTTTCAAACAATTTATCTAGTAGGTGGCTGAGGTGCGCTGAAGAAGTGAAAAAGTAGATATGATTCATATTTTATGGAGAAGCGAGAAGGAATTCTCGGGAAGCCGTTAAAACTGTATCGAGAACGTTACCCCGACAGATTTAAATTTAATATTTGAAACTTCACCAACGAGGATTAGGATTAAAAACAACTACGGAACATTTTATCTAGAAGTTACATCATTGTTTTAAAAATGTAAACAAAATTAATGTCAAAAAAGTGTCCATACACTTAACAATGACCAATAATAGTTTGATGGAGTTTAATGAAAAATAACAACTTCGTTTAAATTAATATTTAGTGGGACCGCCGTTGGCCTTGATAATCTCCTGTAACCTTTTTGTCATTCTTGTAACCAGCTTTCTACTAGCTTGTGCTGGCATGTTCTCCCACTCGTTCAATATTCTGTTTTTTAATTCTTCTTTATTCGAAACATTATGTTTGCGAACGCGCCGTTTAAGTTCCTCCCAAAAATGCTCGATGGGCTTAATATCGGGTGATTGCGGAGGTGTATGAAGCTGCTGTCCCACATTATGGATCATCCATTCTCGTACCAAGTCTGCGGTATGTTTCGGATCATTGTCCTGTTGGAAAACGTGTCTTCTTTTCTAGTGCTAATTTTTCGACATTTTCTCTAAAATTGTCTCTCAAAATATTCAGATAAACATGCTGACCCATAGTACCATAAATAAAATCTAAATTTCAACCCATCCAGCGGACATGCATCCCCAAAGCAGAAAACTGCCACCTCCTTGTCTGACCGTGGAACAAATGTTTTTTTAATATCGAATACGGTATTCTTCTTTCTCCAAACTTTAATTCTGCCATCAGATCCAAAAAGGTTAATTTTAGTTTCATCACTAAAGATTACGGATTCCCAAAATTCAGGAGGTTTAGTAACGTATTCCCTAGCAAGAGCTAATCGCTTTTTGCGATTAGCTTCCAAAATTAACGGCTTGTTCCTGGCTGCACACCCCTTATAGCCTGCCCTGTGTAAACAACCTCTCACTGTTTGTGAACAAACATTTTTCGACAATACTTCCCGGACTTCTTCTTTTAATTTTGGTGCACTTTTCTTGAGATCTATAATTATTTGTCTAACAATCCTGGCCTCTTCACGTGGAGTCAGTTTCTTGGGGACGACCGGAGCGTGATCGATTTTTTTTTAGGAACCCGTTGATTTATACAGGTTTACAATGTACTGAATAGTAGCATGCGACTTTTTAACAATTTTTCCTATATTTCTGTACGATTTTCCATCTTTCCACAAATCAATTATGATCTTTCGAACTTTAAATGAAATTTCACAATTTCTATCGCTCATTTTTAATACTACTTTGAAAACCCACTGAAAAATTACTAGCAACAAGTGACAGATTATAAAGTATGGCCGAAAATTATTCATTTATTTTCAGTTCTCGAGCAACAGATAGCTTGATAAAATGCGGTTGAGTATAACGTGTTTTTTTCAATGCAGTTCTGGAGTGTATGGAGACTTTTTTGACATTAATTTTGTTACATTTTTATAACAATGATGTAACTTCTGAATAAAATGTTTCGTAGTCGTTTTTTAATACTAATTCTCGTTGGTTAAGTTTCAAATATTAATTTAAACATGTTTTCTCATAGTTCCAAGTAATTAGTTAAACATAACAGAAAAATAGTATAGAAAGCAGGTGGTGTGTGGAGATTTTTTGGACTGACTGTATATATATATATATATATATATATATATATATATATATATATATATATATATATATGTATATATATATATATATATATATATATATATATATATATATATATATATATATATATATATATATATATATATACATATATATATATACATATATATTTATATATATACATATATATATCTATATATATATATATATATATATATATATATATATATATATATATATGTTGTCGATTAGAACGAAATTTGAGGAGCAATGTGGATGCATTTTCTGGGTAGAAAGGTATTTCTAAACGAAAAATTGTTTTAACAGTTGAAAAAGCAGTCCAAATTATGTAATATTTTCGTAACCATCCATAAAATTCAATCAGACAAGCAAGCAGGCAATTGAATGTATCTTATTGGGTTATTCAGAAATCTTTTAAAGCTAACAAATACCATGACTATAAAATTTTTAGTTATTAACGCAATTAGATTCGGAATGACGACTGAGTTTTATAGCATAAATGATGATTAAATATGACGAAAAACGTTTTATTTTCTGAATCATATATTATGGACAGATAAAAGTCACTTTGCCAGCAATGACAAACCTAGTATAAATAATTATTATTACTGGTCTAACGGGAATTCATACAACAAATTCAGAATCAAGGCTATTATAGCGTTAATGTATGGTGTGGGATAATTGGGAGACATATGGTTGGATCATACTTTTTTGAAGGGAACACTAACTGGAAATAGATACCTTAATTTTTTGGTTAATACTTTATCAGTTTTACTATAAAATGTTTCTTGTATTTTAAGAAGGCATATATGGTATCAACACGCCGGAGCACCACCTCACCCAACTGCAGCTGTCGGAGAGTATTTTCAACGAAGATGGATAGGGATTCGCAATCCAGTTATTCAATGGGCATCTAAGTCACCAGATCTCACGCCGTTAGATTTTTTCTTGTGGGGGCTCTGAAAGATATTGTATACAAAACTGCGACAAATGATATTGAGCATTTTTTGCAAAAGAAATTAGAAAAAAAAAACAGTTTAGGGAAAAAATGTTGAAACAAATTAGGGCTTTGCAATGCCGTTTTACAAAAGGTATGTTGATGGAAAAAAAATTGTTTGGCGTCGCGGCGCCCAGCGTCGTTTTCACTACCAGTATACTCCTTGACATGCATTACACTATTCTACATTTTAACAAAAAATAAATAATTTTCCATAAATCGCAACCAATTGCGTAAAAATGATGACCCTGTACATATATACCATTTGGCACATATTAAAATTACATGAAATCCTTACTGAGGAGACAATATAAACATAAGTCTTCTGTTTCATATAGAGTTAACTTTATAGAAAGCTTAAGTAAAATTGCATTACGTTATTTACAGCAAGTTACGTTATAATACGTAATAATAGGAAAAAAAAGATCCAGTATTTTATATTTATTTAGTTCTTTGGTTTTCTAGACCTAAATAGATTATAAATTTTAGGGCAAAAAACGGAAATATTGCGACTGAGTTGTATACGTGGATACGAATTTTTGTATTGTAAGGACACTCTCGAAAACATTCAAAGTATTGAAATTTTATGATTGATTGATAAATATTAATGAACGTGTTTTCCTTTATGTTTTGCAAAATAAAAACCTCAAACTGCAAGTAATAGGATATATATACCAGGTGTACAAGTATGAAATGCGGATTTTTTTTTCTAAAAAAACGTGTTAAATTCGGGAGAATGATAAAAAAGTGCTTTCTTCAAAGTATGCTCCATCGCTTGTTATACATTTTTCCCATCTTTCGGGCAATTTGTGAATACCACGCCAGTAAAAATCTTTTCCTTTTGCCGCGAACCATTCATCGAGCCATTTTTTCACATCTTCTTCAAGCAGCGAACGGTTCAGACAGGTCCATTGTTGTTGGTAATGTTTAGTATTAACCCTTTCTTCCCCCCCTTTATCATCATCAACTTATACTGTCCACTACTGAACGAAAGTCTTGCCACTTTTTTCTGTTTTGGGCCACTACCCAATTATCAGTCACTCTCTCCAAATCATCAGTCCACCGACTTGATGGTCTACCTCTACTTCGATAGGCTTCGGATCTTGGTCGCCACTCTATAATTTTGTTTGTCCATCATCCGTCCTTAAACTAAGCAACATATCCGGCCCAGTTCCATTTAAGATGTAGAATGAATTTAACTGTATCTTATACCCTCGTTCTTTTTCTTTGCATGACACATATTTTGTTGATATTTTTTTCGTCAATGTGAGGATATCGGCGCCGGCGCCGTACGTAAGAACGGGTAGTATGCATCTGCCAAAAATTTTTCTTTTTAAACACATCGAAGATCGGAAGATTAGAGTTTTAAATATATAGCCCAGTTTGCCATATGCCGTCCAGGAGAGACCTATTCTCTGCTGAATTTCATGTTTTTGGTTATCTCGCCCTATGCTGACTTCATGTTCTAGATATTTATATCGATGTACTTGCTCGATATACGTTATTCAGTTTTTATAGTGTCGTTTGATATAAGATTTGCCAAAAAACTGAGTCTTGGATAGATTGATTTTTAAACTAATCCTTCTTGAAGCTTCATGAAGCATGTGCAGCATAGTGTGTGCTTCTAGCATATTGTCTGTTATTAAGACAATGTCGTCAGCAGAACAAATGTGATTTAACTTTTCACCGTCAATGTTAAGTCACATTTTTCCCAGTTTATTGATTGTACCATATTTTCTAGAAGTATTACGAAAAACTTGAGGCGCAATCCTCTTTGGTGGTAGATTGGTTAGTTTGTGTTTTGACATTAGCGGTGACATATGTATTTAATTACACTGGGGTATCGATGATCAACAAGACATTTAGCTTACATGAGTCTCTGCTTGTTTACAGAATCAAAAGCCTTTTCGAAGTTCACGAATATGAGTATCAGAGGCTTATTATATTCTATACATTTTTCGATGAGGACTTTAACTGTAAGCAGATGGTCGTTTGTTCCATACCCTGTGCTGAAACCTGCCTGCTGTTTTGAAAGAAAAAACTCAAATTTATTTGTTAGTCGTTTGGTAAGTATTTTAGTGAATAATTTGTATATATGACTCAGGAGGTTGATGGGTCTATAGTGTGTAAGATCTGAAGTGTCTCCATTTTTGTGAATGATGACAATAGATGCATTATTTCATTGGAATGAAGTTATTCCCTACAGGCATTTAGTAAATAACATTTTCAGAGCTTTGATAATTTGTTGTCCTCCTTGTTTAATTGCCTCTATTACAATATTGTCCTAACCTGCTTTGCCATTTTTCATGTTCTTCATGAGTTTTCTTCTTCTGTGATCTCTGGTATCGCTTCCGACCCCTGATTTAGGACTTGGTATATTGATTTCTATTCTTCTACCGTGTACGGTGTATAATTGTTGATAAAATAATTCGGTGATTTTTCAAATATCTTTTTTGTTTGTTATTATATTACCGTGTATGTCATCAATCTTCCATATGTCCTTCCTTCCTATTGTGTTCTTTTTTCTTAAAACTTTTAAGTTCTTATTTTGTTCCGCAACGTTTTTAATTTCCACTGCATTTTTCTGTCTTTTGTTTTTTCTAATTTCCTTGGATATCTCCTTATTTATAGTTCGGTATTCGTCTATAGTGGTCACTTCCAACTGCACCGCATTTTTTGTTCTGTTATCTGGGCTAGACCATGTCCATTTTTTGTTTTTCACCCTCCCCTCTTATCCCTTATACGAGAACGGATTTATAAGTTTTTAGACTAGCATAGAAAGAACAGGCAAATCTCAAAAACAAAAATTGTATATTTAATGTAATCTGCTTTTAACATTATGCAATTAGTGTAACGATTTTAAAGTGGCTCTTAAAAATTTGTGTCTTTCCAGATGTTTTTTTAGTTTGTGAATAGGTACGTCAGGAAAAATATGGAGGATGCCCAATTATTTTGTTTTTCTTCAAAACCAGCACCTATTTATGAATAGACGCATTGTCTTTTAGAAAAATTATATACTCTCTCTGGGCATTATCCACCTTCTTTTGTCAAGGTTTAGTTGATAATGTCATTCGCCAGTCACTGTTTTGCCATGTTTTTAAGTAATCTGTAAGAAATTATCCATTCTTGTCCCAAAACAACGGAAGCAAGGACTTTTTCTGTTGATTTCTGTAAGAGAAACTTCTTGGGGCCAAGACAGACAGCATGTTTCCACTACTTCAACTGTCTTCTTGTATTTGAATCATACTAGAGCCGGCTCTAGGCGGTAGGCAAGGTAGGCAACTACTAGAGCGCACAAAAAAATAAACACAACCTACAAAAATATATTTCGATTACTTGAATCTAAGGAATAAATGAGTAGTAAAATCAAATACAACAGGAATAGACAGGCTTCTGCCAGAAGCCTGTCTATTCCTGTCTATAAAAATACCCAGAAGTTCTGGGTATTTTTATAGGTAAATTGTGAGATGCGTCCGCACCGGCACCGCAGATAGGATTCGATAAGCTTTTTTCACTCACGTATAAGAGAGAATATCAGATTTAAAACAATGCTTTATTTATGCATCAACGTCCGGTTGTGGTAGTGATACAGTTTAAATTAGTTAGTGGATGTGGAAAAATAGCGATTTTATTTTCATAAAAGGTAAAAGAGGTTTTAGATTCGTATTGTAATCTTTGTATTTGTTTTTGCTACGCTAATAATACCTTATACATGTACTAATAAATTCGTTATTGTTAAATGTAAATTTTATGGTTAGGTCCCGCCCTCTGTTGGGACGAGCTTTGAATCATGCCTTTGTCGTATTACGGTATCAGATACTAAAATAGATTGTTTTGTTTTAGAATATCTGACGGAAGAAAAAGGCTATCTGGTAATCAATATTAAAAAAAGAGATTGGAGAAGCAAACCCCGCTTCAAAGCAGGCAGGAGCATTGCATAGCTTCTTAAAATATGAAAGTAGTTCCAAACAAAATAAAGAGCCAAGCGGTTGCCGGGATCTGAATACTACCGTCAATTCTAATTTGGATTTGGATTATCAAGACGACGCCAATAATAAAGATGAAATTGCCCAGCCAGGAACAGAATTCAACAAGTTTTGAGACAGTGGATACTACCACGAGAATTGAAAGAAGCCTCAACCTAACTCTATCATCAGACCCAGGATTGTGGCCCGATCGTATAAGCGACTCAGATCGAATATTTTTAATTAGAAAATTTCTATTCCCTTACGATTTCCCCTTTGACAATCAAAATCTAAATCGAAGATTTAGTGAAAAACACTATCATAGGATTTTCAAAAAATGGAGAACAAGTCGCGAGAGATTGGCTGATATATTCTGTGTTTAAAGATTCCGTGTTCTGTTTTTGTTGCATACTGTTTGATTATTCAAAATTAAGTTTCTTTATAAATGAGGGTTATAGAAACTAGAAAAATATTGATGAGGTATTAAGAAAGCATGAAGACTCAAAAACTCATGTAGATAATTTGAAATCATGGATAGAGTTAAAGTGAAGGCTCGAAATTTGTCAAACAGTAGATTCAGTTACACAGAGATTTATTAATGCTGAAATTAAATATTGGCATGAAGTGATTTTACGTATAATATCAGTTATTAAATTGCTTGGAGAAAGTTCTGTAGCTTTCCAGGGTACCAGCGACAAGCTTTATGAACATAATAATAGAAACTTAATTCGTAGAATCCTCAACAATGAAGAAAATAGAGTGTCATATTTAGGGAAAAACATCCAGAATGAAATTATTGGATTATTACATGATAACATAAAGTCTTATATAATAAAACAAGTTCAAAAAGTGAAAATATTATTCGGGTATTCTTGATTGCACTCCCGATGCGAGTAAGGTTGAACGAATGTAGTAAGATATGTTTCTATTGATCAATCAGAATCGGGATTTGAATATAAAATTAATAAACATTTTTGGATTTTCTTCCTATTGAGAGAGTTAGGGAAAAATGGGTTGAGAGGTCAAGGTTACGACAATGGTTCCAACATGAGAGGCGACAAATCGGGAGTACAATCAAGAATTAAAACTTTAAACTCTAGAGCATTTAACGTACCTGGCAGCAGTCATTCCTTAAACTTAGTAATTAACGCTATGGCAAAATCTTCTTTGGTGGTAGCGAACTTTTTTAATGTGGTTCAAAAGTTATTTACATTTTTTACCTCATCGACTTTTCGGTGGGCCATATTAAGAGAACACCTCAATACTTTTACATTCAAACCATTGAGCGACACTTGTTGAGAAAGTCGTATAGATTCCCTAAAACCTTGACGTTTTCAAATTGGAGATATTCATGATGCTTTATTAAGTATTTATGAGAATGTCGAAATAGATAATATGATTCGAGATGGAGCCAGCGGTTTATTGAGCATAATAAAACAATTTAAGTTTTTATGTTCAATCGTTATTTGGTATAAAATTTTGAATCGTATTAATCCGATAATTAAGCTACTTCAATCCAAAGATTTTGATTTATCTCAAGCCACTAATTTAATAAACAGCTCATTATTTTTTTTTAAAGAATTAAGATCGGATGAATCCTTTGACAACATTATCTTAGAAGCTGAAAATTTAGCCAGCGAAATAGCCGCAGAAAAAAACTTTCAATTGACTATATCATCGTGTTCGGACTATAAAACGAAATTTTTCATATGAAAGTTTAGAAGAACCGATACGAGATACAAAACAAAAATATACAACATATTTTTCCTTCTTTACTGTAGATCAGGCGATCAGTGCATCGGAGCTGAGATTCAACCTACTGAATAGTCATAATGACTCTTGAATTTTTGATATGATATTTATAAACTTAACGACATGTGTATAAATGAATTAATGGGACATTTTAAAGATCTCGAAAACGTCTTCACAGATAGTGATTCGTCCGATCTTAGCGCTTTAGGCGTGGCTGACGAAATAGGCATTGTTTCTTCACTTTTAACTCAGAAAGAAGGTCCAGTTAACGTTCTTAAATTCATTACTTCCCTCAAAAAATGGGCCAAATTTGTGCATTGCTCTAAGAATTTTGTTAACGCTGCCCATTACTATTGCTACCGGCGAAAGAACTTTTTCTAAATTAAAAATAATAAAAAATTATTTAAGAACTATTACTACAGAAAATTGTCTTATTGGGTCAGCAATGTTGCCCACTGAACATGAATTGAGTAGTAAATTAGACCTGAAAGAGATTATTCGCAATTTTGCAGAAATGAAACTTCGAAAAAAATTGTCTTAATTTAGGTTTAGACTTTATATTATTGTACTAGTTTTGTTCATTGTTTTAAAAGTATATTTAAATTATCTCTGAAAATAGTAGTAAGTTCACTGTCGTTAGTTTGTTAAAAATGTAAACTTTGTTTTTCAATAAAACAATTTTTCGTAAATCTGTATTAGTATTATTGTCTTAATTCAATTATATGTCATTTCCTGGTTAACATAGTTTTCTTTAAGCTTAGGTGCGGCGGCATTTTTTGAGTTTGACTACGGCGGTAAAAAAGCTAGGGCCGACCCTGTTCATACTAATTGACCGCTATATTATCCACAGTCACCATTTGATTCAAAAAGTTAGATAAATCCTGTTCAGAACAGCTACAAATCTTAGTTATTTTTGGTGGCGTTCAGATATTTAGCGGATAATTTTCTCAAACCCAAATTAGAATGGACAATCTGAAAAACACGTTCGTATAAAACACTCAGAGTCTCTACTATGCTTGTCACCCCAATTTATCCATTCTGATGTTGGTTCTTCCTCTAACGAAATCCGCAACCCATTTAGTTATTAATACGGGTAGTTGCGTAGGTTGGACATTGTTCACTCAATAGATTAAGCATCTAATTTTTTTAAAGAATAATTCTTTTAGAAAGAGCTACTTTATCCTCGATCGATATTTGATTTTCATAAATTCACAATATTTGTCTAAACGTCAAGCTGCTATCCATAACAACCGCATGTATTTTTTATAATGGGAACTAATCTAGGCTAACTAGTAATCAATATTTGAATGTTTGACTATAAATAATTATCTTTAAAATTTGTTCTTTGTGCCAATCAAAAACCAAGAAAAATTACCTTTGAAAATATTTAAATCTTACTGACGCTTGAAGAAACGTAAAAATCTCGAAGGATCATTTTTTCAAAAATAGCTTCATGTTTACTATATTTTTTTTAATGTTCTGGACTCCCTGTTTTAACAACCAAAGAGATTTTTTTTTAGTTTTGTATATTCTTTGAAATATTAGGAGTTCAAGAACGAAACTAATGGAAGAGAAAAGTGTTGAAAATTTCGTCATCATATCTCACGCTAACTTTCTAATCAGTCAAGATATATTGTAGAATGGGTAAAACTTCGTTACGCGGGCTTTTCAGAAAAATGTTTTTTTTTTGCAATAATGGTCTCATTTTGAAAGACTTACGAGAAAATATCGGGAGGAAACCGTTTTTGCATTTTTTTGGTAAATAAAAATTAACGTATATCACTAACAATTGTTGATAACCACTGATCGTAACTGTCATTTTTTTTTCAGAAGAATAGGCTCCGTTCACACTAATGGGTGAAATGTAGAGGTTAGCCTAATCTTTTTTAAAAAATTATATATAAAAAAACACGAAAAGAACAAATCAGAACGTTAATAACTTGTTATTTTCTTAGAGGAATCTACTAATATATATTTGTAAGTATTCAATTTTTTAAATGACAAATAGCTAAATCGTGTTTTTTTATAAATTTTAATTTGAAAACGGAAAGAGTGTTTTCATATCGAGTGCATAAGCAAGTTTCGGTTTTTTGTAAGCTCACTTCTAGGATTGATGATTTGTTGTGGAAACAAACTTAATTTATATTTTTTTTTAGAGTCAATCATGAACCCATAAGGTGAACATACAAAAAAAAAATGGTACTTTCTTGTGCATTCGATGCCAAAGTCACTATGACATATGACATTATACAACAATTTTACCAAAAAAGGATGTTTTTTTTTTTTTTTAAATATGCCTAAAATGGCTTAATTTTCAAAGATTGATGAGAAAAAAATCAAGGTGAGGCCATTTTTGCTAACCTGAACTAACTTTAGTCTCCAGTCACTAATATAGCATGTATATCATTTTTTCCACATTAAGGTTTTTCATTATTTAATGTATTTTGTAATTACTGATTATTTAATTCAGGTTAGTTTCAGTTAGTTCAGGTTAACAAAAACGGTTATCCTTCGATTTTTTCTATTAAATCTATCAAATTTAAGCCATTTTAAGCCTATTTAAAAAAAAGCCCGCATACCGAAATCTAATGTTTAATGTTTAAATTTTTAAACCCTGTTCTGTAGTGACCTCTATATTTCACTCATTAGTGTGAACGGAGCCTGTTTTTCCGAAAATAATTGACAGTTACGATCAGTGGTTATCAACAGTTGACAGTGATATAGATTAACTTTTATTTACCAAAAAAAAATCAAAAACGGCCTCCCCCCAATATTTTCTCATAGGTCTTTCAAAATTAGACCATTTTAAGCTTATTCCAAAAAAAAAACATTTTTCTGAAAAACCCGCGCAACGAAGTTTTATCGTAGAATATTGTCATAGTGGAAAAAATAACGTGTCTGAGGATGCGTGAAGTTGCTTAACGTTTCGTGGCTGTGCTGATATCCCCAGACTGTGGGACCAAATAGCATGATGACGCTCCCAGAATCAAAAAATTCCAGAGGTAATATAAATAATAATAGCTTCTTGTTCGGATATTCGAGTGGGGACTGATTCGGGGGCATCGACGTGTAGAAATCACAATTTTAAAATAGATTTTTAACATACAAGGGTTAAACTCGAACTTAAATTCAGTGCACCAACACCTGCAATCAAATAAGCCGCATATACTCGCTCTCTGTGAAACTAAGGTCAGTTCATCGACCAGCACAGTCAACTTTCTCTATCCTGGGTACGACTTCTCTTCCCGATTTAGACGTAATTTTGAAACTTTTTGTTAGAAGCGACCTCTTTTGCCAAAGAGAGGAGGCCCTGGAGCCCTGAAACTTTGATGTTATGTGGTTAAAAATAACGACTCAACAAATCACAAGGTTTGTTTGCTGTCTCTATCGATCACCAAGCGATACTCGCTTTAGAGCTCTTTTTGCTTCTCTTGCACACCATCAACCATTTCCAGATTAATTATCCAAGTGCCGAAATAGCCATCCTGGGCGACTTTAACATCCACAACATCAACTGGCTTAAGTATTCTAATACTATCAATAAGGTTGTGAAGCTGAACCATTTTCAGTTACTTGCGGGTTTACTCAGCTTATCGATAAGCCAACATGAATTTCTCATCGAAACTGAGTGTTCGCCAGTCTTCTTGACCTGTTTTAACCACAAATCGAGACATTTACACTGTCACCGTAAGTCTGCCGATAGGTTCTTCGTACATCGAGTATCCTACCGATCAGTTGGCTTTGTTAGAGGTTTATTTTAGATCCGAGGGCCCATCGGACAGCGCTAAGGAGATTTTCGATGTCATTTTGGCTGGTATGGAAGATTACATCCTTTTTTCGAAAAAATTCTCTTTCAACGGCAAACCTTGGTTCGACTGGAAATGCAAAGAAGTTGTTGTTTCTAAAC
>CM032456.1:10317202-10337202 GCA_019049505.1 Pachyrhynchus sulphureomaculatus | reverse complement strand
GTAGTGTTAAGAAACCGATTGTACATTTTACATAAAATCTTTAATATTTCACCGTGAGTGTTGTCGAAACCTGATGCTTTTTTAACAGACAAAATTCTTGACTTTTGATTTTAGAATACTGCTTCCCCAGTTGCATTTTCGTTAGAGCGGTTTGAAGCAAAAACTTGTTATAATTTCTATGATTCTAAAATTTTTGACGGTTAGCAGATAAGATTCTCATTAGCATTAAATATAGAAATATTACTATTTTTCTTTGTCGTTACTTCTTTTATTGTATTGTGCATATGTTATTTCATACTACTCGATCTCCCTATCTTTGCTCTTTATCTTATTGTGGATTTCTCGATTCGTTCTTTCATATTCTTATAATTTCGACTTTTCTCCATTAAGCTGAGAACTTTCCAGTTATCCATCCCTTTTTGTTAATTTTATGATGTTCGATTGATGGAAATTCATAATAATTGAAATGAACTCTTATGTTAATTCTAAATTTCCACTATATGTTGTGTTTTATAACAATTGTTTCGGTACACAGTACTTTCGTCAGATAATCGGTAACTAACAAATCAAATGTATGAAGTCATATAGATCTTAATTAATACATAATTAAAACCTAAGCTACCAATATAGCGCCTAAAGGCGCTTGATTGATACCGTCAATTAACTTAAGTTTAGCAATGAGGAACCCTTTGGATCAATTTGTTCACTTAGTAAACTAACTACCTATATTTTTATGTTGGTTAAATTCCATTGTTTCTAAAATATTTAATTTGAGATTTATTTTAGAAATGTAAAATTTCAAATTTGTAATCAAAAATATGTTTTTGATTTAAAATAGGAGAAGCATAATTGAAATCAAATTTATCTTTAAGGTTTTATGTTCTTCAATACGTAGAAATTTCTGCCAGTTTGGCCAATATAACTAAAATATACTTTTATTATTCTTAATTAGTTTACTTCACGTATATATCAGCTTTAAAAAATATTTTTACAGTATTCTTCGATAATTTTTTGGATATTTTTTATTGATAGTTTTCTTTTTATGGGTCTAGCACACGTGCTGCAGAGAAGTCGCTAAAGCGCTCCAGGAGCGGCATGTGTGCGGAAAAAAAAGCGATTCACGTTGTTCTTCAATCGCTGTAAATTGTATTCGGTGGGAAACACAGCGCTGGGCAAATTATTCCAAAGGGAT
The DNA here is from genome assembly GCA_019049505.1 of Pachyrhynchus sulphureomaculatus. Lineage (NCBI taxonomy): Eukaryota > Metazoa > Arthropoda > Insecta > Coleoptera > Curculionidae > Pachyrhynchus > Pachyrhynchus sulphureomaculatus. The sequence goes on along the minus strand of CM032456.1, from coordinate 10,336,010 downwards.
GATGTTCTCCATATAAAAGACTGCTTGAAAAGCGTTGTACGCGGAGTAACAAGCTGAAGCTCATACGGATATGAAGCACCAGCGCGACGTGTATTTCTAACATGCACCGCTTTGGGAGGAATTAAGCGGGTTACATCCTTCGAAACACTTTCCATGAAAAATACTTGAAGACCAGACTCAAGTCGCCAACCGTTCTTCGATGTTCCAGCGAATCAAGGCCGTCGGTCAGTTCCGGGTCCCCAATCATACGAACAGCTCTTCTCTGAACAGAATCCAACAAATACAGTGTGTGTGTGGGAGCGGAGCCCCAAACATGGGAGCAGTATTTCATAGTTGGTCGAATTTAAGCTTGGTAAAGAATTAACAGTTGTTGTGGAGTGTAAAGCTTTCTGGTTCGAAATAATACTTTTGAGAAGCTCTCCTTGCTATGCCTGCAACATGTTCATGCCAGGACATATTTGCTCCCAAATTAACGCCCAACAAATTGAGCGACGATGCTAGGGGAATGGAGTGCTCCGACATAACTATGTCGGGTTCAGCAACGTTAACTTTTTTAGAGAAAAAACTGCCACCTGGGTTTTTGTAGCGTTAAATTCCACTTGGTACTGTAACCCCAAGATAGAATTTCTTCCAGGTCTTTGTTAAGTTGAACGACCTCCTGTTGTCTGCGGATATTCGCCTGAGCAGCCGATTTCCGAGCGTTCAAAGTGAATGAAGAGATAAGCGTACTGTCGTCTGCAAAGCTGTAGATTGGATTCGCGGTTTTTTCCAGTAGATCGTTAATGTACATGAGAAAGAGAGTAGGAGACAGTATGGAGCCCTGGGGCACACCGGCGTTGATTGTGAAGGTGTTAGAAAAAAATCCGTTGACCGCCACTCGTAAAGAACGCTCTCTGAGGAAATATGTGAGCCACAAACAGAACTTTTCAGACATACCACAAGAGCGTAGCTTAGCCAACAATCCATCGTGCCAAACACGGTCGAATGCCTTGGATATGTCAAGAGCAACCTCTCGAGATTCTCCAAAGTGTTCAATTGCGTTGTTCCAAACATGTGTTACATAAGTCAGAAGATCTCCTGCTGATCTATATTTACGAAAGCTATATTGGTGATCGCTAATAATATTGGATCGTTCAAGATAGATGCTGATTGATAACCTTTTCCATGACTTCCGATATTATTGAAAGCAGTGCGACTGGTCGGTAGTTATTTGGCAAGGTCTTCTTGCCTTTTTTAGATATCGGCTGAACCGTGGCACATTTCCAGCAGGACGTAAATATTCCCTTTCTGTAGCATAGGTTGAAAAGTCTAGTGTTAGTTCCCTTGCACAGTTTTTGAGAACTATGGCAGGTATTCCGTCAACGCCAGAAGCTTTTTTGGTGTCTAGCTTCATTAAAATACGCTTTATGATACGCTGTCTGAAGACAACATCGGACATCTTTGACTGCAATATGGGAATAGTAGGTGGTGTTTTTCCTTGGAAATCGACAGTAGAATGTGAAGCAAAAAGTTCAGCCAACAAGTTCGCTCTCTCAACAGGTGTGGTTGCAATGGAATTAGCTGGTCGTGTGAGTGGTGGTATGGTGGATTTGGTGAAATTTTGACTAACAGCCTTAGCGACTGCCTAAAAGGACCTGGAATTGTTGGGACAAGCGAGAAGTTTGTTTCTAATTCGTTGATTGTGTGCCTCCTTGGTTTCGTCGATAATTCCTTTGCATCTGTTCCGGGCACGAACAAAGGTGTTACGATTTATGGTGTTAGGATTTTCACGCCATTGTCGGTAGGTAACAGCTTCTTTGCATTTTGGTCAAACCAAGGCTTGCCGTTGGAGGGGCATTTCTTCGAAAAAGGGATGTAGGCTTCCATACCAGCCAAAATAACATCGGAGACCTCCTTGGCGCAGTCAGTGGGTTGTCGGATCGAAAACAAACGTCCATCCAAGGGAAAGTTCGAAAATATTCCATAAGATCTTCCCATTTAGCAAATTTGTGGTGCCAAATCTTGCGCGGCCTAGGCGCCTCTCTCTCACTGATCGACAGGATACTCGATGTCGAAAGCAGTTTATGGTCGGAAGAACCTAACGGCGGATTTACAGTGACCGTGTAAATCTCCGGATTGGTGGTTAAAAACAGATCAAGAAGACTGGCGAACTCCCCGTCTCGATCAGGGATCCGTATTGGTTCGTCGATAAGCTGAGTTAAGCCACAACTGATTGAGAATGATTCAGCATCACGACCTTGTTCGTCGGTAGTACTTGAATATTTAAGCCAGTTGATATTGTGGACATTAAAGTCGCCCAGGATGGCAATTTCGGCATTTGGATAGTGAATTTGTAAATGATCGATGGTGGCTGCAAGAGAAGCGAAAAGTGTTCGAAAATTGGTATCACTTGGTGGTCGATACAGGATACAGATGAACCTTGTGGCTTGTTGAGTCGTTATTTTTAACCACATAACATCAAAGTTTGGGGGCTCCATCGGGAATGGAAATCGTACCAAGGATAAAGATAGTTGACCGTGCTGGTCGATGGACTGACCTTGGTTTCACATAGAGCGAGTACATGAGGTTTATTTGATTACAGGTGTTGATGCACTGATATTATCTATATATGTAAGAGTTTTGAATTTGTGCTAAGTATTATCTTCTATAACTGGGCCATATCCTTTGTTAAAAGCTGTTTGTTTAATCATGTTTATTTCTTTTTGACAGTTTTCTGTAGGCATGGTTATATGAAGAAATTTATGAACAAAGGAGTGAAAAGCAGGTATCTTGTGTGCAAAAGGATGGTTAGAACTATTGTGGATACCTGAATTTGTATGTGTTGGTTTGTGATAGATTGCAAAGTCATGTTTGTTATTTTAATTTGTTATAATCAAGTCAAGAAAATTAATGTATTTGTTTTGTTCAATTTCTATGGCGCAGTTAATATTTTTATGTAAACTATTGATAAAATTGACAAATTGATTTAGTTGTCTCTCTGAATATAGCTGAATTAAGTATGCTAAATTGTTCATAAACATTTCAGGTAGCAAGGGACTCAAAAGGGTTTCCTATTATCAAACATTCCTTAAAAATATAGAAATAGTGACAATGCGACTAAAATATCTTATATAATTATAATGTTGACATTGTTTTTATTTAACATATTTTCTACTAGTTCGATTACTTCGTTAGGTGGAATCGACGGAAAAAGATTTTGTCCGTCGAATGACGTGTCATTTTTTAGTAATTTTATGTCCTTTATTTTGTTAACTAGTTCGTGAGAATTTTTAATACTAAAAAACTGCTTTGAAATTTTAATATTTTTCTAAAATTTGTATAAGTTTATTAGAAAGTCTGTTTCATTAAATCTTTGAAACAGAAAACAGAAGAACAAAATATAGTATTTACTAGGGCAGATAAAAGAAAGTCCAAAGTAGTTTTGTCTAACGATTAATATGTTTTCAAGATACTTAAATTTCTCGAGGAGTTGACATTTATTTTTGAGCGTGCATTTTAAATTTTATCAAATAAACATTTTAAAAAAGATTTTATACAAAATTTCAAAATGAATAAGGGTGCACATATAATAGTTTTAATTTGTTATATCAATTTTCATAAAAGATAATAAATTTTCTGGTATTGTACTGCCCATCATCATAACTTGATTTAACTTACTAATGCTCTTGTCAATTTAAACTCTTAATTGTTAAATTGGAGCAGTTTCAAAATTTGAAGTTTTCAGTAAATCTGGCAGTTACTGCTGGTACAAAAAAGAGGTCTATCTGTAAAAATGGTCTAATTTGACAATTAGAAATTTAAATAGAGCACCAGTAAGCCAATTAAAATTATATATAGTGTAAGACAAGAAAAAATTGCTTTTATTTATGAAAAAAGTGATAAATATAGTGTTAAAATTGTAAAAATGGTTATATATATATATATATATATATATATATATATATATATATATATATATATATATATATATAAATATATATATATATATATATATATATATATATATATATATATATATGTAGTACTATGTAAAAAATAAAGGCAACTGGACTCCCAGAACCCTTAGATTTCACTGCAATCGACCGGGTGTAACTTTTCGACACTTTTAGCCAACCTGTTAAAATTATTTGAAAGTGTAAAAAAGAGGTGGTTTCCTATTTCTTTATCAGAACATGATAATAAAGAAATTATTGAAAGATGTAAGAGCCCTTAGGCTCAGAATCAATTTTCAATTTCAGTCTACTGCTAAACTCTAAGTGAGTGACGTTGGCTGCAAGTTATGTTGGACGCATCGTATTGCTCACATCAAAAAACCGCTTTTATATGATCCACCGGTATTTATTTTTATTTAATAATTACAATAATATTATTGAACTGAGATAAAAGAACTAATAGAGTATACACACGTGAAGAAAGAAACATGGGTAACATATGTTACACAATTATATAAAAGGGATCAGAGTATCACGCTGCCAGAAACACCAGAGTTAACGATAGACGAAGAACCATATATAACGGAAGAAGACGTAATAGAAGCATTGGAAAAATTAAAAAACCGTAAATCTACTAAAATATGGGGACCACTCTCTGGTTAAGCAACTCCAGACACTTATACAGAGGATTATAAGATCAAATGGAATCCCAGATGAATGGAGAACAGCGACAGTTATACTAATGCACAAGAAGGAAGAAAAAGAAGATCCAAATAACTATAGAGGCATAAATCTACTAAACTGTACACTGAAATTAACAACAAAGATTATTACAACAAAAATAAACGCGAGAATACAACTGGAAGAAGAGCAGCAAGGATTCAGAAGTGGGCGCTCATGCACATACTTCTGCCTGATAGACTTGCTTTCGACAATGTGCAAATAGAAGACGTTATTCATCTATTATATAACAGGAACATCCTATTAGACCTAATTAAAACTATGGAAATTATATATAAAGACAATAAAGTAGTCGCAAGATTAGTAGAAGGAATGACACAATCAATCAACTATGATTCTGGAATCAGGCAGGGATTATTTAAGTCCTTTTCGATTTAATATTGCCATGGATGAAAAAAAAAAAAGAAAGAAGATATAGAATGGGTAACAGAGAACTTAAAATTATATGTTATGCAGATGACGTGATAATAATGGCTGAGACCGAGAACGACCTGCAAAGGCTGCTATACGAATTCTACATAGCGGCAAAACAATATAATATGTCAATATCAACTGAAAAAACCAAGACAATAGTAATAGCAAAAGAGCCGATTAGATGCAAGCTAGTGGTGGAAGATAAACCAATAGAACAGGTGATCGAGGTCGATTACCTGGACATCAAAATATCTAATATCGGAAAAATCGAGGAAGAAGTAAAACATCAAGTTAGCAAGGCTAATAGGATAGCGGGATGCCTCAATGATACCATATTTAGAAATAAATTCCTCTCCGTGGACACCAAAACAAGAATATACATGAGCGTAATACCACCAGTAATTACCTACTCATCTGAAACAAGACCCGATACAAGTATAATATAGAGGATGCTGGAATCAATTGAAATGAGAATACTGAGGAGATGTACAAATAAGACACTGAGGGATAGATAAAGGAGTGAAGACATTAGACTCATATGTAATATAGAAAATATCAACTAGTGGATAAGAGAAAGAAACGTGGAATGGATTCAACACATAGGAAGAATGGCAAACAACATGTTAGTACAGATAGCAAGAGACAAGTCACTGAATGGAAAAAGACCAATAGGACGTCCAAGAAAGAGATGGAACGACGATCTATAGTGCAGGGAACAAAGAAAACAGTCAATAGTGCTTAGCTATAAGTCGGAAGAAGAAGAAGAATAATAATATTTTACCTAATAGTTTAACAATAATGTAAGTACCAACTCACCAATGTTGCTAAAACACATTAGTATTAACATTTGTAATTAAGGAAAATCATCATTTTACAACATGGTAAACAAAAGAGCGCAGAAAAGATGTTTATAATGACCAGAATTTGGCGGAATTACTTGTGATTCTTGATTGGAAGGCTCATTTCATTTTATACTACTGTAAACGAAAGTAAGCAGACAAAATATTGATAGAAACCACAATTTACGCGATTAATTGTCTATTTGGAGTACTATTTTTAAGTAAGCCAAAAACTGGTTGTTGTAAACATATTTCCTGCGCTCTTTTATTTCCAGTTGTGTAAAAAAGGATTTCTGTTAGTTTCAAACGCACATAAACTTCTTTCCTGTTCTCTTTTGTTTATAGTATTGTAAAATGCTATTTCTCTTAATTAGAAACACTAATAAACTCAGTTCATATCTGTGGCTACTCGCCTCCAGTTGAACCATTTTTTATAAAATATGTTTCAGCGTTCAATTTTATCTCTAGTATACTGGAGAACATTCCAAATAAAATGTCTTTATTATCTCTTATATCTCTTACAATAAACATTTTATTACTTAAAATACCTCTTCTCAACATATTAAACTTGTTAAGAAACTTCACAATGACATAAACAAATAACAAAAAAGGCATTACATTTGTTATTGATAATTTTTCCCACACACTGCTCTTTTATTGTGTGCAAGTATTACGGACAAATTATACAACTATTGAAAGACTTGTTCCCTTGTAATTAGAAGTGAATATGACCACAATTGTTATCGATAAGACTTCTTCTTCTGTACATGATATCTGTTACAGAAGATATAGAAATTTATATGTAAAAATTAAAGTTAATGTGATATACTAAATTTTATCAGAACATTTGTTCAACTTGACAACGAAACTGACTTTTACTTTGTAAGAAGACATATAAAATTATTATGCCTGCACATTCACACAGGTTTTTAAAAATCAGAGGATGCTCATATCATCTAATTGGATAACTTCTCGCTCAAATATAAGTAAAGTACTTATAACTCTCTTCTTAAATACTGTAACCGCTTATTGGTTCGATTTACTATTATAAACCGTTTTAAAATTTGTAAAGCAGTTTATATACAAAAAATCAGATTAAAATACACGACAATAACATAGTGTGGGTATAAAAATTTGTACAAATTTGTTCAGAAAAGATTTCTGGAAAAAAATGTGACAAATGGAAGTTAATCAAATTATTTTTTGAACTTGAATACGAAACTGAGTACTTTTTAAGACAAGCCTATTCAAGCTATAATGTTTATTGCCAACTTAACTCAACTGAAAATTTATTTTCCCATTTAGTTTTTCTACATATGCAAATCGCAGATGATCGGCAGCGGACAGATACTTTGCAGCTAAATAAATACCTTTTTCAATTTGATTTCTACCATTTGGAAGGGTTGTTTCTCTACTACCAGTTGTTCTAAAAACACCATTTTAATCTCGTCTGATAATACAAGATAAAGTAAAAGTTACACAAAATGAACAAAGTTTGCGTGAAGTCGATAGCTCTTTAAATGCATAAATTTTTAATTTCCCTAGCCTCTTTATTCAATTACGTAACATGTTTGAAGTTTTAAAGTTATGTCGCCTTTTTCATCAGATATGTATTATTTGCCTCTTTTCTTTTATTTGGTAGCAATGTATTTTGTGCTATTCAATGTTAAAATAAAGCTCGTTATATATTTTATTTGTTATCGTAAGTGATCGGTCTTACACGGTTCGTAGAAATAGTCGTATTAAACTTCCCTTTTACCCCCTTCCTCTGAAGCGATATCGCGCAAAAACAGTAAGTTCCATTCCTTCATTAAATATTACGTATACCAAATATGAAATCGATTATTATGTTTAAGAGTTATTGTTCTAACAGGCTGGCAAATCGGCGGAAACCAGAAGCTATTTCTTTCATTATCTAAGGAAGCTGAAACACAGAAATACAAAAAAATACGGAGAATGATTTTTTTCACCAATACAATCGTTCCTTCAGCAAGGGAGTAAAAAGAATGGTTAAAATAAAAAAAACCGCAATTTTCTTGAAATTGATCCAAGTGATTATGTTTAAACTTTCTATAAGTTTACTTTATTATTTACCCTATGAAATCCTGCCATTTGTTTTCTCGAAAAATTATAGTAAATTTTAAAACAAGTTAGGTATCATTTTCAATGTTTTAATATTAACAGTTACAACTTGAACTGATATTCAAACTGAGATAAAATTAAAATTAGAAATGGTAAAAATAGAAATCGAAAAACGAAAAAATCAGCACAATATTTAATTTTAAAGCTGTCATAGCAAAGGGTTGCTGATACACAGCTATTTATAAAAATTTTTTTAGTTGTTAATTATGATTATATTTTATACCTGTTCATGCTGTTCAATTTTAAAGGCTGAACTAATTTAAACTGCTACAATGGGGAAAAATTACCTTGGTAATTATTTATAAATATATTTGTAAGTTAAGATGTCGACAATTTGACAAAAAATAATTTCAAAACAGGAAGGAAGGTATAATCCGAGGGGTGGCCTCATTCTTGGAAATGCATGTACTTTGCGTGATACTGCGCGGCATTGCCTTACAACTATTTAGGAACACTTCCTGTGGTAATATATGCGAAAATGGTAGTAAATACTTACCAAACTTACTAAAATTACCAGGTGAACAAGTATAAAATGCGGATTTCAGACAAACGATGGTGCACCAATGCAGTTTGTGCTATAAAGATTTGACACTGCGCCATTTTGTTGTGTCATCAACAAGTGTCAGACGTTCACGAGTGATAAATTGGAAAAGTATGTGCATAGTGTTGTGTTCAATATGTCGAAATTTATACCGAACAAAGAGCATTCGCGGACAGCATTAATTGTTTGTTTTCATTTGAAGAAAACTGCTGTTGAGTCATACCGATTACTCCGAGAAGCTTATGGTGAACATGCTCCATCGCAAGATACGTGTGAACGATGGTTCTGGCGTTTCAAAAGTGGTGACTTCGATGTTGCAAACAAGGAATGTGGAAAACCGAAAAAAATACGAAGATGTGGAATTGTAAGCATTGTTGGACGAAGATGAATCGCAAACACAAAAACAAGTCGCCGAGCAATTGGGCGTTAGTCAACAAGCTGTTTTCAGTCGGCTACGAGAGATGGGAAAGATTCAGAAGACCGGTAGATGGGTACCACATGAGTTGAACGACAGGCAAATGGAAAAGCGCAAAAACACGTGTGACATTTTGCTCGCTCGGTACAAAAGGAAGTCGTTTTTAGATCGTATAGTTACAGGGGATAAAAAGTGGATTTATTTTGAGAATCCCAAGCGCAAAAAATCATGGGTAGATCCAGGCGCACCATCCACATCGACCGCAAGACCGAATCGCTTTGGCAGAAAGATGATGCTCTGTGTTTGGTGGGACCAGAGGGGCGTGGTTTATTATGAGCTGTTAAAACCTGGGGAAACGGTTAATACTAAACGTTACCAACAATAATTGACCGATTTGAACCGTTCGTCGCTTGAAAAAAGGCCAGAATACCGAAAGAGGCAACACAAAGTCATTTTTCTTCATGACAGTGCTGCATCACATACGGCAAAACCAGTTCGCCACACGTTGGAAGCACTCAGCTGAGAAGTTCTACCCCATGCGGCTTACTCACCAGACTTGGCTCCTTCCGATTACCACTTGTTTGCAACGATGGGTCACGCACTTGCTGAGCAGCGCTCTGGTTCGTACGAAGATGTGAAAAAATGGCTCGATGATTGGTTCTCAGCAAAAGGGGAAGATTTTTTCTGGCGTGATATTCACAAATTGGCCAAAAGATGGGAAAAAAAAAAATGTATAACAAGCGATGGAGCATACTTTGAATAGAGCACTTTTTATCATTCTTCCGAATTTAACATGTTTTTTTTTTTAGAAAAAGACTCCGCATTTCGTACTTGTACACCTGGTGCATTGACACCAATACTAATATTATATTAATAATATGGAATTTACCCATAAATATTTCATACCACACGTAAGGTAGAGGTAAAAAATAAATGAAATAACTCGGTATAATCATACTGTCCTTAACACATATTAATCAGAAAAATTAGGTTAATTAATGACTATTTTGTACAGGAAAATATTTTAAATTAGTTCGCCTTCATATATTACAGGTAGTTGAATTAAATATAAATATTTTTCTCATGTTTAGTATGTAGTAGTTTAGTTTACGTAAATTTAAAAAATATATTTTTGTTTTTAGACAAAAATACGCTAAAAAATCAAGAAGACAAAAATGCATCGAACCGAACCAAATACAGTTTCCGTCGATCAGCTATATGATAAATAGGTACAGATACATTTCTGCGACACATCGGGAGAAAAAAATAAGAACTAGAAACTGACTTTGAAAAGTGATGGAAAAGTTATGGAATTGAGTTTATTTATCCTATAAATAAATTTTATTTGTGCTGCTCAATATTAAACTTTCATTTAGGCAGCTCCATGATAATTAATAGCAGGCACATATGTATACCTTGGGAAGCTTTGAAGATAATAGTAGGAATAAAATAGGCCTCAATGTCCAAATTTACACAAGAATTTATTGGTAACAAGAATTTTTGTTAAAAAACTAACTGTATTGTAATTAGAGACAGATCGATTCTTCTCTCCACTCATATTTCTCATAATTTAAAATTAAAATTTATTTTTCATATAGTTAATGGTAGTAAGCAGTAAATGTCTTTGTAATTCAGTAAGTTACATTACTTCACAGAACGTTTTTCTTACAATTTTACCCGAATGTTTTTTATTATTCAAAGCATTTCAAATGTTAGGTTATTAAACATAACATTGATACTGAGTCAACATGCTTCTGAAAATAACTCTATATGATATATTTTATAATAAAAAAAAGTGGCATTAAAAAATCAAATATTGCTTCCAGTAAGATTGAAAACAACCCTGTGAAGGACATACAGTCAGTCCAAAAAGTCTCCATACACCACCTGCTTTGTATACCATTTTTCTGCTTTAACTAATTAATTGGAACTATGAAAAAACATGTTTAAATTAATATTTAAAACTTAACCAGCGAGGACTAGTATTAAAAACAACTACGGAACATTTTATTTAGAAGTTACATCATTGTTGTAGAAATGTAAACAAAATTAATGTCAAAAAAGTCTCCGTACACTTAATAATTACCAATAATAATTTGATGGAGTTTAACGGAAAATAGCAACTTCGTTTAAACTAATATTTACTGTGACCGCCGTTGGCTTTGATAATCTCCTGTAATCTCTTTGTCATGCTTGCAACCAGCTTTCTAGTAACTTCTGCTGGTATGTTCTCCCATTTGTTTAATATTCTGTTTTTCATTCTTCTCTATTTGAAACATTATGTTTGCGAACGCGCCGATTGAGTTCCTCCCATAAATGCTCGATGGGGTTAACATCGGGTGATTGCGGAGGTGTATGAAGCGCACGTTATAGATCATCCATTCTCGCACCAAGTTTGCGGTATGTAAATTGTCTCTCAAAATGTTCAGATAAACATGCTCATCCATGGTACCATTAGTAAAATGTAAATTTCCAACCCCTCCAGCGGACATGCACCCCCAAAGCAGAACGAACGCTGCCACCCCCTTGTCTCACTGTGGAACAAATGTTTTTAATATCGAATGCGGTATTTCTTCTTTCTCCAAACTTTAGTTCTGCCATCAGATCCAAAAAGGTTAATTTTAGTTTCATCATTAAAGCTTACGGATTCCCAAAATTCAGGAGGTTTAGTAACGTATTCCCTAGCAAAAGCTAACCATTTTTTGCGATTAGATTACGAAATTAACGGCTTCTTCCTGGCTGCACATCCCTTATAGCCTGCCCTGTGTAAACAACTGTTTGTGAACAAACATTTTTCAAAACTAGTTCTCGTACTTCTTCTTTTAATTTTGGTGCACTTTTCTTGGGATCTGTAATTATGTATCTAACAATACTGGCCTCTTCACGCGGAGTCAGTTTCTTGGGACGACCGGAGCGTGAGCGAATTTTATAGGAACCCGTTGATTTATATTGGTTTACAATGTACTAAACACTAACATGCGATTTTTTTACCAATTCTCCCAGATTTCTGTACGATTTTCAATCTTTCCACAAATCAATGTTGACCCAAACATTGCAATATCTTTCGATTGGAAATGGAATTTCACAATTTCTCTTGCTTATTGTTAATACTATTTTGAAAAACCACTGCAAAATTACTAGCAACAAGTGTCAGATTATAAAGTATGGCCGAAAATTATTCATTTGTTTTCACTTTAGCGAGCAATAGATAGCTTGATAAAATGCGGCTGATTATAACGTGTTTTTTTCAATGCAGTTCTTGAGTGTATGGAGACTTTTTTAACATTAATTTTGTTAATATTTTTATAACATTGATGTAACTTCTAAATAAAATGTTTCGTAGTTGTTTTTAATACTAATCCTTGTTGATTAAGTTTCACATATTGAGTTAAACATGTTCAATTTTTCCAATTAATTAGTTAATAGAAAAATGGTATTGGAAGCAGGTGGTGTATGAAGACTTTTCGGACTGACTGTATAACATGTATATTCAAAGCTACTTCCTCTAACCGCCTTTTCCATCCTTAAATGTTTCACTATAAACAATTGTGTTTAAAGGTGTTTATTCTCAAAACCGAAAACAAAATAAAAATTGCAATTTGTACAAAATTTATTGACTGCCACCCCTGTCACTTCCTTCCCCTGAAGCAATATCGCTAAAAGGTTGCTTCCCACTACAACCATTTGCTTGTTTGACTATAAATAATTGTGCTTAAAATTTGTTCATTATCCAGTCAAAAACAAGTAAAATAATAACATTCATTCTCCTTATTTTAAAGGGATATCTTTCATATTTCTAGTAATATGTTATATTTGTGCCGAATTTCAAGTCGATGACTTATTTTGTTCTGTTATCGTATCAACAGATAAAGGGGTTGAGGTAAATTGGTTTTCGTTATCTACGGAACCTGAAACGTGATGAAATGGAAAAATTTCGGAGAGTGATTTTTTATCAATAGTACTTCCCTAGCCAAGGGAAGTAAAAAAGATTGTACGAAAAGTAAAAAAAAACATCTGATGATCCACAACGAAATGTCATTAAGGTGCCAAGTATGACCTGAGGTAATGCCGTTATAATGTTGTTAAACTTTAACCATAGGCTAAGGAATTTTCTCCTACCTAGTAAGCTTTCTTAAAGAAAAAAATAATATTAAAATAGGGCAAACTAGTACTTGGTCATATCGAATAGACCTCGCCTAACAGGAATTTTCTGTTACAGAATATTTAGAAATTTATACGTAAAGTTAATGTGACAAACGAAATTTTATCAAAGTATTTGTTCACCTTGGCAATGAAACAGACTTTTACTTTGCAAGGAGATATCTAAAATTATTATGCCTGCATACATTCACTCAGGTTTTTAAAAATCAGAGGATGCTCGTATCATCTAATTAGACAACATCTCAGTCAAATACAGTCAAGTTCGTTTATAACGAACTCCAAAAAATAACTAAAAATGGGTGGCTATATCCGAAGTTCGTTACAAACATTAAACAAAATCTAATATCATTTTTCACTACTTTTTTATTTAAATTAGGTGCTAATGCTTAGAAAAATGAATAATAATAATATGTATTAAATTAAAAGAAATTCAAAGGAAAATAAAACAAGTCACACTAAAGTTATTATTATGTATGTTGGTACATATACGAGTATCAAAGAAAACATTAAAATACATACAATAAAATCAGTGATTTTCGTTTGTACAATTTTATTTGAAAAAGAAATGATCTTTATATAATTGTCAAGGTCACAAAAACTACTCCATGTATGTTCAGGAAATTCATGAGATTCCAAAAAATTGCGAAATTTTCTTAGTCATTTCTGATATGGATGGAATATAAATATTATCTCCTTTTTCAAGCGCGTATTCGTCGTCGTTATCGCTTAAAATCTTTCCAGAAGTCACTGATGTCACAATTTGATCATCAGTTAATATCTCTCGTCATTAATTCATTATCAGCACATAACATATTCTTTAAAATTAAAGGGATTAAACATTTTTTTAATCTCCATTTCCACTGTACTTTGTTGAATGTTAGCATCGTAAACAAATTCTAGACAATCAGTAGGATCTTCTCGATGTTTTTCAATCCACTGAGTCAACGGTAGCTCGTCATCTGACTCATATCTCCGTCCCTTCCTTAAAAATCCGTCATGCTTTAAACTCTTTGCCAAGCCATATGGATAAGTTTATAGCGTTCAAGAGAGTTACAGAAAAAATGTTACCTTTATCGATCTTCTCTAACATTTTAATAAGTAAAATCTTTCTATAATGACATTTTAAAGAATGTATCACACCTTAGTCTATAGGCTAGAGCAGGGGTGCTCAAACTTGAACTGCTGGCGATCTACCTCAATATTGTTACTACTACGATCGATCGACTCTGAGAGGCTGCAAGTAAGTGTGATGCAGGATTGTCGCCTAGGTAGGGTGTATCGTGGCATAGATATTAGTTTTCCGCACAATATGCATTTTTTTAGTCAAGGTAAGTGTAGGTCTGCTCTAAAATGTCAATGAAAAAACTCATAATTATTCAAAATTTCGAGTTTATTGGTTCTTACAAAACAAACGAGTTCTAGTGTCTAAACTTAACTAAAGAGTGACTTTGGATGTTGAAGCGTGGCACTGAATGTCGTCAGCATACTTTTCATAAGATGGTACGTAATTACCGAGTGCTAATCGCAAGCATGATGACATATGTTCGTCAGTTAGTCGATTGCGATATTTTGACTTAATTATCTTCATTTCAGAAAATGCAGACTCGCACAAGTTAGTTGACCCAAATATTGCCGTCAGTTGAAGGGCGATTTGCCTTAGATTCGGATATTTATCTTCAGATATAAAACACCAGAATTTTGTATCAGATGCTGTGGCTTTGAGATGTATATCTGATATAATCTGCACTAACTAATTTTCAACAGAACATGAGTCCATGTTAAACTGACTTGCTATTTCAGTAGCTAATTCCTCAATGTGTTTACACATTGTTCTATATCGGAATTTTTTTCTCGAGATCGACTCAAAAAGCACTCGCGGTCGACTTGTCGATCGCGATCGACCGTTTGAGCACCCCTGGGCTAGAGCTTTGCACTTGTGTTTGGAGGCATAAAAACCAATTTTATTTGCTGTAGATCAACTTCAGGGTGCGCTGGACAGTTGTCAATCAAAAGTAATATTTTTCTGTTTGTGAATTTTAATTCTCTGTCCCATTCGATCAGTTCGTTTTTAAAAATTTCTGATGTCATCCAAGCTTTACTGTTTGATTTGTATTTTACTCGTAAATGTTTGTTTTCTAAACACCTGAGATTGGCGCACATTCCTATCACCACCTTTCTCTGTTCCAGACATATTTGCAGTTACCAACACAGTAATCTTTACTTTTGATAATTTTCCACCAGCACAATTCTCTCCGACAAACTTTAATGTCTTATCAGGCGTCATCTTGTAAAACAAACCGGTTGCGTCCGCATTAAAAATGTCCACATAACTTTCTCGAATTTCCGGCCATATATTGGCCAACAACTGATCAACAATAGTCATATCCACTCCTGCAATTTTTCCTACTATCTTACCCCTACTAATATTATGGCGCTGTCTAAATCGTTCAATCCAACTTGTAGGACAGTTAAACTCTGTGTTCTCTATTTTCCTTCCCAATTTCTAGCTTTTTGTTGTAAAGTATAGCAGGTAATAGGAATATGCTCATGTCGTTTTTAACTAAACCACTTAAGGACTCCTTTATCGACTTAGTCATGTGTAGATTTTCTTACTTTTTTACAACTAAAGTTTTTTTTTATCATAGATTGACAAGATTTCTTGTCTTTTCTTCCATATGGTAGAAACCGTGGATTTAGTTAAATTCAACTGTTTGCAAACATCACTTTGTTTAACGTTATTTTCTATTTTCCTTATAATATCGTGTTTGTCTTTTAAAGTAAACGCTTTACGTTTTTGTTTACTCATTTTAAAATAAAAACTTAAACACTTTGCTACTTTAATCAAGTATGCATTAGAACCGCATAACACAACAAGTGAATTGAACATAATCCTGCTTGAACTAGCGACGCGGTGGAAACAAGTAGAATAGGGGTTCCCAGCGAGTTTCAGTGAATTCTCTAGATCAAGTCGCGCGATATCGAGCACAGGGTGTGGCAAGTTCGTTATAAACAGACACAAAACATCCAAATTTGGTTCGCTTTATCCGGAAGTTCGTTATAACCGGGTTCGTTATAACCGATAAAAATTTGCATTGGTCTAATGGAAGTTTTTTCGTACATTATAAAATAGTTCGTTTTAATCGGAAATTCGCTATAAACGGGTTCGTTATAAGCAGACTTCACTGTATAATTAAAGTACTTATAACTATCTTATTAAATACTCTAACCGGTTATCGGTTCGATTCACTATTATGAACCGTTTTGAATTTTGTAACGCAGTTTATATACAAAAAAATCAGATTAAAATACACAACAATAATACAATTTGTATATAAAAACTTGTACAAATTTATTCACCAATAAAAGATTTCTGGAAAAAAAATGTGACAAGTGGATGTTAATCAAATTGTTTTTTGAACTTAAATACGAAACTGGCTACTTTTTAAAACAAGCCTATTCGAGCCATAATGTTTAATGCCAACTTAACTCAACTGAAAATTTATTTTCCCATTTAGTTTCTGCATATGCAAATTAAACTGCTTCGAAGATGATTGGCACCGGACAGATACTTTGCAGCTCAATAAATACCTTTTTCGATTTCATTTCTAGCATTTGGAAGGGTTGTTTTCCTACTACCCGTTGTTCTAAAAACATCATTTTAATCTCGTCTGATTTTAATAATACAAGAGAAAGTAAAAGTTTGCGTGAAGTTGATAGCGTTTTAAATGCATAAATTTTTTAATTCCCATAACCTCTTTATTCAATTACGCAACATGTTTGAAATTTTAAAGTTTTCATCAGATATGTATTTTCTTTTATTTGGTAGCAATGTATTTTTTGCTATTCAATGTTAAAATAACGCTCGTTATATATTTTATGAGTTGAAAATTTTAATTCCTTTTTCCAAAAACTATTGTGTGCCTTAAGGGAGTAGTACCATGGGGCATATAATTTTATTGTTATAGTAATAAAAAATTCAATTTTAAATCCTAATTTAAATCTTAATTTTGAAGGAGTAATTTACGAAACCAGATTGCCCGAAAAATCGCTCAAGTAATATTATACTCTATAACTATTAAGGTATTAAAAAGCAAATTTGTTTCAATTACTAGGTTGCCATTTATCTTAGTTTCGAGAGACAAAATTAAATTATTGGAATTAATGAAGCTTCCTAGGGTTATTTTTTCAAACAAAATTTATTTTTAAATTTCATGAAGGAACATTATTAAAAAATTTAGGCTAAAAACACCTGGTATATTCCTAACATGTGATACACAATTTAATTTTTTATACTTAACTGCTGGTAAATTTCTACTATATGGCAGGAAATTTTATTAAGCGACATGACTATTGGTAAGCGTGATCCTTAGAATGTTTGTTGCCAGCCATCGTAAGTGATCGGTGTTACACGGTTTGTAGAAATAGATAAAGCCGAGTATAGTGCAGTAATAAAACTTTTTTATTTAAAAATGCGGACTACGGTTCAGATAAAAACTGAACTAAAGGTTCATGGTGACTCTACATCAGCACTCCAGATTATTTATTACTGGATAAATTAATTTAAACGTGGCCATACGAGCAGTGCAGATTCTGCACGTTCAGGATGCACAATTGGGGTTTCTTCCGAAGAAATGGTCGATAAAATTCATGATACCGTATTGGAAGATCGTCGTATTAAGCTTCGTGAGATTGCTGAGTTGGTAGGCAACTCATATGAACTGGTATATAATATCCTGCATTAAATTTTATAAATGAGCAAGCTGAATGAGCAAAGGGTGTCGCGTTTGTTGACTCCCGACCAAAAATGTACCAGGAAGCACCTTTGACTGTAACTGTAGACGAAACGCAGATCCACCATTACAACCCGGAGGCATTACAGCAGGCAAAACAGTTGGTTGGCGAGGCAAAAATGCACCGAAAAAATCGAAAACAGTTTTATCGGCAGGAAAAGTAATGGCAGGGACTCACAGGGTATCATCACGATTGACTATTTGGAAAAGGGAAAAAGAATGACTGGCTCTTATTACGCAACGTTATTGGACCGTTTGTGTAGTGAGTTGAAGCAGTTGAACTGCTCCATCATCAGGACAATCCGTCTGCTCGACCGTTGTCATGACAAACGTACACAAGCTAGGCTTCGAAATAATTCCCCACCCACCCTATTCCCCTGATTTGATCCAGGCGAGTGCTTTTTCTTTCCTGACAACAAAAGTTGGTTTAGGGGAGGGAAAAAATTTTAGTCGAATGAAGAGATTATTTGTGCTGTAAGTGAGTATTATGCACAGTTTGAAAGAATTTTTTTTTCTGAGGAAATAAAAAATCTTGCTGTAGCAAATTTCTTGAACTCAATGGAGATTATGTTAGGAAATAAATTTTTGTTTTTGCAAAAAAATGTTATTTACCCTGTTTTTACAAGAATTTTCAACCCACTCTCGAAAATATATAAGTAAGCTTGAGAATTATTAGACCAATGTCCATACTTGTTTCATTGAGTTTTGATCCTCAGGCAGAGATTTTAATTTTTCGAAATTCAACTTTGGTTTTTTTTTCTTGAAAATACGTGTTGTATTACTTTACCATAATGTTTTGTAAATATTACGAGAGTATTTTCTTCTATCTCCCC
>CM032456.1:10292202-10314702 GCA_019049505.1 Pachyrhynchus sulphureomaculatus | reverse complement strand
AAATAAGGACTATCTCTGTAAGGGTGCAAATTTATAAAACTAATGTCAAAGTCAAAACTGGCATCCTGCTGCTGCTATCGCACATTATGGATCAACCATTCTCGCACCAAGTTTGTGGTATGTTTCGGATCATTGTCCTGTTGGAAAATGTATCTTTTTTCGAGTGCACTTTCTCTTGAATTGTCTCTCAAAATGTTCAGATAAACATGCTGATCCATGGTACCATTAATAAAATGTAAATATCCAACCCCTCCAGCGGACATGCATCCCTAAACCAGAATACTGCCACTCCCTTGTCTCACCGTGGAACAAATGTTTTTAATATCGAATGCGGTATTCTTCTTTCTCCACACTTTGATTCTGCCATCAGACCCAGAAAGGTTAACTTTTGTTTTGTCACTAAAGATTACAGATTTCCAAAATTCAGGAAGCTTAGTAACGTATTTCCTAGCAAAAGCTAACCGATTTTTGCGATTAGCTTCCGAAATTAACGGCTTCTTCCTGGCTGCACATCCCTTATAGCCTGCCCTGTGTAAACAATTTCTCACTGTTTGTGAACTTTTAATTTTGGTGTACAAATCAATTATGATTTTTCGAACTTGAAATAGAATTTCACAATTTCTCTCACTCATTTTTAATACTACTTTGAAAACCCACTATAAAATTACTAGCGACAAATTATTCATTTGTTTTCAGTTTAACGAGCAGCTTGATAAAATGCGGTTGACTATAACGTGTTTTTTTCAATGCAGTTTTTTTTTTAAGGGTCTAGCACACGTGCTACAGGGAAGTCCTTAAAGCGCTACAGGTGCGACATGTGTGCGGAGAAAGCGATTCACGTTGTTCTTAAATCGTTGTAAATTGTAATCGTTGGGAAGCACAGTCCTGGGCAAATTATTCCAAAGGGATGATGTTCTCCATATAAATGACTGCTTGAAAAGCGTTGTACGAGGAGTAACAAGCTGAACCTCATACGGATGTGAAGTATTAGCGTGACGTGTACTTCTAACATGCATCGCTCTGGGAGGAATTAAACGGGCTACATCCTTCGAACACTTTCCATGAAAATACTTGTAGAATAGGCTCAAGTCGCCAACCGTTCTTCGATGTTCCAGCGAATTAAGGCCACCTGTCAGTTCCGGGTCTACAAGCAGACGAGCAGCTCTTCTCTGAATAGAATCCAACAAATGCAGTGTATGTTTGGGAGCGGAGCCCCAAAAATGGGAGCAGTATTCCATAGTTGGTCGAATTTGAGCTTTGTAAAGAATTAATAGTTGTTGTGAAGTATAAAGCTTTCTGGTTCGAAATAATATTCCCAACTTCTGAGAAGCTCTCCTTGCTATGCCTGCAACATGTTCATGCCAGGACATATTTGCTCCCAAATTAATGCCCAGCAAATTGAGTGACGATGCTAGAGGAATGGAGTGCCCCGACATAACCATGTCGGGTTCAGCAACGTTAACTTTTTTAGAAAAAACTGCCGCCTGGGTTTTTGTAGCGTTAAATTCCACTTGGTCACCCCAAGATAGAATTTCTTCCAGGTCTTTGTTAAGTTGAATGACTTCCTGCTGTCTGCGGATATTCGTCTGAGTAGCCGATGTCCGAGCGTTCAAGGTGAATGAAGAGATAAGTGTACTGTCATCTGCAAAGCTGTAGATTGGATTCTCGGTCTTTTCCAGCAGATCGTTAATATAAATGAGAAAGAGATTAGGAGACAGTAGGAGCCTTGAGGTACACCGGCGTTGATAGTGAGGGTGTTAGAAAGAAATCCGTCGACTGCCACTCGCAAAGAACGCTCTCTGAGGAAAGATGAGAGCCACAAACAGAACTTTTCAGACATACCATAAGAACGTAGCTTAGCTAACAGCTCATCGTGCCAAACACGGTCGAATGCCTTGGATATGTCAAAAGCAACCGCTCGAGATTCTCCAAAGTGTTCAATTGCGTTGTTCCAAACATGTGTTACATAAGTCAGGAGGTCTCCTGTTGATCTATTTTTACGAAAGCCTTATTGGTGATCGCTAATAATGTTGAATCCTTCAAGATATTTTAGAAGATGCTGATTGATAGTCTTTTCCATGACTTTCGATATTATTGAAAGCAGTGCGATTGGTCGGTAGTTATTTGGCAAGGTCTTCTTGCCTTTTTTAGGTTTTGGCTGAACTGTGGAATATTTCCAGCAGGAAGGAAATATTCCCTTTCTGTAAGATAGGTTGAAAAGTCTATAGAAAACTGGTGTCAGTTCCCTCGCACACTTTTAGAGTACTATGGCAGGTATTCCGTCAGCGCCAGAAGCCTTTTTCGTGTCCAGCTTCATCAAAATACGTTTTATGATACGCTGCCTGAAGACAATATCGGGCATCCTTGCCTGCACTATGGGAATATTAGGAGGTGTTTTTCCTTGGAAATCGACAGTAGAATGTGAAGCGAAGAGTTCAGCCAACAAGTTTGCTTTCTGAACAGGTGTAGTTGCAATAGAATTATCTGGCCGTGTGAGTGGTGGTATGGTGGATTTGGTGATATTTTGACTCACTGCCTTAGCGACTGACCAAAAGGACCTGGAATTGTTGGGACAAGCGAGAAGTTTGTTTCTAATCTGCTGACTATGTGCCTTCTTGGTTTCGTCGATAATCTCTTTGCATCTGTTCCTGGCACGAACAAAGATGTTACGATTCATGGTGTTAGGATTTTCACGCCAGAGTCGGTATGTAAGATGTTTAGAAGCAACAGCTTCTTTGCATTTTCGGTCATATGTATATATATATATATATATATATATATATATATATATATATATATATATATATATATATATATATATATTTAATGACGTTCGTTTATAAAGAACTCCAAAAGATCACTAAAAATGGTTCGCTATATCCGAAGTTGGTTACAAACAGTAAACAAAATCTAATATCATTTTTCATTACTTTTTTATTTAGATTAGGCGGTAATGCTTAGAAAAATGAATAATAATAATTAATAAATTAAAAGCAAACGTTCAAAGGAAAATAAAACAAGTCACACTAAAGTTATTATTATATATATTGGTATATATACGAGTATAAACGAAAACATTAAAATATGTAGCTTATACAATAAATTAAGTAATTTTCGTTTGTACAATTTTACTTGAAAAAGAAATGGTGTTTATATAACTGTCAAGGTCACAAAAACTACTTCATATTTGTTCAGGAACGAGTTTTAGTTATTTTCTTAATCATTTCTGAAAGGGATGGAACATAAATATTATCTTCTTCTCCAAGCTCGTCTTTATCGTCATTATCGCTTAAAATCTTCCCAGAAGTCACTGATGTCACAATTTGATCATCACTTAATATTTCTCTCGTCATTAATTTATTATCAGCACATATATATTCTTCAAAATTAAAGGCATTAAATATCTTTTTAATCTCGATTTCCACTGTACTTTGTTGAATGTCAGCATCGTAAACAAATTCTAGACAATCAGAAGGATCTTCTCGATGTTTTTCAGTCCACTGAGTCAACGGTAGCTCATCATTTGAGTCATATCTACATTCCTTCCTTAATGTCTTATCAGGCGTCATCTTGTAAAACAAACCCGTTTCATCCGCATAAAAAATGTCCACATATTCATAGCTTTCTCGAATTTCCGGCCATATATTGGCTAACCACTGATTAACAACAGTCAAATCCACTCCTGCAGTTTCTACTACTATCTTACCCCCACTAATATTATGTAGCTGTCTAAATCGTTCAATCCAACTTCTAGGACAGTTAAACTCTGTGTTCTGTATTTTCCTTCCCGATTTACCAGCTTTCTCTTGTAAAGTATAGCCAGTAATAGGAACACGTTCATGTCGTTTTTGGCTAAACCCTTTAAGGAGTCCTTTATCGACTTGGTTATGTGTAGATTTTTTACTTTTTTACAACTAAAGTTTCTTTTATCATAGATTGATAAGATTTCTTGCCTTTTCTTCCATATGGTAGAAACCGTGTATTTAGTTAAATTCAGTTGTTTGCAAACATCATTTTGTTTAACTCCATTTTCTATTTTCTTTATAATATCGTGTTTGTCTTTTAAAGTAAACGCTTTACGTTTTTGTGTACTCATTTTAAAATAAAAACTTAAACATTCACTTTGCTACTACAAGTGAATTGAAAATAATACTGCTCGAACTAGCGACGCGGCGGAAACAAGTAGAATAGGGGTTCCCAGCGAGTTTCGGTGAATTTCCTAGATCAAGTCGCGCGGCATCGAGAACAAATTTGGTTCGGTTTATCCGGAAGTTCATTATAACCGGGTTCGTTATAACCGATAAAAATTTGCATTGGTCTTATGGAAGTTTTTTCGTGTATTATAAAATAGTTCGTTTTAACCGGAAATTCGCTATAAACGAGTTCGTTATAAGCAGACTTCACTGTATATATATGGTAAGATATAACGCCTACCTCGTAGGTGGTATTCCATCGGAGGCTCACTCGCTGCAGACCATTATTGGCCGTCGGTACTGGCTTTAGTACCAGAAAATTCTGTTCTCTTGTTCGTTTATCCTAGCCCGACTGATGAGCCGTGATACGGCGAATAATATAATAAGAGAACAGTGGGGTAGACTGCTGAGATACGGACTCTGTCCGTTTTCCGTTTTTCATATATTGTTATATATATATATATATATATATATATATATATACGATATATATATATATATATATATATATATATATATATATATATATATATATATATATATATATATATATATATATATATATATATATATATATATATATATATATATATATATATATATATATATATATATATATATATATATATATATATATATATATATATATATATATACATACATACATATTTAAAGTGGGTAAAGAAAACTATAAAGGGTTGTATTAGAAGTAAGATACGGGTGGTGATATTTTAGATCTGCAAAATTTATAATACGTTGCGCCATATCTTTAAACCGATGCAACCAACTTATAAGTGTAGAATAATATGCTTGCACAGATTGTGATTTCAGTAAAAAATAATTTCGTAACCTCTTGTAACGATAATTCGCATGTCATGTCACCTATTAAAACTTTATTATTTAGGAACGTGAATCTATCAAATTGTGGATGAAATATTATTTAAGACGTGTGTGAACGTAATTAAAACAGCCGTGATAACCGTAGGTTGTTGAATCTCATTTGTAACGACAGTTATATATAAAGCGGGCGATAGGAAATAAAATAAGTTATATGCGATTTCAACAACCATCAAATTTGCAACAAGTTTAGTCGTAACTTTAACATTTTATAATAGGTTGTATAATGATTGAGTTATGTATGTGCATAACAGTATTGCGATACCGCTTTAAAAAAATAACGAAGATAAAAGTTTGAAATTAAATAAGAAAAGAACTCTATTTCTGATACTTTTGGATTATTGAAATATTAGTTTTAACCTAACTTAATACAATTTTTGGAATTTCAATTTAAGGGACTATTTTATTATGTATAGAATCCTTAAGACGTCTTGGAGTTTGTGTCTATGTTTGTAAGTGGTTCAGGCAATACTTCAAAGTAACCTAACATATTTTTACAATATTTATTACTGAGCATAGTATATAGACTATAATGTGTCAGTGCAAGGTGATTTTAAAAAAAAGAGCAGCAACAAAAAGTGCATTTTTACATAATCCATCTTGAAGGCTAGCCAATAACACAATGATGTTAAATAATTAGGTTAAATTTAATAATTTATGAGCAAAATAAAAATTTAATTGAAATTTTGAAGCATTTAACGAGTAATGCCGATAATGAATCAAGCTACAACAAAA
This sequence comes from Pachyrhynchus sulphureomaculatus, assembly GCA_019049505.1. Taxonomy (NCBI): domain Eukaryota; kingdom Metazoa; phylum Arthropoda; class Insecta; order Coleoptera; family Curculionidae; genus Pachyrhynchus; species Pachyrhynchus sulphureomaculatus. The sequence continues at coordinate 10,308,877 of CM032456.1, read as the reverse complement.
AAGTATTTTATTAGATCAAGGCTGAATGGTTACGATTAATTTCAATAATAATAATTATGATAGAAAAAAATATCATTTAGTGAATTTACTCAAGACAACATTTTCTTTAACAGAGAAAATCTATTTATTATTTGTAAGATTTGCGTAATTTGAGAAGAATTTCCAATTTGTTTTTATGAAACTATTGTTAACTAATGGACGAGCACAGCTTTCTATATTCGAGATATAACTTTTATTTCCCGCTTATGTTCTGTGTCTTTCTATCGGATTCCCTGTATCAACTAGGGAAAGCTCTAAGACCTAGGAAAAATAATTCATCGTATAGTGTTTAATTGTTCCTTTGGTATTAATCACTAAGACTTCATTGCACCTTTTTTCAAATACCATTAATTTTTTACACTGCCAAACTAAACGATCTCAGTGTCCATTGTGAATCTTAACACATGGACATTAGTTCTTAGAATCTTGTTCCTGATAGAGTCACTGCTAGTTTCATTTTTCGCATTTGGACCACCAGTGTTATAATTTATACTATCACTGTAATCTTCCGTTGAATTCTTCCAACGATAGACTGATTTCAGTTTGGAGTGATATACCAATTTGCTAAATGTGAAAAACAGAAAAAAATATTTTTCAACTTTCCTGCTAAGCGTTTGTTTTAGCTCTGACCACGCGTCTGATTACTCTGACGAGGTTCCTAGTATCATTTTGACTAGCATTGAAGCTGATACCTATTTCTTGAAGATCTACCCTTCTAACGGCAACCCTTGGTTCGATCGAAAATGTAAAAAAAAAACTATTGCTTTCAAACATCTTGGCTATGAATAGTGGTGCAAAAACGCTAATGATATAAGCCATAACATCAAACAAACATCTTTGCAATACTCGAAGCAGATGCAAACAAATAAATGACGTTACTAAGGTCGCACGTAAACAAACAATTAAAAACATTCTTGAATATCAATATCCTCAATATCAACAGTTCGAGAACTTTTGGTCGGAAATTACACACAAACATCTGGTGGAAAAGCAAACTTCTTTGCTGAATCCTTTGCTTCACATTTTACAGTCGGTTTCACCCACTACTCCCAAGGTGAAGTTAACAATGTCATCTTATTAAGATTAAACACCAAGCAAGCTCGTCATGCAGATGACCTGTCATCGTAGTTAAGAAATGTGCCAACAAACTAATATCAGTTTCTCGTAGTTATCCTACAAGAAAAGAATATTTGTTTCTTGCTAAAATTGGCTCGAACTTAAAACCTAAAAAATTTCAGGCAAGGAATAAACTAGTTTTAAAACATTGCTGTTCAAGAAGAAAAACTGGTCAAGTGTAAGTTGGACTTGTGCAATTAGTGTTCTGTAAGGTGAGTGTCTTAAAAAAAAATTTTTTTTAATGGAAGAACAAAATGATCAGTGACACAAAACACACACCAAATGAGTTTTCATTAAGAGAATTAAAAGCCCAGATTACAAACATATCTAGTCAGATACTGACTCAGCAGGCTAATCAGACCAACCAGAATGGGGCCAAAAATTCCATGTAATATCGTATCAGATCTTAAGATCCAATATGTATTTTCACGTTTTTACTTAGACAATAATGCATAATAGTTATAGCTACCTAATAGCCAATAAATCAATCTAACTCAATAAAGAATCTCATGGTAAAAGTTTAAAACAAATATTTATTACTCCAATATAAAATTATTTTTTTGTCGGTGCCTCATGCTTAAAGCAGTAGCTGTCATTCCCGGTTCAATTCCCAACTCTCGATGAAATAAACTTTTACCATTTTGGCGGTCAACTAGTTCTTTTTTTTTTACAAGATAAATTATTAAACGTAATGCATTCGTGATAATTTTTGCTCAACCTACAACTTACGGAGACTATTCTGGAATTTTTTCAAAATTTTTTGATCAGTACTTTTTGAGATAGGATGAGCGGACAGGGATTTTTGGCCATTTTATTTTTAATAATACAAAGAAAAGTGTGCGCAGGTTCAAAAATATATTATATATATCTTTGAATTAGTGTTTCCACAAGCTTTCATTTGACACCCCACTCTATGACCTGGTAATTTTTTTTTTCACTTTCGATTACACTCGCCAAAACTAACTCCTTAAGTCCCAATTTAACTTTCAGAACTTCACGGCCCCGACATACCATATATTTGTGCCAAATTTCAATTTTCTATGTTAAATAGTTTCGGAGAAAATCGGATGTGACAGACAGACATGCAGACGGACGGACGGACACCGAAGTGATTCTATAAGTATTCCGTACGGAACACTAAGTCACCATACGGTATTCCACTGTTTCTGTTCTTTATATTAACGATCTGTTGGAGAAGGCCAAAAGTCTAGTCTATAGCTTTGCTAACGATAGCACAGTTGTCCATATCTTCATATTGAACGCTCGAACACCAGTTTCGTATTCAAATGTTTGTAAAGAGCAGAAGTTCAGATAAATTAACAAAGTAGAATTTTATGCTTCAAAATCCTACTTAGCAGTCTTTTTTTAAGACGTTACCGAACTTGCGGACACACTGTTCCATTAGTATCGTCATCGTCACTCCACTTGCTGGGCTTTAACTTGGAACTAAATAAATATTGGCATAATCATTTTGTATGTATAGCCGTTGCTTAGAATGTTGTATCGTTTTTTATTTGGATACCCTAACCCTTTTAGAATCAACTGCCTAAAATTATGTTTCATACCGAGTAAAACTTGCAGCAATTCCAGATCAACCCGTACACAGCCCATGTGTTTACCTGTAACAAACTGAACGAGCCTTTTTAAATTCCATGGCAACAAGATCAATTTATGTCTTAATCTTTTTGTGAATTTAGCCGATATACTGTTTCGACATAATGCGTATTTCACCAACAGAAATTAGTTAATCATAAAATTAAAGAATTATGAAGTCAGAGTCGCAAATACTTTTATTTTTAAAATGAGTTTTGGAACTCTCCGCATATTAATATTAAAACAAAATCAATCACCTAACGTATATTCAAAATTGATTAAGTACATTGACTAGTAACGGATCTGTTAAATTTATAGTTTTGTCAGAATTTAAAAGAATACTTTGCTTTCACACTATCATTAAATGTTCAACCTGATGAACTGTGTAGTCTTAAAAAGAATGTAAATAATATTATATTTATAATTAACAGCTGAATATTTTCGAAAGTGTAAGTGGTAAAACCGTTAAGATATCTAAAGCGACTTGTTAATTACAGCTTTGCATGGACGAGAAATATAGCAACTTTCTGCATATCATCATCACTGAAGATCGGATAATGTTTTCTACTTGATTAAAATTTTAAAAGGATGTTTTTATGAATGAGATGGTTTGCCTCATGAAGTTTGAGAATTTTTCTGGGTTTTTCCTTTATTGTTAAATAATAATATATAAAATGTGAAATAAATTTGTTGACTTAATTTAAGTTAAACTACCAAAATCAATATTACTAACATCACACACATAAGATCTGAACGAATGAGAATAAAAAAAAAAAATTCTTATAAATTATTTAATTATCTATTAGGAGATTTTCGTTTTATTTAAGTGAATTTTCAGGCGAGTTGTTTAATATTAAATAAAAAATCATTAACTTTCTTCTATCAGCACTCAACCGTATAAAAACATTTCATAATGTTTCAGTCCTTTACTTCCTAGAGCAGTAATAAATTATAGATATGCATATTAATGCAGTAAAAAAAGTCAAAATAATGATTTAGCACAGTTTAGATACAGCAATATTATGATTTTATGCCCTCTGGGGCATCACCAGGAGTATTGTCCTGAGTTTTAGACCTCGACAAATTTGTGCTCTTTTATTTATAAACAATTGCGTTTTCAAAACGCGTTGTTTGCGTTTAAAATGTGAATAACTCTGGTTATATAAGTCGGATTGACACAAATAAAAAAAATTAAACTCTTCGTAATGAAATTTTCAACAAATCCTCGTTAGCTTTAAATCACTCAAATGTGTACATAACCTACAACAATAAAAAACCTCTAAAAAAAACGGTTTTTTTTTTTTTTTCATTTTATTGTACGGTCGATTAAGTGAACCAATCGGCTTGAAACTTTCAGAAAATATGCCTTTTGTTATAACAAAAATACCCTGAAATTTTAGTACAAAAATATTGAACCCAGTAGGCACAATTGAATTTGTTATTTAAAATTTGAATTGCCCGCCATTTTATGCCATTTAGTCCAAAATAAATCCATTTTTTTTTTAAATTTAAGTCTCCACGTCAACTCTCCGATGCCATCAAAAAAAAAATTTTTTGGAGACATTTTAATCGTTTTTTTTTACATTTGTTTATTAATTAGATAATAATTGTTATTCTGAAAAAATTTTTTAACGAAGATGATTTTTTAAAAAATAATGGTTTCGCGATTTTCTACTGATGTGATTTTTTTTCAAAATGACCGAAAAAATGCAAAAAAAAAAATCCATTTTGGACCAAACGTCATAAAATGGCGGGCAATTCAAATTTTAAATAACAAATTCAATTGTGCCCACTGGGTCCAATATTTTTGTACCAAAAATTTCAAAGTATTTTTGCCATAATAGGGAGCATATTTTTTGAGGGTTTTAAGCCATTCGGTTTACTTAGTCAACCTGTACAATAAAATGAAAAAAAAAAAAAAACAGTTTTTTTGCTGGTTTTTTCAATTTTGTAGGTTATGTACGCACTTGAGCGACTTAGAACTAACGAGAATTTGTTGAAAATTTCAATACGAAGAGCTTGTTTTTTTTGTCTTCTTATATAACCGGAGTTATGCGCATTTTAAGGTCAAATAACCGGTCAAGTGCAAGTTGAACTTGCGCAATTAGTGTTCCATACGTTGATTGCTTTTAAAAAAAAAAAAAAATGTTACGGAGGTACAAAATGTTCAGTGACTTCACAAAAACACACCCTAAATGAGTTTTCAACAAAGTTTGTTTCCAATCTTTACTGAAAACTGATGACCTTGGAATTTTTTTTTTATATCCCAGATAAATTATTGAACTCCACTACACCCCGTGGAGAATATTCCAGAATTTTTTCAAAATTTTTTGATCAGTGCTTTTCGAGATAAGGGGGGGACAGCGATTTTTCGCGATTTTCAAAAATAATTCAAAAAAAAAGTGTGCGCAAGTATCGCTTTATATATATATATATATATATATATTATTTTACTTAGTGTTTTCACAAGCTTTCATTTGACACCACACTCGATGACCTAGTAAAAAATTTTTTTTTTTTCACTTTCGATTTCACCCCCAAAACTAACCCCTTAAGTCAAAATTTAACTTTCAAAACTACATGGCTTGTTGAGGCCATCAATTCCTATATTATTACCAAATTTCAACTTTCTACGACAAATAGTTTCGGAGAAAATCGGGTGTGGCAGACAGACAGCCGGACAGACAGACGGACAGACAGACGGACAGACACCGAAGTCATCTTATAAGTTTTCTATACGGAACACTAAAAACGCGTTTTGAAAACTTAAATTGTTTATAAGCAAAAGAGTACAAGTTTTTCGAGGTCCAAAACTCAGGACAATACTCCTGGTGATACCTCAGATAGGATAAAGTCATAATATGGCTGTATCTAAACTGTGTGCACTATATTTTCGTTAACTTGAAAACAGTATATAAAACAATTTCCTTTAAGGGTAGTTTCACAAAAATAAAAACTTAAGTATTTGTAAGAAAGAAAGTAATATCAATAAACTTATAATGTGAGAAAATGCATTTTATAAAAAAATCTGTACAATATATTGTTACATTGCATAAATTCTCACATAAATTAATTTGAAGAAAAATACTTTTTGTTATTATGAACAATTTGAAATAGAAATTGTGCTTATTCTAGTTTTTATGAACCGGTAAAATTATTGATGTATTCAATTTATGGCTAATAAGTGAAGGTGATTATCGTCACGTTACAAAGTAATTGTTCTAATTTTTTATGGTACATTTCTTAACCACTAGTAAACTCAAGTCCGTGATAGAATCATTACAGAATAATTCGATTTTATGGATGTCAGTTATCATGTTTTAGAGTAAAATATTTCAAAATTGCAATTTGGGATCGCAAATTTCTCGGTTTTATATTCTAACCGTGATTGTTATAAAAAGAGTCCGAAAAATTATTTCTTAACGCCTTTTTTATATCCAGCCTAAATTATTTATGTCATACTGAGTTAAGAAACCCACATTTCACTTCGAATTTTTGGATAATCACCTAGGAACTAAATAACTTTACTAACTTAGCAGTAATATTCATTTGAATTGAATTTAAATGCCATTTTTAAGTCCGTTTACAAAAATATATGACTTTTGATATTTATTTTCAGTCGTTGCGGATATACACAACATTCAAGTTACTTAACTGAATTTTAACTTTTAAGTGGTTCACCTAATTTACCATTTTCCTATTTTGTAGTATCGAAAAAATTGTTTTACCGATAAACTTAGTTATTGGTGAGAGAAGCAAATATAATAACACAAAATTTGTCACTTGTTAAATTTGACAGGTTACAAAGCCAAATACATACACATCTCTACATATTAAAACACCATTAAATACCATTTTTCAGTCCATTTACAAAAATATAACACGTAGGCTGAAAAGTCTTTGGTCTGACATATAGAAGTTGCCGTTTTCAAAAAATCCATATGATTTTTAGGAAGTACCGATCTTCAAACGATACGTGTCAAAATTTCATGACATTTCGACGATTAGTTTACAAATTATAGTGATTTTAGTGACGCTACCTTTGATATTTTCAAAACAATGGAAAAAAATCGAATTTCGTGTGTTGATTAAACACTGTTTTTTAATGAAAAAAATTACTGTTCAAGCAAAGCAATGGCTTGATAAGTATTATGGAGACTCTGCCCGTGGAAAATCACTCATCATTTACTGGAATGCTGAATTTAAGCGCGGTCGTACAGACACAAATGATGCTGAACGCTCTGGACGACCAAATTTTTTTTTTTTTTTATGGGTCTAGCACACGTGCTACAGGGAAGTCCCTAAAGCGCTACAGGAGCGACACGTGTGCGGAGAAAGCGATTCACGTTGTTCTTGAATCGCTGTAGATTGTACTCGATGGGAAACACAGTCCTGGGCAAATTATTCCAAAGGTATGATGTTCTCCATATAAAAGACTGCTTGAAAAGCGTTGTACGAGGAGTAACAAGCTGAACCTCATACGGATGTGAAGTATTAGTACGTGTACTTCTAACATGCACCGCTCTGGGAGGAATTAAGCGGGCCACATCCTTCGAACACTTTCCATGAAAGTACTTGTAGAATAGGCTCAAGTCGCCAACCGTTCTTCGATGTTCCAGCGAATCAAGGCCGTCGGTCAGGTTCCGGGTTTCCAATCAGACGAACAGCTCTTCTCTGGATAGAATCCAATAAATGCAGTGTCTGTTTGGGAGCGGAGCTCCAAACATGGGAGCAGTATTCCATAGTTGGTCGAATTTGAGCTTTGTAAAGAATTAACAGTTGTTGTGGAGTGTAAAGCTTTCTGGTTCGAAACAATATTCCCAACTTTTGAGAAGCTCTCCTTGCTATGCCTGCAACATGTTCATGCCAGGACAAATTTGCTCCCAAATTAACGCCCAACAGATCGAGTGACGATGTTAGAGGGATGGAGTGCCCCGACATAACTATGTCGGGTTCTGCAACGTTAACTTTTTTAGAAAAAACTGCAGCCTGGGTTTTTGTAGCGTTAAATTCCACTTGGTTACTGTCACCCCAAGATAGAATTTCTCCAGGTCTTTGTTAAGTTGAATGACTTCCTGCTGTCTGCGGATATTCGTCTGAGTAGTCGATGTCCGAGCGTTCAAAGTGAATGAAGAGATAAGTGTACTGTCATCTGCAAAGCTGTAGATTGGATTCTCGGTCTTTTCCAGCAGATCGTTAATATAAATGAGGAAGAGAGTAGGAGACAGTATGGAACCTTGGGGCACACCGGCGTTGATAGTGAAGGTATTAGAAAGAAATCCGTCGACTGCCACTCGTAAAGAACGCTCTCTGAGAAAACATGAGAGCCACAAACAGAACTTTTCAGACATACCATAAGAACGTAGCTTAGCCAACAGCCCATCGTGCCAAACACGGTCGGCCTTGGATATGTCAAGAGCAACCGCTCGAGATTCTCCAGTGTGTTCAATTGCGTTGTTCCAAAGATGTGTTACATAAGTCAGAAGATCTCCTGTTAATCTATTTTTACGAAAGCCATATTGGTGATCACTAATAATGTTGAATCCTTCAAGATATTTTAGAAGATGCTGATTGATAGCCTTTTCCATGACTTTCGATATTATTGAAAGCAGTGCGATTGGTCGGTAGTTATTTGGCAAGGTCTTCTTGCCTTTTTAGGTATCGGCTGAACTGTGGCACATTTCCAGCAGGAAGGAAATATTCCCTTTCTGTAGGATAGGTTGAAAAGTCTACAGAAAACTGGTGTTAGTTCCCTCGCACAGTTCTTGAGAACTATGGCAGGCATTCCGTCAGCGCCAGAAGCCTTTTTGGTGTCTAGCTTCATCAAAATACGTTTTATGATACGCTGTCTGAAGACAATATCGGGCATCCTTGACTGCACTATGGGAATAGTAGGTGGTGTTTTTCCTTGGAAATCGACAGTAGAATGTGAAGCGAAGAGTTCAGCCAACAAGTTCGCCTTCTCAACAGGTGTCGTTGCAATAGAATTATCTGGCCGTGTGAGTGGTGGTATGGTGGATTTGGTGAAATTTTGACTAACTGCCTTAGCGACTGACCAAAAGGACCTGGAATTGCCGGGACAAGCGAGAAGTTTGTTTCTAATCCGTTGATTGTGTACCTCCTTGGTTTCGTCGATAATTTCTTTCGCATCTGTTCCTGGCACGAACAAAGATGTTACGATTTATGGTGTTAGGATCTTCACGCCACTGTCGGTATGCAAGATGTTTAGAAGCAACAGCTTCTTTGCATTTTAGGTCAAACCAAGGCTTGCCGTTGGAAGGGCATTTCTTCGAAAAAGGGATGTAAGCCTCCATACCGGCCAAAAAATAATATCGGAAACCGTGAGATCTTCCCATTTAGCAGATTTGCAGTGCCAAATCTTGCGCTGGCGCAGTCAGATGGGTCGTCGGATCGAAAACTAAAACGTCCAACCAAGGGAAAAGTTACGCCTAAATCGGGAATAGAAATCGTACCCAGGATAAAGATAGTTTACTGTGCTGGTCGATGCACTGACCTTAGTTTCACAGAGAGCGAGTACATGAGGTTTATTTGATTGTTTCACAAAGAGGTGTTGAAGGTGTGCACTGAATTTATGTTCGAATTTAAACCTCGTATGTTGCAAAAATCCATTTTGAAATTCTGTTCTCTGCATGTCGACGCCCCTGAACCAGCCCCCACCTGGAGATCCGAACGGGGGGCTATTTTACCTCCGGAATTTTTTGTATCCAGGTGCCTCATCATGCTATTTGGTCCCACAGTCCGGGACATCGGCACAGCCACGAAACGTTAAGCAACTTCACGCAGCCTAAGCCGATGCGATGGTATCACACCGGGCGATGCTGGTGGGCTCTGGGCATCTACCATCTAAGTTGTTCTTTAAGTCGCCTCCTGCGACAGGCAGAACATACCGGGGGAGATATTCTATCCCGCCCCTCCACGGGGTGATGAGATGATTAGACCGGAAATCATCAAAAAATCCACAAAATTCTTTTGGATGACCGTAAAGTGAAATTGCGTAAGATAGCTGACACCTTAAGGATATCAAAATAACGTGTTGGTCATATTTTGCATGCACATTTGGACATGAGAAAGTTCTGTTCGAAATAGATACCGCGTTTGCTCACAGTGGACTAAAAACAACAACGTGTTGATGATTCTGAGCGCTGTTTGGACCTGTTTAAACGCAATAAAAAGGATTTTTTCATGCAATATGGATGGATGAAACATGGATCCACCACTACACACCGGAATCAAGTCGGCAGTTAACTGAGTGGACAGGAGCCGGTGAAAGCCGCCCGAAGCGACCAAACACAACTGAGAAAGTTTTGACCTCTGTATTTTGGGATGCGCATGGAATAATTTTCCTCGACTATGCTGAGAAGGGAAAAATCATCCATAGCGAATATTAAATAAAGATACAAACAAGAAAAAAGTGCTTTTTCATCAAGACAGTGCGCCGTGTCACAAGTCAATGGACTGATTATGTCGTAGTTGGACTGATTGTCTCGCTCTTTAAGAAGACTATGTTGATGAATAAAGTCGAATTTTCAAAAAAAAAATGTGTTTTAAGTAGCTAGACCAAAAACTTTTCAGCCTATGTGTTATAATACTTATATATAAGGCATCTAAATTATTGAGCCGAATTTTAACTTTTAAGAGGCTCACCCGATTTACTATTTTCCTATTTGGCGTAACGAAAAATTTCTCTCTCTACTATTCAGTTTCTTTATGAGGAAGCCAAATATGAAAACAAAAATTTATTACTTATCAAGTTTGTCAGTAACAAAGCCAAATATATTTTTTTAATGGCAACCTCTACATATGAGCACACCATTAAAAAGCAATTTTCGATCAGTATCTAACACTTATATTTATTGTTAGTTGTTATCAATATACAGGGCATTCAAGTTATTGAATCGAATTTTAACTTTTAAGTGGCTTACCCGATTTGCTTTTTCCCTATTTAGCATATCAAAAATTTCTTCTACTACTACTAAATTTAGTTTCCTTTTGATAACGCAAAATATAATAACAAAAAGTTTGTCATTTGTCAAATTTGACAAATTACAAAGTCAACTAGATTTTTTAAAATAGCTTCCTCCGCATATGATTTGAAAAGTGACAAACTTTTTGCTATCATATTTGGCTTCCTCAGAAAAAACTAAGTTTTCTATCAAACGACTTTTTTTTGTGCCAAATAGGAAGATAGTAAATTGAGTAAGCTTCCTAATGGTTAAAATTCGGTTCAATAACTTGAATGCCAGGAATCGGGAACGACTGATAATAAATATCAAATTTAATATATTAATCTAAACGGACTGAAAAATGCTATTTAATGTCGTGCGCATACAGTTGGCTTTTGAATCTCTCAGATTTGAAGTGACAAATTTTTGTTATCATATTTGGCTTCCTCACAAAAGGCTAAGTAAGCCAATTTTTTTATTATATCAAATAGGAAGACAGTAAGTTAAGGTGCCTCTTAGTCGTTAAAATTCCCTTTAATTACTTAAATATATGTATCAGTAGTTATATATTTTTATAAGTATAGTGAAAAATGCTATTTAACGGTATCCTCATATCGAGAGGGTAATATTTAAACAATTCTAGTTTGCTTTTAGCTTGTCAAATTTGACAAGTGACAAACTTTATGTTATCATATTTGGTTTCCCCACAACAAATTAAGTTTACTAGTGAAACAATTTTTTGATACTACAAATAGGAAAATAGTAAATAGGGTGAGCCCTTTAAAAACAAAATTTAGTTTAACTACTTGAATACCCTGTATATCGGTAACCACTGAAAATAACTATTAAGTGTTATATATTTTTAGAAATGCACTGAAAATACTGTTTAATGGTATTCTCATATGTTGATGGTGACATTTTAAAAAATCCGAGTTTGCTTTGTAATTTGTTAAATTTGACCAATTTTGTGTTATCATATTTTGCTTCCTCACAAAAACTAAGTTTATTAGTAAAATAATTAGTTATTATGATATTAATATAGAAATAGGACAATAATAAATTGAGTTGATTTAAAGGTCCAAACTCAGTTCAATAACTTGTCTGTCGGTAACGACTGAACATTTGTCAATATCAAATGTTATATATTTTTGTAAATAAAATGAAAAATGCTATTTAATGGTGTATTCATATGTAGAGAGTACCGTTTAAAAAAATTCTAGCTGGCTTTGTAATCTGTCAAATTTGACAAGTGACAAATTTTTTGTTATCATATTTGGCTTTCTCACAAAAAACTAAGTTTATTACTAAAAGAATCTTTTTTATACTCCAAATTGGAAGCTAGTAAAAAGTTAAAATTCATATTAAAAACTTAAATGCCCTATATATCGGTAATGACTAAAAATAGCTAGCCAGTGTTATATAATTTTAAAAACGAACTGTATAAAATGCTATTTAACGGTCTGCTTATATGTAGAGGATGCCGTTTCAAAAATTTCTAGTTGGTTTTGTAATCTGTCAAATTTGACAAGTGACAAAATTTTTGTTATCATATTTGCCTTCCTCAAAAAAAAAAACTTTTACTACTGAAAATATTTTCTTGGTATACAGATTAGGAAAGGAGTGAATTAACCGAAACACTTAAAAAAATGTCCCTGTATAGCGATACTAAGTATTTTGTTAACGGTTCGCGGCAGTTTTTCAAGAATAATGGATTAACGTCATTAAAAGCAAGACATGTGTCAGATTTTATCTCGGCCAGGGCATCGCCTACCATTCCCTCGGTAATAACTATATTTTCCAGGGAACATTCATTTCTTGTATGGGAAGATATGCCAGGGACATCCTGCTGGAATTCGTTGAAACGTTATTATTTTCCCGACCATGCGTTTGGTGCAAAACACTTAATATTTAAAAGATATTTTAAGCATATATATATATATATATATATATATATATATATATATATATATATATACGAGTATATATATATATATATATATATATATATATATATATATATATATATATATATATATATATATATATATATATATATATATATATATATATATATATATATATATATATATATATATATATATATATATATATATATATATATATATATATATATATATATATAGATAATATATATATATATATATATATATATATATATATATATATATATATATATATATATATATATATATATATATATATATATATATATATATATATATATATATATATATATATATATATATATATATATATATATATATATATATATATATATATATATATATATATATATATATATATATATATATATATATATATATATATATATATATATATATATATATATATATATATATATATATATATATATATTATATATATATATATATATATATATATATATATATATATATATATATATATATATATATATATATATATATATATATATATATATATATATATATATATATATATATATATTTATATATATATATATATATATATATATATATATATATATATATATATATATATATATATATATATATATATATATATATATATATATATATATATATATACATATATATATATATATATATATATATATATATATATATATATATATATATATATATATATATATATAATATATGTATACATATATATATATATATATATATATATATATATATATATATATATATATATATATTTATATATATATATATATATATATATATATATATATATATATATATATATATATATATATATATTTATATATATATATATATATATATATATATATATATATATATACACGGATGGTGGAATGTAATACATTAAAATTCCGGGTTTCAATCCGTTTGTCTAACAATGAATTTGCATGACGATTCGCCAAAATCTCATTTAGCATTTTTATGTGCTCCAGCTGCTGCTGCCGCTCGAAGCTAACTGTTAGTTTCGAGCGGCGGCAGCCAGATCATAATATCGAGTACCAGCAGCAGCGGGAGTACTTGAAAATGCCAATGAGATTTGGACGAAACGTTCTGCAAATTCATTTTTAGACGAATGGATTGATATATATATATATATATATATATATATATATATATATATATATATATATATATATATATATATAATAACAGTTTTATTTTCAAGTTTAATATAAAACAACTGAAAAGAGACAAAGTCCATATTTCAGCCATCTACCTGTTCTCTTATATGCTAATCCAGTCCGAGACAGGTTTCGGTGTATCCCGGCATGTCAGTCGGGCTAGGATCGAGAAACAAGAGGACGGAATTTACTAGTCCCTATCAAACATTTTTTTCAAATGTGTACTATTTTTCGAAAAAACGATATTTTCAAATTTCCATACATTATCCACTAGTTTTTGACATATATTAATTTTTTGTTTTTTTTTTGTTCTGGGTTGAAATCTACGGGAGGAATCGTTTGGCCCGTTTCAGGCCTCGCATAAAAGGTGCCTTGTTGTCTTGTATTTTATTTATAATAAAATTATGTCATTAACTAGTACTTATTTTCAGCTTCTTCCCACAACTTCGTATTGGTGAATTATGACGAGAAAGACTCTTTAAAACTATTAGGTAAATAATATTTTATAATAGTTTTATCATTATCAGAAATTATAATTATTAGCCGAGCTAACTCCAAATTGGTATGCTATTAGCACCGGCTACCGGCCCATTTGACCGAAAATTTTCCCATTCTTATTTGCCTCTATTTACAATAATCATAAAATGAAATAAATAAAACTTACTGCTGAATAATATTATAACAATTAGTAACTATTTTCTCTTATAAAATATTTATATTTCAAACACAAAATACTAATAATAATTGGTGTTATTTTCGTTAACTATATAAATAAATAGTACCAATTTTTGAAATTCCATAATGCCACAAAATTGCATTAGCTGTTTTTAGTAAAAATGTTAACAAATTTTTCTCGCTTTTTACGTAATTGGAAAGAGGTTGTGAACGTTACGAATTTCAATTTTTTCCATTGGTTTTAAAAATACTTTGTCTATTTAAACAGAAAATCACAGACAAAAGGCTAATTTCTCATTAATGAAAAATTTTATACCAATTTTGCATACATTTTTTTATTAGCTGTGGTTATAAAATTTTAATGGGTAACAATTATTAATTAATGTGAGAGGATAGTTAATTATATAATATGCTGGTAATTAATAATTATTCATTTTTTCTAATAATATATTATAGTAAGTACTTATTAAATTTTTATATTTCGTCAACTGAAAATGAAAAGAAACTATAATAATCCTATTATCACGCACAATTTAAATAACTTAAATGATATAGTTAGTTTCAGCCAATGCCTCTATTAGGTTTTTCCTTACAATGATATAACAAAACTACCAACCGGTAAATGAAAATAAGGAAGAGAATGTTAAATAAATAGGAGTTATGTAGTAAATATTAAATTGTGACCATTTACTTATGAATCGAATACTCTGTTAATTATAATGTAACAAGAAAGTTTCCACGCTGTCGTTCTAAAACACAAAATGGTACTTTTAATACGCCTTTAGGCAAAAAAAAAAAAACTAAGTTTAGAATGTAACACTATAAATACAAAAAAAAATTATCGCTAAAATTTATGCGATGAACTGTCAATCATCGCTCCTGATGAAGCTATGGTTAGCGGCATTATTACAAATAAAAAAAAATTATCAAATTTATGGAACTTATAAGGCATTATTACAAGCTAAGCATAGCCTCAATGATTATCACTAAAGTTGGGCAATTAGAATGTAAACCACCTGTACGTTTATTTTGATTGCACTTGTATATACATCTGATTTGTATCTCCAATTTTCTTTTAAACATACAAATTAAATAAGGATAATGTTTAGATCGTATTTCAGATAGGTAATTAATTTTAAAACGCACTTAAAACCTTTCGTTTTATTAAAAGTATATGTTTCATATGTGTACCATATATCCAACGTTAAGCATTTGTGAGATGTAGCGGTTCTTAAAAATGATCTTGGCCTAGATGAGTTTGTCGGTCACTTAGTGAGGGCATTTCCTTTTAAATACCAAGAGTAAAATTTGTCATTATTAGAGAAATTTACTTCCTAAATTGTAAACTTTCTTAGATCACGAGAATAAAATTTTAAATACAGAGAAGAAGGTTAGCAAAATAATGTATACATTCAAAAAACAAGCCGGCTCTAAAATATTAATAATTTTGGTAACGTTGGCAAATGGTGGCCCTCTGAAAACGAAAGTGTCCGTCATTTGTAAACATCGGAAGATAATAAAATATTAAAAGGATTATAGATAAAAATAAAACCGACCAAGTACTAGTCGGACTTGCGCAATTAGTGTTCCGTACGTTGACTGCTTTTAAAGTAAAAATTTTTCTTACGGAGGTATAAAAAATGATCAAATATGATTTATAAAACACACCCCAAATGAGTTTTCAACAAAGTTTTTTTTTCCAATCTTTATTGAAATTTTTGTTTTTTTTTATATACCAGATAGATGATTAAAGATAATGCACACCCTGTGGAGGGTATTACAGAATTTTTTCAAAATTTTTTGATCAGTACTTTTTGAGATAAGGGAGAAACAGCAATTTTTCGCAATTTTTTAAAAATAATATAAAGAAAAGTGTGCGTAAAACATTATATATATTTTTGAACTCGTGGTTTTACAAGCTTTCAGTTGACGCCCCACTTCCGATTTCATCCCCCAAAACTAATCCCTTAACTCAAAATTTAACTTTCAAAACTAAACGGCTCTGATGAGGCCATCAGTTCATATATTAGTGCCAGATATCAACTTTCTATGTCAAATAGTTTCGGAGAAAATCGTATGTAACAGACAGATAGAGAGACGTACAGATACCGAAGTGATCTTATAAGTGCTCCGTATG
>CM032456.1:10125505-10292102 GCA_019049505.1 Pachyrhynchus sulphureomaculatus | reverse complement strand
ATATATTGTTATCATTATTGTTTTGTGTTTTTAGGTTGGGAGTTAAATATTCCCCTGGTGGTCACGGGACGTTTTTTGGACTTCTAAATACTTTTGTTCACATTTTGTTATATGGATATTACTATCTTGCTTCACTTGGTCCAGGGATTCAGAAGTTCTTATGGTGGAAGAGATATTTGACGAGAATTCAACTTGTATGTATAGTATAGCTAGTAATTGTTAGTTGCTCTACAAGTTTAATAAGAAAATTGAAATAAGCACTGAGAGTATAAGATCACTGACTCCTGTGTGAAGTCCGATTTTTCATTTCTTACTAGTAGAGTTATTACAAAATTTTCTTATCTACTTTTTACGTAATAAAGTTAAAAATATGTATTTTCTGTGTATTTGCCCTGAGAATTTAACTAAGCAACGGCAGATAATAAAATTTGTTGCATACAATACAATACAAAAATAAAAGTCACATTTATTAAATACATTGTTTTTGATGAAATACGATCGTGGTGAATGTACTTCTCTAATTTCATTTTTGTTTCAGATTCAGTTTTGTTTGATTTTCATTCACAACTGTCAATTGTTCGTGTTTGACTGTGATTATCCAAAATGGACTTTTCTACTCACTACACCAAATGCTATCTTGTTTCTCTATTTATTTAACGATTTCTACAAAAAGTCATACACAGAAGCAGACAAAAAGAAAGCGAATAATTGTATATCAAATGGTACTTCGAATGGTACAAATAAAAATGTTACAACACATGACGAATAGTATAAGAAAAATAATGATAACATTGTAAAAAACGAACTAGTAGTTAATTGTATGAAATAATTAACTTAGACCTCCTTTAAAAGTGGAATATTTAGTAATCTGATCGGTCGTATTTGAGAAATTGGCAAATAGCTCAAAAGTTAATTGGAAAGGCCAAAATACCATGTAACCATTTTTATCTTATATACAATGTAGTGTGCTTATTTACGTACTTTACGGTGTAACTGATTTATAGTTTGTTATTTAAGAATTTTAATTCCTACAGTTCTAAAACTTTAGCTTCTGACTTGAATACTACGTAAATATTTTTTAAATCAATTTTGAAGAATACATTTTTTGCATAATGCCTGTGGTATATCAATTACGTAAAATTAGCTGTTTATTAGCTGATTTGAATTGCTCTTTCGTTTTTTATTAGGATTTTTTAATTTTTAATGCAACAAAAACATTAGTGACATATATATACTGTTTAGTAAAATCAATGTCTTTATTTTATAATACTGTCCTATCCTAGGAGATTGACCACATAAAAGAATTCTTAGAGAAGATGATAGAAACTCAACGTCATACGTTCAATGTGTATCATACCCTACTCTGGGAGAAATTAAGCGTAGAATAGACGCCAGTTGCCAATCGCTATTCGATGTTGTAATTACTTAAGATTGTTGGTAAGTTCTGGGTATCCATTCAAGCGACCTTCTGAACAGAATCTAACAAATACAGCGTTTGGTAGCAGAGCCTCAAAAATGGGAGCAGTTTTCGATCGTTGGTCGAATTTGAGCTTTGTACAGGATTAAAAGTTGCTGTCAAATGTAAAGCTTTCTGGTACAAAAGAATATTCCCTGTTTTTAAGAAGCTCTCTTTGCTATGAACTCTGTGGTGGCCCGTGGCATAATACTGGCTTGCGGTGCAAAAGGTCTCGTGTCCCAATCCCAGCAGATCGGTATACTTATTTATTTAGGTATATATGGCCTGGCCACGTACATAGGTAGTAGTGGTTTGCAGAAATACAATAATGTCCGTGGCAGCACTACCGTTTTATCTAACAGGTGCCATGAATTACAAAAATGGCTGTTTCGGTACTTGGACAGCGTTAACGGGTATTACGACATCCCGCCGATGTCCTCAGGATATGAAAAAGGGTAAAAAAGTAAAAAGGCGAAGACCGTTCCTTCGGCCGGAAAGGTTATGGCGACTGTCTTTTGGGATTCGCAAGGGATAATCCACATCGACTATCTGGAAAAGGGTAAAACTATTACAAGTGAATATTATTCATCGTTATTGGACCGTTTGAAAACCGAGCTGCAAGAAAAACGCCCGCGATTGGCCCACAAGAAAGTCCTTTTCCATCACGACAACGCACCAGCACATACCTCAGCAGTTGTGGTCGCAAAATTAATGGAAATAGGATTCCAACTCGTTTCACATCCCCCCTATTCTCCAGACTTGACTCCCTCGGACTACTATTTGTAGGGGGGGCAAAGATTTTATTCAAACGAGGAGGTGATTGCAGACACTAATGGATATTTTGCAGACTTGGACAAATCCTATTATTCGGAAGGGATCAACAAACTAGAACATCGTTGGACAAAGTGTATAAGCCTAAAAGGAGACTATGTCGAAAAATAAAAAAGGTTTACCCCAAACACATAAGTAGTTTTTATTTTTGCACGGACTTTTCAAACCAGCCTCGTACAGACAAATGCTGAAGTAATCCCATAAGTGTTCCATACGGAACACTGAAGCGGACAAACACCGTATCTTCAAAGATATAGACCGATCAATTGATGAAAATAGAAGAGTATGTTTTACATGAATTTTCTAAGAGTAAAAAACTTACCCCCTTTAATTATTGAAGAAGAAATTTACTTCATTCTTTTAATGGTTGGTTGGACTTAAAATAACTTCATAGATTTGACTGGGATCCAGTTTCCATGAGATTACTGCGGGGTTCTTTCTAATTCTCTCTCCATCATTAAAACTCTTACTTGAAAATAATCAATAACATTTTTAAAAAATCTCAATTGAATTAATTAAATAATTTAGGATCGGTTTAATAAGAGGAGAATTGACTTAGTCTAGTTTTTATTACTGAATAAATCGCAACTTTTCTATCTGTCCCAAGATCATATTCCTGATTTTTATGTTAATTTCTCTTATAGAATGTGGAGAGATGTTAATGACATAGCTTCGTATGTATTGTGTGCCCTTTTCAAGATTATTTCTATGGACAAAGGTAGGAATTATGTGACTTTTTTATTATTTTTTGTTATCAGACATATGACAAGTTACTAAGAGAGAGGAAATAGTAATTGTACATTTAATATTACATATTCTTTTTGAGGTTGTTGAAATTTAGAAATCCGAAAATTGTGTTATTTTTCATTATTTTAAATTTTAACCGAAATAGTATGTATAACAAAATATTAACACATTCCTCTGCTCATTCTATTGCAATTCGTATCTTACCATAAAGTACCTATTTGTTAAAATATCGGTTCGTAGAGCTGGTACTCATACTTGGCAATTCTTTAATGAGAAAAAATAAAATTTGAGGCTTATTTAAGAATTACCTATTTGCTAAGAAAGTTCTGAGTAAATTACTTTATCGGTTATTTGTTTAGGGCGTTAAGAAGGATGTAAGTAGTTAAAATTACTATATACCCGTTACTGATTTTTAGTGTTCCGTACGGAACACTTATAAGATCACTTCGGTGTCTGTCTGTCTGTCTGTCTGTCTGTCACACCCGATTTTCTCCGAAACTATTTGTCATAGAAACTTGAAATTTGGTAATAATATAGGCATCGATGGCCTCATCAGAGCCATGTAGTTTTAAAAGTTAAATTTTGACTTAAGGGGTTAATTTTGGGGGGTGAAATCGAAAGTGAAAAAAAAAAATTTTTTACTAGGTCATCGAGTGTGGTGTCAAATGAAAGGTTGTGAAAATACGAGTAAAAAATGTATATATAATGTGATACTTGCGCGCACTTTTCTTTCTATTATTTTCAAAAAATCGCGAAAAATCGCTGTCCCGCGCCTTATCTCGAAAAGTACTTATCAAAAAATTTTGAAAAAATCCTGGAATATTCTCCACGGGGGGTAGATTGAACGAAAATTATCACGAGTGCATTACCTTTAATAATTTATCTGGTATATAAAAAAAACAAAAATTTCAAGGTCATTAGATTTCAGTAAAGATTGGAAACAAACTTTGTTCAAAACTCATTTGGGGTGTGTTTTTGTGAAGTCACTGATCATTTTATACCACCGTAACATAAATTTTGACCTAAGGGGTTCGTTTTGAGGGGTGAAATCGGAAGTGAAAAAAAAAATTTTTTACTAGGTCATCGAGTGTGGTGTCAAATGAAAGCTTGTGAAAACACGAGTAAAAAATATATATATATAATGTAATACTTGCGCACACTTTTCTTCGTATTACTTTTAAAAAATCCCCTACCTTATCTCGAAAAGTACTGATCAAAAAATTTTGAAAGAGTTCTGGAATATTCTCCACGGGGTATAGATTGAACGAAAATTATCACGAGTGCATAATTTATTTGGTATATAAAAAAAAAAAAAAAATTTCAAGGTCACAAGTTTTCAGTAAAGATTGGAAACAAACTTTGTTAAAAACTCATTTGGGGTGTGTTTTGTGAAGTCACTGATCATTTTATACCATCCTAACAAAAATTTTTATTTTAAAAACAATCAACGTACGGAACACTAATTGTGCAAGTTCAACTTGCACTTGACCGGTTTTATTTTTTTATTGTAAACGTCTCTGTTTTAATTTTGCTTGCCCTCTTTGCCTCTATTGGCGTGTAAAAAATACGCCTCACATATATGTGTGCGATGCCTTTATTGTTTTCTTTGCTTGTTCCCAAAAAAATGCCCTTTAGATTCGTATATCCCTTACTTCTAGAAACTGGTTATGCCACTAGTTTCATTAAATTAACTTTTATATCTTTACTTCTTCTTCTTCTTCAGCAGCTTTTAACAGTCTAGTCCTGAGCATAAGCCTCTCCAAGTTTCCTCCATTTATCTCAATCACTTGCTCTCTGATACCAGTTTGTGCCTGCTGGCTCTTTGATGTCGTCTATTCATCGTTTTGGAGGTCACCCAATGCTTCTCTTTTGTAATCTTGGCCTCCATTGTATGATACGTTTGTCCGTCTTGTATCATCCTATCACTTTTTAAAGTTATAAAACTATACTTGTTAACTGTATTTAAAAAAATTTATACCACATTATGCACTCATTTAGCACATGTTCGACGTTTGCTAAGGTAAAATATTATTTTGTTTTTACGTAATTAGGTTATTTATTTGCTTTGACGTAAATTTAAAATTCAAAATTTAATTCTTTATAGACTGATCTATGACCTTTGAAAATTATTTTTTTTGTGTCGAAACCTTTGACGATTTTATTTTAATTGTGAAATATGTTTATGAGAAATAATTCAGTACAGTTAATAATAATAATAATAATAATAGGCTATACCTATACTCACATATTCATTTGGTATCATCAAATGGTCACAAACAGACATAGAAAATATTCACATCCTTATGCGATCTCAATTCACCAAATACAGGAAATTACACCCCAACGCATGCAAAGAAAGACTTACCATCGAGAGGAAGGCAGGAGGAAGAGAAATTATAGACATCAGATCATTACACACAAAACAAATACAAGCACTTAGGAAATTCTTTCACAGCAAACAAACCAGCCTCCACAAAGCGACAGTGAAAGCAGACAAAAACTACACACCTCTCGACTTATCCCGGGCAGACCACTCAGCAGACACACACAGTCACACCCAGTTACAACAGGAAAAGATGAAAACGCGGTCAGAAAAAACACTCCACGGAAAACACAGATACCACATAGAACAAGACCACGTAAATAAAAAACAATCATACACCTGGTTGCGGGGGATGGGCAGCTATTCCCGGAAACAGAAGGCTTCTTACTTGCCATCCAGGATAAAGTCATATTAACCAGAAACTACCAAAAGCATATCATCAAAGACCCAACTATTACAGAAGACAGATGCAGAAAATGCCACCAGCAAAAAGAAACGATCGAACACATTACAAGCGGATGTAAAATATTAGCCGGAACGGAATACACAGCCAGACATGACTCAGCGGCAAAAGTAGTTCACCAAGCACTAGCCACAACATACAGGCTCATAGAAAACACAGATCCCTACTACAAATACACACCAACATCCGTATTTGAAAATAAAGATTACAAACTCTACTGGGACATCAGTATCCATACAGATAAAACAGTCTCCGCCAATAGACCCGATATTACTTTTCAGTGCAAAAAAGAAAAAGTCACCTATCTAATTGACATAGCTGTCCCCAACGACACAAACATCCAAACGAAATACACAGAAAAAATTTCCAAATACACAGACCTTGCAACGGAAATAAAAAGGCTATGGAAACAAGAAAAAGTCATCATTGTTCCCCTCATTATATCAGCCACAGGCCTTACACCAACAACATTCACACCACACTTGGTACAATTAGGACTCAACACAAAACATACACAAAAAAAATATTCAGAAGTCAGTGATTTTAAAAACATGTAACATTGTCAGGTCATTCCTTAATAAACAATGGTAATGCGTTTGTGCTGACTTGGTTTGCGCCCGTCAGCCAAACAAGGAACCACATTGACCAAATGTGAGAAAGAAGAACTTTTTTATAATAATAAAATGGTCACAAACAGACATAGAAAATATTCACATCCTTATACGATCTCAATTCACCAAATACAGGAAATTACACCCCAACGCATGCAAAGAAAGACTTACCATCGAGAGGAAGGCAGGAGGAAGAGGAATTACAGACATCAGATCATTACACACAAAACAAAAACAAGCACTTAGGAAATTCTTTCACACCAAGCAAACCAGCCTCCACACAGCGACAGTGAAAGCAGACAAAAACTACACACCTCTCGACTTATCCCGGGCAGACCACTCAGCAGACACACACAGTCACACCCAATTACAACAGGAAAAGATGAAAACGTGGTCAGAGAAAACACTCCACGGAAAACACAGATACCACATAGAACAAGACCACGTAAATAAAAAACAATCATACACCTGGTTACAGGATGGGCAGCTATTTCCTGAAACAGAAGGCTTCTTACTTGCCATCCAGGATAAAGTCATATTAACCAGAAACTACCAAAAGCATATCATCAAAGACCCGACTATTGCAGAGGACAGATGTAGGAAATGCCACCAGCAGAAAGAAACGATCGAACACATAACGAGCGGATGTAGAATATTGGCCGGAACAGAGTACACAGCCAGGCATGATTCAGCTGCCAAAGTAGTTCACCAAGCACTAGCCACAACATACAAACTCATAGAAAACACAGATCCCTACTACAAATACACGCCAACATCCATACTTGAAAATGAAGATTACAAGCTCTACTGGGACATCAGTATCCATACAGATAAAACAGTCTCCGCCAATAGACCCGATATTACTTTTCAGTGCAAAAAAGGAAAAGTCACCTATCTAATTGACATAGCTGTCCCCAACGACACAAACATCCAAACGAAATACACAGAAAAAATTTCCAAATACACAGACCTTGCAACGGAAATAAAAAGGCTATGGAAACAAGAAAAAGTCATCATTGTCCCCCTCATTATATCAGCCACAGGCCTTACACCAATAACATTCACACCACATTTAGTACAATTAGGACTCAACACAAACATACACAAAAACATTCAGAAGTCAGTGATTTTGAAAACATGTAACATTGTCAGGTCATTCCTTAATACATAATGGTAATAGCGTTTGTGCTGACTTGGTTTTGGCCCGTCAGCCAAACATGGAACCACATTGATCGATTGTGAGAAAGAAGAACTTTTTGAAATAAATAATAATAATAATAAGCGAACACATAACGAGCGGATGTAAAATATTGGCCGGAACAGAGTACACAGCCAGGCATGATTCAGCTGCCAAAGTAGTTCACCAAGCACTAGCCACAACATACAAACTCATAGAAAACACAGATCCCTATTACAAATACACGCCAATATCCCTACTTGAAAATAAAGATTACAAGCTCTACTGGGACATCAGTATCCATACAGATAAAACAGTCTCCGCCAATAGACCCGATATTACTTTTCAGTACAAAAAAGAAAAAGTCACCTATCTAATTGACATAGCTGTCCCCAACGACACAAACATCCAAACGAAATATACAGAAAAAATATCCAAATACACAGACCTTGCAACGGAAATAAAAAGGCTATGGAAACAAGAAAAAGTCATCATTGTCCCCCTCATTATGTCAGCCACAGGCCTTACACCAACAACATTCACACCACACTTAGTACAATTAGGACTTAACACAAACATACACAAAAACATTCAGAAGTCAGTGATTTTGAAAACATGTAACATTGTCAGGTCATTCCTTAACACACAATGGTAATGCGTTTGTGCTGACTTGGTTTGCGCCCGTCAGCCAAACATGGAACCACATTGACCAAATGTGAGAAAGAAAAACGAGAACAGTCATAATAATAATATTGCAGAGGACAGATGTAGGAAATGCCACCAGCAGAAAGAAACGATCGAACACATAACGAGCGGATGTAAAATATTGGCCGGAACAGAGTACACAGCCAGGCATGATTTAGCTGCCAAAATAGTTCACCAAGCACTAGCCAGAACATACAAACTCATAGAAAACACAGATCCCTACTACAAATACACGCCAGTATCCATACTTGAAAATGAAGATTACAAGCTCTACTGGGACATCGGTATCCATACAGATAAAACAGTCTCCGCCAATAGACCTGATATTACTTTTCAGTGCAAAAAAGGAAAAGTCACCTATCTAATTGACATAGCTGTCCCCAACGACACAAACATCCAAACGAAATACACAGAAAAAATTTCCAAATACACAGACCTTGCAACGGAAATAAAAAGGCTATGGAGACAAGAAAAAGTCATCATTGTCCCCCTCATTATATCAGCCACAGGCCTTACACCAATAACATTTACACCACATTTAGTACAATTAGGACTCAACACAAATATACACAAAAACATTCAGAAGTCAGTGATTTTGAAAACATGTAACATTGTCAGGTCATTCCTTAATACACAATGGTAATGCGTTTGTGCTGACTTGGTTTGCGCCCGTTAGCCAAACATGGAACCACATTGACCAAATGTGAGAAAGAAAAACAAAAACAAAAAAATAATAATAATAACAAGCACATAATACCACAGTACATAACAGACTTAAGCACGATCGAAGACATTCACACAATAATATATGCAGCAGCAATCACCACTATAACACAAAATAATCAAAAACTCCCGCAACGACAAAGAGACCCCAACAGCAGAAAACCTAAATTTAAATGGCAAATAAGAATAGAAAACAAAATCAACAACATCAGAAGAGATCTGGGACACCTTACCCAGTTTATGAACGTGAACGCATCCAAACGTGTCACACAGGGTGTAGACAAGATCAAATCTAAATCTCTCAACCGAACACTGCCAGAAATCGTTGATACTTTGAAACAAAAACTATCCGTATATGCTGCAAGACTCCGTAGATACAAAGAATCAAACGAGAGGAAAGACACCAACAACCTCTTCCGAAGAAGCGAAAAACAGTTCTACCGAAAAACTATGTACAACGAGCAGACAGTAGTAACTGAACCACCAAACAAACAAGAACTCGCAGATTATTGGAAAACTGTCTGGTCAGAACCCAAACTACATAATAATAACACCCCCTGGATCAAAGCCGAAGAAGATTAACACAAACGTGTGACAGAACAAGAAAATTCCACACTAACTACAGAAGAAATTACAGAAACAATCAAACACACACACACAACTGGAAATGTCCTGGAATAGACAATATACAAAACTTCTGGTACAAACAGTTTACCACCACACACGAAGCACTCACACACCAAATCAACAAAGCCATTCTACAACCATACACATTTCCCACTTTCCTTACACAAGGAATAACATACGTTAAACCCAAAAGCTCAGACACCACAAACCCGTCAAACTACCGACCTATCACCTGTCTTCCAACCCTATACAAGATCATCACAGCCGCAATTTCCAAGAAAATAGAACAACACCTAACAAACAACAATATTATCACAGAAGAGCAGAAGGGATGCAGGAAAAATAGTCGAGGATGCAAAGAGCAGCTGATCATAGATAGCGTGATTATGGGACAAACCAGAAAAGAACACAGAAACTTTCACATCGGTTACATAGACTATAAAAAAGCCTTCGACTCCATACCCCACAGCTGGTTAATCAGAGCCCTAGAAATCTATAAAATCAACCAACACCTCAGGCAATTTCTAGCGCAAATTATGAAAACATGGAAAACCAAAATACGCCTAGAAACACAAACCGAACGCATCCAAACAGAAGAGTACATCAGACGGGGTATATTTCAGGGAGACTCGCTCAGCGCTCTATGGTTTTGCCTCTGTCTCAATCCACTCTCAAATATACTAAACAGAACAGAGCATGGCTTCAATATCAGACACCAAAAAGTGAATCAACATAAAATAAACCACCTCCTATATATGGATGACATAAAACTCTACGCTGCCACAAAAACACAGCTAAAAGAACTGCTCAAAATCACAGAAATATTCACCTTAGATGTCAATATGGAATTTGGTATAAGTAAATGCAAAGTGCTCCACATCAACAAAGGCCAATGGAAGTACCACCATGAGACAGAAACCATCAACAATGAAACACTCGATAACATGTTTGACAAAGAAACATACAAATATCTAGGCTTCCAACAAAGCACCAAACTCAACCATACTCACATCAAAACAGAGCTCAGAACCGAATTCAAGAACAGACTGACGAAACTTTTACAAACAAAACTCAACTCCAAATATCTCACTAAAGCCATCAACACGTTCGCTATACCTATACTCACATATTCATTTGGTATCATCAAATGGTCACAAACAGACTTAGAAAATATTCACATCCTTATACGGTCTCAATTCACCAAATACAGGAAATTACACCCCAATGCATGCAAAGAAAGACTTACCATCGAGAGGAAGGCAGGAGGAAGAGGAATTATAGACATCAGATCATTACACACAAAACAAATACAAGCACTTAGGAAATTCTTTCACACCAAGCAAACCAGCCTCCACACAGCAACAGTCAAAGCAGACAAAAACTATACCCCACTCGACTTATCCCGGGTAGACCACCCAGCAGATACATACAGTCACATCCAATTACCACAGGAAAAGATGAAAACGTGGTCAGAAAAAACACTCCACGGAAAAACACAGATACCACATAGAACAAGACCACGTAAATAAAAAACAATCATACACCTGGTTGCGGGATGGGCAGCTATTCCCGTTAACAGAAGGCTTCTTACTTGCCATCCAGGTTAAAGTCATATTAACCAGAAACTACCAAAAGCATATCATCAAAGACCCAACTATTACAGAAGACAGATGCAGAAAATGCCACCAGCAGAAAGAAACGATCGAACACATAACAAGCGGATGTAAAATATTAGCCGGAACGGAATACACAGACATGACTCAGCGGCAAAAGTAGTTCACCAAGCACTAGCCACAACATACAAGCTCATAGAAAATATAGATCCCTAATACAAATACACACCAACATCCGTACTTGAAAATAAAGATTACAAACTCTACTAGGACATCAGTATCCATACAGATAAAACAGTCTCCGCCAATAGACCCGATATTACTTTTCAGTGCAAAAAAGAAAAAGTCACCTATCTAATTGACACAGCTGTCCCCAATGACACAAACATCCAAACGAAATACACGGAAAAAATTTCCAAATACACAGACCTTGCAACGGAAATAAAAAGGCTATGGAAACAAGAAAAAGTCATCATTGTCCCCCTCATTATATCAGCCACAGGCCTTACACCAACAACATTCACACCACACTTAATACAATTAGGACGCAACACAAACATACACAAAAAAATTCAGAAGACAGTGATTTTGAAAACATGTAACATTGTCAGGTCATTCCTTAATACACAATGGTAATGCGTTTGTGCTGCCTTGGTTTGCTCCCGTCAGCTAAACATGGAACCACATTGACCAAATGTGAGAAAGAAAAACAAAAAAAAATAAACAATTTTATTCAAAGTATGCAATATACAGTGAATAGGACAGAGTGCAGCTAAACAAAGATAAAAGAAAAAAAAACTTAATTTAACTGAAGCAAAATATATGTCCATCTGTCTTGACACTTGCCCCTAGGCAGCAACACATGTACAACCAAATAATACCAAATAATAATAATAATGCACAAGCAAATTATATGATGCACAACCAAATAACAAAAAAAAAACAATCTTATGTCTCTTATAGAAAGCTATGATTTAAGATTAGAAAACTTACATTTTTAGGAATAAGTAAATTCTTCAATTATTCTGCAATAACAAATGCTTTAGGTACTTTTTGAAACATTTGACTGACTTAGATTTCAGAACGTCCGGTAGGTTGTTATAAGTTTTAACTAAACTGTAAGTGAAAGACCTTTCAAATATGCCTGTTTTTTGAAGTGGGGGCGTAAGTAAGCATCTGCTTCTTCTATAACATATATAAAATGTAACGTCTCTCTGTCTGTCTGTCCGTTAGTGCGCTTATCACTGGAGAACCACTTATCCGATTTAAGTACTTTTTTTTAAAAAAACATACATATATTCTCTGACCAGGTTATAGGCTCTATTTTATTACGATAGGTAGCTTAAGGAATGAGCAGTGACGATAATAGTGAATGAAGTCGGAAAAAAAAAAAAAAGTTGTCGCTAGCGCGTTCCCTTGCAATACACAGCCTAAACCATTAAATATGGAACAATATTATGTAGCAGAGAATATCTATAATCTATAATCTATATTATATGTAAAATGCAATGTCTCTCTGTCTGTCTGCCTGGCCATTAGTGTGTTTATCACGCGTCTTTCATACATATATTCTTTGGCCAGGTTATATAATAATAATCTATATCTATAATATACATCAAATGCAACGTCTCTCTGTCTGTCTGTCTGTCCGTTAGTGCGCTTGTCCCTCAAGAACCACTTATCCGATTTAAGTGATTTTTTAAATTCATACATATGTTCTCTGACCAGGTTATAGATATATATTTTATTACATCTATAATATATATAAAAAAATGCAACGTATCTCTGTCTGTCTGTCTGTCTGTCTATCTATCCGTTAATGCGCTTATCACTAGAGTACCACTTATCCGATTTACGTGCCTTTTTTTTAAAACATACATATGTTCTCTGGCCAAGTTATAGGATATATTGTATTGCGTTAGGTAACATAAAGAATAAGCAGTGACGATAATAGTGAATCAAGTCGGAAAAAAGGTTACCGTTAGCGCGTTCTCTTGCAATACACCGCCTAAACCATTAAATATGGACCAATATGATGTTGCAAAAGATATAATATATATATATATATATATATATATATATATATATATATAAAAAATGCAAGGTCTTTCTGTCTGTCTGTCTGTCCGTTAATGCGTTTATCACTTGAGAACGACTTATCCGATTTACGTGTTTTTTTATAAATTTATACATACTCGTATGTTCTATATAATTCGATGTAAGCCTAGATAATGGGAGATAAGGTGAGATAATGGGAGATAAGTATAAATAATGGGAGATAAGGGGAAATAATGGAAGATAAGCAGAGATAAGTCTTGATAATGGGAGTTATGGTAAGATAATGGGAGATAAGGAGAAATAATGGGAGATAAGGAAAAATATTGCGAGATAAGTCGAGATAAGCCTAGATAATGGGAGATAAAGTGAGACAATGGGAGATAAGGAGAAATAATGGAATATAAGGAAAAATAATGGGAGATGAGCAGAGATAAGTCTAGATAATGGAAATTATATAGAGATAATGGGAGATATGGAGAAATAATTGAAGACAAGGGGAAATAATGGCAGATATTTTATTACGTTAGGTAACATAAGGAATTAGCAGTGACGATAATAGTGAATCAAGTTCACGCGAGCTTAGCCGCGGGCATGGCTAGTATATTTATATTATGAACGTCAGTCTTGAACGGAATTTTTTTAAAAAGATACGAAGGTGACTTAGTGTAGATAATTTTATGATACACGGTAAAACAATGCAAATCTCGTCTTGTCTTCATGTCAATCCATTTAGCTTCCTTCAGTTTATAAGTAACTGGATTTTGTTTCTTTATACCGTAGCCACACCGTAAACAATAATTCTGAATCTTTTAAATTCTTTTTGTATCTTTTGCAGTAAACAACATCACAGTGGTTAAATATATATAAAATGATAAAATCGCAAAGCATGAGTTTTAATTGAGTATTTAATAAATGTCTTGAGTTATAAAAGACACCTAAGTAAACCCACTGCCCTCTTAATGCAAGTGTTTTTTAAATCTTAAAATTGAATCCAAACTTAAGCCAAGATTTTTAGCCTCAGCTTTGACAGGTATCCTTTCATTAGAAATATTAACGTCAACTAGTCAAGTGAGTCTCTTTACAACAATTGGTCTACCGAACAACATTGCGACACATTTGTTGGGATTAAGTTTTAAATGATGTTCCTCCGAAACTCTCTGTATAACTTCCAAATCACCATCGAAATCAGTTATGTAGCTAAATCTCTCATTTCATGGTTTTCCAGGTTAAAATACTCGTACTTACCACCAATTTTAAACCAATTTGCTGTTACGAGCAATGAAATATGATGCAAAAAGATTGTCTAAGGGGGGCATATTTTATCAACTTAGGTAGACGATAAGTTTCTATTTAGTTTCCAGGCTATAAGTCTTCTTTTAGTCAATTATTTGTTTACACATATTTCCAGCACTAACAAACAGTAGTCACGATGTCTGGAAGCAAAAATTTGCTTGTATAATGGATTGAACGTAGAAGACATATATACTTCCGTTCCAGTCAAAATAACATTAGGAACCTCCTTTGTATAATATAGATCAGTCAATAAGCTTTAAAAGCGACTCCTATGGAGCATTACTTGAACCAAATATTGAACACCATTTTGAAACTTCATCTATCCTATGAACACACTCTAAACTTCAAGTCGATCTGTCAAGTCATTCATCGTTTATCAGCTGATTAAACTAGACGTGTATGAGTATTTTTTAAAAATGGAAAAAATTGATTATTGTTCAGTGATAAAATTCTTTGTTTTGGAAGGTGCAAAGTTAATGAAAGTATTATAGGAGTCTGCTCTTTCATTTCCAACCATTTACAGATGGACTCTAGAGTTTAAACGTGGTCCTACAAGCGTCAATGATGAACCACGTTCAGGACATCCAAAAACTGCAACAAGTGAAGAAACTGTTGCGCAAGTACAATATATAGTAATAGATGACCATCGATTAATATTGGATGATTTAGCTGGGGCTATAGGCATCTCACATGGATCAGTACATGAGATCTTAACTAATGTTTTGGGTATGTGAAAGCTATTCACAAGATGGGTGCCGTATTTCCTAACATCGGAACAAAAACACACTCGAGAGAAATTTTCTAAACAACATTTGGCTCGTTTCACAAATAATAAAATTGATTTTGTGCATCAATTTCTAACTATGGATAAGACATAGATCTATCAGTATGGTCCTGGACTGCGACAATAAACCGCACAGTGGACTGAGCCCAACTGTTCAGCTCCAAAGCAGCTAAATTGGTGAAAGTCGTCAAAAAAAATTATGGCATCAGTTTTCTAGGATGCGAAAGAAATTTTGTTAATTGATTACTTTCAAACCAGTAAAACAATCACAGGAGTGTTTTATTGAAACCTTTTGGATCAGCTGGATGAGAAAATTCGTGAAAAAAGGCCCGGTTTGCAGAAGAAAAAATCATCTTTCATCATGACAATGCACGTTCTCACCGAGGTGCTTTGGCAACGGCAAAATTGATCGGGATAAAGTACGAATTGTTGGAATATCCGCCCTATTCGCCAGATCTGACTCCGTCTGACTTCCATCTGTTCTCAAACCTCAAAAGATTTCTATGTGGTAAGCGTTTTTCAACAAATGAGGAGGGGATAGCAGTTGGAAAATGTATTGAGCTTAAGGAAGTTTATATTGAATAATAAATGTATTTCATCTTGTTTCATTTCCACTTTCAAACCTTATTGACTGGCCTTTAATATGTGTGATAAGAACTACAATAATTTTTAGTGTTCCGTACGGAACACTTATAAGATAACTTCGGTGTCTGTCCGTCTGTCTGTCCGTCTGTCCGTCTGTCACACCCGATTTTCTCCGAAACTACTTGTCATAGAAAGTTGAAATTTGGTAGCAATATAGGAATTGATGGCCTCATCAGAGCCATGTAGTTTTGAAAATATTAAATTTTGACTTAAGGGGTTAGTTTTGGGCGGGTGTGAAATCGGAAATGAAAAAAAAAAATTTTTTACTGGGTAATCGAATGTGGTGTCAAATGAAAGCTTGTGAAAACACGAGTAAAAAATATATATATATAATGTAATACTTGCGCTCACTTTTCTTTGTATTATTTTTAAAAAATCGCGAAAAAAACCGCTGTCCACCCGCCTTATCTCGGAAAGTACTTATCAAAAAATTTTGAAAAAATTCTGGAATATTCTCCAAGGGGTGTAGATTGAACGAAAATTATCACGAGTGCATTACCTGTAATAATTTATCTGTTATATAAAAAAAACAGAAATTTCAAGGTCATCAATTTTCAGTAAAGATTGGAATAAACTTTGTTGAAAACTTATTTGGGGTGTGTTTTGTGAAGTCACTGATCATTTTATATCACCGTAACATAAATTTTGACTTAAGGGATTCGTTTTGAGGGGTGAAATCGGAAGTGAAAAAAAATTTTTTTTACTAGGTCATCGAGTGTGGTGTCAAATGAAAGCTTGTGAAAACACGAGTAAAAAATATATATATAATGTAATACTTGCGCACACTTTTCTTCGTATTACTTTTAAAAAATCGTGAAAAATCGCTGTCCCCTACCTTATCTCGAAAAGCACTGATCAAAAAATTTTGAAAAAAATCCTGGAATATTCTCCACGGGGTATAGATTGAACGAAAATTATCATTTACCTTTAATAATTTATCTGGTATAGAAAAAAACCAATATTTCATGGTCACCAGTTTTCAGTAAAGATTGGAAACAAACTTTGTTGAAAGCTCATTTGGGGTGTGTTTTGTGAAGTCACTGATCATTTTATACCACCCTAACAAAACTTTTTATTTCAAAAGCAATCAACGTACGGAACACTAATTGTGCAAGTTCAACTTGCACTTGACCGTTTATTTTTTTTTATGAGTCTAGCACACGTGCTGCAGGGAAGTCCCTAAAGTGCTCCAGGAGCGGCATGTGTGCGGAAAAAGCGATTCACGTTATTCTTGAATCGCTGTAAATTGTACTCGGTGGGAAATACAGCGCTGGGCATTCCAAAAGGATGAGGTTCTCCATATAAGAGACTGCTTGAAAAACGTTGTACGCGGAGTAACAAGCTGAACCTCATACGGATGTGAAGCACCAGCGCGACGTATATTTCTAACATGCACCGCTTTGGGAGGAATTAAGCGGGCTACATCCTTCGAACACTTTCCATGAAAATACTTGTAGAACAGACTCAAGTCGCCAACCGTTCTTCGATGTTCCAGCGAATCAAGGTCGCCAGTCAATTCCGGGTCTCCAGTCAGACGGACAGTTTTTTCTTTGAACAGAATCCAACAAATGCAGTGTATGTTTGGGAGCGGAGCCCCAAACGTGGGAGCAGTATTCTATAGTTGGTCGAATTTGAGCTTTGTAAAGAATTAACAGTTGTTGTGGAGTGTAAAGTTTTCTGGTTCGAAATAATATTCCCAACTTCTGAGAAGCTCTCCTTGCTATGCCTGCAACATGTTCATGCCAGTACATATTTGCTCCCAAACTAACGCCCAACAAATTGAGCGGTGATGCTAGGGGAATGGAGTGTCCTGACACAACTATGTCGGGTTCAACAACGTTAACTTTTTAAAAAAAAAAAACTGGCGCCTGGGTTTTTGTAGCGTCAAATTCCACTTGGTTACTGTCACCCCAAGATAGAATTTCTTCCAGGTCTTTGTTGAGTTCAACAACCTCTTGCTGTCTGCGGACATTCGCCTGAGCAGCCGATGTCCGAGCGTTCAAGGTGAATGAAGAGACAAGCGTACTGTCATCTGTAAAGCTGTAAATTGGATTCCCGGTCTTTTGCAGCAGATCGTTAATGTAAATGAGAAAGAGAGTAGGAGACAGTATGGAGCCTTGGGGCACACCGGCGTTGATAGTGAGGGTGTTAGAAAGAAATCCGCCGACCGCCACTTGTAAAGAACGCTCTCTGAGGAAACATGAGAGCCACAAACAGAACTTTTGAGACATACCATAAGAGCGTAACTTAGCCAACAGTCCATCGTGCCAAACACGGTCGAATACCTTGAATATGTCAAGAGCAACCGCTCGAGATTCTCCAGAGTGTTCAATTGCGTTGTTCCAAACATGTGTTACATAAGTCAGAAGATCTCCTGTTGATCTATGTTTACGAAAACCATATTGGTGATCGCTAATAATATTGAATCGTTCAAGATATTTCAGAAGATGCTCATTGATAACCTGTTCCATGACTTTCGATATTATTGAAAGCAGTGCGACTGGTCGGTAGTTATTTGGCAAGGTCTTCTTACCTTTTTTAGGTATCGGCTGAACCGTAGCACATTTCCAGCAGGACGGAAATATTCCCTTTCTGTAGGATAGGTTAAAAAGTCTACAGAAAACTTGCTTCCCATTGCATGGCAAATGCTAAGACTAATGAAACTGCAAAAATATTCCTCGATTTTTTCCCACTTGGTACATTTGTTTTGCTAAAAGTTGTGCAGTATTTTCATGCCACTAACTGGTAGAATACTTCATGCTGAATTAATTTCTTTAATAAAAGAATCCAATAAAAGTTTTACAGTGATTGGTTGGTTAAAAAACAAACAGAGAAGTTTCGCTCAATTGCCATTAGGATAAGAAATTCGGGTTGGTTCATCGATAAGTTCTTCATCGGTAGTATGACAATGACTCCAAGTTTTTGTAGAAATAAAAGTCACCTAGTATTGACAATTGGATGATTAATCTATTAAAAATATACAGAGAATATAATTCAATAGTCAATAATGGTAGGACTCTGAAATGTGTGCAAGGACAGGGTAAACAATTTTGGCGAAATTGTGTCCCCTGTCTAACACTTTTCTTGATTTTT
Source organism: Pachyrhynchus sulphureomaculatus (assembly GCA_019049505.1). NCBI lineage: Eukaryota > Metazoa > Arthropoda > Insecta > Coleoptera > Curculionidae > Pachyrhynchus > Pachyrhynchus sulphureomaculatus. Next base: position 10,272,953 of record CM032456.1, on the reverse strand, counting down.
ATGGGTTCTGTTTTTCGATCTTCCCCATTTTCATATATGAATTTTAGGAGTTTATATCTTGACTCTATTCTGGCGTGAACTAAGAACAGCATAATTGCCTAATTTTCCAGGGAGTCGAAAGCCTTCTTATAAACAATTAAAGTTAGGTGCAGATTAATATTATATTCGGTCGTTTTTTCTATTAAAAGGCAGAGCTTCTGAACAGGAACTTTTGTTCCAAATTCCTTGTGAAAGCCCGCCTGTTTGACAGGTTGGTAGTCATGGAACTTATTCGTTTGTGACAATTTTAGTAAGAAGCTTGTACAAATGCGATAACAAGCTGACGGGACGATAGTTGTTAAAGTTTTCGTTATCGCCTTTCTTGAATAAAAGTATGAGCTACCTATTTTGCGAATGTATAAGTCTTCCTTGTTCTTCAATACGGATTCACGGTTCAGATGAGAATGATTACCTTTGATTATAAATAAATTATTTCTTCATTCTACTTGTATTTTATTTACCGTATAGTTGAAGTTAGCAACCCTCATTAAAAAGACCAACCTCAGACTACAGTGGGAACAACTTATATTAAAATACATTGTATTCAAGATTTATTAAAACTTTTGTTATATAATTGAGTTTTTGTAATTAACTGCCTTTTTTGCAATTATGGTATTAAAGTTGGTAAACTATATACTGCTAGTAAAAAGTTAAAACAAATAAAAGTAACTACTTTCTATATATATATATATATATATATATATATATATATATATATATATATATATATATATATATATTAAAATATATATATATATATATATATATATATATATATATATAATATATATATATATATATATTATATATATATATATATATATATATATATATATATATATATATATATATATATATGTATGTATATATATATATATATATATATATATATATATATATATATATATATATATATATATATATATGTATATATATATATATATATATATATATATATATATATATATATATATATATATATATATATATATATACACTCCTGGACAAAATTAACGCAACAATATATTAAATCATACAAATCTCTATAATGAAATAATTTTAATAATTTTTTATGAACATTGGTTACACTAAAAGTTAGAAAAAAATTATTTGGATATTTTAAAAGTGAATTAGCTACCAAATTTCTCTATAAGTACACAGACCTTGCAACGGAAAAAAAAAGGCTATGGAAACAAGAAAAAGTCATCATTGTCCCCCTCATTATATCAGCCACAGGCCTTACACCAACAACATTCACACCACACTTAGTGCAATTAGGACTCAGCACAAACATAACACAAAAACATTCAGAAGTCAGTGATTTTGAAAACATGTAACATTGTCAGGTCATTCCTTAATACACAATGGTAATGCGTTTCTGCTGACTTGGTTTGCGCCCGTCAGCTAAACATAGAACCACATTGTCCAAATGTGAGAAAGAAAAAACAAAAAAAAATAAACAATTTTATTCAAAGTATGCAATATACAGTGAATAGGACAGAGTGCAGCTAAACAAAGATAAAAGAGAAAAAAAACTTAATTTAACTGAAGGAAAATATATGTCCATCTGTCTTTACACACAACACACTAACACATGTACAACCAAATAATAATAATAATAATAATGCACAACCAAATTATATGATGCACAACCAAATAACAAAAAAAAACAATCTTATGTCAGTTACAGAAAGCTATGATTTAAGATTAGAAAACTTACATTTTTAGGAACAAGTAAATTCTTCAATTATTCTGCAATAACAAATGCTTTAGGTACTTTTTGAAACATTTGTCTGACTTAGATTTCAGAACGTCCGGTAGGTTGTTATAAGTTTTAACTAAACTGTAAGTGAAAGACCTTTCAAATATGCCTGTTTTTTGAAGTGGGGGCGTAAGTAAGCGTCTGCCTCTTCTATAATATATATAAAATGTAACGTCTCTCTGTCTGTCTGTTTGTCTGTCTATCCGTTAGTGCGCTTTTCACTGGAGAACCACTTATCCGATTTAAGTACTTTTTTTTTTTTAAACATACATATGTTCTCTGGCCAGGTTATAGGCTATATCTTATTACGATAGGTAGCATAAGGAATGAGCAGTGACGATAATAGTGAATGAAGTCGGAAAAAAATTTGTCGCTAGCGCAGCCTAAATGCAATACACAGCCTAAACCATTAAATATGGAACAATATTATGTAGCAGAGAATATCCATAATCTATAATCTATATTATATATAAAATACAATGTCTCTCTGTCTGTCTGCCTGGCCATTAGTGCGTTTATCACGCAAAAATCACATATATTCTTTGGTCTAACACTTTTCTTGATTTTTATGGGTTCTGTTTTTCGATCTCTCCCATTTTCATATATGAATTTTAGGAATTTATATCTTAAATCTATTCTGGCATGAACTAAGAACAGCATAATTGCCTAATTTTCCAGGGAGTCGAAAGCCCTCTTATAAACAATTAAAGTTAGGTGCAGATTAATATTATATTCGGTCGCTTTTTCTATTAAAAGGCAGAGCTTCTGAACAGGAACTTTTGTTCCAAATTCCTTGTGAAAGCCCGCCTGTTTGACAGGTTGGTAGTCATGGAAATTATTCGTTTGTGACAATTTTAGTAAGAAGCTTGTACAAATGCGATAACAAGCTGACGGGACGATAGTTGTTAAAGTTTTCGTTATCGCCTTTCTGGAATAAAAAGTATGAGCTACCTATTTTGCGAATGTACAAGTCTTCTTTGTTCTTCAATACGGATTCACGGTTCAGATGAGAATGATTACCTTTGATTATAAATAAATTATTTCTTCATTCTACTTGTATTTTATTTACCGTATAGTTGAAGTTAGCAAACCTCATTAAAAAGACCAACCCCAGACTACAGTGGGAACAACTTATATTAAAATACATTGTGTTCAAGATTTATTAAAACTTTTGTTATAATTGAGTTTTTGTAATTAACTGCCTTTTTTTGCAATTATGGTATTAAAGTTGGTAAACTATATACTGCTAGTAAAAAGTTAAAACAAATAAAAGTAACTACTTTCTATATATACAGTCCCTGGCCAAATTATTAGACGCACTGCAAGATTTCATGTAAAATATTAATTACCGAGTGATATTGTACCGTTTTATTATTTTAAATTGATTTGTTTTTTATTTTTATATTATCCAATCAATTACCTATTTATTTGACATAAATAAAACAGCATTAATTTAGAAAAGCATAAGTTTATTAAGTTTTAAAGAAAAGTGAAATTAATGTTAGTAAAAGTCAATATTTAGTTGAGCCACCTTTAGCCGCTATCAAAGCTTTAATTCTGCGCGGCATGCTATCAATGCAAGATTGTACTGTCTCCTGCATTTGAGGATGATGATTCCACACATGAATAATCTTTTCTAGGAGCTGGGTTTTGTTGGTAATCACATCTTTAGCCACTTCTCTTTTCATCAGCTCCCACACATTTTCAATGGGGTTCATATTAGGGCTATTACCCGGCCAATCCAACAGAGGGATATTTTTTTCTGCCAAAAAAAGCTTTAACAGACCGAGCAGTGTGGCAGGGAGCTCCATCTTGCATGAAAGTGAGTGGTTCCCCATATGGAAACCATTCTCTGAGCTGCGGAATCAACCGATTTTGTAATACTTCTTTGTACTGATCTTGCCTCATTATTCCTTTGACGACGTACAGACGTCCAGTGCCCTTGCCGCTGATGACTGACCAAATCATCACTTTGGTGGGATGTTTAACCGTCGGGACGACACAATCAGGATGAAACTTTTCTCCATGACGACGACGCACATACTGAGCTTTATTCTGCAAAATTTCGAATGTGCTTTCGTCACTGAAGCAGACCTGTCAAAAATAGGAAAAATATATAAACTTCCATGTTTATATTTGCTTTATTTAACTGAAAATGATAATAATGTACCAATTATTGATTAAATTGCTGTATCTTACCGATCTTCAGAAGTCCACATCTTTGTCTTGCCATTTTTTGGCCCACTTCAGGCGCTTTGCTTTCATTGCAGCTGTTAACTTGGGCTTCCTGGCGGGGCGACAGGCCTTAAAATCTAATTCTTTCAATTTTCTTCGAATAGTGCGCTCAGAAGCATTTACGCTAGCATCCTGGAGTTGTGATTTTATTACCTTTGTGGTAGCAAATCTGTTTTCTACACAAATTTTCTTCAAACATCTCTCTGAACGTGGAGTGAAAATTGGTTTTCTACCGCATCTTTTCTTTCTTTTCGGGCTTAATTCCTTCCCTGACTCAATTTTCTTTTTTATGTGTCGTACACTAGCTTCAGAAACCTCCAATCTTCGTGATATTTCTCGGTTTGTCAATGTTTTCGCAATCACAAGGGCCTTCACTTCAGCTTTTTTTACGTGGTGAAAGATCGTCTTTTCTACCCATAATGAAAAAAGTCCAATTACTTTTTTAAAACACTGTGTACAAAATAAACTAATAACTGAGTAGTATAAAACTGTTAAACAAACAATCACAGTCCATAAAGCCACAGAAACACGTCCGTACCTGACTCGATTCCGATCGCGACTGATACAGGTTTGTACTTATTTACGTTCATGTATCACTTTGTCAACACAGTGTTGCTATATGTTAAAAATAAATACAAATATGTAGTCTACAACAATTCTTTTAAATAAAAATCAATAATATTGTAGTTTAAATATACCATTATTGCATAAAAACTCTTAAGAAACATAAAATTACTAAAAAAAAATACAGTGCGTCTAATAATTTGGCCATATATATATATATATATATATATATATATATATATATATATATATATATATATATATATATATATATACACTCCTGGACAAAATTAACGCAACAATATATTAAATCATACAAATCTCTATAATGAAATAATTTTAATAATTTTTTATGTACATTGGTTACACTTAAAGTTAGAAAAAAATTATTTGGATATTTTAAAAGTGAATTAGCTACCAAATTTCTCTATAAGATTCGAATTAAAATTATTTTTAAGACCTAATAACAAAATCGTTGAAATTATGTAATAATGAAAAAAAAAAACTGGGACACTAGTAGCAAAATTAATGGTGTAAACTGGGACACTAGTAGCGTGTGTTGCCTCCTCTACTTCGGATGACAGCGTTTATGCGCCTAAGCATGCTTCTAATTAAATTTTGGATACAATCTTAAGGAATTTGCTCCCATTCTGTGATAACAGCAGTTTCGAGTTTCCTCAGGTTTCTAGGTGCAGGTATATGACGTTTCACATTTTTCTTAAGGTGATCCCATACATGTTCTATCGGATTCAGATCCGGGCTTTTTGGTGGCCATTGCATAATCGGTATATCAACTTGATTAAGATAATCGAGTACCTCCCTAGCCATGTGATGTCGAGCGTTGTCTTGCATAAACAGGAAATTGGGCCCCACAAAATGACCGAAAGGCATCACATGTTCTATTACAATATTCTCAAGAGAGAATTCAGCATTCATGGATCTCGTACGGACAGGAACTAACTCTGTGCGAGCATCAAAGCAGATGCCACCCCAGAACATAACAGAGCCACTGCCAAATGGAATCCTTGCAGAGATATTGCAAGGAGTAAACCTCTCTCCTGGTCTTCGCCATACTCGCTCACGACCATCTGGATGTTTTAGACTAACCCTAGTTTCATCTGTGAAGAAAACTTGTTTCCAGTCATCCACAGACCAGTTTTCGTGATTTCGAGCACAACGTAACCTGACAACTCTGTTCTCTTTAGTAAGCAAGGGCGCAGTAGCTTGTCTCCTACTGTTTAATCCAGCTTCATTTAACCGCCTTCTAACTGTTTTAGAAGAAATTGTGACATTGCGAACAGCTTCGAGTTCGTTTCTTATTATAGAACTAGTGACAGTCCTGTTTCTTAAAGCATATTGTCTTATAAAATGTTCATCTAGGTCGCTAGTGCATGGTTTTCGCCCTTGCCCTAGCCTTCTAGAATAAGTTCCTACTTCATTCAAGCGTCTTACCATACGACTTATTATGGAACGATGTTTGCCTAACAAATTGGCAACATAACTCTGACAATATCCCTCGTCCAATAAAACTGAGGCTCGCACTACCTCGTGTTCAGTTAAATTCCTTGTTCGATTCATTTTTCTAATTCTTCGGGGTCAAAAATAAAAGAGTCTACCACAAAAACGTATTACTTTGAAAAAGGGAACAATTTATAAGCTTACTTTTAAAAAAAATCTATCGCATTATTACAGAAAATTGTTTATCTTCTAAAAAATTCTTTAAAAACTGTAAATCTAAACGAATTGTTTTGATTTCTGTCATGAACAACGAAACAAAATATGCATAGCCTACTATTCAAATACTCGATAAACTTTAAAACTGACATAAGAAAAAGATAAATTAATTTTCAGATTGTTGCGTTAATTTTGTCCAGGAGTTTACAAGGTAAAGATAATTTTTTTGCAAACACAAAGATTTATTTCTCAACATAATCTCCATTGAGCTCAATACGTTTGGTTCAGCGAGATTCCAGATATTTTATTTCTTCAAGAAAATTTGTTTGGAACTGTACGTATTACTCGTATACAGGAAATTTAACCTCTTTATTAGATGAAAATTTCTTCTGCCGAGCCAATTTTTGAGGTTAAGAAACAAAAAAGTCACTCTAGCCCGAATCTGGGGAATAGGGTGATTGTGAAACTATTTCAAAGCCCTGCTACGGCCATTGCAACGGTCGATATGTGAGGAGGCCCATTGTCTTGGTGAAAGAGCACTGTCTTGCGTGCTTCTGCATAAACTCAATATGCAAACGGTCCAATGACGTTGCATAATAAGAGCCAGTCATGATTTTCCCCTTTTCCAAATAGTGAGTCATGATGATACATTGAGGTCCTCAAAAATCAGGTACTTTTTCGGTGCCCTTTGCCTTCGCCAACCCACTATTTGACTGTAGTCTTTTCTCCGCGTGTAATGGTGGATCCACGTCTTATCTACACAAGACGACGCCAGAAATCCTTGAGATTACGCGGCAAGCAGTCTCCCGGAGCTCATTGTGATGATCCTCAACCACGACACCATCAATTTTATCGACCATTTCTTCAAAAGAAACCTCAATTGGAAGTCCTGAACGTACAGCATCTGCAATGCTCGTACGGCCACATTTAAATTCCTTTATCCTATAATAAAAGGTCCGGAGTGCTTGTGCAGAGTCCCCATGGCTTTTCTTCAGTTTCATTTCCGTCTGAATTGCAGTCCACTTTTTTAAATAAAAATGTTTTATCACATCACTTTATTTTTTTTTACGAAACGTATAACACTGATCATTTTCCATAGCTGCCAGCAAACAACTGAGTGTTGCATCTCTTCGAAACTTTGAACACAAGTCTCGAGAGGCTTCTTTCTATAGGCCCTACAAACTACTTTGTTGGATACAACTGTATCCATGTAATCATATATTTTATTGTATGTTTTTATTGTTTAATTTTTAAGCTTGACTAACCAGAAATTTCGTTTAAGTTTTAATCACAAATGGGATTTGAAGTATTATAAGAATTTACATAAATTGTGAATTTTTCGATCTAAATAACTACTTTCACCTATTTTCCTTATCACGATGTTCCTTAGAAACCCTGTTTATTATTATTACGTTAAATATCAAACTCATTCCAAAGGGTCTAGACGGTTAAGATGGTGAAAAATGCCCCCAGCGCTTTTGAAAAACAAAAAATATCCTCATGTAGAACATAAAAAAATATGACTTTCCTGAAATTTTCTGCCCTCTATACATTCCCATAACCTCAAAAATCTATAAAAAAATGATTTTCGGTTTTTTGGCGATATCTCTCAGTTATATTCATCGTAGAAACCTCTTTTTTTTTTAAAAAAAATTTTGGCGCGAAATTCAAATTGTTTTGAGTGTTTTAAATTTTTTAAAATTGAATTAAAAAAAAAACTAGGACTTACTCAGGCCCCAAAAACATATATATTGTGTATTTTATGTCAAACTATGCCTGTGAATTTTTTCAGATTTTTAGAGGTGGGGAAAAATGGTTACAAACGCGAAAAAACCGCTTTTTTTTCGTCGTTTTTCCGCATTTTTACCTACATTTGAGGCACAGAATTTCGTTGTAGATCCTCAGTTGCTTCAAAATTATATATACATATATTATAGGATTTTTTATTGCCTACAACATGCTATTTTTTAAAAAAAATTTTGGTGCGAAATTCAAAATTGTTTTGAGCGTTTTAATTTTTTAAAACTGAATTTAAAAAAAACTAGGACTTACTCAGGCCCAAAAAAAATATATATTGTGTATTTTATGCCAAATTATGCCTGTGAATTTTTTCAGATTTTTAGAGGTGGGGGAAAATGGTTACAAACGCGAAAAACCGCTTTTTTTCGTCGTTTTTCCGCATTTTTACCTACTTTTTGGGCACAGAATTTCGTTGTAGATCCTCAGTTGCTTCAAAATTATATATATATATATATATATATATATATATATATATATATATATTATAGGATTTTTTATTGCTTACAACGTGCTATTTTTTAAAAAAATTTTTGGCGCAAAATTCAAATTGTTTTGAGCGTTTTAAATTTTTAAAATTGAATTTAAAAAAAAACTAGGACTTACTCAGGCCCAAAAAAAAATATATTGTGTAATTTATGTCAAACTATGCCTGTGAATTTTTTCAGATTTTTAGAGGTGGGGGAAAATGGTTACAAACGCGAAAAAAACCGCTTTTTTCGTCGTTTTTCCGCATTTTTACCTACTTTTGGGGCACAGAATTTTGTTGTAGATCCTCAGTTGCTTCAAAATTAATATATATATATATATATATATATATATATATATATATATATATATATATATATATATATATATATATATATATATGGATATTATCGATATTATCGAAATACTATTGAATCATTTTATGAAACATCATATAGAACAAAGATTTTCTATATTTTATTGAACTTGGCAAAAATCCATATTCAACAAATTAAATACACATGTAAGTGTGATTTTTACTTTATGATATAAATATTCTTTTTACTTTAAATTAATAATATTAAGTAAAAATCACACTTACGTGTCTATTTAATTTGTTGAATATGGATTTTTACCAAGTTAACGCTAATTCAATTAAATATAAAAAAATCTTTTTTCTATATGATGTTTTTATAAACAGAAATGTAATTTTCTATAAATTATATATTTGGATGAATTATGAAGTATGACTAATTACTCAAAACAAAAAAAATAACTTAAAAATGTGTTAATCTTGCCTTAATCTTGTCTTAAACTTGCCTTAATCGTGATTTTAAAGGGAAAAAATGGCGCAATATGGTCTTTATATTACATAAAATGATTCAATAGTATTTCGATAATATATATATATATATATATATATATATATATATATCTATATATACATATATGTATATATATATAAATATATATATATATATATATATATATATATATATATATATATATATATATATATATATATATATATATAATTCTGAAGCAACTGAGGATCTACAACGAAATTCTCTGCCCCAAAAAGTAGGTAAAAATGCGGAAAAAAAAAAAAAAAAAAAAAAAAAAAAAAAAAAAAAAAAAAAAAAAAAATAAAAAAAAAAAAAAAAGAAAAAAAATAAAAAAAAAAAAAAGAAAAAAATACGACGAAAAAAGCGGTTTTTCGCGTTTGTAGCCATTTTCCCCCACCTCTAAAAATCTAAAAAAAATCACAGGCATAGTTTGCCATAAAATACACAATTTATATTTTTTTTGAGCCTGAGTAAGTCCTAGTTTTTTTTTTTAATTCAATTTTTAAAAATTTAGAACGCTCAAAAATATTTGAATTTCGCGCCAAAATTTAAAAAAAATAGCATGTTATAGGCAATAAAAAAATCCTACGATTTGAAAAAAAAAGAGGTTTCTACGATGAATAGAACCGTAGATATCGCCAAAAAACCGAAAATCACGTTTTATAGATTTTTGAGGTTATGGGTAGGTCTAAAGGGCTGAAAATTTCAGGAAAGTCATATTTTTTTTATGTTCTACATGAAGATATTTTTTGTTTTCCAAAAGCGCTGGGGGCATTTTTCACCATCTTAACCGCCTAGACCCTTTGTTGAAGTTATTGCAGCAAATATACATGTGCCGACAGTTCTTTAACCTGAACGCTTGGACATTAGCTATCCATGCAAAAACATGATACGGCAAGCAATCGTATAACTAAATAAAGAGCTAGAAGAGATTTTTCTATATTGGCATAATAGTAATCAAGTAGAATTTAAAGCGACAAAAACCCAGGCAGCAGTTTTTTTGAAAAAGTTTGTCCTGGTACACTCCAGTGCTCTAACATTGTCACGCAATTCGCTGGGTATTAACTTGAGAGCAAAAATGTCTTAGTATGATCATGCAGCCGAGCTTTTAAAAGGTTAGGGATATTATTTTATACTAGAAAGCTTTATACCCACCAACAACTTTTATTCTTGTTACTACTCAGTATATATCACCACTACACCAAACACTTTATTTTTGCGCTCGACGCGCGTTCCGCTAACCATGTTAGCTTCATCAGGAGCGATGATTGACTAAAGCTAAACTACAAATTTACCCTATTTATACTTAGCCTAACCCTTGAATTACTCAAGCGGAACTAATGACATAGGCAAGGCCATCATTTTCGGTTAAGTAAGCAGTAGAGGGGACTATAAGGAATAGGCCCTCTGTCTTTATTTAAACTACTTTTACATTTTATGATTTCCATACTTTCGTATGCGATCAACAATCTCCTATCAAATACATTTTTTATTAATCTTAGATTATCTAATGTTACAGTATGATCAGCTTCAAGGGCATGTTCGGCAATGCTAGACTTTTCTGTTCTACTGTATTTTAAGTGTGCTAAATGTTCTTTAAATCGTGTTATAATTGACCTTTTAGTTTGCACAACATACTTTTTGTCACAATCATTAAAACTAATTTAATAAATTCCACTTTTCTCACAATTAGGAATATTATCTTTGGGATTTCCTAAGATATTCCTCAGGTTGTCTGATGACTTATATACTAAGGTGAGGCCTACCTTATTAAATACCTTATTGAGTCCCTTGCTATATTTTGGATTATATGGTATGGAGACATACTTGGTGTTATTTTCTTCGCGTGTAAAAAAGGTGGAATTCTGAATATTAAATCTAAACTTATGTCTATTTATTAGCTTATTTACTAAGTCATCGTCATAACCATTAACTCTAGTTATATTTCTAATACGATTCCTTTCTTTATTAAAGACCAAACGATGAACTAAAAAATGTAATTAGGCTAATTTATGTTGTTTGCAATGAAATGAATCATTAGGAATATATCTCTCTGTTACTGTGTCCTTCCTATAGATATCAAATTCTAATCTATTATTATTTTTAATAATTAAAATATCTAGAAAAGGCAATTGTCCTTTGTTCTCAACTTCGTAAGTGAATTTAATGGAATCATATCGGCTATTTAATTTAGAACACAAATTATCAATATTTACTTTCTTTGTATCAAGAATCGAGAAAATATCATCCACATATCTATACCATACCCTTGGGAAATATTCGAATTCTTGACTGGCTTCGAATTCAAACTTACTCATGAATAAATTGGCTATAAAAGGTAATAAGCAATTACTCATAGCTGTTCTTTCTTTCTTAACATAAAATTGATTGTTATATTGGAAATAATTTTGTTCCATACAAAGTTTAGATAATGTTACGTATTCACGAATAATTTTGTCTTCAAATTCATTCATTCTAAGTAATTCTTCGAGATATTGTAAAGTTTGTGGAATTGGCACACTTGAGAACAAAGAACTAACATCAAAAGAAATTAAGACTTCGCCTTCATTAAGAACTAGATTTTTTGTTTTATTAGTGAATTCTAACGAATTCTTTACTGCGAAAAGTATTTAATGGTAAATTCTCAAGTTCTTTTGATGACCATTTGGATATTAAATATGTGGGTGATCCGACCGATGAAACAAATGGGTCGCATTGCTTTTCCAGGTTTGTGAATTTTGGGTAAGCAATACAATTTTGGTAAGGTCGGATTACTCACATTTAATTTAAATTTTAGCGAATCGGAGGCAAGGTTCTTATATTTTTTTTAAAGAATTTTTAACCTCTGATATCATTCTCGGTAATGGATTTTTTACTACCTTCTCGTAAGGGCCAGATTCGATAAGATTATCTACGCGTTCAAAGTAATCTTTCTTATCCAATATAACAACCTTATTTCCTTTATCCGCTTTTAAGTAGAAGACATCTTTCTTTTTCAATCCTTTAACTACTTTTATGTTTTTTCGTGAATTAGAATTTGTGTTGTTAACCATGTTTTTCGATATTTGATTGCAACATGCTTCCCTAACAAATGACTTACTATTTTCTGGAAGTATACTAATGGAACTTCCAATGTGAGCAACTATTTCTGATAAATTATCTCTAGGAGGGGGTACTGCAAAGTTAAGACCTTTGTTTAAGATGCAAATTTCATTTTCTGTAAAGGATTGAGATGAATGATTTTCTACAATATTTACGAGTTCCTGAGGACTATTCTTCTTCGGTAAGAGCTTTTTTAATTTCTTACTTAGAATAGAGAATTTCTTTTTATATTGAATATCAATAACTAAAAACATTTTCCTCTGGAACTCGCTCCATACTTCATATTCAATATTGTTTAATCCTGAACTATGTTTTTTGAATATGCTGTATGATTCTCCTTCTAATATACTACGTTTTGTGTACAAATTCGCCATTTTTGTTTAGCAAAGAATGAAACTTTTTCTGAAATGTTTGATTTTGGTAAATTAACCTTAATAAAATTAGGAAAAACTTTAAATTTCTTGCAAGACTTTAAAAACCAAATATCTGCACCTACTAATCTAATCTTACTACTGTACTTACGATAAAGGTTTAATTCCGTTGACCGTCAAATATCATTATGGTACATTTAACAGGAAATGAAAGAATGACTTTGTTAATGATGGTTTGGTTACGGAGACCGTAGGAGAACACAGCAAGAGATGTGTGATCTTTTTAGCGCAGAATATCTGAATCGAGAACCTATTACCCAATCCGTAGTTAGCAAAACATTAAAACGATTTAGACAATCAGGTCATGTTAAGGATCGTTTCTAAATCCGGACCTCCAAAAGTTAAAACAAACGATGATAAAAAGTTAGATGTTTTATTGGAAATTACAGAAAATCCCTGTACAGCCACTCGTCAGCTTTACCTAGACCACAACTAAGTAAAGGTACCTTAAGTCGTATATGGAATGAAGAAACATTGCATCCATATAAACTCACTCTATTGCAAGAATTATCTGAAGATGACTACGATAGATGCGTGGAATTTTGCAAGGTCATGATGGAACGAATCAATAATGATCCTAACCTAATTCATAATATTGTTTTTTTTTAACGATGCCACATTTTGTTTTAACAAAAGAGTTAACAGGTATAACTGCCAGTACTGGTCTACTGAGAATTCCCAATGGATAATCGACAATCATTCTCAAAGACCACAAAAGATAAACATGTGGGCAGGGATATGTGGACTTCATATCACTGATCCCTTTTTTATCGATGGAAATCTTACAGGACAACGGTATTTACAGTTACTTCAAGACCAAGTTATTCCAACTTGTGCGGGTCCTTTTCCCGATGAAAATAATTTGAATACCCCTAGCAGGAATCTGTGGTATCAACAGGACGACGCACCTCCTCACTCTGAAATCAATGTTCGTAGATATTTGGACGCGATTATTCCTAATCGATGAATAGGGAGAAGAGGTGCTGTAGAATGGCTTGCAAGAAGTCCGGACCTTACGCCACTCGATTTTTTTTGTGGGGATATTTGAAAACTAAAGTTTACCGAAGTTGACCTGAAACTGTAGAAGATTTACAACAAAGAATTCAATATGAAGTAGTATAGATCACCCTGGATTCTCTGCAAAACTCTGTTCAGTCTGTTTATGACAGATTGGGTCATTGCCTTGCTACTAACGGTAAACATTTTAAGCAATTTTTACCTTAAAAATAAACCAATAAAAATAAGAGATTACGCTTGATATATCCGAGGCATTTGATAGTGTTTGATATGGCAGTTTGTTGACTAAGTTACGCCCATATTCTATCTCTGAAAGGTTGTTCTTACAACTTCACCCCCAATGCTTTATACAGTCTTCTATTGTGAAAGTTCGAGCATCAATTACACATGCAAATATCCGCAGACAGCAGAAACTCAACAAAGATCTGGCAAAAAATTTTATCTTGGGTGGCAGTAATTAAATAGAATTTAACACTGCAAGAACACAGGCGAGGAGGGGGAGGAGTAACAACCTCGGTAAAAAACCAGGGTTCATCTGGCCCGGATGATAGCACCCTATCAGGGCTCCTGCCTAGGATACAGGCGAACCTGCTGCCTTGTAGGAAGACGTTGAACTCGCCAAAGGCTAGAGGAAGAAAACCTTGACCACAAATTGACCGGCCCTCCAGGTTGGGGGTTGAGGCATCGGGCTAACTCCTCGATACTCGGAAAAACGTTACTGTTAAAAAACCTAGTCAACAGCCTCGGAATAAAGAACAAAATACACGAAGACGACAAACGCTACGAAAACGGATAATGAATTTTGCAACATGGAATGTGCAAGGATGGACGAATAAGACCAACGAAGTAATTTTTGAGCTCCAAAAATCAGATGTCTCCCTTGCGGTACTAACAGAGACAAAAAAAAAAGGGACAGGGCTCAGAAAATTTAGGAAGGTATGACCACTTTTACAGCGGTGTACCGAAAGATAAGCGTGCCCAGCAAAGCGTGTCCATCCTGATATCTAAAAAACTCAGAAAATGCATAACATCATGGGAACCAATCAGCGAAAGAATTGTAAAAATGAACTTAACAGCGCAAGGACATAAAGTTACAATCTTTGGAGTATATGCAATAAATGATGACGCCCTAGTAAATCAGAAAAACGAATCCTTTGAGCTACTAAATAGAGAAGTAATAATCTTAGGAGACCTGAACGCTAGAATAGGGAAAAAAGTTCAAGACGAAGTAGTAGGTAGACATGGGGAGGAAATTCTAAATGATAACGGCCAAAGACTAATAACAGTGTGCGAACAAAATGAGTTAAGAATAACTAATGGATTCTACTCACACAAATGGATCCATAAATATACCTGGACTAAGCCATCTAGAAACCAGCGATCCATAATTGATTACCTGATTGTCCGTCAGAAAACAACCCTTAGAATCCACGACGTCAGAGCTTATAGAGGAGCTACTTGCGGTAGTGACCAACATCTCCTAAATGCAAAAATAAGCTTTACTGGTAAAAAGCCACACATGCATACTCAAAAACGTGACGACTATGAAGAGATAGAATTTAGTAAATACAACCTAGAAAGCTTAGACCAAGAAAGTACCAAAAATCTGTACAGAAGGAGACTAGATGAGAAACTACAACCCAGAGACTTTTCGACCACATCAGAGCACCACAACCACATTAAAAACTGTCTACACGAAGCAGCAAAAGAGTCACTAGGATTCAAAGAAGGAGAAAGCCATCTAAAACCTTACTGGTGGGACTCGGATATAGAAGAAAAAATAAAAGAAAAGAACGAGGCACATAAAAGATACTTCAGCATGCGACCAGAAAATAACAAAGAAATGTATAAACAACTTCAAGCTAATGTACGTAGGATGATTACACAAAAGAAAAATGAAACTTGGGAGAGACGCTGTAACAGAGTAAACACGTACATAGGAGGAGCCAAAAGTACAGAAAGTTGGAGACTTATAAAATCACTGCGCCAAAATACCAAAAAGGAAAATATATCGCCCATCACTTTAACAAATTGGAATAAATACTTCAGCTCCTTACTTACGGAAAACCGAGAACTATACAGAGATCCACCTGAGGAAATTGACGCCATAAAAGTGACCGCATCACCGATCCGTATTACAGTCAGAGAAGTAAAAGAGGTGTGCACAAAACTCAAAAACAGAAAAGCTCCTGGACCTGGAAATATACCAGCAGAATTGATAAAATATGGCACACCAAAGTTGTTTGAACATCTAACCAATTTGTTCCAAAAATGCCTCAGCACTGAGCAAATACCACAGGAATGGAAACTATCTTTTCTGACACCCCTACATAAAAAGGGCAACAAAGAGAGCTGCGATAACTATCGAGGTATTGCAGTCATGGGGACAATAAGTAGAATCTACGGAAAAGTGATAAAAGCAAGAATAGAGCGAGAATATGTGGACAGCGAGGCAGAAGAACAAGCCGGGTTCAGAGCAGGAAGATCAACCGTAGACCACCTTTTTTGTCTAACTCAGCTCATAGAAAAGATGACAGCGATGAACAAGGAGTTACAGATTCTCTATGTGGACTTGAAACAAGCTTACGATAGCGTCCCACTTACAAAACTATGGGAATCATCAAAAACAACAAACATAAACTAATTTGATCAGAGCAGTGCAAGATCTATACCAAAATTGCCATATCCGAATAAAAATCGGCAATAAAATATCAAAGGGTTTTTCCCCAAATAAAGGTCTAAAAGAGGGCTGCTGCCTATCACCAAAGCTTTTCAAGATTTTTCTTGAGAAGGTGCGTCTTAGATGGAAACTCAAATGTAAAAATATGGGAATCCCGATCAACGATACTGTTCTCTACACTCTTAGTTTTGCAGATGACCAAATAGTAGTGGCCCAGGAACAAGAAGACTTGGAATATATGACCAGGAAACTTATTGAAGAATACAAAAAATGGGGTCTACAAGTAAATCTATCAAAGACAGAATATATGTGCATAGGGGGTACGCAACAGGATTTGGTGACAGAAGACGGACACAATCTTAAATCATGCAGTAGCTATAAATACTTGGGTCTAAATATAACCAACAACGGAACTCTCGATGACGCCATCAAAGAAAGGAATATTCAGGGCAGGAAAGCTATCAGGTCTCTGAACAGTATTTTATGGGACCAGAAAATAAACAAAGAGAACAAACACCGAATATACAACACAATAGTTAAAAGCATTGTTACATATGGTAGTGAGATATGGCAGTTAAAAGAAAAATCCGTTAAATCCCTAGAGGCCACAGAAATGGACTACTGGAGACGGGCAGCCGGAAGATCTAAGCTGGAAAGAATAAGGAACGAGAGAATTCGTGAAATTATGGGTGTAAAAGAGACCATAGTCGAAGAAATAAGGGTGAAACAACTTAAATGGTATAGACACCGAATGGAGACTGGGTATCGGAAGACGTCGGAGAACGTTGTGAAACCGATATAATAATAATAATAAGAACACAGGCGCGGCAATTTTTTCGAAATTCAAATGTTGAATCAATTTCTTATTATAGAAATTGATTTAAGCCGCTGAATGTTTCAGGTTCTCTGATCAGAGCTACATTCGGCGACTCTGCCATTCGAAAAAATTTATTGTTTTTCTGACGGAGCTGGGTTTCAATATAAAAACAAGTTTAATTTTTCTTCTCTACTCTCGCATGAATCTGAATGTGATGTTGGTGCAGAGTAGCATTTTTTAGCCATTTTCCATGGAAAAGAGGCTTGGGATGGGATTGGTGGATGCGTTAAAAGTGCGGCGAGAACTGCAAGTCTTCAGAAAAATAGTAAAAATCAAATAACATTTCTCAAACGCTTGTTTGATTGGGCAGTTAATTATTTTTAAAATGTAAGCTTTGATTTTTGTCCAAGTGAAGAATGTCAGGCTCACGAAAACGTTTATCAATCGAAGAATCGAATTTTTAAAGCTATATCTAAGACTCGCCAATTGGATGTGTTTATACCGAAAGAATTACTGTGCAAAATATTTTCTCAAGAAGCCGTAACAGTTAATGTTTGAACTAACTTAATATGTATTGTATAATTTTTACTTAATTGTTCATTATATAATAAAGCTAAAAGGTCTTGATATTACTATCGTGATTCCATTGTTAACAATTAATGAATTTTTCGAGAACGTCAGCGTTAGCGGCTCGCGCGATAGAGTCTACGTCAGAAGCCGCGCGTTATCAGAAAAATATTAATAACTTCTTTAATATAAGGTGTTACTAACTTTTTTAAAATTTACTCAGTAGCGTTTTACGCATTAAAATAATGCGATCTCACTTTCGAGTGAAACCGAGAATACGGTTTAATTCGCAATAGTTTAAAAAAAAATGTTTTTAACTTTAACAAATTAAATTTTTACAACGACCGCATGAATTTAACTGAAAAGTATAAACATTTAGTTTCATTTAAAAAAAAAATGAACTCAATTATCTTTATTAGTTTCCGAAATATGAACAAATGAAAAGTTCTATACATAAATATTCAACTAGTAATTATTTGCAAAATAATTAAAGCATTGCAAAAAAAAATTATGGGGTGAAAAGGTACTCTATCGAAAAAATATAGTTATTTTTGAAATCCGAGAAAAAAAATTTTCAGGTGACCCGTTTTACTCTGTTTGACCCCGCTACGACTATACCGGGTGACACAGCCCACATACCTTGTAATTTTTTTATTTTGAAAGAAACATATTTGCATTTTTAGATACAAGAATGGGACATTATTAGGCTTTTTTATTACTTAAGAAATATTTTTAAACTACTTCCAGTTTGAGCGAAAGTAACTGCAATTTTCTTATTTTTAATGGAACCTGTAAATTTTTTTACCAATTTCAATTCGCTTTAAAATTCTCTTTCCAACGATGTATCACAAGTTGACATTTGTTTGACAGGTGACCGCAAAAACTAATTTAAACTCAGACTTAGGCGGCCATGGCGGATATAATAGCAATTGTTTTTGTTTGTTTTATCTCACTTTGGAAAGAATTTAAGACTTTTTGCGAGTCTAAGTGGCTCCTACAAAATTTTATGCTTTACATTCAGTTACAGAATTTTCTCTTTAAATAATGATCAATATCACCGAAATTAAGATAGGAACACATATCTTTTATTTAACCAAGTTGGATTTAATATTATTTTCAAAAAATAAACCGTTTTATTATGCAATAATGTGATATCAACAAGTTCCATTGCGGACTTAGTAGGCTGTGATAAAACAGACGAACCGAAAGTCATGGTTGCTGCGTGTTACCAAAATGGCCATGATTATTGTTTATTTTACGTCAAAAATAATTTTTCGTTAACAAAAATTTATTCAACGGATAAAAAAGTAGCCGACAAGCCGCCGAGTCGCACATGGCAAGATATCTCGATAAGAGGCACCTGCACGACAATTTCTTAAGGGTAGAGTATCAGTTTAGAAGACAACCGATTGAACCTGCTGATGTATTTATTGGAGACGAAGAGTCAGAAATCAATGTATTGGCCATTGTTCAGGTAGATCTTACAATTTCTATAAGATATGTTTAAGAAGAAGCCGGTGTAAATCGTGAAACCGCTCGTCGCATTTTGAGAAAATATTAATTCAGGTCCTACAAATATCAAATAAATCAACATTTATTTCAAACAGATTACCAAAGAAGAATGGATTATTGTAATTGGTTTTTGCAAAGATACCACCTTGATAACCAATTTCATTACAACATTCTATTTTCGGATGAATCTAGATTTACCAATTTCGGTCTATTTAATAGTAACAATACTCGATATTGGTCGAAAATGTGCCTATCAAGAAAAATTCGGCTTTAATGTGTGGTTGGGTATCCTTGGCTCAAGAATTATTGGTCTTATTATATTTGATGATGCGTTAAACTGAGAAAAATATTTGGAATTCATTCAAAATGATGTTGAAGATTTTTTATAAACTTTGCCTTTAAATCGTGGGACATTATTTTCCAGCAGGATGGCGCTCCAGCTCCAGTAGAAATGTAGTAAACTACTTGCATCAAAGATTTGGTGCAAATTGGTTAGATACCAATGAACTTAATAAGTGGCCTGCAAGATCGCCAGATCTTACGCCTCTTGATTTTTTTATATAGAATCATCTAAAAGAAAAAGTTTACAAAAATCCACCAACAGACAGAAATGATTTAGAAATGCGCTTGAGAAGAGCAGTAAATCAAATTACTGAAATTAAGTTGAAGAACGTCATGAGAGTCGCGGTGAGAAAAAACCAAGATTGTGTAGGATTAACAACAGACAGCATTTTGAACATTTGGAATTAATACCTAGCAAATTTATGTATAGTATGTAATAGTTTTACCTATTTATTTTTATCGAGTTACTTAGTTAAAATATTACTTCTTTCTAATATTAGTTAATTATAATTATGTTTGTTGGGTTATTCTTATTATTAAATGTTTTGTTCTGTTAGATGTATGTTGGCAAAAAACCTGTCTTGTGTAACTAGGTTAAATAAAAAATATGTGTTCTTATCTTAATTTCTGTGATATTGATCATTATTTAAAGAGAAAATTCTATAACTAAATGTAAAGCATAAAATTTTATAGGAGCCACTTAGACTCGCGAAAATGGCACGATAAGAGGATAGTCTTAAATTCTTTCCACAGTGAGATAAAACGAACAAGAACAATTGCTAGTATATCCGCCATGGCCGCCCAAGTCTAAGAGTTTAAATCAGTTTTTGCCGGTCACCTGTCAAACAAATGTCAACTTGTGATTTATCGTCGGAAAGAGAATTTCAAAGCAAATTGAAATGGATAAAAAAATATACAGCTTCCATTAAAAATAAGAAAGTTGCAGTCATTTCCGGTCAAACAGGAAGTAGTTAAAAATATTTCTTTAGTGATAAAAAAAGTCTAATAAATAAAGAAATATTCTTTTTGGTAAATGGATTGTCATAAAATTAAAGTATCTTATAATTATAATCACTATGAATGCCTCTAAACGTCCACAGATGAGTCATTTAAAAAAAAAAAAGTTATTTTATGCACTGAGGATAATATTAACATCTAGGTGAAAAAAATCAATTAAAGAATGATGTGTTGATTTACAAATATCATTGTATGTAAAGTAGTAAGTAAAATAAAATCTATATAAATGAAGTTTTCTATTTTTTTTTTGTTGTTGTGTTTGTTTTTGTTGATTTTATTTAATAGTTTAGTAGTACTTATACCATATAATGGAAATCCTGCAAGTAAATGACATTTCGAATAGCGATTATTCAACATGGAAGTATATTTTTACTGATTTGGCAGGTTAGTGATATTATTACTCTCTCAGCTGTGGGAAGTATTTTATTTCTGAAAAAATCGCTCTATAAAATTTTTTGCAGCTCTTTACGTTGCAGGATTTCTCAATGACCAAAAATTTAGTTACAAACGAGACATCTGATGTAGGAAAGAAAAAACAATAACGATTTAAGGGTGGGTGGAAAAGAGTGAGAATTAAAAATATTTGTAAATTAGTAGCAGTAGAGTAATTTTTTTGAATTTAACCTTTTGTTTTAGTTAAAAAAATAAGATAACCTTAAGATTAATTATTAATCAAGTCACATAAACTGTATACGAAGATAGTAGGAGGGGTTAGATTTTGATATATCTCGTTATATTTCATTTTGCCAGATCTCTTGGGGATGGATGACTTTGAAAACATTGTAATTTGGTATTTTCAATTAGTGTTAATAGTTTTTTAATAAGAATTTACCCCAAAACAACGAGTCTTAATTTTTTTGTTAATTCCAGATCTACAAAACGTTTTATAAAAATTTTTCTGGATAATTAAGTTTAGTTAATTAATATTTTTTTAGTTTTAAAAATATTGTTTTCTATATAAATAATTTTAGGTCTTCAATAAAAACTTTCAACTAAATCATTTTTAACCATCGCAGGGTAGTTTGAATTAAAATTAGAGTAATACATTATTGGGTTATTTTATTTGAATGTTTAGAAAATCAAATTTATTATTTTCATTCTTTTTTTGTGGAAATTTTATTGTTGGCTGCTAGCTATTAATATATTCTAGGAAAATATATTGATCAATTTCGTTGGGAGGGCAAATAGCAACAATATAACACGTAGGCTGAAAAGTTTTTGGTCTGGCAACTTAAAACATTTTTTTTTGGTAAAAAATTCGACTTTATTCACCAGCATAGTCTCCTCCAAGAGCAATACAATCAGTCCAACGCTTTTCTAACATTTCTATATCTTTCTTGTAGAAGGATTTGTTTTTGCTTTCAAAACAAGCCTCAGTTTCGGCAATAACTTCCTCGTTAGGAACGAAATCTGACGATGAGGAAGCAATTCGAATTTCAATTCATACAATTTCGCGATCGTAACTAAATCAAATAAATAAATTAAGTTCAGTAAAATAAATTAAATAAATAAATTAAATTCAGTAAAATAAATTAAAAAAAAAAATTAAATTCAGTAAAATAAATTTAATAAATAAATTAAAATCAGTTAAATAAATTAAATAAATAAATTTAATTCAGTAAAATAAATTAAATAAATAAATTAAATTCAGAAAAATTAATTAAATAAATAAATTAAATTCAGTAAGGTAAATTAAATAAATAAATTAAATTCATTAAAATAAATTACATAAATAAATTAAACTCAGTAAAATAAATTAAATAAATAAATTAAATTCAGTAAAATAAATTAAATAAATAAATTAAATTCGGTACATTGTGTTGTTGTTGAAAGAGCACTTTTTTTCTTGTTCATTTGTTGCCGTTTCTTTGCGATTTCTGCCTTCAAACGCACCAATAACTTTTTATAATATTCGCTATTGGGTGGTTTTTCCCTTCTCAGCATAGTCGATGAAGATTATTCCATGCGCATCCCGAAATATAGAGGCCAAAACCTTCCCAGCCGACTGTTGTGTGTCTGGTCGCTTCGCTTTCACCGGCTGCGGTCCACTCAGCTGACTGCCTATTTGATTGCGGTGTGTAGTGATGGAGCCATGTTTCATCCATTGCCACATACCACATGAAAAATCCTTTTTGTTACAGTTAAACCGGTCCAAACAGCCCTCAGAATCATCAACATGTTGTTGTTTTTTGGTCCCCTGTGGGCAAACGTGGTATCCATTTCGAATAGAGCTTTCTCATGCCCAAATGTTCATGCAAAACATAACCAGCACGTTTCGTTGATATCTTTGGGCTGTCAGCTATTTCACGCAATTTCACTTTAAGGTCATCCAAAACAATTATGAGGATATATGTAGGTCAATCATCCTTTCTAAGCTGAACTATGGTGACTTTATTTATGACGCATCCAGTTCGTCTCTAAAAAGATCACTGGAGGTCATTCAAAAACCATGCATTAAGATTGTCCACGGGAGCATAAAGAACAACTCCAGTTCCTAGCTTACAAGTAATTGCATCAATATTACCTCTATCCTTACAAAGTCAATTTTCCCTGATACGTTTCTACTCCACTTCACTTTTCAGAACTCATGCAGCAAGATCACTAGACCTACAAAATATCTCACAAAAACCTAATACAATACAATCTAGAATTAAAACTTTTCTTTCTACTCAAGACACTAAATTTGACACCCCTGTCACATCAAAATATTTAATATTCCCACCATGGACAAACAATTCACTTAAAATTGATCTCAGTCTCACTAAATACAAAAAGGATTCTACCTCACCAATAATATTAAAATCATTATTCATTCAAACAATACAGGAAAAATATAAAAATTTTACTCAATATTACACCGATGGATCTAAATCCAAATTGGGAACGGGTGCAGCGGTAATTTCTCCTATATCCAATTCAAAATACAAATTAAAACAACATAACATCGATCTTTACAGCTGAACTGTTAGCCATAAGAGAAGCCATCAGATCAGCAATATCCAACAAAAATAAAAATATTTTAATCATTTCAGATTCACTCAGTTCTCTACAATCCATTAATGCATCTAAAACGTCTATACCCTTAATCCTGGACATAATGAACCTCGTACAAATATACAATGTCCGCTTAATACAAATTGTGTTTCTTTGGACTCCCAGCCATGTCAACATAAAAGGGAATGACTTAGCGGATACAAATGCAAAATCAGCAATCACATCAGGGAAAATCGAAAAAAAAATTCTATCATCATCAGATCTAATCTCTCATTTTCATAAATCCATAAAAAATATGGGATCTACAAGATGAGAATAAACTTTGAGAATCGAAATTAAATGTATACCCACCCTTGCATCTTCGGAACTTGAGCAGAAGAGAAAATGTCATATGGAGGAGAATAGCTACGGGACATACAGCTCTTACTCATGCTTATCTTCTCAAAAATGACCCGATACCCACCTGTCAAATACATCGCACAACACTTACAATAAAGCATATTTTGTCTCAAGGTTATACTCACATTAGATCTAAATAAAATCTACGAAGACCACTAAATGAAATTCTGATACCAAATAAAGAAAACGTACAATCTCTAATAAAATTCCTGAAAGAAGCAGATATTTATACTAAGATATAATCTAATACAGGCGCCAAATGACCACAGTTGTCGACGGGCCTTACATTTAAACATCATCATCATCATCAAATTCAGCATACCAGTAAATGAAGAGTGATTTTCCTGGTTCAGGTACCCGTGTTTGAAGACAGTTGGCGTTGCTAAGGCAAGGTGATATTACCATCGTGTGCTGTCATCTGATAGATGACACCAAAAAAAATTTGACACTATTTCATGTTAGTTTACATTTGGCAGCTATTTCAGTAAGTAGTGTAACGTGTTTGTCGCTAAGATGGAAAAAGTACAGTATCACTCAGTAATTCGCCTTTTGTTTTGGATGCTGTTTATGAGGACCCTTCGCCATCGATGACAGCAGTCAGATATTGGTGCAACGAATTTAAACGTGGTCGAACATCCGCTCTTGATGAGGATTGCCCGAGACGCCCATCAAATGTGGTTACCGAGGAAATCATTGAAAAAGTCGACGACGTGATTCTCGCAAAGGGCATCCCACTCACTGACTTCTTAGAAAAAGGGAAAAACACTTTGACAAAAAACGAAGGAAACACGGTTAGAGAAGAAGAAATTGCTGTTTCACCACGACAATACTCTAGCACATTCATCCGGGGTTGTCGCCGCCAAACTGCATGAATTACGTTATGAACTGCTGCCGCTCCTCCCGTATTTGCCCGACCTGACTTACTGCGGTTTCTTCTTGTTCTCAAACATGAAGAAATGACTCGCAGGAAAAAATTTAGCTCAAATGATGAGTGATTTTCCAGGGGCAGAGTTCCCGTAACACTTATCAAGCCATTGCTCCGCTTGAACGATATTTTCCATCAAAAAAACAGTGTTCAATTAACACACGAAATTTTAATACTTTTATTTGCAAAGAAAATATTTTGTGAATACTTTGACCAATTATTTTGTATGGATGTACTTTATTGGATTAATCTTTTATTTCTGCTTCTGTGTTCCTCTCTCTCTCTCTCTCTTCCTCTATATATATATATAGATATATATATATATATATATATATATATATATATATATATATATATATATATTTATATACATATATATATATATATATATATATATATATATATATATATATATATATATATAAATATATATATATATATATATATATATATATATATATATATATATATAAGTGGTAATGGGGGCTAATATTTCTGCTACCCTTGCCCAACTGGCATTGGAATATTTGGAGGAAAGTGTTATTGATAGCTTAAGCAACAAACCTATTTTCTTCAAAAGATACGTAGATGATTGCATTCTAGCACTACAAGAAGACCAAATAGAAAACACAGTTAAAGCCTTCAACCAATTCAACAAAAAATTACAATTCACTATCGAAACAGAACAAAACAACGCCATAAACTTCCTAGATCTAACTCTAATAAGAGAAAAAAAACAAAATAAATAGCAAATGATACACAACACCAACAAGTTCTGGAAAATATCTAAACTACCATTCACACCATCCTTTAAATTTTAAGAAAAATACCGTCATAAATTTAACTGACAGAGGCTTAAAACTAACAAGTCCTAAATATAGAGCAGAAATAATAGAAAAAATAAAAACTACCTTAACCAACAACAATTATCCGGTTAAGCTAATTAACAAAATTTTAAAAACCAGAATTCACAAAAAGATAGATAAACAACCAAAACAAAGAACAGCTACAACATACATATCCATGCCATATATTCAAGGACTTTCAGAAAAAATTACAGCAGTCCTCAAAAAACATAATTTAACTGTTTGCCACAAAACGCATAACTCATTAAAACACCTTTTTACCCCCTAAAATCCAAAACACCCCTACTGAAACAATCAAACCTGATATATTCTATTCCATGTCAAAACTGCAACGGCTGTTATATCGGCATGACTAAACATCTAGAAACTAGACTGAATGGCCATAAGTATGATAAGAATAACCCAACAGCTCTATCAAAACACGTTAAACAAACCAAACACTCGTTCGATTTTAAAAATACAAAAATCTTAAAAAAAGAGTCAAATTATTTTAAAAGATCAATCCATCAAATGATCTGTATTAATAAAGAGAAAAACAATATAAACGACAAAAGCGACGTTAGGGGTCTGAGTCATATTTATTTCGGACTCTTCTCATAATAACTCAATAGCAGATAATAAATAAAAACACATAACCAAACCAAAGGATGACTTTCGTTCCCTATACAAATCTAAAGTTATTTTAAAAAATGTGACCGTCTTAGTAACACCTTTTAAAGAATGTTAAGTGTGTTTTCGTTTCAACCCACAAATGTAAGTTTTTATATATATTTTTGTGTGTATTTTTATTATCTTCACCTTCTACATTGTATTATAAGTTTAAGAATTTTATATAATCATAATTAAAAAAAAAAATTGTGCGTCCTATTGAATATCCAAAACAGAAAATTTAAATTTTTAGATGAACTGAAGAAGCCTAAAAATCAGGCGAAACGTTTTCAATAAATTCTAACTAGAACGTGATGTAATTTCTCTATCCTTAAAACAAAAGAACCATAAAGCCCAAGAAATTGAATATATATATATATATATATATATATATATATATATATATATATATATATATATATATATATATATATATAACAGGTACACAAGTATGAAATGCGGATTTCAGACAACAGATGGTGCACTAATGCAGTTTGTGCTATAAAGATTTGACACTGCACCATTTTGTTGTGTCATCAACAAATGTCAGACGCGCACGAGTGATAAATTGGAAAAGTGTGTGCATAGTGTTGTGTTGTTGTGTTCAATATGTCGAAATTTATACCGAACAAAGAGCATTCGCGGACAGCTTTAATTTTTTGTTTTCATTTGAAGAAAACTGCTGTTGAATCATACCCATTATTTCGAGAAGCTTATAGTGAACAAGCTCCATCGCAAGATACGTGTGAACGATGGTTTCGGCGTTTCAAAAGTGGTGACTTCGATGTTGCAGACAAGGAGGGTGGAAAACCGCCAAAAAAATACGAAGATGTGGAATTGCAAGCATTATTGGACGAAGATGATTCGCAAACACAAAAACAACTCGCCGAGCAATGGGGCGTTAGTTAATAAGCTTTTCAATCGGCTACGAGAGATGGGAAAGATTCAGAAGACCGGTAGATGGGTACCACATGAGTTGAGCGACAGGCAAATGGAAAAGCCCAAAAACACGTGTGACATTTTGCTCGCTCGGTACAAAAGGAAGTCGTTTTGGCATCGTATAATTACAGGGGTTGAAAAGTGGATTTATTTTGAGAATTCCAAGCGCAAAAAATCATGGGTAGACCCAGGCGCACCATCCACATCGACCGCAAGACCGAATCGCTTTGGCAGAAAGACTATGCTCTGTGTTTGGTGGGACCAGAGGGGCGTGGTCTATTATGAGCTATTAAAACCTGGGGAAACGGTTAAACGTTACCAACAACAGCTGGCCGATTTGAACCGTTGGCTGCTTGAAAAAAGGCCAGAATACCGAAAGAGGCAACACAAAGTCATTTTTCATCATGTCAATGCTCCATCACATACGGCAAAACCAGTTTGCGACACGTTGGAAGCATTCAGCTGGGAAGTTCTACCCCATGCGGCTTACTCACCAGACTTGGCTCCTTCCGATTACCACTTGTTTGCATCGATGGGTCTCGCACTTGCTAAGCAACGCTTTGGTTTGTACGAAGATGTGAAAAAATGGCTCGATGAATGGTTCGCAGCAAAAGGGGAAGGTTTTTCCTGGTGTGGTATTCACAAATTGCCCGAAAGATGGGAAAAATGTATAACAAGCGATGGAACATACTTTGAAAAAAGCACTTTTTATCATTCTTCAGAATTTAACATGTTTTTTTTAGAAAAAAAAAATCCGCATTTCATACTTGTACACCTGGTATATGTATTTATAACGAAGTAAGTTCTAAATTTGCTACTTCAATTTACAAAGAAAATATTTTGTAATTATTTTGACCAGCTATTTTGCATAGATATACTTTATTGACAGACAATATTTGATAGATATAAATTCAGAACCAAATACACTTCTGTATATATATATATATATATATATATATATATATATATATATATATATATATATATATATATATATATATATATTGTTGGTATTTTCTTGGTTTTTGGTCTATTAATGAATGAAGATTGGTTAAGTATTTGTTTATTTACTAACGTTTCGACCTTCTTAATGGATCTTCATCAGAGTTGAAATATCCTGAACAAAACATTTAGATGTTAAATATTTAAAATTACAGCACGTTTATAATATAAACTTATCACAAACGTAAACTCTTAAACCTCCGCATATCATACACACAACTGTATTAAAATTATAATTTGATTTTATTTTATTTATCACATTTTTATATCAAGTGACCCGTCTAAGGTGTTCACAACACTGACTGGTATAGTTTTAGGATGCTTTTTATGTCTCTTTTATCGTTTATTGCATTCCTGTTTTTTTGGATTTCAACAGATTCCAGTATTTCTCTTTTTTTATATTATTTTCGGTACCAATGATTTTTGTTTGTTCTTTTTTTTACATTATTACTAAGTGTAGTCACATTTGTCTTATCATTCTTGTGCCCCTTAAGTCTATTTTCTAAATACTGGGATGTTTGACCGATATACACTCCCTCGCAATTATTGCACGGAATTTCATAAACTACATTATTTTTTGGAATTTCCGCTTTTAATTTTGAAAAATGATTGGCTATTAATTTATATGCCTTGTAACATATATTTGCGTTATATTTTTAAATAATTTTTTATCTGTTGGGAAAAACCGTTAATGAATGGAATATATATATATATATATAAATGTATGTATATATGTATATATATATATATATATATATATATATATATATATATATATATATATATATATATATATATATTGTAACCTGTGAACTTGCCCTCAGGCACTTTGAGGCGCACTTCTTGCAGCCCCTTTTTAATTTCTGAGAATGAATTGAGTGAATAATGATTTTAAAAGAACTAAAGAAATTAAACAAACACTAGCTCAGTTTTTCTTGGTAGAGTAATATGGGTAAGAGATAATTTTTGTACGTCTTTTTGGAATTATTTTCTGTTGTTAAAAAACTTTAGTTGTACTATTTTTTTGGGCACCACTCATTTTAAAATAGAAAGGATCTAACTTCAGCTAAAAAAATGAAAAAACACTGAAGTGTTATACAGTTGTTAATAAAAAGAATTAGTTTGGTACAACCCTTCTTATCCTGAAAAGAAAGATAGGTGTACAGTGAAACACTAGCTTTAATCAACAAAAAGAAAATTTATTAATGATTTAAATTAAAAGTTCTAATCCTTGCAGTTCAAGAATAACAAAAATTTTAGCCTAAAAAGTAGTTATTACTAAGTAGAGTTCCTAAATCAGACATTTTACTTCTAAAACTTTACTACACCCGAAATCGAAGAGTCGTGATATTCACTTCACGATTTATCAGTTCAAATTGATGTTAAAATACACTTATTTGCGGGAAATAGATCTACTGATGTATGTTCTGGTGACTTACGGTTTTCCTACAGGCTTCTAGGCCTTAAATTGAACACAAAACCGCTTTCACACATTTCATCACTAATTTACCAGTATGGCTTCACAATGAGAAGAGCCTACTTCGGCTACTCCATGTAAAAAAAAACACACAAAGCCCACTACGGCTTTACGTTAAAAAACTCGTGCTTAACTTGGCTCTCGAAAATATTGTCAGAAGCCTCTACTGCGGCTTGATGGACAAAAGCCTTCTCGGCGGCTAGATGGAAAAAACCTTCTCGGCGGCTAGTTGGAAAAAAGCCTTCTCGGCGGCTCGATGGAAAAAGCCTTTTCGGCGGCTAGATGGAAAAAGCCATGATCTGCTTTCTGCAGACCCTTAAATAAGCCGTGAGAACTCTGTCTCTAAAATGGCCTACTTCCGGGAAACAAACATTTCACCAATCGCGGCGTACCACGAATTCGATAGATTCGGTCGGAAACCCGCACTGCACACTGTACCACGAGCGGCTAGAAAATTCTGCGAAATACACTGCTCGATACAAAGATGAAAAGAAGTACAATATAAAGCGAAAAATCAGTAACATTACATGCTCTTAAAATCTAGGAAAAAATGAATGTTACAATATATATATTGTATATTGCTTTTAGCTATTGGTCTTTGATGTTTTAATGAGTTATAGAATTTTTATAAACGCTTTTTGAAAATTTTATTAATTAGATTGCTAGTGTATCTATTTAATATCAAGGCATTTTTTTGTCTTATTTGTGGCATTTTTTTTCGAAATTTCATGTCTGAAAGGCTTACTGCTCTGTTTGCCAGCTCTATGGTTGATAGGGTGATTTGATTCAAAATTTATATATCGCAAACTACATGTTTTTTTGGTGTACCATTCTATCTTGATATTCTCCCCTTTCTGGTACAAGGTCATATCCAAAAAATTGATTTTACTATTAATTTCCTTTTTACAGGTGAATTGTAATTTTTCGTGGTATTGATTAAATTTTTTTAATACATATGCGATTTGCTTTTCGGAGACTGCTGTTATGCAATCATCTACGTATCTATAGAAAAAACGGAATTTGAAATTCAAATTGAGATAAAACAGTAGATTCTAGGATTTCCATTACAAGTTGAGCTACCATGCTAGATATGGATGCTCCCATGGCACATGCTTCAGTTTGTTTATATACATTGTTCTCGTAGATAAAATAGGTTGAATTTAATGTTTGTTCGATTACATCGACCCATTTCTTCTAAAGGAATATCAGTGTATTTCTTAACTTCTATCCATTTTTTTCTTATTATTTTTTGTGGCCAAGGCAATTGGTATGTGCGCGTATAACGATATGACGTCAATATATATATATATATATATATATATATATATATATATATATATATATGTATGTATATTTATAGTAATAATTTTTTCTTGGCTTTAAGGTTATGTGAATTAAAACTTCAATTTACATGTATGTTTACGTTTCGATCAACCTAGTGATCTTTTTCAAAACATTTAATTTCATTAATACAACCGGTACCAATGTCCATATCTATCGGATACCCTGAAAAACCAAACCATGATTACCCAGCAATAACAACGGTATAATTTGGCTTACCTTGGGATGTAGACTTTGAAAGATTTTTATTTTCTTGTCAATAATCAAAACATTACAAGAGTCATATACACAAACACACTTTTTACATTTTAAAACTCTACACATACTTAAAAATTATTAAAACGGTGTTACTTTATCATTATACTTTAGAGAACTGAAAAATATATTCGATTCAAATTGTTAATTTCTTTTTTGTCGTTTATGGAATTTTGGTTTTTGTGGATAAGGATGAATTCTAAGATTTCTCTTTTTTTAGTATGATTTTCGGTACTTAAGATTTTTGTGCTAAGATTTTTGTGCTTTCGTAATTAAATGTATGTTTTTTTCTTTTTCATGTTTATTTAATGAAGTTACGTTATTTTTACCGTACTTGTGGACTTTGATACGGTTTTCCAAATATTGACTGGTTTGACCAATGTATATTCCACTACAATCATTACATGGGATTTCATAAACAATGTTACTTTTTTGTTTTTTGGTGTTGGTGCTTTTAATTTTGAAAAGTTGTTCCTCAGGAGGTTATAGAATTTATGAGCGATGTTGAAATTGTGTCTTTTGAAAAGTTTTTCAATTTGATGTGAGAATTCATTTAGTAAACAACAACAAAAACAGTAAAACAATATATTTTTTAGTGTCCTGTTTGTGGTTTACTCTTTTGGTAGAATTGTAAAATTTATGAATGCGCTTTTTAAAAATCTTTTTAATTAGAGGTAACGGGTATTTGTTTAACATTAAAGCGTTTTTTTTGGCTTTGTTTATTGCGTCTTCTCAATATAATATATAAACAAAGCCAAAAACGGTTTAATGTTAAACAAATACCCGTTACCTCTAATCAAAAAGATTTTTAAAAAGCGCATTCATAAATTTTACAATTCTACCGAAACAGTAAACCACAAACAGAAGGACACCAAAAAATATATATCTAAATGAATTCTCACATCAAATTGAAAAACTTTTCAAAAGATACAATTTCAACATCGCTCATAAATCCTATAACTTCCTGGGTAACAACTTTTCAAAATTAAAAGCACCAACACCAAAAAACAAAAAAAGTAAAATTGTTTTCGAAATCCCATGTAATGATTGTATTGGAATATATGTACATTGGACAAACCAGTCGATATTTGGAAAACCATATAAAAGGACACAAGTATGATAAAAATAACGTAACTTCATTAAATAAACATGAAAAAGAAAAAA
Organism: Pachyrhynchus sulphureomaculatus; assembly: GCA_019049505.1. Lineage (NCBI taxonomy): Eukaryota > Metazoa > Arthropoda > Insecta > Coleoptera > Curculionidae > Pachyrhynchus > Pachyrhynchus sulphureomaculatus. The sequence continues at coordinate 10,240,074 of CM032456.1, read as the reverse complement.
AAACATACATTTAATTACGAAAGCAAAAAAATCTTAAGTACCGAAAATCATACTAAAAAAAGAGAAATCTTAGAATCCATCCTTATCCACAAAAACCAAAATTCCATAAACGACAAAAAAGAAATTAACAATTTGAATCGAATATATTTTTCAGTTCTCTAAAGTATAATGATAAAGTAACATCGTTTTAATAATTTTTAAATATGTGTAGAGTTTTAAAATGTAAAAAGTGTGTTTGTGTATATGACTCTTGTAATGTTTTGATTATTGGCAAGAAAATAAAAATCTTTCAAAGTCTACATCTCAAGGTAAGCCAAATTACAACATTGTTATTGCTGGGTAATCATGGTTTGGTTTTTCAGGGTACCCGATACATATGGACACTGGTACCGGTTGTATTAATGAAATTAATATTTTGAAAAAGATCACTAGGTTGATCGAAACGTAAACATACATGTAAATTGAACGGTGTCCTCTCCTCTTGCTTTTTTAAATTAAAAATATAATTAAATGATAGGTATAGTCTTGTACATTTATAGAAGAAAATATTTCTTTAAAACCAATATTATTCATCGAATTGTAAGCAAATGAATTTTAGTGCAGCCTTTAATTAAATAAAACCGGTCAAGTGCAAGTTGAACCTACACAATTAGTGTTCTGTACGTTGATTGTTTTTAAAATAAAAATTTTTGTTAGGATGGTATAAAATGATCAGTGACTTCACAAAACACACCCCAAATGAGTTTTTAACAAAGTTTGTTTCCAATCTTTACTGAAAACTGGTGACCTTGAAATTTTGTTTTTTTTTTATATACCAAATAAATTATTAAAGGTAATGCACTCGTGATAATTTTCGTTCAATCTATACCCAGTGGAGAATATTCCAGAAGTCTTTCAAAATTTTTGGTCAGTACTTTTCGAGATAAGGTAGGGGCCAGCGATGTTTTGCTATTTTTTAAAAGTAATACGAAGAAAAGTGTGCGCAAGTATTACATTATATATATATTTTTTTCTCGTGTTTTCACAAGCTTTCATTTGACACCACACTCGATGACCTAGTAAAAAATTTTTTTTCACTTCCGATTTCACCCCTCAAAACGAACCCCTTAAGTCAAAATTTATGTTACGGTGGTATAAAATCATCAGTGACTTCACAAAACACACACCCCAAATGAGTTTTCAACAAAGTTTGTTTCCAATCTTTACTGAAATCTGATGACCTTGAAATTTTTGTTTTTTTTATATACCATATAAATTATTAAAGGTAATGCACTCGTGATAATTTTCGTTCAATCTACACCCCGTGGAGAATATTCCAGAATTTTTTCGAAATTTTTTGATAAGTACTTTTCGAGATAAGGCCCGGGACAGCGATTTTTCGCGAATTTTTAAAAATAATACAAAGAAAAGTGCGCGCAAATATAATATTATATATATATTTTTTACTCGTGTTTTCACAAGCACACCACACCCGATGACGTAGTAAAAAATTTTTTTTTCACTTCCGTCTTCACCCCCCGAAACTAACCCCTTAAGTCAAAATTTAATTCTCAAAACTACATGGCTCTGATGAGGCCATCAATTCTTATATTATTACCAAATTTCACCTTTCTATGTCAAATAGTTTCGGAGAAAATCGGGTGTGACAGACAGACAGACAGACAGACAGACAGACAGACAGGCAGACAGGCAGACAGACAGACAGACAGACAGACAGACAGACACCGAAGTGATCTTATAAGTGTTCCGTACGGAACACTAAAAATGAATATCTCGAAATTGAGTCGATAAAATTTAATGTTGTTCATTTTATTTATATGGTAAAGCAATGTATTTTTAAGGAAAAAAATAAAATTACAAAATTGTTTAAATTTATCAATTTTTTTTTTCAGAATTAAAATGTAAAATGCAAAAACCATGCATGTTCTGCGCTAGGTAGAAATAACAGACAAAATGTTTTTAAAATAACAGTTATTTAAAATGTTTATAGCCTTAGAAAACTTTAGGTTTTGCGTTTATTTAAAAAGTTATCGAATTTATTGTGGTGTACTGTATCCACTCGGCGCGCTATATGCGCTTAATGAGTATAATGCATCTCTTAACTAAATGTCGTACAATATTTTAGATGAATAAACAATAATTAAATTAATTTTTGCATAAAAAATTAAATTGATTACTTAAAATATTCTATTGAAATATAGAATTATTATTAAAAAAAATCTGCACAAGTTTTCCAAACTTAATTACAAATTGTTCGTTTTTCATAATTAGTGGAAGCTAAAAATTTTTTTTCATAACAATTGATTATTTTCCTCGAGTTCAGTTGTAGTGCAAAAATCGAATGAAATGTTTTAAAAATAATATACTGTCTAATCAAACAATAATTTTGCAGTAGTAATCTGAATATTATAAGGTCTTTATAAAGTGGATTTGGACGTATTTCTCTTCACGGTTCCGCCGATTCCATTGCAAGCACTCTTACTGTGAGAGGTAGCAAAAAAATGCCGGCATTTCAAAATCTTTTTTGTGATGAATTAAATTAACAAAGTTCCTTTTATTTTTATACTGTGATGCAGCATCGTCAGAAAAATAAATAATTTTTTTTAACGTTTTGACTTCCGTAAGTATTTTTTAAATAACTTACGAAGTTTTTTTTTTATACAGCTACTGTATCGCGCTTGTCATACTCCGAAATAATTACAAAGTTTTTGTAAGAAATATGTCCATTTTGTCGTGTATATGTGACATATGGGTGCACTGTTGCTTGCGTACTGGACCCATGATAGGATTGTACAATATTTTGAATTTTCGAAAAAATCGATCAAAAATTCTCCTGCTTTTAATTTTTATTTTTATTTTTGATTGATTAATATACGAATTCTGAGACGATGGAAGGAAAGCATGTTTCAATAAGTTAGGTAAATCTTTTTAGTGTTCCGTACGGAACACTTATAAGATCACTTCGGTGTCTGTCTGTCTGTCTGTCTGTCTGTCTGTCTGTCACACACCCGATTTTCTCGGAAACTGTTTTGACATAGAAAGGTGAAATTTGGTAATAATATAGGAATTGATGGCCTCATCAGAGCCATGTAGTTTTGAGAATTAAATTTTGACTTAAGGGGTTAGTTTTGGGGGGTGAAGTCGGAAGTGAAAAAAAAAATTTTTTACTAGGTCATCGAGTGTGGTGTCGAATGAAAGCTTGTGAAAACACGAGTAAAAAATATATATATAATATTATACTTGCGCGCACTTTTCTTTGTATTATTTTTAAAAATTCGCGAAAAATCGCTGTCCCGGGCCTTATCTCGAAAAGTACTTATCAAAAAATTTCGAAAAAATTCTGGAATATTCTCCACGGGGTGTAGATTGAACGAAAATTATCACGAGCGCATTACCTTTAATAATTTATATGGTATATAAAAAAAACAAAAATTTCAAGGTCATCAGATTTCAGTAAAGATTGGACACAAACTTTGTTGAAAACTCATTTGGGGTGTGTTTTGTGAAGTCACTGATCATTTTATACCACCGTAACATAAATTTTGACTTAAGAGGTTCGTTTTGAGGGGTGAAATCGGAAGTGAAAAAAAATTTTTTTTACTAGGTCATCGAGTGTGGTGTCAAATGAAAGCTTGTGAAAACACGAGTAAAATATATATATATATATATATATATATATATATATATATATATATATATATATATATATACATATATATATATGTATATATATATATATATATATATATATATATATATATATATATAATACTCGCGCACACTTTTTTCGTATTACTTTTAAAAAAATCGCTGTCCCCTACCTTATCTCGAAAAATACTGATCAAAAAATTTTGAAAAAATTCTGGAATATTCTCCACGGGGTATAGATTAAACGAAAATTATCACGAGTGCATTACCTTTAATAATTTATTTGGTGTATAAAAAAAAACAAAATTTCAAGGTCACCCGTTTTCAGTAAAGATTGGAAACAAACTTTGTTGAAAATTCATTTGGGGTATGTTTTGTGAAGTCACTGATCACTTTATACCACCCTAACAAAAATTTTTATTTTAAAAACAATCAATGTACAATATCACATCCAAAATTACATAAAAGTACATAAATAAATGATTTTATCGACAATTGACTTGTGAATAAAAACAATGTATGTCAGTGCTGACCCATTCTTTATAACTCATTTTAGTTAAATTATTGAATAATGTGCAAGCTTTTAAATCAAATTTTCGCAAAATACGGTACTCCCAGAGCATTGTTTACATTTTAACAGATAACAGAAAGGAAAAGAAGTTTTACAAATGATATCTTTTAATGTATTTCGATATAAGAGATTAAGATTTATACAAAATTTAGTTATATTTTGCTTTTTAAAATCACTATACTATATTATTTCAAAAACACAGTTAAAATTATATTTTAAACTTGCGTTATACTAAAAATTTAGCAGAAAAAAACAAATATGTTCAAAAAAAAAACACAATATTATTGTCTACTATAAAGCTTAAAATCTTTTATTTTCAATATTCACCCCGCCAACAAAGAAAGTCCGAACAAAAAAAAGTCAAATTTCGAATATTCTATACTCTGTCTAAATGGCCATAAAAAATATTTTGGAATGACAACACAATACTTAGGCAATAGAGTAAATGGACGTAAATACAAAAGCATCTACAGCTTTATATAGGTATGAGGCAAATGAAAATCTCGAATTTGACATTCTAAGCACTAAATGAGCCACCCAAGAACGAGACCACCGCAAATTTGTGCCAAAAGATATGTTTAAAAAAAGAACCACATATTGTCAACAACAAGCACAATATTAACAATTTAAGTTATATTCAACATAATTTAAAACAATAAATATTGCACATTAAAGAAATAAACCTAATTGCAACTTTGTCTACTTTCACATTTTTTATTATACATATATTACAATTATACCACTAAAAGTAAAAAGCCCTTAAACATAAACACATTATCTTTTCCCCTTTTAGTATAGTATTTTCCACGATCTAAGAAAGTGACTTAGCTACCTATACCCATTCAAAATTCAACAAGATTCGTAAGTGATTCATTTATGGCTGTTTAATGACAAGGCATCGTGCAGGGCCGCACTATATTTGATTATATAATTGTTGGGTTTAAAATTTTATTGTGATAAGACAGTTGAATTTTACTGTGAATAATACACAATATAGTAATTACACAAGTATATTAAAACAGTGTACAATGTCCTCGCGTACATTTATTACAATTTTAGTTATTAATTAATATCTAGTTCAATTTCGCTATCGCTTCTATCTTGCAAATCAATAATAAGTTTTTTTACAGGTTCTAAACTAATTATTTTTATGTACATACATCTATATGAGTTTTCAGTTTTTTTGACGTGTTGAAAACAGTTTCTCCAGTTTTCAACGGTTTATCAACTCAATCACACAGCTGTTTAAAGTGTGTGTATTATTGTGAGCACGTATATTAGATACTATTTTATGCCATATCAACTCGATCGCATTAAAGATACGGTAATATGGTGGAAGCAGAATTATTTCGTGTCCTGTTTCCTTCGCTATTTTATCACAAACATATTCCTTTAAAAAATTGTAAGTTTTTAAAACTTCTAACAATTATTTAACTGTATAACTTTCATGGAAATATATGTCACATTCGCACAAAAAGGCTTGTAATTGCTTTTTTTCTACTGGTGGAGCTTGGTACCTTATTCATCACGATACAGCTATTCGGTGGTATATTCGGCATTAATTTGTTTTGAAGCCGATCTTCAAAAACTTCAGCGGTTTTATCACAATGATAATCCAAGCTGGAATCTGAAATATTCTTGGCTGCTAGAAATAAACATTTTGGTACCCAACCTTCTTCTGAACCCGCATGTAAAATAGTTATTCTTTTATCTTTATTTGATGGAGCTTTGGTGTGGCATTTTTTGGATTTATCAATCCATTCTTTACTGGGTGTGTCGTGGGTGTCATACCAAGTGTCATCTAAGTAGATTATCGTTCGATTTTCCGTTCTAGCTAATATTTATTTTGAAGATATTCCATTCTGAGTTGTTGTAAGCGCCGTGATTCCATTATAACTTGTCTTTTGTCTGTTTTTTTTTTTTATCAAAAACCCCAAACGACGTAGAATACGCCATAAAGTTGTAGTGGAACATTTTATATCACAACTATCCTCTGACACTAACCGTGAAAGTGACAATAAGGTAGGAACTTTTTTTTCTCCATACATTTCATAAATTTTGCGGCGGATTAAGTCTTTTTGACAGAAATCAATCCATTTCGACACACCTTTGTCTTTTCATGTTTTTTTTGTAGGCGCTATCGAATTATTTACAATTTTCCAAACTGTACTTTCAAGGATGCTTATTAAAGCTGTTGTTTCCATCAATGAAAAGTACTTTTCGTGGCCTCGCTCCACTAATTTTAAATAAACACTTTTAACTATCACTTTTGCCTCAACAGGCGAACATTTGTGGCTTCTGATGGATACGGCTTCGGACATTTTAAGACACTATTGAACTTTATAATACACACTATTTCAGTATAATACTGCAGATAAAATGATCACTGTCACTGTCTTTATTGGATAATAAGGTAAGCCAAGCCTATTACTTACAATTATTGAATGTATAATGTTTCTTAAATTGAATGTATGCTTATACTAACTTAACCTAAGCTCTTATACTAGTGATCCTGTACTAACTTAACTTAGGAAATGTGATTTGTTATAAGTGATTTTCTTAATACTAAGACTTAAAACTAAAACTAAAACTACCTTAGCCTAAAATTTAGGCTAACTTAAATTAGGACATAACATTACCTTAAACTAGGACTAATTATAACTTAATCTAGATTGACATTCTTCTTGTCACGGCGGGCGAGGGGGGTCATCGTCTTCATCCGAAAGCAGGTCGGACGGTCTTGGGAACTGGCGGCTCTCGTGAGGCGGGAGTCGGAAGATAAAATGAAGAATTTTCTTTATATTCATAAACATGAAGTAGCCAATAAAATGTTAGAATGAAACGGAGGTATATACATATATATATATATATATATATATATATATATATATATATATATATATATATATATATATATATATATATTTATATATATATATATATATATATATATATATATATATATATATATATATATATATATTTACCGCCAGGTACGTGCGAAGATCCGAACGGTCGTTTAATGTTTTTATTGCATCAGTTTGCGAAATCACTTTCTTAGATCTTGAAAAATAATATACGGCTAGATATTTTTAAGAAACGACATGGTTGGGAGCTGTGTAAATCTATTATTTGTTGCAATTTCATTAAATAAAATACTAGTTTTATTGGAATTAAATTACTTGTTGGAGAAAATTATTTTTTAGAAACAAAAAAGTTTACAATGAAAAGTTAATCTTGAACTTTTCGAATTAGTCTGTCTGTCCTGTCTGATTTATAGAGGTTTCTTACCTTCAGTGCCAAGGCGGCGCACAGAGTGTCGCGTAGAACATGCTAGGTGGACAAAATTCATGTTATGATTTCCAGGAAATCTTATTTGCAAAACGTAAACACCACCAAACCCCGAATTCCGAGAAAAGGTTGTTTATCAAATTTGCAAGTGGCGAGTCATAAGCGTCAGAAGTCAGGTAATGAGTTTAATGCAGCTCTTTCAATCAATCAGTTGCAATTTAGCGACACTTTCGTGCACATCTTATAGTGACATATTGTAATATTGTGAAAGTTTTTGTGATGAATATTAATACTGAGGGTAAGTACTATTTTTTAATGTATTTTTTTAATCAGAATCTATTAATTTGGATTTTTAGTATTTTTTTTAAATAGCCTATGTATTTTAGCGTGTTTTTTTTAAAAAAAAACTTTGAAAGTTCAGAATATACAGACATTCACCTCTATCCGGGCTAGTTTTTAGATATTACACAGAAATAACTGTATTCTTCGTAAAAATACACATATTGTTTAGCACACTTCAGTACAACATGTTTTTTTTTCTTTTTTTCCAGAACACGTTTACTCTATTTCAAGGGTAGCCTTTTTTGAGGAGTGGTTGAAACACACGAAGAATGAAAAAAACTCGCGTGTATATGACTTTCTTTCTTCAAAATTTCACTTTGGTGACATTACTGAAAGCAGCCAAAAAGAAATAAAGTTGAAGATATCCAACTTGTCTAATAAGTTTGGTGCCAAATGGTTGGCTTCAGGAAAGTCGAAGGAGCGTTTTTTAATTAAAAATAAGAATTGGTTGGATGAAGCAGACATACAGTTTACTGCGAGTTCTTTTGCGCCACAACCTTCAACATCATGTGAGAATGTGACTCCTGCAGGAAGACCTCGCAAAGATTTCGAGAAATCGTCGTTTAAGACGAAGAAACGTCGCGTCGTGGATCTCGTAGAATCCCGAAGTGTCAGTGAATTGGTGACTGCTGCCGAAATTGCTGTGCGTTCAGCAGGGCAAAGGAAAATTGCCAATGTGATTAGAGACATTAGTGAGAGTCCAGATAATATTATTAAGTCTAAAAATACCAGTTCCGTTAATCCTAGGCAATTAAGTAGTGACGAAGCCTTAGCTTACTATATAGATTCTAAGTCAACAACGCATTCTTACAAACAAACTAGGAAGTGGTCCATGAAGGCGGGGCATAATGTGTTTCCGTCATATTTTAGTTTAAAAAAGTACAAACAGGCCTGTTACCCTGCAGAGGAGCACATTGCTATAATAGAAACTCGTGCTGAAATAAATTGCAAGCCTTATTAAATAAAACATAAACATAAACAAAAACAAAAATAATATTTTGTTTTTCTTTTGTTATTGCGCTTTTTTACCGAAAAAAATAATGAATTTTACACGAAAAAATATTTTTTCTCTCCATTAATTTCTAAATAACTCCAAAACAATAAAAGATAGAATAAAATAATATTCAATCAACTTTAATAAAATTTTGTTACGCATTTTTTAATGTTTTATTTATAAAAATCTGTTCCCGAGTTATCGTTAAATATGTCTGCGTAGCTGACTAATTTAGGGGAAAAAATTAGCCACGCCCATAAAAAAAACCAATGCGATGAATTTTTTCTTAAAATAACTTAATATGCCTAGAATATACATAAACAATTGAAATAAGTGAAAAAATAATTTTGTCCAGCTAACTTGTACTAGTCGACACACTGTGCGGCGGCGGCGTCGGGGCTGGCTCGGCGTCCTTAAATTTGGTGTTGTGTGTTCACAAAATATTTATTTTATTTCCCAATAATTTCAAGGTCTATTATTTTTTAGGTAATCCAAGTATAAATATAACATTTGATAAAGCCCAATACAATGGGCGAAACGCCGTTAAAATTTATGTTTTTATGTTTTTATAAAATAAGAAACAAACCTATACCCAAAAGTAAGCCTACAAGTATAGCTTACTACTGATCAGTCAACAAGTTTTGAAAGCGGAGTTGAAACAAGATGAATACATTTATTCTTCAGTATAATCTCCCTTAAGCTTTTGTTTGTTGTTTCAGCCATTTTCCAATTCATTTACCGCATCTCTGAAATGGTTTTCCGGAAGTCCTTCAAAATACCCATCTACGGATGTTGTCACCTCAACGCTTCCCACGTAGAAATCTTTTGAGCTTGGAAACAGATGGAAGTCAGATGGAGCCAGATCTGGCGAATAGGGTGGATGTTCCAACAATTTGTACTTTAATTAGACCAGTTTTGCCGTTGTTAAAGCACATCTGTGAGCAGGTGTATTGTCATGATGAAAAATGTTTTTTTTTCTTCTGCAAATCAGGCCTTTTCTCTCGAATCCAGCTGATCTAAAAGGTTGGAATAATACCCTCCTGATTGTTTTATCGGCTTGAAGGTAATCAATTAACAAAATTCCTTTTGCATCCTAGAAAACTGATGCCATAATTTTTTTGGACGACTTTAATCACTTTGGCTGTTTTGGAGCTGAACAACCGGGCTCAGTCCACGATGTGGTTTGTTGTCGCAAGTCAGGATCACACTGGTAAACCAAAGTCTTATCCACAGTTACAAATCGAGGCATAAAATCAGTTTTGTTCTTTGTGAAATAAGCCAAATGTTATTTAGAAAGTTTCTTTCGAGTGCGTTTTTGTTGCGATATTGGCAAATGCGGCACCCATCTTGTGAATAGCTTTCTCATTCCCAAAACATTAGTTAAGATCTCATGTACTGATCCATGTGAGATGCATACAGCCTCAGCTAAATCATCCACGATTAAACGACGGTCTTCCATTACTATATCTTGTACTTGCATAACAATTTCTTCAGATGTTGAAGTTTTTGGATGTCTTAAACACTTGCATGACTACGTTTAAACTCTAAAGTCCATCTATGAACGGTTGGAAATGAAGGAGCAGATTCTTTTAACACGTTTACTAACTTTGCGTGGATTTCCAAAACAAAGAATTTTATCACTGCACGATATACGATTTTTTCCATTTTAAAAAAATACTCAAACACGTCTACTTTAACCAGCTGATAAACAATGAATGACTTGACAGATAGACTTGAAATTTAGAGCGTGTTCGTATGGTAGATGAAGCTTTTCAATGGTGTTCAATATTTGGTTCAAGTGATATACCACAGGTGTCGCTTTCAAAACTTATTGACTGACCTGATACATTAAAATATATTACGCCTCCAAATAGGCTCCAGTCTAGCAGAATCAGTTTCTTCAGTATAATTCAATATGGTTGTTTTTTTTTTTTTAATTTAATAACGATTACACAGGTCAACATTTGATCTAAAAAAAAACACTCGGAGCGGTATGGTCCTTATGGGGTTTTTGGGGTCTCTAATTACGATGAGCGAGTTGGTTAACCTTCACCACATCGGATTCAAGGTCATTTGAAGGTCAAATAGAGAAAAAACCGTAGGAAAAATCTGAAAAATTTCATGCGTATGTTTTTGAGATCCCTGAGTCCGAATCCGTAGTTTGTTTGACCTTACGCCTTTTCCCAGAGGTCATTTAAAGGTCAAATAGAGAAAAAATCGTGGAAAAAATCTGAAAAAATTCATGCGTATGTTTTTGAGGTCCCTGAGTCGGAATCCGTAGTTTGTTTGACCTTACGCCTTTTCCCAGAGGTCATTTAAAGGTCAAATAGAGAAAAAATCGTGGAAAAAATCTGAAAAAATTCATGCGTATGTTTTTGAGGTCCCTGAGTCCGAACCCGTAGTTTGTTTGACTCAAGCCGCCTTTCAGAGGTCATTATAGATCATTTCATCATCAGTTTATGTTTATTTGAAAAATATGTATGGTCATTTTGCGTTGTTAAATTTAATTTTGTTTTTATCGTACACTTGCGAAGCATACAGAGGTTAATTTACGGGACATTTTTATTGATTATGTCTTATACATATCATTTTACATTTACGTTAATATATCACAATCAAAAATGTCTTTTATGCTGCTCGGTCATTACAATATGTGAAATATAAGCTAAATAATGGCAGGTAGACTGATGCAAGCAAATGTTTTAATACTGTTTAAAGGTACTTATTAGTAAAACTTAAAATATTGTTCATATCAAAAATAGACTATACAAATATTTTGACTAGTTTTGTGACTGTGAAATAGACTTTTAAAATCTAAAAAGAAATATGACCTAATTTTTGTACTCTCGATGTTCGTTCCATATATCTAGTAAATTTAAAGTTCAGCCCGACTGTGTTTCTTGAGGTATAAATGAAACATTGGGCGCTATGTTATGTTTAAATTTCGTTTTATAACTCAATTCTCAATACATTTCAAATTAATAATTCTAATGTCGAACAACCTTGTTAGCAAATAACCCTTAATCTGTATACTTCCATACTTAATCCTTGTCGACAAAGAAACTCTAATACCCAATACCTATGAACCCAATAACTTACTTGTACAGTAATACTTATATCTACTTATACTCTCATATTGTCTTATATAATACCTCAATGCGTAAGTTAACTACTAAAAATGATTCGGCTCATACTTCGTAAAGAGTCTCGAGTGTCCAAGTAGATTTTCGAAATCGCGCAGTCAGTATTTAATATGAATTAAGCATAAGAGTTTGCTTCTTTTAGTATTTATCAAAGCATGTTTGAAGTACTACTCTAAACGAGAACGCTTTCGTTTCTCGTGAAATGATCTTCGACTTGCTTTTCTTTTATGAGATTTATTTGATTCTCGCTTCAGGCTCCAGCAATAATCTGCCAACATGTTTATCCCCCAAACACCTTGATACCTTTTTTCAAATTCACTCAAGTCTTGGTGCATCCTTTCTCCATGTTCTTCGTTAAAATCTCCGAGATTTTCAGGGAACCAATCAAGGTGTGAATGGAGAAAATGCCGTTTCAGACTCATTAAACACCCCATTTCTTTATAATTTTGTACTAAATTTCCAACAATATTTTTGTAATTAGGGTCTTTATGATTTCCAAGAAATTTAGTCGTCACCTCTCTAAAACTTTGCCATGCTGCTTTTTCTTTGACATTCATTTTCCTCTCAAATGCATCATTTTTTAGGAGGTCTCTTATTTGTGGTCCAGTAAATATGCCCTCTTTTATTTTAGCTTCAGAAAGATTAGGTAGCACTTTAAAAATATGCATGAAAGCAGGACTTTCGTTTCGGCTCATGGCCTTGACAAGTTGCTTTGCAATACCTAGTTTGATATGCAAAGGTGGAAGTAGGACCTTATTGGTTGATATCAAACTTGGACCTATGATGTTTTTTTCACCTGGAATTAATTCTTGTCTCAACGGCCAGTCTTTCCTCACATAATGCTCATCTCGAGCCCGACTATTCCACTCACAAATAAAGCACGGATGAGAAGTGTTTCCAGATTGCTGTCCCAGTAATATTGTAAATATCTTTAAGTCCCCACAAAGTTCCCACTGCTTTTGATCGTAATTCAATTTTTGCAATAGCAACTCAAAATTATGGTATTCTTCATCTGATACAACAGAATGAGCGGCTGGTAAAGGGGCATAAATATTTCCATTATGTAACAAGATAGCTTTTAAGCTTCTTTTTGAAGAATCTATAAACAATCGCCAATCACTTGCTGTGTATTCTATACCGTATTCTTGCACTAACCCTTCAATATTATGGCAATAGACTAGATTATTCATTTTAGTAAAATATTTTCTAAATGGACGTTCTCTCGAACGATAGACAGAAATTTTTGTTCCTGTGGATAGACAATTTTTTTCTTTTAGCCTAGATGCTAAAAGCTCTGATCTATCTTTCGAGAGTCCCAAGTCTCTGCACAGATCACTTAAATCGTTTTGATTAAATGTTTCGGCTTCCGATATATAATTTTCCTCAACATCTGATTCTTCTGTGCTGAAATTTTCTCTTTCTTTGTGTTCGAATGTTTCATCTGGCATATCTTCATCAGTTACCACTTCTTGTCCCAATTCATTAATTTCCATGATATGATCAGAATTTGTTTCAATAAGAACTGGTAAAGTCACAGATGTTACACGTGCATATGAAATAGAATCCTTATTCTTTCGGTTGTATCCTTTCAAGTTTGTTAAGCAGAAGTAACAGTCGGTGGTATGGTCTGTTGGGAGTCTCCATATCATTGGCCGAGAAAATACCTGATTGTTAATACTATATAGAACATTGCGGCATTTATGACATATAGATTTTGGTGTGTAAGAGTTATCCAATGAGCTTGTATCAAAATGATAAATTTGGTGATATTTTACTTTTAACGAATCTGAAAACATGAATTCTTTTGTGGAATATACTCCCTACAAACAACACAAAAATTATCGAGTTTAATGGAACATGACGAATTTCTTGTAGCATTTGACTCTACAGAGGCCAAGTTTCCCACCAATGTAGAACTACGGTCGCATAATGACGACCCCTGCGGGCCCGCTTTCCCACCCTGACCAACCTCCGATTCTGGGTTTCCGGGACCCTGTCTCGTAATTTTTTAGGAGTAGTTGCCATGACGGCATAAACGCCCTAACCCAGGGACTTCGCCGGATAGTGAGACAACTCCGTTGCCCACCGTCACCACGTGGAGGTGCCCTGGGTGCAACTACACCTTAATACTGGAGTTTAAAGCGGGACTGAGCTAAATTTATAAAAAAGAAGAGAATAAATAATTTCGCGAGGAATGAAAAAGCATTTTATTGTCAAAGTAAAACTCCAAATATATATACAAAGATACTTAAAATGACCACCGTATATCTTTTGAGCATAAGATCATGCAGGATTTGAACTGAATGATCTGAAAAAATAATAGATGAATTTTTTCAGATTTTTTCCACGATTTTTTCTCTATTTGACATTCAAATGACCTTCAAATGACCTCTGGGAAAAGGCATAAGGTCAAACAAACTACGGATTCGGACTCAGGGACCTCAAAAACATACGCATGAAGTTTTTCAGATTTTTCCTACGGTTTTTTCTCTATTTGACCTTCAAATGACCTCTGGGAAAAGGAGTAAGGTCAAACAAACTACGGATTCGGACTCAGGGACCTCAAAAACATACGCATGAATTTTTTCAGATTTTTCCTACGGTTTTTTCTCTATTTGACCTTCAAATGACCTTGAATCTGATGTGATGAAGGTTAACCAACCCGCTCATCGTAATCAGCGACCCCAAAAACCCCATAAGGACCATACCGCTCCTAGTGTTTTTTTTTTAGATCAAATGTTGACCTGTGTTATTGTTATTAATATTTCTTTTATTTTTTCTTTAGATCCACGAACAAATGAGTGGTTTCTTATTAGCAGCCCAATACCACTCCTGGTCATTGTAACGTCCTACCTTTATTTTATAAAACGATATGGTCCAAGATATATGAAAAACAGACAACCATTTCAAATAAAACGGGTCATTCAAGTCTACAACTTGTTCCAAATTGGATGGAATATATGGCTGTTTAAAGAGGTGAAAATAATACACTGAACATAAAAACCTACATTCTTTGGCTAATAAGCTAGAAATTGTAGTTATTCTCCAGACCAGACATCATTGTATTGATTTTTTTGACCATTGCGTTCATATTTGACCACATAAATCCTGATTTCATAAAAATGTTATAACTATACTCTGTCTGTTTGCAAGGCGAAGTAAAAAATCATCTAAAATTATGCAAATTAACTTCACGCGATAGTACGAGTCTCGGTAACGTACAGTAGATTTTACGCAAAAAAGTTACAAGATTATTTATACCGGTAGTATTAGCTTGGACTAAAATTTATGAAAAATTACAATAGAATTATGGCATTTTTGCCTTGAAAATCTCTAGAATGACCGAGCAGTGGCGCGTCGACTGATTTCTTTGTATTAATTATAGCTATAATAAAGGTATTGCAAAATATTACAGATATTACAATAATATTACAAGAGTAAAACTAGTATTAAACAAAATTAAGGAATTATAATAAGATGACAGAACGGCGCCCTTCAATGCCAGATAATTACCTACTTGCATAATATATGCATACAAAACAATATGATAGTTCAGATCAAATCAAATCAAATTTATTTATCAAAATCTATAAATTTACAAATATATATATATATATATATATATATATATATATATATATATATATATATATATATACATATATATATATATATATATATATATATATATATACATATATATATATATATATATATATATATATATATATATATATATATATATATATATATATATATAGCAAAAAGGTTTTTTTTTTTTTTTTTAATTTATCGGGTTTGCGGTCTGTGACAATTAACACTCGATTGCTGTTAAACTCTCTATATTTCGTTGTACTTCACAACTTCATCAGGAGAAACTATAATTTTTAGAAAAAAAAAACAGTGTGTCAGGAAATTTATTTGTAAATAAATAGTTATTTTAAAAACTTACCAACTAAGAGATGGTCACAACATTTATAAAAAAAAAGAACATCGACTACATTAGACACATAACAGAAACAAGAAAATACTTATGCACAGTGACAAATAACAGTTAACAATGAACTAATCTAGGCTATAAATTCGAAATCGGACCAAAAACGAAAAAAAAACGAACATCAAATACAGTGGTTTAGTTATGCATAAGGTGGTTCAGCTATTGACTTGTAAAATTTGTAAGTTTAAAATATTACAATACATTACACTTAATTTACTGGTATCTGCCCTATAATTAACACAATCCTTATGTCTATTTATGTGACACATTTCAAGAAACAGCCGATCCTTGTAATTATTTACTCTCTCCAAAACTTCCACATTGGCAAAATCGAACTGATGTCCCGTTTTTAAAACATGGTCAACTAAGGCACATGACCTCTTACTTATTCGACAATCGCTTTTGTGTTGTGTAATCCTTTGTTTTATCCACTGCGATGTCTGTCCGATATAACATGAAACACAACCCAAACAGGACAACTTGTAAACTACATTGGTGTTATAAAGTAGAGGGGGTCTCTGTTTGAGTTGGGTAAACAAGGTACGGCTACTGAGACTGTTATATTTAACTATTTTAATGTGTGGAAAATCTTTGAAGATGGAAACCATTGAATCTGTTAATCCGCGCACAAACGGTAACTTTTTATATCTGAGAACATTGTGAGTTTCCTCTGTAGGGCCATCAAAATTGTTAGAATTGTAAATAAGTTTTTTCAAAATGTGTTTTGGATACCCGTTGTTGGAAAAATTTCTATATAACTTGGTCAGATTGGCAGGCAGGTAACTCTCGTGGCTAATATGTGTTATTCTGTTCTTCATTGCTATTACGCTGTTATATTTTTGGTTCATAGGGTGATTTGAAAAATAATTAATAAACCTGTTGGAAGCTGTAGGTTTCTGATACCAATTCAAAATTAACACATTATCCCCAGTTCTAATGACCTGTGTATCCAAAAAAGGGATGCTACCATTATTCTCATGCTCGATGGTAAATTGCAAATGACTGTTGAAAGAGTTAAAAGTATCTAACATTTTTTTAGTAGAATTAGCAGGTACCGAACAAATGATATCGTCCACGTATTTATAAATGAATGGGACATCAAACTGAAGTTGTGCCAATACCACATCAAGCAAATGATCCAAAACTATATTGGCCAACACGGGACTTATGGGAGATCCCATTGGGGTTCCAAATATTTGTTTATAAAATCCATTGTTGAACCCGAAATATGTGTGTTCAAAAATAAATCTTATGAGTCTCATGAAATTGATACTTGACAACGTAGTGTGCGCTTCAATCAACAACCACTTGTCTTCCAGGATTTTTAAAACCAGATCAACGGGAATGTTGGTAAATAAGGAGACCACGTCCAACGATATCAACACATAACCTTGTGGTAATCGCAACCCATCTATCATGTTTACAAAAGAGAAAGTATCTTTTATATTATAATCTGTAATGTCTGATAGAGCATTTTTTAATATATTAGACAGGAATTTTGAAATGTTATAAGTAGTGGCATTAATTGAGCTTACAATTGGTCTTAAAGGTATGCCGGGTTTATGTACTTTTGGAAGACAGTACAATTTGGGGAAATGTGAATTATAAACCGACAGGCGTCTTGCGACCCCCACACTTATTTGGTTGTTTGTTTTAAGTTCCTTTATTAAGTTGTTATATGAAGCCTGTATTGTTGTGGTTGGATCTGTACTTAGTTGTGTGTATGTTGATGAATCGCTTAATAATAACTCAGTCTTGGCAATATATTCAGTTTTATCCATTACCACGGTACAACCGCCCTTGTCAGCCTGTAGGAGACATATGTCTGGATGAATCTTTAGAAATTTTTTTTGTTTTTTCGTAAATACAGCTAAGTTGTGATATGTTATTGTTATGAGAGTTGTGTAGGTAATTTGTAACCAAATTTGTTACTCTAGCTCTCAAAATGTCCTTAGACATGTCAGGAATTTCTTCTAAGATATTTTCTACCTGTGCTAAGAATACATCCATTCGTAAATGTTCTTTTTTTATTGGAATACCAAATTTAGGCCCTAACGATAAAAAATTAGCTATATCACGCGGAATTTCTGTATTAGATATGTTTCTAAACCAACTGTCATTGTTGTAAAATAAGACATCAGTGGATGCGTACCTGTCAGACAACTTATTAAACTTGATTATATTTTTCTTTTTTATTACTCCAAACAACCAGTTATATCTACTCTTTTGCCGGTGGTCATAATTTGTAAAAATATTAATAGGGATCATCCCTCTGACCTCCTGCTTAATAAACGTGATTTTTCGCTCTAGTCATTAGAACTGGGGATAATGCGTTAATTTTGAATTGGTATCAGAAACCTACAGCTTCCAACAGGTTTATTAATTATTTTTCAAATCACCCTATGAACCAAAAATATAACAGCGTAATAGCAATGAAGAACAGAATAACACATATTAGCCACGAGAGTTACCTGCCTGCCAATCTGACCAAGTTATATAAAATTTTTTCCAACAACGGGTATCCAAAACACATTTTGAAAAAACTTATTTACAATTCTAACAATTTTGATGGCCCTACAGAGGAAACTCACAATGTTCTCAGATATAAAAAGTTACCGTTTGTGCGCGGATTAACAGATTCAATGGTTTCCATCTTCAAAGATTTTCCACACATTAAAATAGTTAAATATAACAGTCTCAGTAGCCGTACCTTGTTTACCCAACTCAAACAGAGACCCCCTCTACTTTATAACACCAATGTAGTTTACAAGTTGTCCTGTTTGGGTTTCATGTTATATCGGACAGACATCGCAGTGGATAAAACAAAGGATTACACAACACAAAAGCGATTGTCGAATAAGTAAGAGGTCATGTGCCTTAGTTGACCATGTTTTAAAAACGGGACATCAGTTCGATTTTGCCAATGTGGAAGTTTTGGAGAGAGTAAATAATTACAAGGATCGGCTGTTTCTTGAAATGTGTCACATAAATAGACATAAGGATTGTGTTAATTATAGGGCAGATACCAGTAAATTAAGTGTAATGTATTGTAATATTTTAAACTTACAAATTTTACAAGTCAATAGCTGAACCACCTTATGCATAACTAAACCACTGTATTTGATGTTCGTTTTTTTTTCGTTTTTGGTCCGATTTCGGATTTATAGCCTAGATTAGTTCATTGTTAACTGTTATTTGTCACTGTGCATAAGTATTTTCTTGTTTCTGTTATGTGTCTAATGTAGTCGATGTTCTTTTATTTTTATAAATGTTGTGACCATCTCTTAGTTGGTAAGTTTTTAAAATAACTATTTATTTACAAATAAATTTCCTGACACACTGTTTTTTTTTTCTAAAAATTATAGTTTCTCCTGATGAAGTTGTGAAGTACAACGAAATATAGAGAGTTTAACAGCAATCGAGTGTTAATTGTCACAGACCGCAAACCCGATAAATTAAATAAAAAAAAAAACCTTTTTGCTATCAAAGTACGGTCGATAAATCTACATTTATTTATTATATATATATATATATATATATATATATATATATAATATATATATATATATATATATTAACGGAAAGAAATAAAACACTTATTATGTATTATTACCACTATATTGCACAAGTTTTGCGACTGCAGTTTCGACCTATGCGGTCATTATCAAGCTTACGTACTAAACTGAATTAAATAGACAAGTCATACTAAAATTAAAGTTATGTGGTAGGTATAAAATATTATTATAAAACATTATTATTTAATTCTAGGGTTAATACAATTGATCTGTAATAATGTTTTATAATAATATTTTATACCTACCACCTAACTTTAATTTTAGTATGAGTTGTCTATTTAATTCAGTTTAGTACGTAAGCTTGATAATGACCGCATAGGTCGAAACTGCAGTCGCAAAACTTATGCAATATAGTGGTAGTAATACATAATAAGTGTTTTATTTCTTTCCGTTAAAATGATAAATTACCACATAGTAACGGCCACGACGATCAACTATTTGAAAGCAGCATATATATATATATATATATATATATATATATATATATATATATATATATATATATATATATATATACGAGGCTGGTTTGAAAAGTCCGTGCAAAGTCCGAGAGATGGCACCACCGGCGCGTATCGAGGTCATGTTTAGTTAGTAGCATCTCTTGAATGAACGCACACCAAATTTCAGCCATATTGGTCTATTTCTTTGTGTTTGGCATTCGTGTGAATCAAGGAAGTCGAGTGATTTTCAAGAAATGGACGAAAAAGAATTTCGTGTGGTGATTAAACATTACTTTATGAAAGGCAAAACGCCTCAGGGCACTAAAGGGAAGCTTGATAAACATTATGGTGACGCTGCACCTTCGATTAGAACAGTTTATAAGTGGTTTCAAAATTTTTGGACTGGCCATATGGGCACAAGTGACGCTGAACGTTCTGGACGGCCTGTGGAGGTTAAGACTCCAGAAATCATTGATCAAATCCATGATATGGTGATGGATGACAGAAGAGTTAAGGTGCGTGAGATTGCTAGTGCTGTGGGCATCTCGACTGAACGGGTACATAATATTTTGCATAAAAATTTGGACATGAGGAAGCTATCCGCAAGATGGGTGCCGCGATTGCTCACGCTTGATCAAAAACGGAATCGTGTGAAGTGTTGCAAGGATGGTTTGCAGCTGTTCCAGAAGAATCCGGAGGACTTTAGGCGTCGTTTCGTCACTGTGGATGAAACATGGATACATTACTATACTCCTGAGACCAAACAACAATCTAAACAATGGGTTACCAAGGGGGAATCTGCACCAAAAAAGGCGAAGACCGTTCCTTCGGCCAGAAAGGTTATGGCGACTGTCTTTTGGGATTCGCAAGGGATAATCCTCATCGACTATCTGGAAAAGGGTAAAACTATTACAGGTGAATATTTTCATCACGACATCGCACCAGCACACACCTCAGCAGTTGTGGTCGCAAAATTAATGGAAATAGGATTCCAACTCGTTTCACATTCCCCCTATTCTCCAGACTTGGCTCCCTCGGACTACTATTTGTTCCCCAATTTGAAGAAATGGCTGGCGGGACAAAGATTTTATTCAAACGAGGAGGTGATTGCAGACACTAATGGATATTTTGCAGACTAGAACATCGTTGGACACATAAGTAGTTTTTATTTTTGCACGGACTTTTCAAACCAGCCTCGTATATATATATATATATATATATATATATATATATATATATATATATATATATTTCTAAGATATGAAAACTAGTTGGGGAACTCGGCAAATGGGCAACAACAGATATATACACTATATTCATTTAGCCAATATTTCGGTCCTAGGTTGGGACCTTCATCAGGGTACAAACTGAAAAAGAGATAACGAAGCAACCAATAAGGAAAGTTGGGCACGAAAGAATAATATTGTTACGTTTAATATTTAATTATTAATTCTTAATTTACTACTCAGTATATATCACCACTACACCAAACACTTTATTTTTGCACTCGACGCGCGTTTCGCTAACCATGTTAGCTTCATCAGGAGCGATGATTGACTAAAGCTAAACTACCAAATCTACCCTATTTATACTTAGCCTAACCCTTGAATTACTCAAGCGGAACTAATGACATAGGCAAGGTTATCAGTTCCGGTCAAGTAACCAGTAGAGGGGACTATAAGGAATAGGCCCTCTGTCTTTGTTTAAACTACTTTTACATTTTATGATTTCCATACTTTCGTATGCGTTCAACAATCTCCTATCAGATACATTTTTTATTAATCTTAGATTATCTAATGTTACAGTATGATCAGCTTCAAGAGCATGTTCGGCAATGCTAGACTTTTCTGTTCTGTTGTATTTTAAGTGTGCTAAATGTTCTTTAAATCGTGTTCTAATTGACCTTTTAGTTTGCCCAACATACTTTTTGTCACAATCATTACAACTAATTTTATAAATTCCACTTTTCTCACAATTAGGAATCTTATCTTTGGGATTTCCTAAGATATTCCTCAGATTATCTGATGACTTATAGACTAAGGTGAGGCCTACCTTATTAAATACCTTATTGAGTCCCTTGCTATATTTCGGATTATATGGTATGGAGACATACTTGGTGTTATTTTCTTCGCGTGTAAAAAAGGTGGAACTCTGAATATTAAACCTAAACTTATGCCTATTTATTAGCTTATTTACTAAGTCATCGTCATAACCATTAACTCTAGTTATATTTCTAACACGATTCCTTTCTTTATTAAAGTTTACTCTATTCAGAGGGAAAGTGACCAAACGATGAACTAAAAAATGTAATGAGGCTAATTTATGTTGTTTGCAATGAAATGAATCATTAGTGAATGAATCATCAATGAAGCTGATCATACTGTAACATTAGATAATCTAAGATTAATAAAAAATGTATCTGATAGGAGATTGTTGAACGCATACGAAAGTATGGAAATCATAAAATGTAAAAGTAGTTTAAACAAAGACAGAGGGCCTATTCCTTATAGTCCCCTCTACTGGTTACTTGACCGGAACTGATAACCTTGCCTATATCATTAGTTCCGCTTGAGTAATTCAAGAGTTAGGCTAAGTATAAATAGGGTAGATTTGGTAGTTTAGCTTTAGTCAATCATCGCTCCTGATGAAGCTAACATGGTTAGCGAAACGCGCGTCGAGTGCAAAAATAAAGTGTTTGGTGTAGTGGTGATATATACTGAGTAGTATCATTGTGCCAAAGATTCCACATTCCCAACTTAATTCTTAATTTGTAATTTTAATTTCAGTCTTATAATTATTGATAAAAACTTATTGTTTTTTAAAAGTAGTGTTGTTCTAAAGAAACGTAATTTATTATTATTATTATGAAGAAATGTCAAAACAAAAATTGCAAGTCACTCACATGCAGTGAGCGAATTAATCTAACAAGAATGACCATAAATAACAATTGCCATAACAAAGACCAACACTGAAATAAAACCACCACTGTTCACTAACATATTAATTTGAAAATATGGCATTTACAGTAAGGATGCCATTAGAAACATTGCATGCTGAAAAATCAAAATTATTTAACCACCTGCCATCTGAAAAGAGAAATGACAAGTTTGACAAGACGCTGACAAAGGACGACCACCTGACAGATGCAAGGGATAACTCAAAATAAAAGGGAAAAAGGTTGAATAACCAGGAAAAAAACTGGTTAGGTACAGTAGTACCTAATTTGTACCTAACCGGTTCTTTCCTGGTTATTCAACCTTTTTCCCTTTTATTTTGAGTGATCCCTTGCATCTGTCAGGTGGTCGTTCTTTGTCAGCGCCTTGTCAAACTTGTCATTTCTCTTTTCAGATGGCAGATGGTTAAGTAATTTTGATTTTTCAGCATCCAATGTTTCTAATGGCATCCTTGCTGTAAATGCCATATTTTCAAATTAATATGTTAGTGAATAGAGGTGGTTTTATTTCAGTGTTGGCTTTGTTATGGCAATTGTTATTTATGGTCATTGTTGTTAGATTAATTTGCACACTGCATGTGAGTGACTTGCAATTTTTGTTTTGACATTTCTTCATAATAATAATAACAATAAAAATTTACACCCCAACGCATGCAAAGAAAGACTTACCATCGAGAGGAAGGCAGGAGGAAGAGGAATTATAGATATCAGATCATTACACACAAAACAAATACAAGCACTTAGGAAATTCTTTCACACCAAGCAAACCAGCCTCCACACAGCAACAGTTAAAGCAGACAAAAACTATACCCCACTCGACTTATCCCGGGTAGACCACCCAGCAGATACACACAGTCACATCCAATTACAACAGGAAAAGATGAAAACGTGGTCAGAAAAAACACTCCACGGAAAACACAGATACCACATAGAACAAGACCACGTAAATAAAACATAAAGCTGGTTACGGGATGGACAGCTATTTCCGGAAACAGAAGGCTTCTTACTTGCCATCCAGGATAAAGTCATATTAACCAGAAACTACCAAAAGCATATCATCAAAGACGCAACTATTACAGAAGACAGATGCAGAAAATGCCACCAGCAGAAAGAAACGATCGAACACATACAAGCTCATAGAAAACACAAATCCCTACTACAAATTCGCACCAACATCCGTATTTGAAAATAAAGATTACAAACTCTACTGGGACATCAGTATCCATACAGATAAAACAGTCTCCGCCAATAGACCCGATATTCAGTGCAAAAAAGAAAAAGTCACCTATCTAATTGACATAGCTGTCCCCAACGACACAAACATCCAAACGAAATACACAGAAAAAATTTCCAAATACACAGACCTTGCAACGGAAATAAAAAGGCTATGGAAACAAGAAAAAGTCATCATTGTCCCCCTCATTATATCAGCCACAGGCCTTACACCAACAACATTCACACCACACTTAGTACAATTAGGACTCAACAAAAACATACACAAAAACATTCAGAAGTCAGTGATTTTGAAAACATGTATCATTGTCAGGTCATTCCTTAATACACAATGGTAATGCGTTTGTGCTGAATTGGTTTGCGTCCGTCAGCCAAACATGGAACCACATTGACCAAATGTGAGAGGGAGGAACTTTTTTTATAATAATAATAAATTACGTTTCCTTAGAACAACAATACTTTTAAACAACAATAAGTTTGTATCAATAATTATAAGATTGAAATTAAATTACAAATTAAGAATTAATAATTGAATATTAAACGTCACAATATTATTTTTTCATGCCCAACTTTCCTTATTGGTTGCTTCGTTATCTCTTTTTCAGTTTGTGTCCTGATGAAGGTCCCAACCTAGGACCGAAATATTGGTTAAATGAATATAGTGTGAACATCTGTTGTTGCCCATTTGCCGAGTTCCCTAACTAGTTTTCATATCTTAGGATTTCGTTAGATACGGCAACTTTTGCTTTCTTTCTCTTTATTATATATATATATATATATATATATATATATATATATATATATATATATATATATATATATGTATATATATATATATATGTATATATATATATATATATATATATATATATATATATATATATATATATATATATATATATAAACATACCTTGATGCATGCTCCTGTATGTGCCTTTACAAAACACTATCTAAAGCTTAAAGTCTAAAAGAAAATAGATACAAATGTCACACAGGGAAGATCCAATAACTGGATGTTGGCTGGTTTTTATTTTTATTAATACTTATTCATTTATTTCTATACGGGACATGCCCTTTTAACACTGAGGGTAACAATTAAAACTTTATCATTTATAAAATAAAATTATTATGTCTAGTCTTAGTGCTATGTTAATCTTAAACACCTTCTATATCCGACATATCAGACATCCGAACTAAAATCTGACATAGCATCATCTGTACCTAATGGTATAACGAGTGGTTCTACAATTTGGCCCATTGATGAAACTAGTGTCCACATTTTATCTTCTTCTTGAATTACGTGTTCAACACATTTTTGCCAGTTTTCTGGAGTGACATTACATACTGCTTTTGCAAATATATTTTTAAGGTCTGTTAATTTGTAGGTTACATTGTTTCTAGCCAATTCGCTTTTTCTTGAGCCCAAATAAGCTTTATAGGATTAAGCTTACAGTAGTATGGTGGCAAGCGAAGAACAGTTATATCCCGATAACGTACTTATTGTACTTATCTTGGTTTATTAAAACTTCATGTTTGACTAATTGTATTAACTCGCGTTTAACATTGTCATCATAGAATAATATATTTCGCTAAGTTAACAAAGACTGTATATCACGTTTAAGCCATCCCATCGTTGGAACATGTTCAACTTTTTTGGAACAATTATTGAGCTTCGGGGAATCAAATCTATCATCTGCATAAACCATTCTTCAAACACATCAGAATTCATATCCTCGTGGTAATCATTTCTACTAGAGAGATTTTGCAACGCTTATTGTTCACATGCTTTTGACGTTATCGTTATCTTCAGCATGCGTAATATTAACCCTAAGGAATTAGAAAGTTAGGTTCGTATTCCTCTCCTATAAACTTAGTGATTTTTTTTGTTCATTCATTTCATGGTTATTAGTATTTGATGGGTCAACACAAGTTTCTAAATTACAATTGTGTCTAGCAGCTTTCTATTACTTCCTTTAATATTTCCAAAGTAATATGAATTTGAAATTAGCATTACACACATTGTAATGCCACTGTGCCAAAGATTGCAAAATTCCAACATAATCTGAACACTAATTGAGACATCGGATTGCAGAACTGCCTCTACGCCTGACCCTTGTTTCCCTAGTAGGCAGGAGAGAAGATAACGCGTCGATCGACGAACAAAATCAATTTACAGCGTAATAATTAACTCTTCGTTTTTCTGTTATTAATTAACGAATCAAGTTTACTTTTCCGTAGAAACACTCTTTAAGCTTGGGCGCTTCTTATTAATATAGTCGTTTGATAAAATTGTTTGTTTAATTTGTTATTAACAGTGAATAAACTTTGCGCTGAAAAATTTCAATATTACTAAAATAATTTGCCAAAATTACTCATGTCGGCTTATTTTTCATACATTTGATGGTGCCACATCAAAAATCTAGGTCAGTATGTTAACTTTTGCAGTAATGATATGAATAAATAAACAAACGCACACGAGCTCTTGGCGCACGCTCGCGTTTTTATGCAGCTAATCGCAGTGAAAATTTGTTTTTTGAACGCTTGCAGCCGCCAAAAAACATATTGTTTCCTTGTTCGGTTATCCTATTAAAAAACTTTATTATCTTTTTAGTTTTCCGTACGGAACACTTAAAGATCATTTCGGTGTCCGTCCATCCGTCTCTCACACCCGATTTTCTCCGAAACCATAGGAAGTTGAAATTTGGTACTAATACAAAAATTGATGGCATCAAAGCCGTGTAGTTTTAAAACTTAAATTTTGACTTAAGGGATTAGGGGATGAAATCAGAAGTACAGATCATCGAGTGGGGTGTCAAATGAAACCTTGTAAAAACACGAGTTCTAAAATATATACAACTAGCCGGGCCCGCGGCTCCGCTCGCGTGGACTTGATTCACTACTATCGTCACTGCTTATGCGTTATGTTACTCAACGTAATAAAATATCTCCCATTATTTCCTCTTATCTCTCAATATTTCTCCTTATCTCCCATTATCTCTGCATAATTTCCATTATCTAGGCTTATCTCTGCTTATCTCCCATTATTTCTCCTTATCTCCCATTATCTCACCTTATCTCCCATCATCTAGGCTTATCTCGACTTATCTCTCAATATTTCTCCTTATCTCCCATTATTTCTCCTTATCCTCCATTATCTCACCATAACTCCATTATCTAGATTTATGTCTGCTTATCAAGAAGCTGGGCCAATTATCCTATACAGGATAGTACCCAAAGGAGATAGAAGAAAAAGAATCTATGCTTATCTCCCATTATTTCTCCTTATCTTCCATTATTTATATTTATCTCCCATTATCTCACCTTATCTCCTATTATCGAGGCTTATCTCGACTTATCTCCCATTATTTCTCCGTATCTCTCATTATCTCACCTTATCTCCCATTATCTAGGCTTATATCGAATTATATAGAACATACGTATAAATTTATGAAAACACGTAAATCGGATAAGTGGTTCTCAAGTGATAAGCGCACTAACGGACAGACAGACAGACAGGAAGAGAGACAGGCAGACAGACAGACAGAGAGCTGTTGCATTTTATATATATTCTATATAGAAGATTATAGATAACCTGACCAGAGAACAAATGTATGAATTAAAAAAAAACACGTAAATCGGATAAGTGGTTCTCGAGTGATAAGCGCACTAACGGACTGACACACAGACAGAGAAACGTTGCATTTTATATATATTACATTCTTTGCTACATGATATTGTTCCATATTTAATGCTTTAGGCAGTGTATTGCAAGAGAACGCGCTAGCGGCAAACTTTTCTCCGACTTGATTCGCTATTATCGTGACTGCTTATTCCTTATGTCACCTAACGTAATAAAATATATCCTATAACTTGGCCAGAGAACATATGTATGTTTAACAAAAAAGCACGTAAATCGGATAAGTGACAGACAGAGGTACGTTGCATTTTATATATATTATAGATATTCTTTGCTACATGATATTGTTCCATATTTAATGGTTTAGCATGTTTAAAAAAAAGCACGTAAATCGGATAAGTGGTTCTCCAGTGATAAGCGCACAAACGGACAAACAGACAGAGATACGTTTCATTTTATATATATTATAGATGTAATAAAATATATATCTATAACCTGGTCAGAGAACATATGTATGAATTTAAAAAATCACGTAAATCGGATCTCGAGGGAAAAGCGCACTAACGGACAGACAGACAAACAGAGAGACGTTGCATTTTATATATATTATAGATAGAGATTATTATTATTATTATATAACCTGGCCAAAGGATATATGTTTGAATTTAAAAAGACACATAAATCGGATAAGTGGTTTTCGCGTGATAAACGCACTAATGGACAGACAGAGAGACATTGCATTTTATATATATTATAGATTATAGATTGTAGATATTCTCTGCTACATAATATTGTTCCATATTTAATGGTTTAGGCTGTGTAGTGCAAGGGAACGCGCTAGCGGCAAACTTTTTTTCCGACTTCGTTCACTATTTTACGTCACTACTCATTCCTTATGCTACCTATCGTAATAAAATAAGCCTATAACCTGGCCAGAGAACCTATGTATGTTTTAAAAAAAAAAGTACGTAAATCGGATAAATGGTTCTCCAGTGATAAGCGCACTAACGGACAGACAGACAGACAGAGAGACGTTGCATTTTATATATATTATAGACGTAATCTTTGCGCACACTTTTCTTTGTATTATTTTTAAAAAATCGTTAAAAATCGCTGCCCCTCACTTATTTAGAAAAGTACTAATCAAAAAATATTGAAAAAATTTTCTAATATTCTCCACGGGGTGTAGATTGAACGAAAATTATCATGAATGCATTACCTTTAATAATTTATCTGGTACATAAAAAAAACAAAATTTTCAAGGTCATCAATTTTCAGTAAAGATCGGAAACAACCTTTGTTGAAAACTCATTTGGGGTGTGTTTTTGTGAAGGCATTGATCATTTCATACCTCCGTAGAAAAATTTTTATTTTAAAAGCAATGAACGTAAGGAACACTAATTGTGCAAGTTCAACTTGCACTTGACCGTTTATTTTTCATAATTTAAACTGAAGTTGAGTGTTTTTCGTAAGGAAAAACACTCAAGTTGTGTGTACGAAGATACGCTCAATTACTTAAGTGTTTTTTGGAGTGTTTTTATGTAAGGGTATATATGTAGATATGAAATTTTTCAAATAAAAATTATAAAAAGATATATGTTCGCTTTAAAATCCCAAATTTCAAAAACCATTTGGTTTTAAATTGTAAAACGAAATAGTGTTTGAATTTTGGCATTAAAATGTGTAAGCGTGCATATATCTTTTTATAATTTTAATGTGAAAATTTATATCTACACAGTTACGCCATTTAGTTTCCTTATTTGATTTTGCTACCACAAAATTAAATTAAAATTAATATTTCGTTATTTCATTTTCAAATGAAATAACCAAATAAGAAAACGAAATGTGTTTTTGTCAGCTGAAAGCATTCAAAAACAAGCTAGTGCGCGTTTGTTTATTAATCTACATCATTGCTGCAAAAATTATCATACTGATCTGAATTTTTAATATAATGCTCGCAAATATATGAAAAATAAGCCGACATTGTTCAGTTTGGCTGATTTTTTAATTGAATCGTTCATTTCAAAAACCACATAAGTCAAAAAAGTAAAATTTTCAGTAGGCGAAAAAAAACTTTATTAAACCAAAACTATCCTTTATAAGAGGAAAAAATTTAATTTAATTCAAATTATTTAAGTAGTTACATAGTTTATCATGTATAATTAATAACAACGAAAATAAACTACATTACATGTAGTTTATTTTCGTTGTTATTAAGAAAAAATTTTTTTTTTTCTTGAGACTTAGGTGGTTTTTGCACTGAATATAATTTTGAAGTTATCATTTTCCTTCTTTAAAAGAAAACAAGTCAACAAACTGTCAAAAGGGTTTATTAAAAATGCTTCAAAATACAAACAAACAATAATATTCCTGATTTTAATAATTAATTAAGGCACATAATCAAACTCGTGGTCATTTTCGACATAATATTCTTCCTGGTTCTGTCCTTCCGCGGTAGGCCAGTGGAAAATCCCGTCATAAAATGGAATATGCTGTTCAAGGATACTATTTCTAACTTGCTTAATATTTTCTATTTTTTTGGGGTCCCCATATCAAAGTGCGCATGAGTTGGATAGTTTGGGATCGGTTTGCCATCAATTTGACTGGTATCTGAACAGAGATAACACTTTTTATCTCCCACTCAACTCAAACCCTCGCTAGAAAATCCGTGCAAAAACAACATAAGTCTGTGACTAATGTGGTTTTTGCAACAAACGGTGGAAGTGGATAGGCGGCAATTCGTTAACCGTAAATACGACTTACGTGGCTTTTGCATATAATATGTAGGTACCCTTGAGGAGACGTTTCCTAGCAAAAACTCAATTTTGCTAAATTTTGACTTATGTGGTTTTTGAAATGAACGATTCAATTAATACTGAAATTTTTCAGCGTAAAATTTATTCATTGTTAATAACAAATTAAACGAACAATTTTATCAAACGACTATATCCATAAGAAGCGCACAAGCCTAAAGACTGTTTCTACGCAAAAATCAACTTGATTCGTTAATTATTAATAGAAAAACGACGAGTTGATTATTGTCTTGTAAATTGATTTTGTTCGTCGATCGACGCGTTATCCTCTTTCCTGCCTACTAGCGAAATAGGGGTCACGCGTAGAGGCAGTTCTGGAATTCGGTGCCTCAATTAACTGTTGTCAGTGTTATTTGCAGTAAAAGATTATCATTTCAATTTTACTGTATGCTATTTGCTTAGTGGCATATATACCTAAGTAGGAAAAAAACCAGGCCCTACCATAATAGCGATAAGAATAACGAACCTTAAATAACCTCTCTTATAAACTTCTAAATAAGAGAAATCGTTATCCTTAACAAAGAATTCTTTTATGTTGTTTCAATACTGCGCAAGCTCCGAATGATGGGTGCATGCTTCAAATAACGATTACAGCTGAGTCTTTATATTTAATTTCTTCCCTTTTCTACTGCGCAAGCTCCAAACGGTGAGCGCATACTCCAAATAAAGATGAAGACAGTAGCCTAAAAAAGTAAGCGTTGCAAAATCTTTCTATTGTTTAAAAATACTCATGGGTTACCACTATGTAGGTTAGTTTGAGTATTACACCAAATAGAATATATAATATAAAAATGTTGCAACAATGTAAAACAGATTTCAGACGTTACTTCCAAGGTCAAACCATCAAAATTTATTTACCAAAGTTTAATAAGGGTTTAGTACGTTATTAAAATATTGCATTCAATTTTTAAACTGCCTCCATTTTTAGATGGTCCTTATGTGGAGCAAATTTAATTGGAATTGCCAACCTATAGACCGCTCGAATGATCCTCAAACGATCAGGGTAAGTTCTAAGCCGGGAAGGCTAGCCAATACATCATATTTCAATTTTTCTACTTTTATCCGAAAGTAATTGCAGAAAAAATATTACTATACTAGTTCGTAAACTCATATTAGTGCAGTAAAAAAAGCATTTGCAATTGCACAGTCTAGATGCAGCAATATTATAATTTTATTCTCTCTGGGTATTACTAAGAGTACTGCCTTGAGTTTTGGACTTCGAAAAACTTGTGTTTTTTTGTTTATAAATAATTGAAGTTTTCAAAACGTTTTTTGAGGTTAAAATGCGAATAACTCCGGTTATATAAGTCGAGTCGAGTCAAAAAAAGAAACCAAACTCTTCGTAATGAAATTTTCAACAAATCCTCGATAGTGCTCCGTCGCTTAAGTGCGTACGTAACCTAAAAAATTGAAAAAAAACGGGCAAAAAACTGTTTTTTTTTTTCATTTTATTGTACAGATCGACTAAGTGAAGCGATCGACTTAAAAACTTTCAGAAAATATGCCTTTTGTTATAGCAAAAATACTTTGATATTTTGGTGCAAAAATATTAAACCCAATGCGCACAATTCAATTTAATATTTAAAATTTGAATTGCCCGCCATTTTATGCCATTTGGTCCAAAATGGATTTTTTTTTCAAAATTTAGGTATCGATGCCAGCTTTCCGACGCCATTAAAAAAATTTTTTTGGAGTCATTTTAACCTTTGAATTGAAAAATTGTAATATAAATTACATTTGATAGAGAATCGCGAAACTTTTATTAAAAAAAAAATATATATATATTAACGTTTTTTTTTTTTTTCAAATAGCCGAAAAAATGCAATTGTTATTATTTGATTACTAAAAAAAACGGTTAAAATGAATGTAATGAAAGACTGATTTTGTCAAATTTCCACTTTATTTAGTTTCACTGAAACTGTATGACAAATTTCGCTATACTATAGCTTTTTCTGATACAAAATGATATTTGAATATTCGTGTTGTTACATTTATACAAATAAGGATAAATAACATAACATCAGCTCACCCCCTACAACACAAATTGGCAGTTTACCACAGTATGTTGCATGTAAGTCTCCCCTTATCTGTAGATGATTTTAATAAAGAATTAAATCTAATAAAACAAATTGCTGTCAACAACGGATATTCTCCTGACACCATAGACTCAATTCTAAACAAAAAATTAAAAAATGAAGCTAATTCTTTAGTATATCCTAAGAAAGAAAACACAGGTAAAAAATATAATGTTTTAACCTATTTTGGTAACACGTCAGAGAAAATTAAACACCACTTAAACAAATATAATATCAACATAGCTTTTAGAACAAACAACTCGTTAGGAAAATCATTAATAACGCAAAGGGAAAACAAAATAGATCAAAAAAATCTGGAGTGTATCAGTTGAATTGTGGTTCTTGTCATAAAAGTTACATAGGTCAGACAGGTCGCTCATTCGAAACTCGGATTTCAGAACATAAAAGAAGCTATTTAAAAAACGAAACTGACTCAGCGTACAGTAATCATTTAACAGAATCAAATCATCTTTTTGACGATAAATTTAAAATTCTACACATACAAAACAAAGGCGTAAAATTAAACCTATTAGAAAATTTAGAAATAAATAGAATTAAAAATTCAGACATCATTTTAAAAGAACAAAAAGATACCTGTCTGGCCCATAGTAACTCCCCTTTACTTAATTTATACAATTAATATTCAAAATGGATTTCCCAGCAATATTCATTAGCATACAGTATTAATTTTATTACCTATCTACCTTAGGGTATTTGTATAAATGTAACAACACTAATATTCAAATATCAACCAATGTAATTAAAATCAACCAATGTAATTAAAACCCAATGTCCTAGGTTAAGTTAATTAGGATTACTGTATAGAACCTAGGTTAACAGGTTGACTGCCGACCACTCCGATCGGAGTGCGTCGGGTCTCTTCGCCAACGCCGTCTACTCCGATCGGAGTTCGACATGCGTTCTTACGAAACGTTTTAGTATTCCATCGGCGTTGTATATGAAACGTGTTTCTAGTGGTGGCGTTGCTTAAAAACGCAAGTTCTAACAGGTGCTTAAGTGGTTCCGCGGATTTGCTTTTGGTTTGGTTGTAATCTGCCGTACAATATGGACAATCAACCTGGGCCTTCTGGTATTAAAAAAAGACATTGTAGTGATGAAAAAAAGGTATATGATAAGAAAAAGAAGCTAACTGACACTGAATTATTGCAGCTATTGGAAGAAAGCGGAGGTAGTAGTGACGAACATTACGTACCAGACACAGACGATAGTGATGTAAATTCAAGCTCCGAGTCCGAAGAAGAGAAATTTTATAGACCCTATTCGGCCACATCAAACACTTCCTAGCCTTGATGAGATAAAATGGAACGACAGAGGTGCGTTAAAACAAATTTTGTTCCAGAAAACCCAGGAATTATTGGTGCAAATTCCAGGACAGGGTGCACCTATCGATTTTTTCGAAATGATCATTGATAATGATTTTTTACAAACTATTGTAGAACGAACGAACTCTTACGCAGTCGAGGTTTTGCTGCGCCCAGAAACAAGTACAAAATCACGTATTACTAATTTTAAAGATCTTACTCTTGACGAACTAAAAATTTTTTTGGCCCTGTTACTTCACACTGGCACAATATCCTTGAGCCGTCTTAACGATTATTGGAAAACTGTTCCGCTATTTAATCTACCTGTTTTTAGAAAATATATGTCAAGGAATAGATTTTTGCTTATCTTGAGGTGTTTGTATTTTTTTACATCTCCAGATATGGATCCGGCAGATCGGCTAGGAAAGATTAGATTTGTGACAGATTTTTTTAACAACAAGATGGGAGAAATTTACTATCCTGGAAGAGAGTTGTCTTTGGATGAAGCTATGGTACTTTATCGGGGTCGTCTCCAGTTTAAACAGTATATCAAGAATAAGCGTCATAAGTATGGTATGAAGTTATACATGCTGACAGAGCCTAATGGACTTATTTTGAAATTTCGTGTCTACGAAGGTGCGACAGATGTTTATGGTGGAAGCGGACATACTGAAAAGATTGTTTTACATTTATTGGAGGAAAAATTGGGTGTGGGACATGCTGTTTATCTAGACAATTTTTTACAATAGTGTGAATTTAGCTAGGAAATTACTTCAACAAAATACATACTGCACTGGTACGCTGAGAGCTGAGAGGAAAGATAGTCCGAAAGAGGTAATGAGTGCAAACTTAAAACGTGGTGAGAATAAATCTATGTTTTGCAATGGAGTGTATGTCGGAAAATGGCGCGATAAACGCAATGTTCGATACATTTCAACAGAATTTGGAAGCGAAATGGGCATTTTTAAAAACAAAAGAAATCAAGAATCTGAAAAACCTTCCGCAATCATTGGATATAATGCTTTTATGTCCGGTATAGATAGACAGGATCAAATGATGGCATATTATCCTTGCAGCCGTAAAACCATTCGGTGATACAAAAAGTTATTCATGCATGTGCTGCAAATGAGCATGATAAACGCCTATTTTTTGTACAATAAATATTCGCGGTCTGACCAGTTACGATTATATGACTTCCGATTGGATGTCATAAGAAATTTACTAGCCAGACGACCAATTACTAATTTGCCGCAAATTCCTCCAGGCCAAATAAATGTCCACAGCATTAGCAAAGTAGAAAAAATTGTTAGTGAAAAAAAAGGAACTAAAGAAACAAAACGGGTAAGCAGAAAGGAATGCAAAGAATGCAGGAAAAATAAAATAAGAAAGCAAACAGTGTATGAATGCAAAATGTGCCCTGGACAACCAGGTTTTTGCCTTAATTGCTTTGAGGATTACCATAAAAATGTACAAAAATGATTTAGAAATAAATGTTTTGAGTTCATGAGTTCGATTTATTATTTCTTTACTTATTTAATTGGACACTCCGATCGGAGTGTTCGGCATCTAATAAAAATTTTCACTTGCAATGCCGATTACTCCGATCGGAGTGAAATTTTTTTTCTAATATTTTGAATGGCACATAAAAAAAACACATCCAAGACTCATTTTAATTCATATTTACCACAATAAAATAAAAATATTTGGAAAAAATCTTACCGGCGTCAACCACAAACTCAAAAATATAGATCGGCAGTCAACCTGTTAAGTAGTATAGGAATATAAGCTATCATAAATGTAAGAAAGAGGCATAGCCTAACTTAAATTCAATAAAGACAATGACAATTCAAATATCATTTTGTATCAGAAGAAGCTATAGTATAGTGAAACGCGTCATACAGTTTCAGTGAAACTAAATAAAGTGGAAATTTGACAAAATCAGTCTTTCATTACATTCGTTACGAATTTCCATCAAGTAACAGCCACAACAATTCAAACGATTAAAATGACTCCAAAAAATTTTTTTTTAATGGCATTGGAAAGCTGGTGTCAAGATCTAAATTTCGAAAAAAAAAAAACCATTTTGGACCAAATGGCATAAAATGGCGGGTAATTCATTTTTTAAATAACAAATTTAATTGTGCTTACTGAGTTCAATATTTTTATACCAAAATTTCAGGGTAGTTTTGCTAGAACGACTGGCGTATTTTCTGAAAGTTTCAAGCCGATCGGTTCACTTAGTCGATCTGTACAATAAAACGAAAAGAAAACATTTTTTGAAAAATTTTTAAATTTTGTTGGTTATGTACGCACTTGAGCAACTTAAAAGTAATGAAGATTTGGAAATTTGGTTTTTTTGTCTTGATCCGACTTATATAACCGGAATTATTCACATTTTAAGCTCGAAAAAAGCATTTTGAAAACTTCAGTTGTTTGTGAACAAGAGAGCACACGTTTTTCGAGGTCCAAAACTCTGAACAATACTCCTCGTGATACTCCGGAGAGAATAAAATCATAATATTGCTGTATCTAAACTATTCCATCTCATCATTATTTTGACCTTTTTTACTGCACTATATTCTTTATTGCATTAAATTAGGTCAAATTTTACATCCTAGTCCTATTAAGATATTGCTACATATTTTTCAGCTAATTTAGTTTAGTCAATATCAGAGTCGTACTAAATAGCTGTCGAGCACAACTATCAATATTTTTTTAAGGGGCCTAGCAAGGTGCTAGGGAAAATCCATAAAGAGCTACAGGAGCGTATGCGGAAAAAGCTATTCACGTTGGTCTTGAAACGCTGTAAATTGTACTCGGTCGGAAACACAGTCCTAAGCAAACTATTCCAAAAGGATGAGGTTTTCTATATGAAAGAAACGAGTGATACTATGGTACTCTCTAAAATATTTTCTATTATTGTGACTATGTTGCGACATACACCTTTTATTTATACCAGAATGTATCGATACGTGTTCATATCAACTGCATTTGCAATAAAGTATTTTTCATCACTGCCAGTGTCGCTGTTTGCGACTATTATTTATGCAGCTTGTCACGATGGCGCAGTTGGCCAAATTTTTTAAGACCACTTTATTAAGTCAAAATAATACCACAGTAAACATAAAACACAGTAGCGACGCTTAAGAAAATTTTTAGGTCCTGTTTTTTATTACGCATGCGTCCCCTGTCATACCAACAACATGGCTGCCAGCGCGGTCGCAGGTTGTGTTTACATCTGGATTCCAAGGAGAATTTTTTTATAACGTACTTCGAAATTCATTATTAATAGTTTTCCATTAAGTAAATAACTCGTTCGACGTTATAGTTGAAAACAGTGTTCCGTATGATGATTAGTAACTTCACAAAACACATCCCAAATGAGTTTTCAACAAACTGATGACCTTGAAATTTTTTTTGTGATATACCATATAAATTATTAGAGGTAATGCACCCGTCATATTTTCGTCCAATCTACACCCTGTAGAGAATATTCCAGAATTTTTCAAAATTTTTTGATCAGTACTTTACAGTACAGGTGGGACAGCAGTTTTTTGCACTTTTTTAAAAATAAAACAAAAAAAATTGTGCTAAAGTATTACATTATATACACTTGTGAACCCGTCTTTTTACAAACTTTCATTTGACATCCCACTCGATGACCTGGTAAAAAAAAAATTTTTACTTCCGATTTCGCCAACCCCTTAAGTCAGAATTTACCTTTCAAAACTACACGGCTCTGATGAGGCCATCAATTCCTATATTAGTAGCAAATTTCAACTTTTTATGTCAAATAGTTTCAGAGATAATCGGGTGTGTGATAGGCAGACAGACATACAGACGTACGGACACCGAAGTGATTTTATATGTGTTCTGTACGGAACACTAAAAATATGTCAAGAGGAAGTGCTGTTGTGCGGTTAGTGCTTGTAAAAATATATGTGGTATCTCCAAAGAGGTTAGTTTTTTAGATTTTTTCAAAAATCTTAAAAGGTAATTTATTCATAATTCTTCATTTCTATTATGCAGTATATAAAAATTATGATAATTGTGTTTTCATATTAGATATACATTTTTTTTTAAAATAGTTGATATTTTATTATTGTTGAGTATTATGTTATTTCACTTGTACTTTTTTTCTGAATTCAGGGCAGAATGTTTGCTAACGTTAAGTTATATTATCTGCTAAAATTTGATAACCAAACTTCCAAAACTCAATCTGGGCAAGCAAAAGTAGTAATTCTCCAGCACGAATGAGTAGTATGTTATACAGGCACGAAAAGTCCTTAGTTGTATGAAAATTATTATATTAGATTTAACTAATAATAAAATGGAGCAAAAAGTGTATTTACTTCATTTTTAAGTGCAGAAAAAAGACGATCTTATCTTAAAATTTATGATTATAATTATTTTCAATCTCTGCAGATTACTAGGATTCGCTAAAATATAAGAAGCATGATTATTGACATTATACGCGCGAAGCTGAAGGTGTGCAGAGGTGTATTCTCAAAAGGAACATTCCCCCCCCTGATAATATCTCTAACAGTTGAGCAATATAAATTCAACAATGAGATATTTGAATGAATAACATGCAAAAATGGATGAAGCCAAACATATTTTTTCCTTGTACTTTTTGCCTTTTTCCCCGTTTTTTATATATCTGTTTTACTAAGAACTTGATAAAAAAAATGTTTTTAAAAAAACTTTTCTCGTATTTTCCTTCCTTTCAACCATCAAAATTCATTTTTATTCTACAGAATAAGATTTTTCTTGAAAGAAGGAATTTGAATATTTCAAAAATTCGCTGGCATCATACCAGCAATATGGCGACAGGTCATGTGATCATTACAAACTCGAACCCCTTGGGATTAAAGGTGCCGAGTAGTACTGTCGCTACTGTGTTTTATGTTTACTGTAATAATACCCTTGTGTAACTCAGCATATCTCTTTGTGTAAACAGAGAAACATTTATTATCGGAACGAATTTTTAGAAAATATAAAATTCTGTTTGGTTCTGAGCAAAATTTTTCATGAATTTTTGTTTCCTTTTCAGCATATTTGGGCATGTTACATGTACTTCCTAAATAAAATTGCAGATCTACTGGATACAATATTCTTTGTACTGAGGAAAAAAAATAACCAAATCACTTTTCTACATGTATTCCATCATGCAATGATGTGCGTTGCAGTATGGTAAGTATTATAAAATCTATATATTCTAAAATTTGCATTATTTGCTTAAAATTAATAAAGATTCTGAGCAATTACAGTTATGCCAAAAGCAAGGACACAATTAAAGTCAGACTGGTCGAAAATCTGAAGATCAACTTCGGGGATTATTACGAATTTCAGAACACAGACTTTCTGGAATTTTTAAATAAGGATCCCTCATGCATATGATGCAGATTCACCCGATATACACGGTACAAT
Organism: Pachyrhynchus sulphureomaculatus; assembly: GCA_019049505.1. Taxonomy (NCBI): domain Eukaryota; kingdom Metazoa; phylum Arthropoda; class Insecta; order Coleoptera; family Curculionidae; genus Pachyrhynchus; species Pachyrhynchus sulphureomaculatus. The sequence goes on along the minus strand of CM032456.1, from coordinate 10,200,610 downwards.
AGATCAATTGGCCAGTTTACTTTGGCACGTATACCAAAATTAAGCCTAAGATCATCATAAGACACAATTTTTTTACAAAATGAAGGGGTCTATAAAATTTCCTGTTTATGTCTTATGGTGTATGTGAAAAAGCAAAAGATTAATATTCGTTAGAAATAAGGAACATAAACGGTAAATAGTAAAATAATTTATCGCGTCATGCTAAAATACGTACTGAATTTCACTAAAGAAAAAGTTAATCAATATTACAAGTCGATATGTTACATCTCTCTCTCTCTCAATGCTTTCATCCCAATAGGAGTTCGGTGTTATGTAGTTGCTGCCTCAACAGTCATTCTCCAGACATCTCGATCCTGCGCAACCTTACTTGGTCGGACCATCCCTTTGGAGACCGTCCCCTAGATCTTCTTTCTAACTCTATCTTCCCCGTTACTAGAAGCTTTTTGCATGGCATCCACTTTCCTCATAATGTAACCAAAATATTTCAGATACTGTCTATTAATTACTAGTGATAATGGCAGGGTGTTGAGGAGGCGGACCCCTGTCGTACAAACAGCTACAACACCACCACAACAACAACAACGACAAACGATCCAACCAACCGCCTCAGCTGAAACTACTCCCGATAGTTTTACCAGATCCGACATTATAGGTGATGGAAATTGCCTTACACTTATATGGCGACCAAAACCATCATGAAAGACTCCGAGAGGCTGCTCTAAGATATATACAACAAAACTGGTCGGAACTTAACACATTTTCATTAATTGGGAACGACGATATGAAAGACTTCAATAACTACTATAACTATATGAGGAAAAATGGCACCTATGGAACGAGCCTAGAGATACTTGCCCTCTCGGAAACCCAGAATAGCAACTTTCATATCTTCTCAAAACAACGAAGAACAAGAGATACAAAAATAACTTTTAGGGACAAGCCAACAATAATAAGCACAAGAAAACACACCGAAACTATTTACCTTCTACTAACCGGCAACCCAATGTCGAGACACTTTGAGCTTCTGACACCACAAAACACTAAAAACATCCCAAACAACAGTAGACCAATAAAAGAAGCATCGGGCGAGCGACGTAACGGTCGAGGACGTCGCGGGAAATGGCAGCTCGACCAAAACGATGAAGACCGGGCAACTGACAATGGACCTGCCAAAAGTGTTGTGACGGCGAGTAAGCCGACACCCACCAAGGCGGGAAAATCAGGGCAACGCATGAGTTATACTACAGGAACAAACGAACACACCATGCGTTGCTTTGATAAAAGCATAAGTCCTGACAAAGAAACCACTGAGAAGGTTATCACTCGCCGCCTAGACCTACCACCATCAATCCCAAACGCAACCGACGAAGTATTTAATCAAAAACTCCCGCAACGACAAAGAAATCCCAACAGCACAAAACCAAAATTCAAACGGCAAATAAGAATAGAAAACAAAATCAACATCAGGAGATATCTAGGACACCTTACCCAGTTTATCAACGGGAACGTGTCCAAACGAGTGACACAGAGTATAAACAAGATCAGGTCCGGGTCTCCCAACAGAACACTGCCAGAAATCCTGGATACTCTAAAACAAAAATTATCCGTATATGCCGCAAGACTCCGTAGATACAAAGAACCAAACGAAAGGAAAGATACCAACCTCTTCCGAAGAAGTCAAACACAGTTCTACCAGAAAACTATGCACAGCAAACAGACAGCAGTGACCGAACCACCAAACAAACAAGAACTCGCAGATCATTGGAAAAGTATCTGGTTAGAACCCAAACTACCCAATAATAACACCCCCTGGATCAAAGCCAAGAGGGCGAGGATAAACATGCGACAGGAAAATTCCACATTAACTACTGTGGGACCAAAGAGCATGATGAGGCGCCTGGATGCAAGAAGTTCCGGAGGTAGAATGGCCCCCCGTTCGGATCTCCGGGTGGGGGCTGGTTCGGAGGCGTCGACTTGCAGACATCATAATTTTAAGATAGATTTTTGCAACATACGAGGTATAAACTCGAACATAAATTCAGTGCATCAACACCTGCAATCAAATAAACCTCATGTACTCGCTCTATGTGAAACCAAGGTCAGTCCATCGACCAGCACGGTCAACTATCTTTATCCTGGGTACGACTTCTATTCCCGATTTAGGTGTAACTTTGGAATCTGTCTTTTTGTCAGAAGCGGCCTCTCTTGTCAACGAGAAGAAGCTCTGGAGCCCCCAAACTTTGATGTTATGTGGTTAAAAATAACGACTCAACAAACCACAAGGTTCATCTGTATCCTGTATCGACCACCAAGTGATACCAATTTTCGAATACTTTTCGCTTCTCTTGCAGACACCATCGATCATTTACAAAGTAACTATCCAAGTGCCGAAATTGCCATCCTGGGCGACTTTAATGTCCACAATATCAACTGGCTTAAATATTCAAATACTACCGATGAACAAGGTCGTGAAGCTGAATCTTTTCTCAATCAGTTATGGCTTAACTCAGCTTATTGACGAACCAACACGGATCCCTGATCGAGACAGGGAGTTCGCCAGTCTTCTTGATCTGTTTTTAACCACCAATCCGGAGATTTACACGGTCACCGTAAATCCGCCGTTAGGTTCTTCCGACCATAAACTGCTTTCGACATCGAGTATCCTGTCAATCAGTGACAGAGAGGCACCTAGGCCGCGCAAGATTTGGCACTACAAATCTGCTAAATGGGAAGATCTCATGGAATACTTTCGAACTTTCCCTTGGATGGACATTTGTTTTCGATCCGATAACCCATCTGACTGCGCCAGGGAGGTCTCCGATGTTATTTTAGTGCTGGTATGGAAGCTTACATCCCTTTTTCGAAGAAATGCTCCTCCAACGGCAAGCCTTGGTTCGACCGAAAATGCAAAAATGCTGTTGCTTCTAAACATATTGCCTACCGACAATGGCGTGAAAATCCTAACATCGTAAATCGTAACATCTTTGTTCGTGCCCGGAACAGATGCAAGGGAATTATCGACGAAACCAAGGAGGCACACAATCAACGAATTAAAAACAAACTTCTCGCTTGTCCCAACAATTCCAGGTCCTTTTGGGCAGTCGCTAAGGCAGTTAGTCAAAATTTTACCAAATCCACCATACCACCACTCACACGGCCAGATAATTCCATTGCAACCACACCTGTTGAGAGAGCGAACTTGTTGGCTGAACTCTTTGCTTCACATTCTACTGTCGATTTCCAAGGTAAAAACACCACCTACTATTCCCATATTGCAGTCAAGGATGCCCGATGTTGTCTTCAGACAGCGCATCATAAAGCGTAATTTAATGAAGCTAGACACCAAGAAGGCTTCTGGCGCTGACGGAATACCTGCCATAGTCCTCAAAAACTGTGCAAGGGAACTAACACACCAGTTTTCTGTAGACTTTTTACCTATCCTACAGAAAGGGAATATTTCCGTCCTGCTGGAAATGTGCCACGGTTCAGCCGATACCTAAAAAAGGTAAGAAGACCTTGCCAAATAACTACCGACCAGTTGCACTGCTTTCAATAATATCGAAAGTCATGGAAAAGGTTATCAATGAGCATCTTCTAAAATATCTTGAACGATTCAATATTATTAGCGATCACCAATATGGTTTTCGTAAACATAGATCAACAGGAGATCTTCTGACTTATGTAACACATGTTTGGAACAACGCAATTGAACACTTTGGAGAATCTCGAGCGGTTGCTCTTGACATATCCAAGGCATTCGACCGTGTTTGGCACGATGGACTGTTGGCTAAGTTACGCTCTTATGGTATGTCTGAACGCTTCTGTTTGTGGCTCTCATGTTTCCTCAGAGAGCGTTCTTTACGAGTGGCGGTCGACGGATTTCTTTCTAACACCCTCATTATCAACGCCGGTGTGCCCCAGGGCTCCATACTGTCTCCTACTCTCTTTCTCATTTACATTAACGATCTGCTGGAAAAGACCGGGAATCGAATTTATAGCTTTGCAGATGACAGTACACTTGTCTCTTCGTTCACCTTGAACGCTCGGACATCGGCTGCTCAGGCGAATATCCGCAGACAGCAGGAGGTCGTTCAACTTAACAAAGACCTGGAAGAAATTCTATCTTGGGGTGACAGTAACCAAGTGGAATTTAACGCTACAAAAACCCAAGCGGCAGTTTTTTCTAAAAAAGTTAACGTTGCTGAACCCGACATAGTTATGTCGGGGCACTCCATTCCCCTAGCATCGTCGCTCAATTTGTTGGGCGTTAGTTTGGAAGCAAATATGTCTTGGCATGAACATGTTGCAGGCATAGCAAGGAGAGCTTCTCAAAAGTTGGGAATATTATTTAGAACCAGAAAGCTTTACACTCCACAGCAACTGTTAATTCTTTACAAAGCCCAAATTCGACCAACTATGGAATACTGCTCCCACGTTTGGGGCTCCGTTCCCAAACATACACTGCATTTGTTGGATTCTGTTCAGAGAAGAGCGGTCCGTCTGATTGGGGACCCGGAATTGACCGGCGGCCTTGATTCGCTGGAACATCGAAGAACGGTTGGCGACTTGAGTCTGTTCTACAAGTATTTTCATGGAAAGTGTTCGAAGGATGTAGCCCGCTTAATTCCTCCCAAAGCGGTGCATGTTAGAAATACACGTCGCGCTGGTGCTTCGCATCCGTATGAGGTTCAGCTTGTTACTCCACGTACAACACTTTTCAAGCAATCTTTTATATGGAGAACGTCATCCCTTTGGAATAATTTGCCAGCGCTGTGTTTCCCACCTAGTACAATTTACAGCGATTCAAGAACAACGTGAATCGCTTTTTCCGCACTCGAGCCGCTCCTGGAGCGCTTTAGGGACTTCCCTGCAGCACGTGGGCTAGACCCATAAAAAAAAATTTTGAAAGTCGGTCATTTATACTAAGCTCTTCAAGAACAAATACATTAGTACCGTGTTGGATATATGATACTTCAAAAATTCTTCGATATGCCCACATCTCAAACGCAACAATTCTTCTTTTGCCAGCTTGTTTAATGATCCATATTTCCAATGCGTAAGTTGTTATGGGGAATATGAAGCTGGGTAGCAATCTTAACTGTGACAGCTGGACCTTTCCAGGCCTTAGTGCGTTTGATCGTCTAGTTTCTAGCCAGAACCAAACGTCTTCCTACTTCCGCTTCACAGCCACAATTGTTAGTTATGAGGGATTTCAAATAGCGGAAATGATCTACTACAGTGAAGCCAGCAATTTCATTTATGCGACAGATCTTCATTATGACTAATAATTGTTACTTGAGTTTTCGCTCCATTCATAGTTTTTGCTAGTGATTTCAAGGCGATTCAAAATTAATTTTAGACCTTCTATTGACGTTACAAGTATTACAGTATCATCCGCATATCTAAGGTTACTTAGCTTTTTGCCACCAATTATCACACCACCACTCCAGTCAACCAAAACAGACTTCATTATATGTTCACTATATATGTTAAAAAGTAAGGATGACAAAATACAGCTCTGTCTGACGTCTGCTTCTGCGTTAAAGGGATCGGAAAAAAATTATTCAGTTTAATTCCGCCATGCTCATACAGAGATCGGATAAGGTTTACAAGATGTATAGGTGTTTTCATGCTGATTAGAATCGACCAGAGTCGAAAGCTTTAGAATAGTCCATAAAACAGATATAAGTTGTTATTTAGCCCGTGGGGGGGCGGGATAGAATATCTCCCCCGGTATGTTCTGCCTGTCGTAGGAGGCGACTTAAAGAACAATCTAGATGGTAGATGCCCAGATCCCACCAGCATCGCCCGGTGTGATACCATCGCATCGGCTTAAGCTGCGTGAAGTTGCTTGACGTTTCGTGGCTGTGCCGATGTCCCGGACTGTGGGACCAAATAGCATGATGAGGCACCTGGATACAAAAAATTCCGGAAGTAAAATAGCCCCCCGTTCGGATCTCCGGGTGGGGGCTGGTTCAGGGGCGTCGACATGCAGAGAACAGAATTTCAAAATGGATTTTTGCAACATACGGGTTTAAATTCGAACATAAATTCAGTGCACCAACACCTGCAATCAAATAAACCTCATGTACTCGCTCTCTGTGAAACTAAGGTCAGTTCATCGACCAGCACAGTAAACTATCTTTATCCTGGGTACGATTTCTATTCCCGATTTAGGCGTAACTTTGGAATCTGTCTTTATGTCAGAAGCGACCTCTCTTGCCAACGAGAAGAGGCTCTGGAGCCCCCAAACTTTGATGTTATGTGGTTAAAAATAACGACCCAGCCAACCACAAGGTTCGTCTGTATCCTCTATCGACCACCAAGTGATACAAAGTTTAGAACACTTTTCGCTTCTCTTGCAGACACCATAGATCATTTACAAATTAACTATCCAAATGCCGAAATTGCCATCCTGGGCGACTTTAATGTCCACAACATCAACTGGCTTAAATATTCAAATATTACCGACGAACAAGGTCGTGAAGCCGAATCATTTTCAATCAGTTGTGGCTTGACTCAGCTTATTGATGAACCAACACGGATCCCTGATCGAGACGGAGAGTTCGCCAGTCTTCTTGATCTGTTTTTAACCACCAATCCGGAGATTTACACGGTCAGCGTAAATCCACCGTTAGGTTCTTCCGACCATAATCTGCTTTCGACATCGAGTATTCTACCAATCAGTGACAGAGAGGCGCCCAAACCGCGCAAGATTTGGCACTACAAATCTGCTAAATGGGAAGATCTCATGGAATATTTTCGAACTTTCCCTTGGTTGGACGTTTGTTTTCGGTCCGACGACCCATCTGACTGCGCCAGGGAGGTTTCCGATGTTATTTTGGCCGGTATGGATGCTTACATCCCTTTTTCGAAGAAATGCCCTTCCAACGGCAAGCCTTGGTTTGACCTAAAATGCAAAGAAGCTGTTGCTTCTAAACATCTTGCATACCGACAGTGGCGTGAAGATCCTAACACCATAAATCGTAACATCTTTGTTCGTACCAGGAACAGATGCAAAGAAATTATCGACGAAACCAAGGAGGTACACAATCAACGGATTAGAAACAAACTTCTCGCTTGTCCCGGCAATTCCAGGTCTTTTTGGTCGGTCGCTAAGGCAGTTAGTCAAAATTTCACCAAATCCACCATACCGCCACTCACACGGCCAGATAATTCTATTGCAACGACACCTGTTGAGAAAGCGAACTTGTTGGCTGAACTCTTTGCTTCACATTCTACTGTCGATTTCCAAGGAAAAACACCACCTACTATTCCCATAGTGCAGTCAAGGATGCCCGATATTGTCTTCAGACAGCGTATCATAAAACGTATTTTGATGAAGCTAGACACCAAAAAGGCTTCAGGCGCTGACGGAATACCTGCCATAGTTCTCAAGAACTGTGCGAGGGAACTAACACCAGTTTTCTGTAGACTTTTCAACCTATCCTACAGAAAGGGAATATTTCCTTCCTGCTGGAAATGTGCCACAGTTCAGCCGATACCTAAAAAAGGCAAGAAGACCTTGCCAAATAACTACCGACCAATCGCACTACTCTCAATAATATCGAAAGTCATGGAAAAGGCTATCAATCAGCATCTTCTAAAATATCTTGAAGGATTCAACATTATTAGTGATCACCAATATGGCTTTCGTAAAAATAGATCAACAGGAGATCTTCTGACTTATGTAACACATGTTTGGAACAACGCAATTGAACACTTTGGAGAATCTCGCGAGCGGTTGCTCTTGACATATCCAAGGCATTTGACCGTGTTTGGCACGATGGGCTGTTGGCTAAGCTACGTTCTTATGGTATGTCTGAAAAGTTCTGTTTGTGGCTCTCATGTTTCCTCAGAGAGCGTTCTTTACGAGTGGCGGTTGACGGATTTCTTTCTAACACCTTCACTATCAACGCCGGTGTACCCCAAGGTTCCATACTGTCTCCTACTCTCTTCCTCATTTATATTAACGATCTGCTGGAAAAGACCGAGAATCCAATCTACAGTTTTGCAGATGACAGTACACTTATCTCTTCATTCACTTTGAACGCTCGGACATCGACTACTCAGACGAATATCCGCAGACAGCAGGAAGTCATTCAACTTAACAAAGACCTGGAAGAAATTCTATCTTGGGGTGACAGTAACCAAGTGGAATTTAACGCTACAAAAACCCAGGCGTTGCAGAACCCGACATAGTTATGTCGGGGCACTCCATCCCTCTAACATCGTCACTCAATCTGTTAGGCGTTAATTTGGGAGCAAATATGTCCTGGCATGAACATGTTGCAGGCATAGCAAGAAGAACTTCTCAAAAGTTGGGAATATTGTTTCGAACCAGAAAGCTCTACACTCCACAACAACTGTTAATTCTTTACAAAGCTCAAATTCGACCAACTATGGAATACTGCTCCCATGTTTGGAGCTCCGCTCCCAAACATACACTGCATTTGTTGGATTCTATCCAGAGAAGAGCTGTTCGTCTGATTGGACACCCGGAACTGACCGACGGCCTTGATTCGCTGGAACATCGAAGAACGGTTGGCGACTTGAGCCTATTCTACAAGTACTTTCATGGAAAGTGTTCGAAAGATGTGGCCCGTTTAATTCCTCCCAGAGCGGTGCATGTTAGAAGTGCACGTCGCGCTAATGCTTCACATCCGTATGAGGTTCAGCTTGTTACTCCTCGTACAACGCTTTTCAAGCAGTCTTTTATATGGAGAACATCATGCCTTTGGAATGGTTTACCCAGGACTGTGTTTCCCATCGAGTACAATCTACAGCGATTCAAGAACAACGTGAATCGCTTTCTCCGCACACGTGTCGCTCCTGTAGCGCTTTAGGGACTTCCCTGTAACACGTGTGCTAGACCCATAAAAAAAAAAAAAAAAAAAAAAAAAAAAAAATTTAGAATTCCTTCACTTTTTCTATTATCTGGCGTATGATGAAAATTTATTTTCCAGTCCCTCTTCTTGCAATAAATATGTTACATAATAGGTACCTAATCACAGAAAAAAGCTGAGATGAGGAACGGCTCCCGAGATATTTATCACCGAAACTTGACATTTCCCTCTAGTTTTCTTACAAATTAAAATAAAGTAAAATAACTAAATTTTTAAATTCCTGGATTTCAAAAACTGTAACAAAGGAATATAACACGATATATAGGGAGTAAACCGTTTAAATCCCTCTTCAACGTTTTAATCCCTTATGTAATTAAACATAAATAATTCAAAATAATGAGAAACTAACACACCTTATAGATTCCACGAATCCAATGATATATAACAATATATTACAAAGCCATCCCTCTAACCTGTCGCCCACCTCAGTAACCCTGGATACATTGGTCTATAAATAATTAGGAATAACGTAAAAATAACACATTTCAGGCTTAAGAAACTTGAAAAAAACATATAATAAAATATATACTATAAGAAGCCTCTCTAACCCTTCCCTACTCATTTAATCCCTTATAAGTTTGATTGTAAATAATTATGCTTCAAATGTGTTCACTATTTCAACCAAAAGCAAGAAAATTCTCATAATCGTATTGAAAGTACATAAAATATGTATATATATTGACTTCCACTGCTTACAAGCCTTTCCTCTGAAGGGATGTCTCTCAAAAACTATACTCTTACTTACTTAATTGGAGAGTTATCGTCCCAAAAGGCAAACAGACAGGAAAACCGACAGAAATGAAAGACTGTGTTTTTGGTGTTCCGTACGGAACACTTATAAGATCACTTCGGTGTCTGTCTGTCTGTCTGTCTGTCTGTCTGTCTGTCTGTCTGTCTGTCTGTCTGTCTGTCTGTCTGTCTGTCTGTCTGTCTGTCTGTCTGTCTGTCTGTCACACCCGATTTTCTCCGAAACTATTTGACATAGAAAGGTGAAATTTGGTAATAATATAGGAATTGATGGCCTCATCAGAGCCATGTAGTTTTGAGAATTAAATTTTGACTTAAGGGGTTAGTTTTGGGGGGTGAAGTCGGAAGTGAAAAAAAAAAATTTTTTACTAGGTCATCGAGTGTGGTGTCAAATGAAAGCTTGTGAAAACACGAGTAAAAAATATATATATAATATTATACTTGCGCGCACTTTTCTTGTATTATTTTTAAAAATTCGCGAAAAATCGCTGTCCCGGGCCTTATCTCGAAAAGTACTTATCAAAAAATTTCGAAAAAATTCTGGAATATTCTCCACGGGGTGTAGATTGAACGAAAATTATCACGAGTGCATTACCTTTAATAATTTATATAGTATATAAAAAAACAAAAATTTCAAGGTCATCAGATTTCAGTAAAGATTGGAAATAAACTTTGTTGAAAACTCATTTGGGGTGTGTTTTGTGAAGTCGCTGATCATTTTATGCCACCGTAACATAAATTTTGACTAAGGGGGTTTTGAGGGGTGAAATCGGAAGTGAAAATTTTTTTTTTTTTACTAGGTCATCGAGTGTGCTGTCAAATGAAAGCTTGTGAAAACACGAGTAATATATATATATATATATATATATATATATATATATATATATATATATATATATATATATATATATATATATATATATATATATACATATATAATGTAATACTTGCGCACACTATTCTTCGTATTACTTTTAAAAAATCGCTGACCCCTACCTTATCTCGAAAAGTACTGATCAAAAAATTTTGAAAAAATTTTGGAATATTTTCCACGGGTATAGATTGAACGAAAATTATCACGAGTTTCACCAGTTTTCAGTAAGATTGGAAACAAACTTTGCTGAAAACTCATTTGGGGTGTGTTTTGTGAAGTCACTGATCATTTTATACCACCCTAACAAAAATGTTTATTTTAAAAACAATCAACGTACGGAACACTAATTGTGCAAGTTCAACTTGCACTTGACCGGTTTTTTTATCATCTAGCGACCATAAAAAGTGAAGAGATGTAAAAATCTTAGATCGTGATTTTCCCACGAATACAATAGATCCCCTTATCAAAGGAATAATAAGAAAATTTTCATCTTTCTCAGCTCCAAGAGCCCTAAAAAGAACATATAACAAAATATATACGAGGCAACCCTTCTAGCCTCTTTCTATTTATATAACCCCTTATGACTAACACTAACAATAATTAACAGGAGTCTTTTTCTTTATACTCAATAAGTAAAATTCCATCACAATCTGAAAAACGGTTGCATTCAACTTTCCAAAAAGTGAGTTTCTTTCGACAAGGAAAAAACCAAAGTCTCGTTGCCTGTGACAATTAGCAAAAAATAACTCTCATCGTTCTCTAAAGAAAAATTTCTTTTCTCGCCAGTTTCTACTCTGGTATATGCATTGTCCAGAAATTTTTTTTCATCCTCTCATTTTGTCTTTCCGATCTCAGATCATTTCTCCGTAATAACTGTTTAGACTAAAATTGACTTTGGAAAAATAAGGCTTGACATACTCCTGCCGTATTTTTTCATTAATAACGTTATCATTATGCGATGCTCCAAATTAACCGTAATAACTGCAAAATGCAACAAACGCGAACATAGTTTTATGAAAGAACTCAAATTAATGAGGGTAATTTGACAACCACTTCAATTACTTTCTCTTAAGCGATATCATTCAAAAGGTGAAGATTCCGTTCCTACTTCAAATATATGTGTACCAAATTTCAAATAAAATTTTCGTTTCGCTCCAAAGTCATTGTGCCAAGAGGCAAACAGAGCAACGAAAATGGAAGACAGTGTTCGTGATTCAGGGACCGTAAAACATGACGTGAAAGTAAAAAAATAGTAAAAAAATTCTTATAGTATTATTGAAACATTTAAGGTTCGCAGACGATATTGTAGTCATTAGTAGTAGCAAAAAATAACTCTCATCGTTCTCTAAAGAAAAATTTCTTTCTCGCCAGTTTCTACTCTGGTATATGCATTGTGCAGAATTTTTTTTTCATCTTCTCATTTTGTCTTCCCGATCTGAAATCATTTTGAATAGAGTCGTCGTAGGAACTGTTTAGACTAAAATTGACTTTGGAAAAATAAGACATTGACATACCCCCTGCCGCATTTTTCATTAATAACGTTATTATTATGCGATGCTCCAAATTAACCGTAATAACTGCAAAATGCAACAAACTCGAGCATAGTTTTGTGGAAGAACTCAAATTAGTGAGGGTAATTGGACAACCACTTCAATTACTTTCTCTTAAGTGATATCACTCAAAAACTGAAGATTCCATTCCTACTTCAAATATATGTGTACCAAATTTCAAATAAAATTTTCGTTTCACTCCAAAGTTATCGTGCCAAGAGGCAGACAGAGCAAGGGAAATAGAAGAAGGTGTTCGTGATTCAGGGACGGTAAAACGTGAAGAAATGCAATCATATCGGAGAGTGATTATGTGCCGAATACATACATCCCTTAAAAAAGTAAAAAAGTAGTAAAAAAAAATCTTATAGTACTATTGAAACATTTAAGGTTCGCAAACGTCATTAGTAGTAATCCACATGAGATACAAGAAATGATAGATGAGTTAAATTACCACTCAAAGACAATTGGTCTTAAGAGGAATAAAAGTAACACAAAAATATTATCCAACACTAATAACAACACAGTTATAAATTTAGAAGGAAGAGCTCTAGAGATTGTTAAGGATTATGTGTATCTGGGGCAAAAAATCACTACGATGAGAGATCTTCTAACAAGGTTTCAAACACAATATTCAAACTAACTTTAATATCAAAGAATCGGAGACATTAGATACTGATACTGAGATAGCCTTGAAAGAAATTCCTAACAACATATTATCAAAATTTCAAACAACCGAAATTATTAAAAAAGAATTCATATCTACTAATAACAACATCAACCAAGACTTAAGGACAATACAAACCATTCAGAGTAAAGCAAAACAAAATGATGTCATATTTACCAAAGCAGATAAAGGTAACACAGTAACAGCAATAGACAAAATCGAATATATTAATAAAACGTTAGATTTTTTCAATACAGGAAATTACAAAATTTTAAATAAAATCCAACAAATATTTTTTCAAAAAGAAATAAAACATCAAATTGAACAGGCTAAAGGTATCATTCACGATAAAAATAAATTTAAATTGATAAATATGAATCCCCAAATCCCACAATTTTATTCACTCATAAAACTACACAAATCTGACCATCCAATTAGACCAGTTGTATCCTATATGTCTGCTCCAGCATATAAGACGTCATATCATAGCAAATTTGAACCTAAATACAGTATCAAAAACTCATACGAACTCGTAGATAAAGTTAGGAATATACCAGATAATTCTAAATTAGTTTCATTCGATATCAAAAAGTTATTTCCAAGTGTTCCCCAGACGAAGCAATAATTTTAATAGAGAACCTATTAATAAAAAAAACCGGTCAAGTGCAAGTTGAACTTGCACAATTAGTGTTCCGTACGTTGATTGTTTTTAAAATAAACATTTTTGTTAGGGTGGTATAAAATGATCAGTGACTTCACAAAACACACCCCAAATGAGTTTTCAGCAAAGTTTGTTTCCAATCTTACTGAAAACTGGTGAAACTCGTGATAATTTTCGTTCAATCTATACCCGTGGAAAATATTCCAAAATTTTTTCAAAATTTTTTGATCAGTACTTTTCGAGATAAGGTAGGGGTCAGCGATTTTTTAAAAGTAATACGAAGAATAGTGTGCGCAAGTATTACATTATATATGTATATATATATATATATATATATATATATATATATATATATATATATATATATATATATATATATATATATATATATATTTACTCGTGTTTTCACAAGCTTTCATTTGACAGCACACTCGATGACCTAGTAAAAAAAAAAAAAATTTTCACTTCCGATTTCACCCCTCAAAACCCCCTTAGTCAAAATTTATGTTACGGTGGCATAAAATGATCAGCGACTTCACAAAACACACCCCAAATGAGTTTTCAACAAAGTTTATTTCCAATCTTTACTGAAATCTGATGACCTTGAAATTTTTGTTTTTTTATATACTATATAAATTATTAAAGGTAATGCACTCGTGATAATTTTCGTTCAATCTACACCCCGTGGAGAATATTCCAGAATTTTTTTCGAAATTTTTTGATAAGTACTTTTCGAGATAAGGCCCGGGACAGCGATTTTTCGCGAATTTTTAAAAATAATACAAAGAAAAGTGCGCGCAAGTATAATATTATATATATATTTTTTACTCGTGTTTTCACAAGCTTTCATTTGACACCACACTCGATGACCTAGTAAAAAATTTTTTTTTTCACTTCCGACTTCACCCCCCAAAACTAACCCCTTAAGTCAAAATTTAATTCTCAAAACTACATGGCTCTGATGAGGCCATCAATTCCTATATTATTACCAAATTTCACCTTTCTATGTCAAATAGTTTCGGAGAAAATCGGGTGTGACAGACAGACAGACAGACAGACAGACAGACAGACAGACAGACAGACAGACAGACAGACAGACAGACAGACAGACAGACAGACAGACAGACAGACAGACACCGAAGTGATCTTATAAGTGTTCCGTACGGAACACCAAAAACAAAGTAAATGAAGTTATTAAAATGGACATAAATAATTTTTTAAGAACTTGCCTAAGACAAAATTATTCTTCATTTAACAATAAATTCTACAATAGTAAGAAAGGGTTAATTATGGGGAGTTTATTAAGCCTATTACTAGCCGAAATTTTCATGGACAGTATTGAAACAATCGAATTTAACAACCATAATGACAACAGTAGTAATTGTCTATACTGGTATCGATACATAGACGATATAATTGTATGCTTTACAGGAACGGACAGACAATTAACTCACTTTTTACAGTACATTAATTCTTTACATAGAAATATCAGGTTTACAATGGAAGAAGAAGTCGAAGGGAAAATCAACTTCCTAGACTTAACAATCAGTAAAACCAGGAAAAACATGAATTTTCAATATATCACAAACCCTATTATACAGATACTACAATTCACAATAGTTCTCACCACCCCAACCATCATAAACTCGCGGCCTATCATAGCTTTATACACAGACTAACTAACATCCCCTTAGCAGAATACAATTTTGCTAAAGAATTAAATCACATAAAACAAGTAGCCGTTAACAACGGTTATTCAGTTACCTTAATCGATAACATCGTTAGGAAAAAACTTCTCAGAAATATACCCATCTCACAAACAATCTCAGAAATATACCCATGTTTTAACCTTTCAGTGGTCGCGCTAAAATTCTTAACGCCAGTGGTCGCTGCGGACTCTCAGTCCATACTTAGAAAATATACGTGTTTTTAATATAAATTTATTAAAATTATAAGGTTGCTGTAATAAAACACGTTGTAGATAGAAATCAGTATATTATATAGTAATAATATTATAAAATATTCATAGTAACAGCTAAAGTTCCAACACATTCTACTAACTTAGGAACTACAGTAGGAACCATATTATAAAAGCCTAACTACAAAAAAATATAATGAAAAAAAAATCAAGATTATTAAATCTTATAATACTAGTTGCCCCAATTCGCCATTTCTAAACATTCTGGGCAAATTAGTAGAGCATGTTCCAAACATAGATATGTGTGACACTTCCTACATAAATATCGGGTGGGACGATTTTTTTTTTTTTGTCACACATAGCACATCGCCCTCTTTGATTTGCCGGCGGTGCTGCTTGCTGAGCTACCGGTTCTAATCCAAGAATCTCGCCAATCCTTATCTTCATCGATCTTGGTATATTTGTTAAAGAAGAGCGAATTCTTAACTGGTCACTTATTATCTCAAAAGATAGTTTTCGCAAAAATTCTCTCCTTAAAATGTTTTTGTCTATATCATTGGCCTTGTAAATAACTAGAGAATTTATTCCTGCAACGTTTAACATTGAATAAAAAATTACCATTGGCCACCTTCGGGTACCACGTGCACAATTATAAGCAGCGCAAAGTTTGTCCACCGTATCCACTCCTCCCTTTGTTTGAATGTAGGTAGTTATTATGTCTGGTTTACCTGTTTCAGTGTCAATAATGTCATCATGGTGTAAGCTTGACGCGAGCAAAACATTTTTCTTCTTTTTTGGAATGTAGGATAAGATAGTGCAGTTATCATGGAATGCAAACATTGAAGACTTTTCAGGACGATTTACTGGGCTGCAAAATTCAATGGGAAGTTCCCTTTTATTCTTTCTAATCGTTCCTACAAGAGTCATTCTAAAATTCTTTTTTAGGTTTTCTATCAACTTAAAAACTAGTGAAAAAATTATCAGTAGTTACATTCCGTCCAGTTCCCCTTATAGATTCACACATTCTTTCCACAACAGCATCTGGAGAATTATTTATTTCCCAAGGACCAGCTGGTTGTTTACCAACATATACTTCCATGTTGCAAGTATAAAAAACCTTTGAATCGCAGAGGGCATAAATCTTAATGCCATATTTGCTCGGTTTATTGGGAATATATTGACGAAATATACATCTACCTCTAAAAGCCTCCAGTTTTTTCGTCAACTGTTACGTAATGGAAAGGTGTGAATGCAGTTTTACATTTCTCTACGAAAATGTCAAAAATATCTCGAATCGCCGCCAACCTGTCTAGAGACTTCCTAACTTCACGGGTTTCAAGATCATCAAATCTTATATGTCGCATTAGAAAACGAAATCTTTGTAACGACATCGTAAGTCTAAATATCTCAACCCCAGTGCCATCAACTCTCCAAAGATCTTCAGCATTGAGGTGATTACTCTTCATAACTCCCGCCAAATATAAGAGACCTATCAGTGCTTGTAGTTCAAGAATATTTGTTGTTTTTGCATCACGTTGACGGGAATATTTATCTTGAACAGCCTGAATATGCTTGTTTGTATTATCTACAATAACCTGAAGAACATTCTCAGGAAAAAAGTACTGCCATATCGCCAGTGGTGTTCTTAGATTTTTTACAGTTTCTTTTGGACCAGGTAGGTGGGTAATCAAATTTTCCGATCGGGTTCTTACATTTCTTGGGTTGCAATATTTTCTCCATTTCGTCGATTGATCCTTTCCGATAAAAAATGGACCGTCAATTTGCAGAATTTCCTCTTCATTGTCTGAAATATCCTGCTCACTATCTGTTTCGTGTTCTTCGCACTCCACAGCATCCACTTCATCTTCATCGGAGTCATCTAAGGGTGCTTCTTCTTCGTCAGATGATTCTAAACATGATTTCATTAGTTCATGCAACCGTTCTTGCTCTTTTTCATAGGATGCCATACTAAAACATATTTTTAATATTAAACAATTACAAAAAAGTATCAAATGAAACATACCTTGGCAAAAGTAGAGCAGCTAATTTGTAAATATATTTGTCACCTCACTGGTCGCTGCGGATTCTCAGTCCGCAAGCACGAATTATTGGAGAAAATACAAAACTATATATGCCTGCTCACTCGACCGTCGACTGAAATACGCTGTTAAGGAAAGGTACTGAGAAGCGCGACACTTAGAGGGGGGTATCCTTGAAATTATCGTCGATCACAAACCGGTGCGGAGCGACAGTCCGCGCGCGACCACTGAAAGGTTAAGAACAGAAAAACCATATTTAAATGCTTAACCTGTTTCGGCAAACCTACAGAAATACTGGGGAAATTTATAAATCAAAAAATATCAGCATACCTTACAAGACAAACAATACTATAGGGAAATATCTCAAAAACTACAAACCGCAAATCAGTAAAGATAATAAATCAAGGGTATATCAATTAACATGTGTTTCATGTCGTAAAGCATACATAGAACAAACTGGACGTACATTTATACAAAGAATTACAGAACACGAAAAAAGTTTCATCCATAGCAAATCTAATTCAGCATATGCCAATCATCTTTTAACAGAGGATCACACGTTTTATAAGAATTTCAAAATTTTACATATCCACAAATAGGTTTAAAACTAAACCTTTTAGAGACAATGCAAATAAATCGATTAAGGACTACAGGCACTTTGCTTAACGACCAAGTAGATTTAAACAATTCACTATTATTGAATTTATTTTCCTAATACCATTTCTGTGTGGGTTTTCCAATACTATCAATATATATCAATATAAATAGGTGTAATATTATAATTCAGAACTAATATAAAATTGTAAACATTAAACCTAACTTGGCAGTGTAAAATGTAGATCCGAAGAAGCTACATCGACAGCGAAACGCATCATCACAATTATAAATAAACTAGTGGAAATTGACTAAAAACAGTCTTTTATTATACGTCAACCCAAATAAGCTAAAGGCCAAAGTTTACGATCAGTGCATCCTACCCGTAATTACATATGGCGCAGAAACAAGTGGATACGTGAACAAACGAAATTAAAGGATATTATAGAGCATGTAGCAGAAAGAAAGTGGCCATTGGTTGGACATGTTGCAGGCACGATCGATGGTCGATGGACCAAGCGAACATTAGAATGGAGACTACGAGAACAGAAAAGGAGGGTAGGACGTCCCAAAACAAGATGGCGAGATGATATACAGAGGTTTGCGGGCATTGGATGGATGATAACAGCTGCAAATAGATTGAAATGTAAATTCAAGGAGAAGGTCTACATCTAGCATTAAATAGAATTAGCCTTACAGTGAGTGACTACTATACAAACTTTACAGTTTTTTACTTCGTTTTCTGAAGGGAATATTTGCAAAAAAAATTTAGTCTCAATTTCCGTGGGTCTATCTATCTGTTTGTCGATCTCCATATGTCTGTCTGTTAGGACGGACGTCTCTTATTAAATGATATATCAACATCAAGTTACACAAATATTACTGAAAGTTGGAATGGCCTTATAGACCTTATAGCTATTTGCTTTAAGGTAAAGGACTGGGGAATAATAAATTTTTGTAATCTTTTATGTTAATGTCATCATAATTTTCTTTTGGTTTTTAGTTGGAGAATGAACAAATTTTAGGCCTGATTATTTATACTTAACCTTACAAGGAATTAAAGGAATGGAGAAGGGTGATAGAGAGGTAGCTTCGTATATATCGACGTACCCCTTCTTTTCTGAATTCTTGAAGTCGAGGAATCTAAAATTCCTATTGTTTTTTCATTATTTTCAATTATTTATGGTTAAATTTATGGTGTAGCCCGGGGGAGGGGCAGACCCCCATCTCACTCCTATGATTTTAAAAAATATGCCGCTTAAAACCGTAACTTATTTTTATCGAGGGGTTCTAGGGCCTTCCATTTGAGACTTGTCAACTTTGAAATTTCACTGTGAACGCACCCTTAAGCCAATCACCGAAC
Source organism: Pachyrhynchus sulphureomaculatus (assembly GCA_019049505.1). NCBI lineage: Eukaryota > Metazoa > Arthropoda > Insecta > Coleoptera > Curculionidae > Pachyrhynchus > Pachyrhynchus sulphureomaculatus. The sequence continues at coordinate 10,181,294 of CM032456.1, read as the reverse complement.
TGTCAACGTCAAAAACATTCAGTAAAGTCAACATTTTCATCATGGTGAAGTACACAAACGAACAACGTTTACAAATAATTAAAATTTACTACCAAAATTTGGAGTCGGTGACTGCAACTTTAAGAGCGTTAACGCCAATTGTTGGTCGTAATTCTCGTCCCAGTAGACAAGCAATTCATAGTCTAGTGAAAAAATTTGAGTTAACATATTCGCTGCTGTTTGTTCCCGTGCCAGTGAGACAACGGGTTGGTCAAAGTGGCCAGAATATTGCTGCCGTTCAAGCGTCCATCTCAAACGAACCAAAACAGTCGATTTCACGGCGTTCTCAAGAATTGGGCATCGCTCAGACCACACTATGACGAATTTTGCGAAAGGATCTTGGCCTGCACCCTTATAAGTTAAAGTTAACTCAAGAACTAAAGCCACTCGATCATATGAAGCGACGTACATTCTCGAATTGGGCTCTAGAAATGTTGGAACAAGATGACCAATTTCATCGCAAAATAATCTTTAGTGATGAAGCGCATTTTTGGATAAACGGCTTCGTCAACAAACAAAATGTGCATTATTGGTCAGGTGAAAACCCTCATGTGCTTGAAGAAACATCACTTCATCCACAAAAAATTACTGTTTGCTGCGGTTTTCATGCCGGTGCCGGTGGTGTCATTGGGCCGTTCTTTTTCGTTGATGAAAATAACCGTCATGTTACAGTCAATGGAGATCGCTACAGAGGCATGTTGCAACGTTATTTCTTTGATCAATTGCATGGGCTAGACATTAATGATATCTGGTTTTTAACAAGACGGCGCCACAAGCCACACAGCGGGTGTAACAATCGACTTACTGCAATCTAAATTCGGTGAACGTGTTATATCGAGAAATGGTCCCGTCGAATGGCCGCCTAGATCGTCTGATTTAACACCTCTAGACTTCTTTTTATGGGGGTACGTTAAATCATTGGTCTATGCTAACAAGCCTGCGTCGTTAGAGGAGCTTAGAGCCAATATTGAAAGAGAGAGGGCGGCCGTTTCCGTCGAAATGTGTGGCCGAGTCATCGAAAATTGGGTTCAACGAATCGACCGCTGCAAACGTGCCCGTGGTGGACATATGAATGAAGTCGAATTCCATACATAAATGTTTTGGTTGTACTTCAAGCCGATAGTAAAATTTTCGAAATGTCTCCAATTGGTTGCGTTTTATTTAAAAAAAAAGTTGTCAAGTCCTTAATGGAAGACCCGATATTTCATGAAAAATGTACACCTCCCGGTCAGGAATTGTCACGATTCAGTTGTATATATCTTTGAAGGTCCGGCTCAGCTCAACTTTTATCTGTCACTCAAAATCTCGACCTGTAGTTAATTTAATCTTTACTGTCCTGTTCTGGTTATGGCTCTCATGTTTCCTCAGACAGCGTTCATTATGAGTGGCAGTCGACGGATGCTGTCTCCTACTCTCTTTCTCATTTACATTAACGATCTGCTGGAAAAGACCGGAAATCCAATCTACAGCTTTATAGATGACAGTACGCTTATCTCGTCATTTACTCTGAATGCTCGGACATCGGCTACTTAGACGAATATCCGCAGACAGCAGGAAGTCATTCAACTTAACAAAGACCTGGAAAAATTCTATCTTGGGGTGACAGTAACCAAGTGGAATTTAACGCTACAAAAACACAGGCGGCAGTAAGTTAAAATAAAAAAGTTAACGTTGCTGAACCCGACAGTTATGTCGGGGCACTTTATGCCTCTAATATCGTCCCTCAATTTGTTGGGCGGTAATTTGGAAGCAAATATGTCCTAGCATGAACATGTTGCAGGCATAGCAAGGAGAGCTTCTCAAAGGTGGGAATATTATTTTAAACCAGAAAGCTGTACACTCCACAACAACTGTTAATTCTTTACAAAGTTCAAATTCCACCAAATATGGAATACTGCTCCCATGTTTGAGGCTCCGCTCCCAAACATATACTGCATTTGTTGGATTCTATTCAGAGAAGAGCTGTTCGTCTGATTGGAGACCCGAAACTGACCGGCAGCCTTGATTCGCTGGAACATCGAAGAAGGGTTGGCGACTTGACTCTATTCTACAAGGAAAGTGTTCGAAGGATGTAGCCCGCTTAATTCCTCCCAGAGCGGTGCTTGTTAAGTCGCGCTAATACTTCACATCCGTATGAGGTTCAGCTTGTTACTCCTCGTACAACGCTTTTCAAGCGGTCTTTTATATGAAGAACATCATCATTTGGAATAATTTGCTCAGGACTGTGTTTACCAGCGAGTACAATTTACAGCGATTCAAGAACAACGTGAATCGCTTTTTCCGCACACATGTCGCTCCCGTAGCGCTTTAGATAAAAAAAAATTGTGGGAGCAAGTGAAATTTAGTACGTATTTTGGAACTACTTGTTTGCAAGGGAAGCACTGGTTAAATCATTTTATTGATTTTTCACTGAAAAAGTGAATTTGATCTAATTTTTATTTTAAATTCTTTACATTATGTTAACAAAAGTAAGCATTGTACTAGTGCCAAAACGTCAGATTTCTGATTTGGTAGGAATATATTGTTATCATTATTGTTTTGTGTTTTTAGGTTGGGAATTAAATATTGCCCTGGTGGTCACGGGACATTTTTTGGACTTCTAAATACTTTTGTTCACATTTTGTTATATGGATATTACTACCTTGCTTCACTTGGTCCACGGATTCAGAAGTTCTTATGGTGGAAGAGATATTTGACGAGAATTCAACTTGTATGTATAGTATAGCTAGTAATTGTTAGTTGCTCTACAAGTTTAATAAGAAAATTAGAATAAGCACTGAGAGTTCACTGACTCCTGTGTAAAATCTGATATTTCGTTTCTTACTGGGACTTCGAGATTTTCATTTTTCCAAAATAAAACTTTCATCTCTAGTAGAGTTATTACAAAATTTTCGTATCTACTTTTTATGTAATAATGTTAAAAATATGTATTTTCTGTGTATTTATCCTGAGAATTTAACAATACAATACAAAAATGAAAGTCACGTTTAATAAATTAGTTGTTTTTAATGAAATACGATCGTGGTGAATGTACTTCTCTAATTGTTTCTTCATTTTTGTTTCAGATTCAGTTTTGTTTGATTTTCCTTCACAACTGTCAATTGTTTGTGTTTGACTGTGATTATCCAAAATGGACTTTTCTACTCACTACACCAAATGCTATATTTTTGCTCTATTTATTTAATGATTTCTACAAAAAGTCATACATAGAAGCAGACAAAAAGAAAGCGAATAATTGCATATCAAATTGTACTTCGAATGGTACAAATAAAAATGTTACAACACATGACGAATAGTATAAGAAAAATGACAAGATTGTAAAAAACGAACTAGTAGTTAATTGCATGAAATAGTTAACTTAGACCTCCTATAAAAGTGGAGTATTTGGTAATCTGATTGGCCGTATTTGAGAAATTGGCAAATAGCTTAAAAGTTAATCGGAAAGGCCAAAATACCATGTAACCATTTTTATCTTATATACAATGTAGTGTGCTTATTTACATACTTTATGCTGTAACTGATTTATAGTTTGTTATTTAAGAATTTTGATTCCTACAGTTCTAAACTTTAGCTTCTGACTTGAATACACCGAAAATATTTTTTAAATAAATTTTGAAGAATATATTTTTTGCATAATTCCTGTGGTATATCAATTACGTAAAATTAGCTGTTTATTAACTTATTTGATTTGCTCTTTCGTTTTTTATTAGGATTTTTTAATTTTTAATGTCAATAAAAACATTAGTGACATATATATACTGTTTAGTAAAATCAATGTCTTTATTTTATAATACTGTCCTATCCTATGAGATTGACCACATAAAAGAATTCTTAGAAAAGATGATAGAATAGACGCCAGTTGCCAATCGCTATTCGATGTAGTAATTATTCAACATTGTTGGTAAGTTCTGGGTATCCATTCAAGCGAATACTCCCTTCTGAATAGAATTTAACGAATACAGCGTTTGGTAGCAGAGCCTCAAAAATGGGAGCAGTATTCGATCGTTGGTCGAATTTGAGCTTTGTACAGGATTAAAAGTTGCTGTGAAATGTAAAGCTTTCTGGTACAAAAGAATATTCCCAGTTTTTAAGAAGCTCTCTTTACTATGAACTCTATGGTGGCCCGTGGCGTAGTACTGGCTTGCGGTGCAAAAGGTCTCGTGTCCCAATTCCGGCAGGTCGGTATACTAAATTATTTAAGTATATATGGCCTGGCCACGTACATAGGTAGTAGTGGTTTGCAGAAATACAATAACGTCCGTGGCAGCATTACCGCTTTGTCTAGTGCCATGAATTACAAAAATGGCTGTTTCGGCACTTGGACAGGGTTAACAGGTAATACGACATCCCGCCGATATCCTCGGGATATGAAAAAGGGTAAAATCCTTATTCAAGCGGGGAGGTAAAAGATAAAAAAGCATGTTGAGTGACGATGCTAAAGGAATGGAGTGTCCCGACTTAACTATGTAGGATTTTATAACGTTAATTTTTTTTAGAAAAACATCCACCTGCTTTGTTGCAACTTTAAATTTCGCTTAGTTACTGTCATCTCAAAATAGAACTTCTTCCAGGCCTTTGTTAAGTTGAAAATGTTCCTGGGTAGTTGATATTTGGCTATTCAGTGTTAATGGACAAGCAAGGGTAGTGTCATCGGCAAAGATATAAATTAGATTCCTGCTCCTGTAAAGGAAAAAGATAGTAGAATACAGTATGGAGCGTTAGGGCCTACCGGCGTTGACACTGACGATATGTGAAAAAATCCATTTTAAGTTAATGCCACGAGTTGATCCAACGTCAGATGTTGGTAAATTGCTGGTAATATCTTCTTTTTTAGTCTGTTCTGTTAAAGAATTATCTGAATTAAAAATATATTCTCTTTCACATGTACTTGTGTAAAAATATAAGGTTTTTATTTTGTGCTCAAGAATCTGAAAATTATGTATTTTTTTCATTACCCTCATCTCAGATAACTGAATCGACAAGTGAAGTTTATCGCCTAACAAAGCATTATAATAAAAAACCATCGAACTGAAATCCACCTACCATCTGATAAAAAATAATAACCGGTTAAGTGCAAGTTGAACTTGCGCAATTAGTGTTCCGTACGTTGATTGCTTTTAAAATAAAAAATTTTGTTACAGAGGTATAAAATGATCAGTGACTTCACAAAACACACCCCAAATGAGTTTTCAACAAAGTTTGTTTCCAATCTTTACTGAAATCTGATAACCTTGAAATTTTTGTTTTTTTATGTACCAGATAAATTATTAAAGGTAATGCACTCGTGATAATTTTCGTTCAATCTACACCCCGTGGAGAATATTCCAGAATTCTTTCAAAATTTTTGGATAAGTACTTTTCGAGATAAGACGGGGGACAGCGATTTTTCCCGATCTTTTAAAAATAATACAAAGAAAAGTGCGCGCAAGTAATACATTATATACATATATATATATATATATATATATATATATATATATATATATATATATATATATATATATATATATTTACTCGTGTTTTCACAAGCTTTCATTTGACACTACACTCGATAACCTAGTAATTTTTTTTTTTACTTCCGATTTCAGTCCCCAAAACTAACCCCTTAAAACAAAATTTAACTTTCAAAACTACATGTCTCTGATGAGGCCATCAATTCCTATATTACTACCAAATTTCAACTTTGTATGTGAAATAGTTTCGGAGAAAATCGGGTGTGACAGTCAGACAGACAGACAAACACCGAAGTCATCTTATAAATGTTCCGTACGGAACACTAAAAAATGGTAAAGGTACTTAATACAGTACTTCCCTTTCAATTATGTGCTTCTCAAATAACACCGACATTAATTTTTTTACAGGTAGAAATAATTTGTCTGAAGCATTAAAACACGATATTTTCAATGACAGACATTTTAAGGTGGGATATAGATAAAAAATAACCGGCAATGTGCAAGTCTGACTGATGCAATTAGTATTCTGTTCGTTGATTACTTTTTAAATAATTTTTTTTTATGGACATATAAAATGACTTCATAAAACCACCCCAAATTAGTTTTCAACAAAGTTTTTTCCGTTTTTCACTGAAAACTGATGACCTTGACATTTTGGTTTTTATATACCAGATAATATTAAATTAAAGGTAAACTACACCCTGTAGAGAATATCCCAGAGTTTTTTCAAAATTTATTGATCAGTACTTTCCGAGATAAAGGAGGAAACAGAGATTTTTCGCAATTTTTTATAAATAATACATGGAAAAGTGTGCGCACGTATTACATTATATATATATATATATATATATATATATATATATATATATATATATATATATAAATATATATATATACATATATATATATATTTATATATATATATATATATATATATATATATATATATATATATATATATGTATATATATATATATATATATATATATATATATATATATATATATATATATATATATATATCGATAATATATAAAATGCAACGTCTCTCTGTCTGTCCGTTAGTGCGCTTATCACTGGAAAACCACTTATACGATTTACGTACTTTTTTTTTAAACATACATATGTTCTCTGGCCAGGCTATATTTTATTACGATAGGTAGCATAAGGAATGAGCAGTGACGATAATAGTGAATGAAGTCGGAAAAAAGTTTGCCGCTAGCGCGTATCCTTGCAATACACAGCCTAAACCATTAAATATAGAACAATATTATGTAGCAGAGATTATCTATAATCTATAATATATATATATATATATATATATATATATATATATATATATATATATATATATATATAAAGCAATGTCTCTCTGTCTGTCTGTCCATTAGTGCGTTTATGACGTGAGAACAACTTATCCAATTTACGTGTCTTTTTTTTAAATGCATACATATATTCTTTGGCCAGGTTATATAACAATAATAATAATCTGTATCTATAATCTATATAAAATGCAACGTCTGTCTGTTCGTTAGTGCGCTTATCCCTCGGGAACCAATTATCCACTGTTCTCTGACCAGGTTATAGATATATATTTTATTACATCTATAATATATATAAAATACAACGTATCTGTCTGTCCGTTAGTGCGCTTATCACTGGAGAACCATTTATCCGATTTACGTGATTTTTTAAATTCATACATATATTCTCTGACCAGGTTATAGACATATTTTTTATTAAATCTTTAATATATATAAAATGCAACGTATCTGTCTGTCCGTCTCTCTGTTCGTTAGTAAGCTTATCACTGGAGAACTACTTGTCCGATTTACGTACTTTTTTTTAAACATACATATGTTCTCTGGTCAGATTATAGACTATATTTTATTACGATAAGTAGCATAAGGAATGAGCAGTAACGATAATAGTGAATGAAGTCGGAAAAAAGTTTGTAGCTAGCGCGTTCTCTTGCAATACACAGCCTAAACCATTAATTATGGAACAACATTATGTAGCAGAGAATATCTATAATCTAAAATACATATAAAATGCAATGTCTCTCTGTCTGTCTGTCCATTAGTGCGTTTATCACGTGAGAACCACTTATCCGATTTACGTGTCTTTTTTTTGAACATACATATGTTCTTTGGCCAGGTTATAGGCTATATTTTATAACGTTAGGTAACATGAGGAATAAGCAGTGACGATAATAGTGAATCAAATCGGAAAAAAGTTTGCCGTTAACGCGTTCTCTTGCAATACACTGCCTAAACCACTAAATATGGAACAATATCATGTAGCAAAGGATATCTATAATATATACAAACTCTCTGTCTGTTTGTCCGTTTGTGCGCTTATCACTGGAGAACCACTTATCCGATTTAAGTGCTTTTTTTAAACATGCCAAACCATTAAATATGGAACAATATGATGTAGCAAAGAATAACTATAATATATTTAAAATGCAACGTCTCTCTGTCTGTCTGTCTGTCCGTTAGTGCGCTTACCACTGGGGAACCACTTATGCGATTTACGTGTTTTTATAAATTTATACATATGTTCTATATAATTCGATATAAGCCTAGATAATGGGAGATAAGGTGAGATAATGGGAGTTAAGTATAAATAATAGGAGATAAGGAGAAATAATGGGAGATAAACAGAGATAAGTCTAGATAATGGGAGTTATGGTGAGATAATGGGAGATAAGGAGAAATAATGGGAGATGAGAAATATTGCGAGATAAGTCGACTTAAGCCCAGATAATGGGAGATAAGTTGAGATAAGGGGAGATAAGGGGAAATAATGGGAAATAAAGAGAAATAATGGGAGATGAGCAGAGATAAGCCTAGATAATGAAAATTATGTAGAGATAATGGGAGATAAGGAGAAATAATGGGAGATAAGGGGAAATAATGGCAGATATTTTATTACGTTAGGAATAATAAATCTATAATAATAAGGAATAAGCACTGACGAAAGTAGTGAATCAGTATATATATATATATATATATATATATATATATATATATATATATATATATATATATATATATGTATATATATATATATATATATATATATATATATATATATATATATATATATATATATATATATTTAAACTCGTGTTTTTTTAAGCTTTCATTTGACACCCTACTCGACGAACTGGTAATTTTTTTTTCACTTCCGATTTCACCCCCAAAACTAACCCTTTAACAGACAGACGGACAGACACCTAAGCGATCTTATAAGTGTTCGGTACGGAATACAAAAAGCCAGCCAAGATCAAGTCGGAATTAGTGTTCCGTACGGTGTTTGTTGAAGAATTCTATGAAATTCAGTCAAACATTCATCTTTAATATAAGAATCACCAAGAAGATATAAAACGCGACACATCTTTGCAACAAAAGTTTAAAACAAATATTGACTGACCTAAATATTGTTAAACAAATAAAATAAAATTATTTTGTCTCGGTACCTATCCGTTCGTCACTAGTCATGGAAATTTATTTTATCTGTGATTGGTCAAATGTAGTGTACTGAAAAATATATGAGTATATTATTGTTTGAACCGAAGCTCTTAGTCTCGGGTAAATTCACATCTTTCCACGAAAAAAATTAATCCGTACTCTTGCAGATAGGGTAAGAAGCAATTTTTTTTCATTTTTTTTTTCGTTTTTTTTTTTAAATAATGTCAAAAAAAGTTTGAGCGAATATTGCATCATATATATTTTTGAACTCATGTTTTCACAAGCTTTCATTTGACACCCCACTCGACCACCCTGTAATTTTTTTTCACTTCCCATCTCACCCTGCAAAACTAATCCCCTAGGTTGAAATTTAACTTCCTAAACTATAAGGCTCTAATTAGGCCCTCGATTCCTTTATTTGTCCCAAGTTTTAGCTTTTTATGTCAAATAGTTTCGGAGAAAATCTACATTCTGTAGATTTTACCTCTTACAGAGAAATTCCAACACTTGTTTCAGGGTACTTTCCCTGACTGAAGAAGACGAACCGAAGTCGAAACAAGCACCAAACAAAACAGGTTTTTGAAACCAAAGATTACTTTTGCTGACTTTGGATTCATTGACTTTTGCTTTTGAACAAAAGGGTCAGACGCGCCACGAAGTTTGTGGAGATTTGCGAAATCCCAAAAGTTCTTTTGCTTTTGTCATGAACCCACAGCAGTAAACTGGGATTCGGGTTTCACCTTAACCCAACGATACCAAAGAAACGAAATTTGTTTCCATTCTGGTATTAATTTGAAGGTGGATATTGGATGCTTTCGACCTTGACGGGTCTCATCAGTTAGGCGAAGAAGCCTAACAGCTAATTTGATTTTAATTTAAATCTTGTTGGTTCAAGAAGTAGTTTGCAAATGAGGAGAGCGAAGTTTGCTCAAATTTGCCAAAGGAACAAAGGTTGTACCGGTTCTGGCATTCTCAGCATTCTACAAATTCTTTGATTGACGATCTTTTGTCGCGAGACTTTTGATCAAACTCAATCTGAACTTTCGGTAACTTTTTAGTTGGCCCATATAGGTTGCCTGATAACCTAAACGGAGATAGCTATCTACATTTTCTACAGTATTCTTTACCTGAATTATTAGAAGAACTGCCTCTGAATGTAAGAAGAGACAGGTTTTTTATGCACGATGGAGCTCCACCCCACTTTGCGCGTGCTGTAAGAAATTATCTGAACGAGAATTTTTGTGGTAGATGGATTGGCAGAGGTCAAGAAGCTCCAATTCAATGGCCACCTCGTTCCCCAGAGCTTAATCCTTGCGATTTTTTCATATGGGGAGCGTTGAAAACAAAGGTATACGAGGTCCAGATAAACAACGCCGATCAACTATGAAATAGGATTCAAAATGCTGCGAATACATTAAATAATAATGATATTTTAGAGAGAGTTAGTTTCAATTTTTTGCGCCGTATTGTTATGTGCAGGAACAAGAGTGGTGGCCATATTGACCAACTTCTGTAAAAAATACTATTACCTGTGTTAAATAAAACTCGTAATAATAACACAGCCCCACAAAAAAAAAGTGGGGTATACTTTTGATGCGATATATCAGATCCGTAGTATTTTTGCCGGCTGATCACGAATCTGACTTCAGTATATCGCCATCACATCTCAATTTTTTTCTAACGTCAAGAAATAGGTAAAAATTAGTAAAAATTAAGAAAAATATACTCCTAAAAAATTGATTCAAGCTTTTTCATGAATCCAAAGATGTATTAGTATGTATTCGGACACGCTAAGCTAATATTCATCGGTTGGATTGAGCCATACAGTTCTGTTTTCTTTCTAACCTCAATAAATCAGACAGATATAGTGCTTCTCGAATGCAAAAACGAATTCAAATTAAAATTCAACCGATACTTAACAAATTTGGTACACGGGGATTTTTTGGGTCGCTGATTGCGCCATTTTGAAAGCCGAGAAAATTCATCGGTCGATTTTTATTCTTCTACCTGCCTCCAGGGCACCTCCACGTGGTGACGGTGGGCAACGGTGTTACTCCACTAGCCGGCAGAGTCCCTGGATAACGGCTTAGATGCCGTCATGGCAGGTAGAAGAAAGAGAATTACGATGCAGGGACTCGGAAACCCAGTATCGGCGGTTTGTCAGGGTGGGAAAGCGGGCCCGCAGCCGTCGTCATCCAGCGACCGTAGCTCTTCATGTGTGGGTGACTTGGCTCATGTAGAGTATAATGCTACAAGAAAACGGTCTCACGGTACAAGGACTTTTCATAAGTGCGATAAAAACAGTGATTCATTTTGTTATATTTGCTGTCAACACGTATTGAGTAAAATGGGGTCACCGATAACGGATAAGATTAAAACCTTATATAAGGATTGTTTTAACATTGAAATACAGCACCAGGATACAGATTGGGTTCCCCACATCATTTGCAGTTCTTACAAAATAATGTTGTACATCAATAAGAAGGCGATTTAATATTCCAGACCAACAATATGGAATAGACCATACAGTGAAAATGATTGCTACTTTTGTATGAATGTTGTATCTAGGCATAACCGAAAAAATAAAAGCACTATTACTTATAACGATGTTTCGACAGTAACAAGACCAACTAAACTAATTCCGCCTCCTGAACCACTTGATGCTGATGTTATGGAAACAAATGATTTCACCTTATCAGTTCATGCCGAAAACATTGAGACTGTCGAAAAAGATTCAAACACTGTTACTAATGAATGTTCTAGTGACAACCTATCATATACTAGTGACACAGATAAAGAATTTCTACCATACAACCGTAAACCAGAACCAATACTCGTATCACAGTCAGAACTTAGTGATCTAGTCAGAGATTTAGGCTTATCCAAAGATGGTTCAGAGCATCTTGCTTCCTTTTTAAAGAAAAGACATTTACTTAAGTCAGAAGCTACGATTTCTTATTATAGAAGCAGAGATGAAGAATTTCGAAAATATTTCACAATGGACGAGGAATTGTCACTTTCATATTGTACCGATGTAAAAGGTCTAATGGATGAATTTCAAAATAACTCATACGATCCTGAAGAATGGAGACTGTTCATTGATTCTTCTAAACGGAGCATTAAGGCAGTTTTGCTGCATAATACCAACGTTTACGCTCCCATTCCGATTGCTCATTCCACAGTTATGGAAGAGCAATATGAAAAAATGAAGCAGCTTTTGATAAAAATAAAATATGCTGATCATAACTGGAAAATTTGTGGAGATCTGAAAATTGTAACAATATTGCTTGGCCGACAGTCAGGGTTTACACTTTATCCCTGTTATAAATGTCTGTGGAATAGCAGAGACAGGGAACGTCATTATAAGAAAAAAATTTGGCCAACAAGAGAATCGTTCACTCCTGGTGAAAATAATGTATTGTTTCCACCATTGGTAGATCCAGGAAAAGTTCTTATTCCCCCGCTTCACATTAAGCTTGGACTTATGAAGCAATTCACGAGAGCAATAGATACAAACGGCCCATGTTACAAATATTTGCATAAAAAATTTCCGAAATTTTCTGAAGCTAAAATTAAGGCAGGCGTATTTGACGGGCCACAAATAAGAAAATTGTTTCAAGATTCATTATTTGTTACTAAAATGAATAAAGTTGAAAAAGCTGCTTGGCTTAGTTTTAAAGAAGTCGCAACAAACTTTTTGGGAAATAATAAAAGTCCTAAGTACAAAGAAATAGTCGAGAAAATGGTAAAAAATTTTCAAACATTAGGTTGCTTAATGAATCTAAAATTACATTTCCTGGACTCCCACATCGATGATTTCCCAGATAATCTTGGTGACTACAGTGAGGAGCAAGGGGAACGTTTTCACCAAGATCTGAAAATCATAGAAAATCGGTATCAAGGACGATGGGATGACCATATGCTAGCGGACTATTGCTGGTCGCTAAAAAGAGAAACAAGTCCTCAAAAGCGTTTGGGCAGAAAGCCTTTGAATAGGTCATTCGCGGAAAAAAGAACAAGATACAGCCAAAAAAAGGAAAGTTAGGCGCGGGTCTAACCTTCGCAATTCTAGGGCTTAAGGGTCTACTATTTGAGAGTATATGGTTTAAAAGTCCTGGTTTTGAGTTTATTGGGTCTCATTTTTAAAGTTACAGGGTTATTGAGGTCTATTTTTTGAGGTTACAGGGTGTGGGAGTCTAAGGTTTCAGGGTTTACGGTTTAAGAGTATCAGGTTTGAGGATTTCCCAACTGTATACCAAATTTGGTAGGAATCGGTTGGTTTTCAAAAATTTTGTCCGCCATCTTGGATCCGCCATTTTGAATTTTGCAAATCCGACCTCAGATTCATGATCAGCAACCCAAAAAATCCCCGTGTACCAAATTTGGTAAGAATCGGTTGAATTTTAATTTGAATTCGTTTTTGCATTCGAGAAGCACTATATCTGTCTGATTTATTGAGGTTAGCAAGAAAACAGAACTGTATGGCTTAATCCAACCGATGAATATTAGCTTAGCGTGTCCGAGTACATATTAATACATCTTTGGATTCATGAAAAAGCTTGAATCAATTCAGGAGTATATTTTTCTTAATTTTTACTAATTTTTAGCTATTTTTTGAGGTTAGAAAAAATTGAGATGTGATGGCGATATTCTGACGTCAGATTCGTGATCAGCGGGCAAAAATACTACGGATCTGATATATCGCATCAAAAGTATACCCCACTTTTTTTTTTGTGGGGCTGTGTAATTAATATCATACTTACTTGTTTAATTTCACCAACTTATTTTAATTATAAGTAACATGCTTGTTCGTCTTTTTATTTTTGCGTAAATCATTAGCCAGAATAATTTTGTACAAGAGACAAAAAATGAAGTAAATAGAAGGACTAGTAGAAACATTTCTACTAGAATTTATGTAGGGGTGAGGGTAGTTTTCACCCTTCTCGAACCCTTTCGGGTTTTTTGTGAAAGTCAAATAATAGAGCGCCTAGCAAAACATGGGCGCCCTAAATCTCATTCAAATCGGAATATTAGTTCTTAAAATGTCTTAAAAAATGTGTTTATTTTTTTTTTACTTTGATGCCCTCTAACGGACAAATGAAGCACTTTTGTATAGAGGTAACTTATGTCCAGTCGACTTATTTTCATTCCAAAAATACGTGGTAGTTCTATGTCCACGGAATAATGGGACACGATTTCATTAAATTAACTTTTATATCTTTACTTCTTCTTCTACTTCTTCAGCAGCTTTTAACAGTCCAGTCGTGAACATAAGCCTCTCCAAGTTTCCTCCATTTATCTCAATCACTTGCCCTCTGATACCAGTTTGTGCCTGCCGGCTCTTTGAGGTCGTCTATTCATCGTTTTGGAGATCGCCTAATGCTTCTCTTTTGTAATCTTGGCCTCCATTGTATGATACGCTTGTCCGTCTTGTATCATCCTATCACTTTTCAAAGTTATAAAACTTTACTTGTTAACTGTATTTAAAAAAATATATACGACGTTATGCACTCATTTAGCACATGTTCGACGTTTGCTAAGGTAAAATATTATTTTGTTTTTACGTAATTAGGTTGATATTTGCCCACTTGACACAGAATTAAAATTCAAAATTCAATTTCCTATAGATTGATCTATGACCTTTGAAAATTATTTTTTTTTGTGCCGAAACCTTTGATGATTTTGTTTTGACTGTGAAGTATGTTTATGAGAAATAATTTAGTACAGTTATGCCGCTAAATTTCTCATTTCATAGCTTTTCAGGTTAAAATACTTACCAACAATTTTAAACCAATTTGTTGTTACGAGCAATGAAAGAGAATGCAAAAAGATTGTTTAATGGGGGCATATTTTATCAACTTAGGTAGACGATAAGTTTATGTTTGGTTTCCGGGCTATAAGTCTTCTTTTAGTCACTTATTTGTTTACACATATTTCCAGCACTAACAAACAGTAGTCAGGATGTCTGGAAGCAAAAGTTTCTTTGTATCATGGATCGAACGTAGAAGAGATATACCAGGTGTACAAGTATGAAATGCGGATTTTTTTTTTTCTAAAAAAAAACATGGTAAATTCGGAAGAATGATAAAAAGTGCTATATTCAAAGTATGCTCCATCGCTTGTTATACATTTTTCCCATTTTTTGGGCAATTCGTGAATACCTCGCCAGTAAAAATCTTCTCCTTTTGCTACGAACCATTCATCGAGCCATTTTTTCACTTCTTCGTACGAACCAAAGCGCCGCTCAGCAAGTGCGTGACCCATCGATGCAAACAAGTGGTAATCGGAAGGAACCAAGTCTGGTGAGTAAGCCGCATGGGGTAGAACTTCCCAGCTGAGTGCTTCCAACGTGTCGCGAACTGGTTTTGCCGTATGTGATGGAGCATTGTCATGAAGAAAAATGACTTTGTGTTGCCTCTTTCGGTATTCTGGCCTTTTTCAAGCAGCGAACGGTTCAAATCGGTCAATTGTTGTTGGTAACGTTTAACCGTTTTCCCAGGTTTTAACAGCTCATAATAGACCACGCCCCTCTGGTCCCACCAAACACAGAGCATCGTCTTTCTGCCAAAGCGATTCGGTCTTGCGGTCGATGTGGATGGTGCGCGTGGGTCTACCCATAATTTTTTGCGCTTGGGATTCTCAAAATAAATCCACCCTTCATCCCCTGTAACTATACGATGCAAAAACAACTTCCTTTTGTTTCGAGGGAACAAAATGTCACACGTGTTTTTGCGCTTTTCCGTTTGCCTGTCCTTCAACTCATCTGGTACCCATCTACTGGTCTTCTGAATCTTTCCTATCTCTCGTAGCCAATTGGAAACAGCTTATTGACTATCGTCCAATTGCTCAGCGAGTTGTTTTTGTGTTTGCAAATCATCTTCGTCCAACAATGCTTGCAATTCAACATCTTCGTATTTTTTTGGCGGTTTACCACGTTTCTTGTCTGCAACATCGAAATCACCACTTTTGAACTTGCGATGGAGCATGTTCACCATAAGCTTCACGAAGTAATCGGTATGATTCAACAGGAGTTTTCTTCAAATGAAAACAAAAAATTAATGCTGTCCGCGAATGCTCTTTGTTCGGTATAAATTTCGACATAGTGAACACAACAACACAACACTATGCACTTTTCCAATTTATCATCCGTGCGCGTCTGACACTTGTTGATGACACAACAAAATGGTACAGTGTCAAGCTTTATAGCACAAACTACATTGGTGCACCATCTGTTGTCTGAAATCCGCATTTCATACTTATACACCTGGTATACTTCCGTTCCAGTCAAAATAACATTAGGAACCTCCTTTGTATAATATAGATCAGTCAATAAGCTTTGAAAGCATAACTTGAACCAAATATTAAACACGAGTTTTGAAGCTTCATCTATCCTATGAACACACTCTAAACTTCAAATCGATCTGTCAAGTCATTCATCGTTTATCAGCTGATTAAAGTAGACGTGTATGACTATTTTTTAAAAATGGAAAAAATTGATTATTGTTCAGTGATAAAATTCTTTGTTTTGGAAGGTTTATCGGCAACTGAAATCCGTGCAAAGTTAGCGAAAGTATTTAAGGGGTCTGCTCCTTCATTTCCAACTATTCATAGAGTTTAAACGTGGTCGTACAAGCGTCAATGATGATCCACGTTCAGGACATCCAAAAACTGCAACAACTGAAGAAACTGTTGCGCAAGTACAAGATATAGTAATCGATGACCGTCGATTAATATTGGATGATTTAGCTGAGGCTATAGGCATCTCACATGGATCAGTACATGAGATCTTCACTAATGTTTTGAGTATGTGAAAGCTATTGCCGCATTTGCTAACATCGGAACAAAAACACACTCGAGAGAAATTTTCTAAACAACATTTGGTCGTTTTTTAAAGAATAAAACTAATTTTGTGCATCGATTTGTAAATATAGATAAGACTTGGATCTACCAGTATGGTCCTGAACTGCGACAATAAACCGCACAGTGGACTGACCCCGATTGTTCAGCTCCAAAGCAGCTAAATTGGTGAAAGTCGTCAAAAAAAATTATGGCATCAGTTTTCTAGGATGCGAAAGGAATTTTGTTAATTGATTACCTTTAAACCAGTAAAACAATCACAGGAGAGTTTTATTAAAACCTTTTGGACCAGCTGGATGAGAAAATTCGTGAAAAAAGGCCCGGTTTGCAGAAGAAAAAAATCTTCTTTCATCATGACAATGCGCCTCCTCATCGAGGTGCTTTGGCAACAGCAACATTGATCGGAATAAAGTACGAATTGTTGGAACGTCCACCCTATTCACCAGGTCTAACTCCGTCTGACTTCCATCTGTTTTCAGACCTCAAAAGATTTCTATGTGATAAGTGTTTTTTCAACAAATGACGAAGGGATAGCATCCGTAGATGAATATTTTGAAGGTCTTCCGGAAAACCATTTCCAAGATGGGGTAAATGAATTGGAAAATGTATTGAGCTTAAGGAAGATTATATTTATTTAATCTTGTTTCATTTCCGCTTTCAAACCTTATTGACTGGTCTTTAATATGTGTGATAAGAACTACAATAAATGCTAAGACTAATGAAATATTCCTTGATTTTTCTCATTTGGTACATGCTAAATATTGTGCAGTATTTTCATGCCACTAACTGGTAGAATACTTCATGCTTAATTAATTTAACAAAAAAACCCAATGAAAGTTTGAAAAGAATGATTGGTTGTTAAAAAACAGATAGAGAAGCCTCGCTCAATTCCCATTATGATAAGAAATTCGGGTTGGTTCATCAGTAAGTGCTTCATCGGTAGTACGACAATGACTAAGGTTTTTGTAGAAACAAAAGTCACCTAGTATTGACAATTGGATGATTAATCTACTAAAAATATACAGAGAATATAATTCAGTAGTCAATAATGGTAGGACTCTGAAATGTGTGCAAGACCAGGGTAAACAATTTTGGCGAAATTGTGTCGTTCTGTCTAACACCTTTCTTCATTTTTATGGGTTCTGTTTTTCGATCTTCTTCATTTTCATATATAAATTTTAGGAGTTTATATCTTAACTCTATTCTGGCATGAACTAAGAACTGCATAATTGCCTAATTTTCCAGGGAGTCGAAAGCCTTCTTATAATCAATTAAAGTTAGGTTCAGCTTAATATTATATTCGGTCGCTTTTTCTATTAAAAGGCAGAGCTTCTGAACATGAACTGTTGTTCCAAATTCCTTGTGAAAACCCGCCTGTTTGACAGGTTGGTAGTCATCATCAACTTATTCGTTTGTGACAATTTTAGTAAGAAGCTTGTACAAATGCGATAACAAACTGTTGAGACGATAGTCGTTAAAGTTTTCGTTATCGCCTTTCTTGAATAAAAGTATGAGCTACCTGTTTTGCGAATGTACAAGTCTTCTTTGTTCTTCAATACAGATAGACGGTTCAGATGAGAATGATTACACAGCCCCACAAAAAAAAAAGTGGGGTATACTTTTGATGCGATATATCAGATCCGTAGTATTTTTGCCCGCTGATCACGAATCTGACGTCAGAATATCGCCATCACATCTCAATTTTTTTTCTAACCTCAAAAAAAAGGTAAAAATTAGTAAAAATTAAGAAAAATATACTCCTAAAAATTGATTCAAGCTTTTTCATGAATCCAAAGATGTATTAATATGTATTCGGACACGCTAAGCTAATATTCATCGGTTGGATTGAGCCATACAGTTCTGTTTTCTTTCTAACCTCAATAAATCAGACAGATATAGTGCTTCTCGAATGCAAAAAACGAATTCAAATTAAAATTCAACCGATCCTTACCAAATTTGGTACACGGGGATTTTTTGGGTCGCTGATCACGAATCTGAGGTTGGATTTGCAAAATTCAAGATGACAGATGTTTTCGCGCCATTTTGAACGCCGAGAAAATTCATCGGTCGATTTTTATTCTTCTACCTGCATCCAGGGCACCTCCACGTGGTGACGGTGGGCAACGGTGTTACTCCACTAGCCGGCAGAGTCCCTGGATAACGGCTTAGATGCCGTCATGGCAGGTAGAAGAAAGAGAATTACGATGCAGGGACTCGGAAACCCAGTATCGGCGGTTGGTCAGGGTGGGAAAGCGGGCCCGCAGCCGTCGTCATCCAGCGACCGTAGCTCTTCATGTGTGGGTGACTTGGCTCATGTAGAGTATAATGCTACAAGAAAACGATCTCACGGTTCAAGAACTTTTCATAAGTGCGATGAAAACAGTGATTCATTTTGTTATATTTGCTGTCAACACACGTATTGAGTAAAATGGGGTCACCGATAACGGATAAGATTAAAACCTTATATAAGGATTGTTTTAACATTGAAATACAGCACCAGGATACAGATTGGGTTCCCCACATCATTTGCAGTTCTTGCAAAATAATGTTGTACATCAATAAGAAGGCGATTAAATATTCCAGACCAGCAATATGGAATAGACCATACAGTGAAAATGATTGCTACTTTTGTATGAATGTTGTATCTAGGCATAACCGAAAAAATAAAAGCACTATTACTTATAACGATGTTTCGACATTAACAAGACCAACTAAACTAATTCCGCCTCCTGAACCACTTGATGCTGATGTTATGGAAACAAATGATTTCACCTTATCAGTTCATGCCGATAACATTGAGACTGTCGAAAAAGATTCAAACACTGTTACTAATGAATGTTCTAGTGACAACCTATCATATACTAGTGACACAGATAAAGAATTTCTACCATACAACCGTAAACCAGAACCAATACTCGTATCACAGTCAGAACTTAGTGATCTAGTCAGAGATTTAGGCTTATCCAAAGATGGTTCAGAGCATCTTGCTTCCTTTTTAAAGAAAAGACATTTACTTAAGCCAGAAGCTACGATTTCTTATTATAGAAACAGAGATGAAGAATTTCGAAAATATTTCACAATGAACGAGGAATTGTCACTTTCATATTGTACCGATGTAAAAGGTCTAATGGATGAATTTCAAAATAACTCATACGATCCTGAAGAATGGAGACTGTTCATTGATTCTTCTAAACGGAGCATTAAGGCAGTTTTGCTGCATAATACCAACGTTTACGCTCCCATTCCGATTGCTCATTCTACAGTTATGGAAGAGCAATATGAAAAAATGAAGCAGCTTTTGATAAAAATAAAATATGCTGATCATAACTGGAAAATTTGTGGAGATCTGAAAATTGTAACAATATTGCTTGGCGAACAGTCAGGGTCTACACTTTATCTCTGTTATAAATGTCTGTGGAATAGCAGAGACATGGAACGTCATTATAAGAAAAAAAATTTGGCCAACAAGAGAATCGTTCACTCCTGGTGAAAATAATGTATTGTTTCCACCATTGGTAGATCCAGGAAAAGTTCTTATTCCCCCGCTTCACATTAAGCTTGGACTTATGAAGCAATTCACGATAGCAGTAGATACAAACGGCCCATGTTTCAAATATTTGCATAAAAAATTTCCGAAATTTTCTGAAGCTAAAATTAAGGCAGGCGTATTTGACGGGCCACAAATAAGAAAATTGTTTCAAGATTCATTATTTGTTACTAAAATGAATAAAGTTGAAAAAGCTGCTTGGCTTAGTTTTAAAGAAGTCGCAACAAACTTTTTGGGAAATAATAAAAGTCCTAAGTACAAAGAAATAGTCGAGAAAATGGTAAAAAATTTTCAAACATTAGGTTGCTTAATGAATCTAAAATTACATTTCCTGGACTCCCACATCGATGATTTCCCAGATAATCTTGGTGACTACAGTGAGGAGCAAGGGGGACGTTTTCACCAAGATCTGAAAATCATAGAAAATCGGTATCAAGGACGATGGGATGACCATATGCTAGCGGACTATTGCTGGTCGCTAAAAAGAGAAACAAGTCCTTAAAAGCGTTTGGGCAGAAAGCCTTTGAATAGGTCATTCGCGGAAAAAAGAAGAAGATACAGCCAAAAAAAGGAAAGTTAGGCGCGGGTCTAACCTTCGCAATTCTAGGGCTTAAGGGTCTACTATTTGAGAGTATATGGTTTAAAAGTCCTGGTTTTGAGTTTATTGGGTCTCATTTTTAAAGTTACATGGTTATTGAGGTCTATTTTTTGAGGTTACAGGGTGTGGGAGTCTAAGGTTTCAGGGTTTAGGGTTTAAGAGTATCAGGTTTGAGGATTTCCCAACTATATACCAAATTTGGTAGGAATCGGTTGGTTTTCAAAAATTTTGTCCGCCGTCTTGGATCCGCCATTTTGAATTTTGCAAATCCGACCTCAGATTCATGATCAGCAACCCAAAAAACCCCCGTGTACCAAATTTGGTAAGAATCGGTTGAGTTTTAATTTGAATTCGTTTTTGCATTCGAGAAGCACTATATCTGTCTGATTTATTGAGGTTAGAAAGAAAACAGAACTGTATGGCTTAATCCAACCGATGAATATTAGCTTAGCGTGTCCGAATACATATTAATACATCTTTGGATTCATAAAAAAAGCTTGAATCAATTTTTTAGGAGTATATTTTTCTTAATTTTTACCTATTTTTTGAGGTTAGAAAAAAATTGAGATGTGATGGCGATATTTTTGCCCGCTGATCAGATTCGTGATCAGCGGGCAAAAATACTACGGATCTGATATATCGCATCAAAAGTATACCCTACTTTTTTTTTGTGGGGCTGTGTTACCTTTAATTAAAAATAAATAATTTCTTCATTCTACTTGTACTTTATTTACCATATAGTTGAAGTTAGCAACCCTCATTAAAAAGACCAATATCAGACAACAATGGGAACAACTTATTTTAAACTATATTGTGTTCAAGATTTATTAAAAATTTTGTTATAATTGAGTTTTTGTAATTTACTGCAGTTTTTTTTTGCAATTATTAAAGTTGTTAATCTATATACTGCTAGTAAACACATAAATAAAAGTAACTACTTTCTTAACATATATAACACATGGGCTGAAAAGTCCCGGGCCTAACACATAGATGGCGCTAGTTTTATTGCAGTCACCTTTTTTTCAGTTAATACTAACCTTCAAAAGACAGCTGTTAAAATTTCATGATATTCTATTCATTAGTTTGTGAGTTATTGTGCTAAGAGTGACGCTACTTTTGTTATTTTCAAAACAATGGATCAAAAACAATTTCGTGTTTTAATTTTACACTGCTTCTTGATGGGAAAAAATACCGTTCAAGCGAAGCAATGGCTTGAAAAGTGTTATGGGGACTCCGCTCCATCAGAAACAACAATAAAACGTTGGTTTGCTGACTTCAAACGTGGTCGTAGAGACACCGATGATGCAGAACGCAGTGGACGTCCAAATGAGGCGGTAACACCAGAAAACATCAAAAAAATCCATAAAATCGTTTTGAATGATCGAAAAGTGAAGTTGCGTGAGTTAGCTGACATCGTAAAGATATCAAAAGAACGTGTTGGCTTTATATTGCATGAGCATTTGACTATGAGAAAGCTCTGTTCAAAGTGGGTGCCGCGTTTGCTCACTGTTTATCAAAAACAAGAACGTGTTGATGATTCTGAGCAGTGTTTGGCCATTGTTAGAGCGGCGCTGGAATGATTGCGTTGCTCTTGATGGAGATTACGTTGATGAATAAAGCTAATTTTGAACCAAAAAAACCGTGTTTTCTTTGTTAGGCCCGGGACTTTTCAGCCCATGTGTTATATATATATATATATATATATATATATATATATATATATATATATATATATATATATATATATATATATATATACAGTATGTACGAAAAAGTTTTATACAAATAGAGAAAAAGTTTATCTGTGTGGTATACATGCGAGGCTGGGTTGAAAAGTCTTGTAAAAAACAAGGTAAAGATCATTTCTTTCCAAACACTAAAATTCATTTCTCAACATAATCTCCATTGAGCTCAATACGTTTGGTTCAGCGAGATTCCAGTTATTTTATTACCTCAGAAAAATTTGTTTGGAACTGTGCGTATTACTCGTATACAGGACATTTAACCTCTTTATTGGATGAAAATTTCTTCCGCCAGCCCAATTTTTGAGGTTAGGAAACAAGAAAGTCACTCTGGCCCGAATCTGGGGAATAGGGTGGGTGCGGAACTATTTCAAAGCCCTGTTACTGAATGTTTGCCATTGCAACGGTCGATATGTGAGCAGGCCCATTGTCTTGGTGAAAGAGCACTGTTTGGCGTGCTTCTGCATAAACTCAATATGCAAACTGTCCAGCAACATTGCGTAATAAAAGTCAGTCATGATTTTCCTCTTTTTCAAATAGTCAATTATAATGATACATTGTGGTCTTCAAAAACCAGGTACTTTTTCGGTACATTTCGCCTTCGTCAACCCACTATTTTGACTGTAGTCTTTTCTCCGCATGTAATGGTGGATCCATGTTTTATCTACACAAGACGATGCCAGAAACCCTTGAGATTACGTAGCGAGCAGTCTCGCGAAGCTTATTGTGACGATCTTCAACCACGATATCATGAATTTTATCGACCATTTCTGCAAAAGAAAGCTCAATCGGGAGTCCTAAATGTGCAGCATCTGCAATGCTCGTACGGCCACATTTAAATTCCTTTATCCTATAAAAAAAAAGGTCCGGAATGCTTGTGCAGAGTCCCCATGGTCTTCTTCAGTTCCGTTTCCGTCTGAATTGCAGTCCACTTTTTTAAATAAAAATGTTTTATCACATCACATTATTTTTTTTTACGAAACGTAAAACACTGATCATTTTCGATAGCTGCCAGCAAACAACTGCGTGTTGCATCTCTTTGAAACTTTGAACACACAGTCTCGAGAAGCTTCTTTCTAGAGGCCCTACAAACTACTCTGTTGGCTACAACTATATCCATGTAATCATGTAATGTAATGTAATGTGTAGAGGGGAGTGTAGTCCAGAATGGCCCTTTGCACTGCGACCATCATTGATCTATTGTGCTTCCCTTTATCCCTCAGGGTTTAATACATCCAGAAACAGGACCAGCTCCTTCAATGGGAGCGTTAGCAGATCCTGTTCACCCAGCGTATAGGCATCTAGTATCCTATGTCTCCTGTGTCCCAATGCCGCACAGTTGGTAATCAAGTGTTCCATAGACTCCTCTTCTTCACCGCAAAATCTGCAATTGTACGTGGTTGATAGACCTATTCTGTATAGGTGCTTATTGCAGGTATGGTGGCCTGTGAGTGCCCCCGCCAGTAATCTTAGGCTTTTCCTATCCATTTTTAGGGCGAGATCCGCCCTCCTTGCATCAAAGCTCAGAAACTTTTTAGAATGTTCCAGACCGTTAGTGTCGTTCCAATGTTTCTCTACTATGGATTTTGTCCATTTCGTCATCTCCTCTTTAAGGAGCCCCTGCTGAATCCAAAGGATGGAAAGGGTCCAATGAAGGCCCGTCAGCCCCTTTTTTTGCATAGATGTCTGCCATCTCATTTCCTCTATGCCCCTCATGTCCTGGAACCCAGATCAGAGTAATCTGATTTTGAATTGCCAAGTCATTAAGCATGTTATGACATTCCAGTACTAGCCTGGACGTGAATGTACAGCTATTCAGGGCCTTTAAGACTGATTGGCTGTCCGAGAGTATTTTAATACTTACTCCCATGTATCCCCTTTCGGATAGGATCGCTACAGCTTCCAATATTGCGTATAGTTCCGCCTGGAATATTGTGGTGTCCTTGCTCTGCGTGCTCTAGGCCCCACTATTCCTGCTCCCACCCCTTGGAGCGTTTTGGATCCGTCCGTGTACCACTTTTGTGAGCCATCCTGTAACCACCTGGGGTTTGCGCACCACTCTTCCCTTGTCGAGAAGTAGACCCTATACTTCCTAACGAAACACTGCATAGGATCAATGGTGTCGCTGGCCGTTGACATATAAAGTATGTCTCCGAGCCCCTTCAGGATTGTGAGATGACCAATAAGGTTGCCCACCTTAAATTTTTTCCTTCTGTGAATGAAGATAGCCTGAAAAGTTGCCTCCTCTTGAACAGCCACGTTAAGCGGTGTAAGGTTCAGAAAAGCTTCCATGCCCGCCGTTGGAGTGGATCTCATAGCTCCTGTAACGCATAGGCACACAAGTCTTTGCACCCTACATAGCCGCCGTATTGCTGTTTTCTGTTTGGTCTTGCCCTACCATACTAGAGATCCATATAGTATTTTTGGTTTGACCAGTTGGGTATATATCCAGTAGGTCATTTTAGGGCTAAGGCCCCAGGACCTACCGAGTAGTTGTTTGGCAGTCCAAAGGTGTTTAGTAGCCCTTTTCAGCACCGATTCGAGGTGTGGCTCCCAAGTGAGTTTCCTATCTAGTACGATACCCAGATATTTTACCTCTTCCTTGGGAACGACCTCAATACCGTTTATTTTTAGGATGGGGATCTCTAACACCCTCTTTTTAGTAAAAGGTACGATGGTTGTCTTCGTTGGGTTAATCGACAGCCCCTCCATCCTGCACCATTCCCATGTTGTGTACAGAGCATCCTGCATCAGTTCACCAACCGTCCCAGGATGATTGCCTCTCTTATCACTGAGATATCGTCCGCGTAGCCGATGGTTTTGTATCCCTTCCGGTTAAGGATCCTAATCAGGTCGTCAACTAGAACAGACCATAGAAGGAGTGGGATAGTACCCCACCCTGAGGGCATCCCTTAACCGCAGTGACATTAAGGTCTGTCGAATCAAGTGAGGCTCTAATCAGCCTTTGATTCAGCATGTTGCTGATCCATTTTACCACCGCCGGATCAGCTCCTCTGCTGGAGAGTGCTGTTTTCATTTAGAGGAAGTTCGCGTTATCGAAGGCGCCCTCAATGTCCATAAATGCACATAGGGCAATCTCTTTCGAGTCCAGAGCCTTTTCAATATCTAGAACAAGTTTATGTAGTACCGTGACAGTTGACTTGCCCTTCTGATAGGCAAATTGCAGTCCATACAGCGGACTCATAGTAAGTACCTCCGCTCTGAGGTACTGGTCTAGTATCTTCTCTAGTGTCTTCAACATAAAAGAAGATAGACTTATCCATGTAATCATACATTTTATTGTATGTTTGTATTGCTAAATTTTTAAGTTTGACTAACTAGAAATTTCGTTCAAGTTTTAATCAGAAATGGGATTTGAAGTATTATAAGAATTTACATAAAGTGTGAATTTTTCGATCTGAATAATTACTTTCAGCTATTTTCCTTATCACAATGTTCCTTAGAAAGTCTATTTATTTTTATTACGTTAAATATCAGACTTATTCCAAATTCGTCGAAGTTATTGCAGCAAATACACATGGGCCGACAGTTCTTTAACCTGAACGCTTGAACATTAGCTATCCACGCAAAAACATGATACGGCAAGCAATCGTATAACTAAACAAAGAGCTTGAAGAGATTTTTCTACATCTATAATATATATAAAAGGCAACGTCTCTCTGTCTGTCTGTCTGTCTGTCTGTCCGTTAGTGCGCTTATCATGGGAGAACCACTTATCCGATTTACGTACTTTTTTTTTTAAAACATACTTATGTTCTCTGGCCAGGTTATAGGCTATATTTTATTACGATAGGTAGCAAAAAGAATGAGCAGTGACGTAAAATAGTGAATGAAGTCGCTAGCACGTTTCCTTGCAATACACAGCCTAAACCATTAAATATGCAACAATATTATGTAGAATATCGATAATCTATAATATATATATATATATATATATATATATATATATATATATATATATATATATATATATATATATATATATATATATATATATATATATATATATATATATATATATATATATATATATATATATATATATATATATATATATATATATAAAATGCAATGTCTCTCTGTCTGTCCAGTAGTGCATTTATCACGCGAGACCGACTTATCCAATTTACGTGTCTTTTTTTAAATTCATATTCTTTGGCCAGGTTATATATTAATAATAATAATCTGTAACTATAATATATATAAAATACAACGTCTCGCTGTCTGTCCGTTAGTGCGCTTATCCCTCTAGAACCACTTATCCGATTTACGTACTTTTTTTTTAAAACATACATATGTTCTCCGGGCAGGTTATAGGCTATATTTTATTACGATAGGTAGCATAAGAAATGAGCAGTGACGATAATAGTGAATGAAGTCGAAAAAAAGTTTGCCGCGTTCCCTTGCCTAAACCATTAAATATGGAACAATATTATATAGCAGAGAATATCTATAATCTATAATCTATAATACATATAAAATGCAATGTCTCTCTGTCTGTCTATCTGTCCATTAGTGTGTTTATCACGCGAAAACCACTTATCCGATTTACATTTTTTTTTAAATTCATACATATTTTCTTTGGCCAGGTTATATAATAATAATAATAATCTATATCTATAATATATATAAAATGCAACATCTCTCTGTCTGTCTGTCTGTCCGTTAATGCGCTTAATCCTCGAGAACCACTTATCCGATTTACGTGATTTTTTAAATTCATACATATGTTCTCTGACCAGGTTATAGATATATATTTTCTTACATCTATAATATATACAAAATGCAACGTATCTCTGTCTGTCTGTCTGTCCGTTAGTGCGCTTATCACCGGAGAACCACTTATCCGATTTAGGTAATTTTTTTTAAAGCATACATGTGCTCTCTAGCCAGGTTACACGCTATATTTTATTACGACAGGTAGCATAAGGAATGAAGAGTGACGATAATAGTGAATGAAGTCGGAAAAAAGTTTGCCGCTAGCGCGTTCTCTTGCAATACACAGCCTAAATCATTAAATATGGAACAATATTATGTAGCAGAGAATATCTGTAATCTATAATATATATAAAATGCAATATCTCTCTGTCTGTCTGTCTGTCCATTAGTCCGTTTATCACGCGAGAACCACTTATCTGATGTACGTGTCTTTTTTTAAATTCATACATATATTCTTTGGCCTGGTTATATAATAATAATAATGTATATCTATAATATATATAAAATGCAGCGTCTCTCTGTCTGTCTGTCTGTCTGTTAGTCCGCTTATCACTAGAGAACCACTTATCCGATTTACATGTTTTTTTTTTAAAACATACATATGTTCTCTGGCCAGGTTATCTATCTATAATATATATATATATATATATATATATATATATATATATATATATATATATATATATATATATATATAAAATGCAACGTCTCTCTGTTTGTCTGTCTGTCTGTCTGCCCGTTAGTGCGTTACATGCTTTTTTTTTTAAAACATACATATGTTTTCTCTCTCCAGGTTATATATTTTATTGCGTTAGGTAACATAAAGAATAAGCAGAGATAAGTCTGGTTAATGGGAATTATAGTGAGATAATGGGAGATAAGGAGAAATAATGGGAGATAAAGAGAAATATTGCGAGACAAGTCGAGATAAGCCTAGATAATGGGAGATAAGGTGAGATAGTGGGAGATAAGTATAAATAATGGGAGATAAGGAGAAATAATGGGAGATAAGCAGAGATTAGTCTAGGTAATGGGAGTTATGGTGAGATAATGGGAGATAAAGTGAAATAATGGGAGATAAGGAGAAATATTGCGAGATAAGTCGAGATAAGCCTAGATAATGGGAGATAAGGTGAGATAATGGGAGATAAGGAGAAATAATGGGAGATAAGGAGAAATAATGGGAGATGAGCAGAGATAAGCCTAGATAATGGAAATTATGTAGAGATAATGGGAGATAAGGGGAAATAATGGCAGATATTTTATTACGTTATGTAACATAAGGAATAAGCAGTGACGATAGTAGTGAATCAAGTCCACGCGAGCGGAGCCGCGGGCACGGATAGTTGACATAATAATAATCAAGTAGAATTTAAAGCGACAAAAATCCAGCAAGCAGATTTTTGAAAAAGTTTGTCTGAAAAGTTAACGTCACCGAGAGCAAAAATGTCTTAGTATGATCATGCAGCCGAGCTTTTTAAGGGTTAGGGATATTAGTTTATACTAGGCAGCTTTATACCCACTAACAACTTTTATTCTTGTACCAAAACATACGTTGCATTTGTTAGATTCTACTGAGAAGAGCGCTATTTGTCTCATTGGAGACCGAGAATTCATCAAAAACATTAATTCTCTGGAAGATCAAAGAATGGTCAGTAACTTAAGTTTATTAGATAGGTATTACCACGGAAAGTGTTCGTTAGCAGTAACGCAGCATGCTAGGAATACGCATGGCGCTATGAAGTTCAGCTTATCGCTCCTCAGACCACCCTTTTCAATAATTTTTGTGAATGGAAAAGCTCATTTTTAGTGTTCCGTACGGAACACTTATAAGATCACTTCGGTGTCTGTCCGTCTGTCTGTCCGTCTGTCCGTCCGTCTGTCTGTCCGTCTGATCGTCTGTCACACCCGATTTTCTCCGAAACTATTTGTCATAGAAAGTTGAAATTTGGTAGTAATATAGGAATTGATGGTCTCATCAGAGCCATGTAGTTTTGAAAGTTAAATTTTGACTTAAGGGGTTAGTTTTGGGGGGTGAAATCGGAAGTGAAAAAAAATTTTTTTTACTAGGTAATCGAGTGTGGTGTCAAATGAAAGCTTGTGAAAACACGAGTAAAATATATATATATATATATATATATATATATATATATATATATATATATATATCTATATACATATATATATATATATATATATATATATATATATGTATATATATATATATATATATATATGTGATACTTGCGCGCACTTTTCTTTGTATTATTTTTAAAAAATTGCGAAAAATCGCTGTCCACCCGCCTTATCTCGGAAAGTACTTATCAAAAAATTTTGAAAAAATTCTGGAATATTCTCCACGGGTGTAGATTAAACGAAAATTATCAAACAGAAATTTCAAGGTCATCAATTTTCAGTAAAGATTGGAAATAAACTTTGTTGAAAACTTATTTGGGGTGTGTTTTGTGAAGTCACTGATCATTTTATATCACCGTAACATAAATTTTGACTTAAGGGATTCGTTTTGAGGGGTGAAATCGGAAATGAAAAAAAAATTTTTTACTAGGTCATCGAGTGTGGTGTCAAATGAAAGCTTGTGAAAACACGAGTAAAAAATATATATTTAATGTAATACTTGCTCACACTTTTCGTCGTATTACTTTTAAAAAATCGTGAAAAAATCGCTGTCCCCTACCTTATCTCGAAAAGTACTGATCAAAAAATTTTGAAAAAATCCTGGAATATTCTCCACGGGGTATACCCGAACGAAAATTATCATTACCTTTAATAATTTATTTGGTATATAAAAAAACCAAAATTTCAAGGTCACCAGTTTTCAGTAAAGGTCAGAAAAAACTTTGTTGAAAACTCATTTGGGGTGTGTTTTGTGAAGTCACTGATCATTTTATACCACCCTAACAAAATTTTTTTATTTCAAAAACAATCAACGTACGGAACACTAATTGTGCCAGTTCAACTTGCACTTGACCGGTTCTAAATCAACTTTTAAACGTAATGCCCTCTGAAAATTATTTCAGAAATTTTTCAAAATTTTTTTATCAATACTTTTCTAGATAGTGTTGGGGAGAGCGATTTTTGGTCATTTTTTAAAAATAATATGAAGTGTGTATGTGTATGAAATCATATATATTCTTGAACTCATGTTTTCATAAGCTTTCATTTGACCTTGGTGACCTACAATTTTTTTTTGCCCTTCCGATTTCACCCCCAAAGCTAACCCTCTAACTGAAAATGCGGTTCTGATTTTCGATTGCTAAGTAAGTCTAAACAGTACACTTAAGAATAAAGTATTTTAAATAGTAGATTATTCTTATGTGATTATGTTGCCGTGCGATTGCCAAGTCATATTTATTATAGAAATAAAGAGGTCTAATATTGATACGGTCACTATAAATGTTGGTAGGTAACTAAATAGAAAACAATTTATGACAAAACTGTTGAATAAGTGCTTCCATAGATACTAACTAAAATAACTGGCTGGGTTTTACATGAGATCTCACAACTTTTTGTGGTGGAAGGGCTGCGTTGCGAGACTTGGCATTTTTTTACATTTTATGTTTTTGATGGGATCTCATTTCTTTTTGTAGGTAGTCCTCTTTTTTTTTCTTCTCGGGTAATATTTCTTGTACGTCAGCTATGGATTTTTTTAAAGCCCACTCCCTGTCTCTATTGGTTTTTCTCAAAGGCTATGATGTAACAATTTTTGACAAGTCTGGACGATAAGTGTTTTTAAGTCGATTATATTCAACGATTGCGGACTCCTGAGCTTTGATACTACCGAAGACGATATTAATTAGATGTAATCCATCCAGCCTTGTCACTCTCCAAAGTGCCACGTATGCTTGACCGCGTGTGAACACTGAAGAACCGATGTCCATCAGTGCACTGTTTCGACTTTGCCCCTGACTTTTGTGTATGGTAATAGCATAGGCTATACATACCGGAAACTGTTCGCGATGAACATAAGCTCTATTAATAATTTCAAATTTAGTTTTGACTGGACCAAGCTCGTAAAAATGGTCATTAATAAGTGTAATATGTATTTTTTTTTTAATTTTATTTGTATTTTCAGGACCAACCTTTACTCCTTGTACTATACCGATAGAACCGTTGACTAATCCAAGACTCACGTCAATATTTCGTCTTAACATGAGTTTGGTCCTATTCTAATAACTATATTCTCTTCTAGCCCTTCTAGCCCTTCTAGCCCTGCTGTCATCTTCATACTTTTTTATAATTAAAATATACTTAAAGTATCTCACTTACCAATTTTTTAATTACCCGAAGTAGGTAAGTATTATTAAACGAATATATTTGATAAATGAAAAATATTATTAAATATATTATATTAATTAATAAATAATACAAATTATTCATAATTATGGTTTTTTTAGTGATTAATTAACTTTATACGACATATTATTTACTGGGTCTCACGGTTGACCTTGCATTATGCTATGTACGGCTGAGCGCTGTGCGCTCTCCGCGCTTTATCTCAAAAATGGTTAAGCGTATAAAAAAATAGTTAGAACAAAACTTGTAGAGAATTTTATGCTCTACAGTTTTCGTGATAAATGCAAATATCATTAAAATGGTAGGAAGCGAAATCTTTGCAAAAAAACCGATTTTTGTGACCTTTGAATATCTTAAGACGCGGACACGAGATTTTATGAGCTTTTTGTGACAACTTTTAGAATGCCAAAATAAAAGTTTATACAAGTTTACAGCTTATTATGTCTCATTCCGAGGTTGACCCTCTTTTTTGACTTAAGTGACTGTACAATTTAGAAAACGGGACTGAAATTTCGTGATGTTTCAGTTTTTCCTTCCTTTATAGGCTAAACAACTAAATTCAAAATATGAAGTTTGTGTGTCTGCTAGAAGTACCTTAGAATTTTGATGATCGGTGAGTGTGTCAGTGACAAAATTAAAGAACTTCGACTGGCGATAGTTCGTAAACTATAAGGTATAAATAGTAGGTAATTTAGGAATATAGCTAGTATAGTATGTCCTCTTGGTCACTGAAAATTCAGGCTTATAGCTTTATCCACAACGAAGTTACAGGGGGGTCGAAAGTGCCGTGAGTGGCTTCGAGAAAAGGATGGTACTTTCTGCTCGACTTGGCGGGGGCACTGCCGTTCTCCCCGATCTAACTGAAGAAACCTCTCTAATAAAAAATTTTCGAGTAAAATAACGGCTCTTATTTACGATACACTCTAACATAAATTCAATGCTCCTACCATTAAATAATTTCGGTCCGCGAAATTCAAAATCAATATAGGCAAATATTTCTAACCTCGGTACGACTTATATTACTTGACTAGGAGTAACTTTGAAGTCTTTTTGTTAGAAGCGATCTCTCTTTATAACACGAAGAGGCTGTGGAGCCTCAAGCACTTGAGATCATGTGGTCAAAAATAACAACTCAGCAAGCTACAAGGTTCATCTGTTGTCAAATGAAAGACTTTTCGTTTCTCTTTCAAACACCAAAAGTCAAAATTTATATCATGAGTGACTTTAATGTAGGCAACATCTACTGGTCTAAGTATTCAGTTACCACTGAAGTTAAATCTTTCTGAATTAGTTTCGGCACTACTTAGCTTATGGTTAAACCAACCCGAGCATAAAGAAGAGTTCGCTAGTTTTCTTGATCTGTTTTTTACCATAAAACCATAAATTTTCACGGTAACTGTAAATCCACCATTAGATTCTTTCGACTACAAGCTGGTTTCGACATCAAGTATTCTACTAATTAGTGATAGAGAGGTATGCAAGATTTGGCCCTACAAATTTGCTAAATAGGAATAGCTCATGGAAAATTTTCAAACCTTCTCTTGGTTAGAAATTCATTTCAGATTCGATAATCCATCTGACAGCGGAGGAATCTGATGTACTTTTGGCTAACATACAAGCTTAAATCCCATTTTTGAAGAAATGGACTTCTAACGGCATGCCTTGGTTCCATCAAAAATGCTAAGAGCTTTTTGCTTCTAAACATCTTGCTTTTAGACAATTCCGCGAAAACCCTATCGTTATAAAATGTAACATCTTTGTTAGTATCCGGAACGGATGCAAACAAATAATCGACGTAACCCAGGAGGCTCACAATCAGAGAATTAAAGATAAACTTCTTACTAGTCTCAACTTTCACTAAATCTACTATACCATCACTTATACGGCTAGATAATACCATTGCTTCAAGATCTGTTGAGAAAGCCAACATGTTAGTGTAGTTCTTTGCTTCATACTTTAATACTGATTTCCAGGAAAAAACAGCACCCACTATTCCCAATGTGCAATTAAAGAAATTTCGATATGGTCTTCAGTTAGCATATCATGAAACTTATTTTAATGGGATATTTGCTATAATACGAAAAAAAATGCATGCACGAACCGGTTTTTTGTAGATTTTTCAACTTATCCTAGAAAATGCTTTAGTTCAGCAGAAACTTAAAAAGGTTAAAAATACTTTGCCAAATAATTACCGACCATTTGCATTCCTTTCAATAATACCTAAAGCTCTGGAAAATACAGATTTTACGCTATTATGGTATGTCCGATAAGTTCTGTTTGTGGCTCTCATGTTTCCTCAGTGAGCGTTCTTTACGAGTGGCGGTCGACGGATTTCTTTCTAACACCTTCACTATCAACGCCGGTGTGCCCTAAGGCTCCATACTATCTTCTACTCTTTTTCTCATTTGCATTAACGATCTGCTGGAAAAGACCAGAAATCCAATCTACAGCTTTGCAGATGACAGTACGCTTATCTCTTCATTCACTTTGAATGCTCGGACATAGGCTGCTCAGGCGAGTGTCCGCAGACAGCGGGAAGTTGTTTAACTTAACAAAGATCTGGAAGAAATTCTATCTTGGGGTGACAGTAACCAAGTGGAATTTAACGCTACAAAAACCCGGGCGGCAGTTTTCTCTAAAAAAGTTAATGTTGCTGAACCCGACGTAGTTATGGCAGGGCACTCCATTCCTCTAACATCGTCACTCAATTTATTGGGCGTTAATTTGGGAGCAAATATGTTCTGGCATGAGCATGTTGCAGGCATTGCAAGGAGAGCTTCTCAAAAGTTGGGAATATTATTTCGAACCAGAAAGCTCTACACTCCACAACAACTGTTAATTCTTTATAAAGCTCAAATTCGACCAACTACGGAATACTGCTCCCATGTTTGGAGCTCCGCTCCCAAACATCCAACACTGCATTTGTTGGATTCTATTCAAAGAAGAGCTGTTCGTCTGATTGGAGACCTGGAACTTACCGGTGGCTTTGATTATCTGGAACATCGAAGAACGGTTGGCGACTTGAGTCTATTCTACAAGTATTTCCATGGAAAGTGTTCGAAGGATGTGGCCAGTTTAATTCCTCCCAGAGCAGTGCTTGTTAGAAATATACGTCGCGCTGATACTTCACATCCGTATGAGGTTCAGCTTGTTACTCCTCGTACAACACTTTTCAAGCAGTCTTTTATATGGAGAACATCATCCCTTTGGAATAATTTGCCCAGGACTGTGTTTCCCACCGAGTACAATTTACAGCGATTCAAGAACAACGTGAATCGCTTTTTCCGCGCACGCGCCGCTCCTGTAGCGTTTTAGGAACCTCCCTGCAGCACGTGTTCTAGACCAATGAAAAAAAAAAACAAATTCAATTTTTCTTCTCTACTCTCGCATGAATCTGAATGTGGTATTAGTGCAGAGTGGCATTTTTTTAGCCATTTCTCATGAAAAAGGGGCTTGCAATGGGATTAGTGGATGCGTTAAAAGTGCGTCAGTCTTCAGAGAAATAGTGAAAATCAAATAACATTTCTCAAACGCTTGTTTGATGGGGCAGTTAATTATTTTTTTTTGGACATTTTTGTCCAAATGAAGAATGTCAGGCTCACGAAAACGTTTATCAATCGACGAATCGAATTTTTAAAGCTGTATCTAAGACTTGCCAATTGGATGCGTTTATACCGAAAAAAAATAACCAATTTCTGTGCAAAATATTTTCTCAATAAGCCGTGACAGTTAATGTTTGAACTAACTTAATATGTATTGTATAATTTTTACTTAATTGTTTATTAAATAATAAAGGTAAGAGGTCCTGATATTACTATTGTGATTCCATTGTTAAAAATTAATGAGTTTTTCGAGAACGTCAGCGTTAGCGGCTCGCGCGTTAAGAGTCCACGTCAGAGGCCGCGCATTATCAGAAAAATATTAATAACGTCTTTAATATAAGGTGTTACTAACTTTTATTTTTAATTTACTCAGTGGCGTTTTACTCATTAAAAGAGTGCGATCTCACTTTCGAGTGAAACCGAGAATATGGTTTAATTCGCAATGGTTTAAAAAAAAATGTTTTTAACTTTAACAAATTAAGTTTTTACAACAACCTCATGAATTTAACTGAAAAGTATAAAACATTTAGATTCATTTAAAAAAAAAATAACTCAATTATCTTATTAGTTTCCTAAATATGAATAAATGAAAAGTTGTATACATAAATATTCAACTAGTGATTATTTGCAAAATAATTAAAGCGTTGCAAAAAAAATTATGGGGTGAAAAGGTACTTGTACCTCTATCGAAAAACATAGTTATTTTTGAAATCAGGGAAAAAAAATTTTCAGGTGACCCGTTTTACTCTGTTTAACCCCACTACGGCTATACCGGGTGACACAGCCAACATGTCATACCTTGTAATTTTTTTATTTTGCTGCGTGTTACCAAAATGTTTACTTTACGTCAAAAATAATTTTTCGTTAACAAAAATTTATTCAACGGATAAAAAAGTAGCCGACAAGCCGCCGAGTTGTACGTGGCAAGATATCTTGATAAGAGGCACGCACTCGACAATTTTTTAAGAGTAGAGTAGCAGTTTAAAAGGAAACCGATTGAAACTGCTGATGTATTTATTGGAGACGAAGAGTCAAAAATCAATGTATTGGCCATTGTTCAGGTAGATCTTACAATTTCTATAAGATATGTTTAAGAACAAACCGGTGTAAATCGTGAAACCGCTCGCCGCATTTTTAAGAAAATATTAATTCAGGTCCTACAAATATCAAATAAATCAACATTTATTTCAAACAGATTACTAAAGAAGAATGGATTATTGTAATTGGTTTTTACGAAGATACCACCTTGATTACCAATTTCAGTACAACATTCTATTTTCGGATGAATCTAGATTTACCAATTTGAGTCTATTTAATCTATATACTCGATATTGGTCGAAAAAGTGCCTATCAAGAAAAATTCGGCTTTAACGTGTGGTTGGGTATCCTTGGCTCAAGAATTATTGGTCCTATTTGATGGTGCGTTAAATTGAGAAAGATATTTGGAGTTCATTCAAAATGATGTTGAAGATTTTTTAGAAACTTTACCTTTAAATCGTGGGACATTATTTTCCAGCAGGATGGCGCTCCAGCCCGCATTAGTAGAAATATAGTAAACTACTTGCATCAAAGATCTGGTGCAAATTGGTTAGGTACCAATGGACCTAATAAGTGGCCTGCAAGATCGCCGGATCTTACGCCTCTTGATTTTTTTATATAGAATCATCTAAAAGAAAAAATTTACAAGAATCCACCAACAGACAGAACTGATTTAGAAATGCGCTTAAGAAGAGCGGTAAATCAAATTACTGATATTAAGTTGGAGAACGTCATGAGAGCCGCGGTGAGAAAACCAAGATTGTGTAGGATTAACAACAGACAGCATTTTGAACATTTGGAATTAATACCTAGCAAATTTATATCTAGTACATTATATTTATTTTTATCGAGTTACTTAGTTAAAATATTACTTCTTTCTAATAATAGTTAATTATAATTATATTTATTGGGTTATTCTTATTATTAAATATTTTGTTCTGTTAGATGTATGTTCGCCAAAAACCTGTATTGTGTAACTAGGTTAAATAAAAGATATGTGTTCTTATCTTAATTTCGGTGATATTGATCATTATTTAAAGAGAAAATTCTGTAACTAAATGTAAAGCATAAAATTTTATAGGAGCCACTTAGACTCGCAAAAATGGCACAATAAGAGGATAGCCTTAAATTCTTTCCAAAGTGAAATAAAACGAATAAAAACAGTTGCTAGTATATCCGCCATGGCCGCCTAAGTCTAAGAGTTTAAATCAGTTTTTGCCGGTCACCTGTCAAACAAATGTCAACTTGTGATATATCGTCGGAAAGAGAATTTCAAAGCAAATTGTAATTGATAAAAAAAAATATACAGGGTTCCATTAAAAATAAGAAAGTTGCAGTTATTTCCGGTCAAACCGGAAGTAGTGAAAAATATTTCTTAAGTGATAAAAAAGCCTAATAATAAATAAAGAAATATTCTTTTTGATAAATGGATTGTCATAAAATTAAAGTATCTTATAATTATAATCACCAGGATTGCCTCTAACGTCAACAGATGTATAATTTCCAAAAAAAAAAAGTTAATTTATGCACTGAGGATAATATTAACATCTAGGTAGTGAAAAAAATCAATTAAAGAATGAGGTGTTGATTTACAAATATCATTGTATGTAAAGTAGTAAATAAAATAAAATCTATATAAATGAAGTTTTCTATTTTTTGGTAACTATATTAAGACCTATTAGTTCGTTCAAGTTTGTTGATTTTATTTAGTAGTTTGGTAGTACTTTTATAATGGAAACCCTCCAAGTAAATGACACTTTGTATAGCGATTATTCAACATGGAAGTATATTTTTACTGATTTGGCAGGTTAGTGATATTATTACTCTCTCAGCTGTTGGAAGTATTTTATTTCTGAAGAAATCGCTCTATAATTTTTTTGCATCTCTTTACGTTTCAGGATTTCCCAATGATCAAAAATTTAGTTACGAACGAAACATCTGATGTAAGAAAGAAAAAACAATAACGATTTAAGGGTGGGTGTAAAAGAGTGAGACTTAAAAATATTTTGTAGATTAGTAGCAGTAGAGTAGTTTGTTTGAATTTAACCTTTTTTTTTAGTTAAAAAAGTAAGGTAACCTTAAGCTTAATTATTAATCAAGTCACATAAACTATATAAGAAGGTAGTAAGAGGGGTTAGATTTTGATATATCTCGTTATATTTCATTTTGCCATATCTGTTGGCAATGGATGACTTTGAAAACAATGTCATTTTTTATTTCCAGTTAGTGTTAATAGTTTTTAAGAAGAGTTTACTCCAAAACAACGAGTCTTAATTTTTTTTTTGTTAATTCCAGATCTATAGAATATTTCATAAAAATTTATCTGGATAATTAAGTTTGTTAAAAAATTTTTAGTTTGAAAAATATTGTTTTCTGTATAAATAATTTTTAGTTCTTCAATAAAAACTTTCAACTAAATCATTTTTAACCATCGTAGGGTAGTTTGAATTAAAATTACAATAATACAATATTAGGTTATTTTCTCTGAATGTTTTGAAAATCAAGTTTATTATTTTCATTCTTTTTTTTTTGGAAAGTTTATTGTTGGATCCTAGCTATTAATACATTCTAGGAAAATATACTAGTCAATTTCGTTGGGTGGGCAAATGGCAACACTACAACACGTAGGCTGAAAATTTTTGTTCTAGCTACTTAAAACATATTTTTTTTCCAAAATTCGGTTTTATTCATCAACATAGTCTCCTTCAAGAGCGATACAATCAGTTCAATGTTTTTATAATATTTCTACACCTTTCTTGTAGAAGGATTTGTCTTTGCCTGCAAAATAGGCCTCAGTTCCGGCAATAATTTCTGCGAATACATGATAGTCACTGGGGGTGAAATATGCAGAATACGGTGGATGAGGAAGCAATTCGAACCTCAATTCATGCAATTTTACCATCGTAACCATTGACTTGTGACACGGTGCATTGTCTTGTTGAAAGAGCTTTTTTTTGTTCATTTGGTACCGTTTCTTTGCGCTTTCTGCCTTCAGACGCACCAATAACTTTATATAAATTGATATTGATGGTTTTTCCCTTCTCAGCATAGTCGATGAAAATTATTTCATGCGCATGCCAAAATACAGAGGCCAAAACCTTCCCAGCCGACTGTTGTGTCTTTGGTCGCTTCGGGCTGCTTTCGCCGGCTGCTGTCCTCTCAGCTGACTGTCGATTTGATTCCGGTGGGCAGTGGTGAAGCCATGTTTCATCTGTTATTAAATATCGCGTGAAAAAAATCATTTTTATTGCGCTTAAACCGGTCCAAACAGCGCTCAGAATCATCAACATGTTGTTTTTGGTCCACTGTGAGCAAACGCGGTACCTATTTCGAACAGAGCTTTCTCATGCCCAAACGTTCATGCAAAATATGATCAACACGTTCCGTTGATATCTTTAGGGTGTCAGCTATCTTACGCAATTTCACTTTAAGGTTATCCAAAACAATCATGAGGATTTTTTTTGTTTTCCTATGTAACCACGTCATTTGAGCGTCCAGAGCGTTCAGCATCATTTCTGTCTGTACAACTCCGTTTAAATTCAGCATACCAGTAAATGATGAGTGATTTTCCAGGGGCAGAGTCACCGCAATACTTATCAAGCCATTGCTTTGCTTGAACAGTATTTTCCTATCAAAAAAAACAGTGCTAAAAACACACACTAAATTCGATTTTTTCCATTGTTTTGAAAATATGAAAAGTAGCGTCACTAACACCACTGTAACTTATAAATTAATCGTCGAAATGTCATACAATTTTGACACGTATTATTTAAAGATTGGTACTTTCTAAAAATCATATGGGTTTTGTGAAAAGGGTGATATCTATGTGTCAGACCAAAAACTTCTCAGTTTACGTGTTAGTCTATACACCTGCATTACACAATAAGTTTTAATATGGTCATACATGTCATAAAATTTTTCTATAGAAATGTTATTTCTTAGTAACCTATACTTATAGGAGAAACAGTATTTTTTCAGAAAATTACTACTTTTATACATATATTTCAATATGTTGTAAAACTGTTAATTTTTAGTTGTACATATCTCTAAATCTTTTTAATTGTCCTTTCCGAGATTTGTGCATTTCTTCACATTTCAGGATCAGAACGAGCATAATCCCCCATTTTTATCAATCTGTCTGTCGATTTACTATCTTGATAAATAAGATATACTACAGTTTTGGA
The DNA here is from genome assembly GCA_019049505.1 of Pachyrhynchus sulphureomaculatus. NCBI lineage: Eukaryota > Metazoa > Arthropoda > Insecta > Coleoptera > Curculionidae > Pachyrhynchus > Pachyrhynchus sulphureomaculatus. The sequence goes on along the minus strand of CM032456.1, from coordinate 10,140,704 downwards.
GATATGTAACTTTAGGAAAAGGTGATGGTGATAAAACTTCCGATATTTTCAATATCATTATAAAATTGTTTCTTTGTTTTCTGTAGAAATAATGAACAGATTTTCGGTATAATTATTGTTGTCAAAATTTAAAGTTTTAAAGGAATTGAGAGCGATTTTAGAGAGATTCTTCTTCTTCTGTCATATCCGATATTGACGTAGGTGACCCTCTCGCCTTTACCTGTGGTTGGTGTTTTTTTAAGTGTTTCCACAGACTACGGAGACCTACATTTTAATGCCGATTCCGAACAGCCAAAGTGAAAGGGCTTGATACTGCGGATGGTTTGTCATTGCCTTCCCGAGGGAGGCGTAAATTTTATTTTGTTTTTTTTATTATTTTTCCCGAGTCAAGATACGAACTCGTCGTAGAAAGCAGACATCTTAACCACTATGCTATTGCCGCTTTCTTAAAAAGTTTGCTATGTATATATTATATTATCTGTCTATTTTAAGGTTCTCTGACTCAAAGAATCTGAACGTTGCATTACTTTCAATCGTTAATGTTCGAATATATATATATATATATATATATATATATATATATATATATATATATATATATATATATATATATATGTATATATATATATATATATATATATATATATATATATATATATATATATATATATATATATATATATATATGGTATATATATATATATATATATATATATATATATATATATATATATATATATATATATATATATATATATATATATATATATATATATATATATATATATATATATATATATATAACATATATATATATATATATATATATATATATATATATATATATATATATATATATATATATATATATATATATATATATATATATATATATATATATATATATATATATATATATATATATATATATATATATATATATACCATATATAACAAAGTCCTTTTTGGAACATTTGAAAGAGTTTAAGTTGAATTATTTAGTCTGGCATATTTGAAATACTTAGATAGGATACTTTACGTCAAAATTAGTAGTATTTAAGCTTCATTTTCCAATAGTTAGTCTGGATGTGATTTTAGCAAGTTTATCCTGTACTTCGAAATCAACCTCCTTGCAAAAAAAAATTAATTGACAGTGAAATTCGTAATTAATGAAAACGTCAGCTTTTATGTTATTGTGGCAGTTTTGACAGGACATTTGGCAGTTGGCAGCTGTCAATTTTGTAATTCCTACGTCATACTCACAATATTGGCTTTACCACGTTATAAACAAAGACAACCAAAATAACTTACAGTAAAATCCATATTTAACTCGTTGCCAATGTGATTTTGTTAGTATTCACCATTGATTTAACAATTGTTAGCTGTCAAGTTTGTAATTTTGACATCATATTCGTAAACAGCGGCCCCGAAAACATGATATTTGGGAGTAAAATTCGTATGCAACTTAGACCCCGCTTCTTTTATTACTTTGGCAGTTTCGGCAGTTGACTTGGCAGTAGGTAGCTGTAAATTTTTTTATTTTGTCAAATTACAATCAATTTATAAATGGACCTCAAAAACATGATAATTTTGAATAAAATCGGTATTAAACGTAAAACCCGATTTTCAAGTTATTATGTCAGTTTTGACTGTGGATTTGGCAGTTGATAGCTGTCAATTTTGTGATTCTCAGATCATATTTGTAATCAGTAACCCGAAAATATAATAATTCTCGGCAAACTCCGTATTTAACGTAAAACTCGGGTTTGATGTGTTTTGACAGTGGGTTTGGCAGTTGACAGATGTCAAATTGCAATTTTTTAATTGAATTTATAATCGGCACACCCAAAATATGAAAAAAACAACTGGTTTTTCCATTTTACACTTTAAACTAAATGTTTATCATAAATTTAAGCAACTTCTTTTTGTTAAAATTCACCTTTTGGTTGATTATGGCCGCCATGTTGCGACGCCATATTGAATTTCAAAAATCACCAAACAGAATTTTAAAGTACACTTCTTGATGAAAATTTTGAGCCCTTACAGATCCTCCCATCTTAAAATCTGTAATGGTGAGAAGGGTGTCCTGCTTGACAAATAATGCCTCATATATATATGTATATATATATATATATATATATATATATATATATATATATATATATATATATATATATATATATATATATATCCTCAGTTTAGTGGAGCTGCAGTCTATATTTAAATATTTATGGCCTTGGGTAGTGAAACAATCTTTTTTGTTAGTCGAGCTTTCGAAATTATATTTATTTCTTCTTCAGGACATCTAAATAGACAAAATTTTCTTTTTTTTATATAGTTAAGTGAAAAATTGCTTTTTTACGTACATTCATATGGTTGAAAAAAACAAAAAAGAAAGATGGCATGAGAAAAAAGAAAAATGATTGACTTACCAAAGTGGTTTTTCTATAACAAAACAAGCAGTCATTTGCACATAGGGATATTCCCCAATATACTGTTGTTAACTACATAACATTATAATTAAACAGAAAAATATAAAATGACCAAAATGGCTGGCCTTGGTACTCTTTGCTAATCCCGTAAACCAGCAAATTAACAAAAAAATTATCAATTTTTGGCGGTAAAGGTGGAGTCTGATAGACCGATATAACTTTTATGTAGTAGAGAAAGATCGAAGGTATTGATTCGTTTCGATCTGAGATATGAGGTCTATTGCACTCCACCTTTATCGCCAAAAATTGATAATTTTTTTGTTAACTGGTTTACGGGATTAGCAGAGAGTACCAAGGCCAGCCATTTTGGCCGTTTTATATTTTTCTGTTTAATTATAATGTTATGTAGTTAACAATAGTATATTGGGGAATATCCCTCTGTGCAAATGACTGCTTGTTTTGTTATAGAAAAACCACTTTGGTAAGTCAATCATTTTTCTTTTTTTCGCCTGCCATCTTTCTTTTTTATTTTTTTCAACCATATAAATGTACTTAAAAAAGCAATTTTTCACTTAACAATATAAAGAAACAAGAAACTTTTGTCTTTCCAGATGTCCTGAAGGAGAAATAAATATAATTTCGTAAGCTCGACTAACAAAAAAGGTTGTTTCACTACTAAAGGCCATAAATATTTAAATATAGACTACAGCCCCACTAAATTGAGAATATATTTTTCTTAACTAGTCAGTCGCGACTACTCCTGTCTTTGTTATACATATATATATATATATATATATATATATATATATATATATATATATATATATATATATATATATATATATATATGTATATATATATATATATATATATATATATATATATATATACGAGGCTGGTTTGAAAAGTCCGTGCAAAAATAAAAACTAGTTATGTGTTTGGGGTAAACCTTTTTTTATTTTTCGACATAGTCTCCTTTCAGGCTTATACACTTCATCCAACGATGTTCCAGTTTGTTGATCCCTTCCGAATAATAGGATTTGTCCAAGTTTGCAAAATATCCATTAGTGTCTGCAATCACCTCCTCGTTTGAATAAAATCTTTGTCCCGCCAGCCATTTCTTCAAATTGGGGAACAAATAGTAGTCCGAGGGAGCCAAGTCTGGAGAATAGGGGGGATGTGTGAAACGAGTTGGAATCCTATTTCCATTAATTTTGCGACCACAACTGCTGAGGTGTGTGCTGGTGCGTTGTCGTGATGGAAAAGGACTTTCTTGTGGGCCAATCGCGGGCGTTTTTCTTGCAGCTCGGTTTTCAAACGGTCCAATAACGATGAATAATATTCACCTGTAATAGTTTTACCCTTTTCCAGATAGTCGATGAGGATTATCCCTTGCGAATCCCAAAAGACAGTCGCCATAACCTTTCCGGCCGAAGGAACGGTCTTCGCCTTTTCTGGCGCAGATTCCCCCTTGGTAACCCATTGTTTAGATTGTTGTTTGGTCTCAGGAGTATAGTAATGTATCCATGTTTCATCCACAGTGACGAAACGACGCTTAAAGTCCTCCGGATTCTTCTGGAACAGCTGCAAACCATCCTTGCAACACTTCACACGATTCCGTTTTTGGTCAAGCGTGAGCAATCGCGGCACCCATCTTGCGGATAGCTTTCTCATGTCCAAATGTTTATGTAAAATATTATGTACCCGTTTAGTCGAGATGCCCACAGCACTAGCAATCTCACGCACCTTAACTCTTCTGTCATCCATCACCATATCATGGATTTGATCAACGATTTCTGGAGTCGTAACCTCCACAGGCCGTCCAGAACGTTTAGCGTCACTTGCGCCCATATGGCCACTCCGAAAATTTTGAAACCACTTATAAACTGTTCTAATCGAAGGTGCAGAGTCACCATAATGTTTATCAAGCTTCTTTTTAGTCTCCTGAGGCGTTTTGCCTTTCATAAAGTAATGTTTAATCACCACACGAAATTCTTTTTCGTCCATTTCTTGAAAATCACTCGACTTCCTTGATTCACATGAATGCCAAACACAAAGAAGTAGACCAATATAGCTGAAACTTGGTGTGCGTTCATTCAAGAGATGCTACTAACTAAACGTGACCTCGATACCGGTGGGTGGTGCCATCTCTCGGACTCTGCACGGACTTTTCAAACCAGCCTCATATATATATATATATATATATATATATATATATATATATATATATATATATATATATATATATATATATATATATATAATTCTGTACGGAGAAAGGGTGTTAGGGAGTTGTTTCTTATATATCATGTTATACGTCCTTTTTTAGTGTTCCATACGGAACACTTATAAGATCACTTCGGTGTCTGTCACACTCGATTTTCTCCGAAACTATTTGTCATAGAAAGTTGAAATTTGGTAATAATATAGGAACTGATGGCCTCATCAGAGCCATGTAGTTTTGAAAGTTAAATTTTGACTTAAGGGGTTAGTTTTGGGGGGTGAAATCGGAAGTGAAAAAAATTTTTTTTACTAGGTGTGTGGTGTCAAATGAAAGCTTGTGAAAACACGAGTAAAATATATATATATATATATATATATATATATATATATATATATATATATAATGTAGTACTTGCGAGCACTTTTCTTTGTAATATTTTTAAAAAAATCGCGAAAAAATCGCTGTCCACCCGCCTTATCTCGCAAAGTACTTATCAAAAAATTTGGAAAAAATTCTGGAATATTCTCCACGGGGTGTAGATTGAACGAAAGTTATCACGAGTGCATTACCTGTAATAATTTATCTGGTATATAAAAAAAACAGAAATTTCAAGTAAAGATTGGAAAAAACTTTGTTGAAAACTCATTTGGGGTCTGTTTTGTGAAGTCACTGATCATTTTATACTTCCGTTACAACATTTTTTATTTTAAAAGCAATCAACGTACGGAACACTAATTGCGCAAGTTCAACTTGCACTTGACCGGTTCATTTATTCACATCTCAGTGTCCCTTAATCATAAGAAACCTAGTCTGGCCCTTCGATCGTCTCTATTGACACAGTAACTCTCGATCAGAATGATATTACGATTTCACATTTGGTTCACGTATAAATACTTGAAAGAGGGATGGAACCAATAATTTTTAGGATATGTTGTTTTATTGGAAGGAGGTGAAACAGGTGGTAGTGGATAAATTTTGAAAAATTTTAAATTAAATTGTGAGGATTTCTTTTGTTTGCGAATGGTATAATGAACAATGTTTAGGTACAATTATTCATTATCCAACACGTAAGGAGTTATAGGGGTGGAGGAGGGTGTTAGGGTTCTTGGAGTTCAAGAATCTAAAAATAGTGTCATTTCCCACCATTTTCCAATATTTATGTTCAAATATATAAGGGGTTAACGCGTTAGGGGAGATGCTATATAAATATTGTGTTTAATATCCTTTTTAGTGTTGTAGTCACGAAAAATCTGGAAATTGTTACAATAGAGGTTTTCACGGATGGTGGAATGTAATAGATTAAAATTCCTGGTTTCAATTCGTTCGTCTAACAACGAATTTGCACAACGTTTCGCCAATTGACATTTTCAAGTTATCTTGCTGCTGCTAATCGACACTGTGATCCCGCAGCTGCCGCTCGAAGCTAACTGAGAAACCGAAGTGCAGTCATCGACTTTTATAGGTCGGCGTCTAGGCAGATTGTAGGTAGGGGGATCGGAAGTGTTCATCGAGGCATCGGTGTTTGCAGGCCCGTATCAGTGGTAATTACGGGTTCCGGCGCTATGCTAACTGTTGCCTTCTCGATGTTTTGGTTATTTCTTGGTTTAGCTGATAGACCCTTCCATGTAGTGGAGATATTAAGTGCATCATCCTGCTTATTTAGCTGTCCATTCTTTTCGATTTCCAAGGCTTCTCTGACTATGCGTGTTTTATAATGTGGAATCGCAGCTGTTTGTTTAGATCCCTCAAAATTGATGTTGTGTGACCAGTATCATAATGGTGCTGAAAAAGAGCTGAAGTTGTTTTTGATGCTTATTTTGTGTTCTTAGATCCGGATGGAGATTCTTCTGTTTGTTTTTTGTGGCAGTTTCCGCATGGGATGCTGTAAACTCCATGGTTTTCTAGTTTTCTCTTCTCTTTGGGGTTTGTATGCTATGCCTATGTTGTATTTTCTTAGGACTCTTCCAATCCTATCTGTAACTTCTTTCACATACGGTCATAAGTCTCTATTTTGGTTGAGGTCCCGTTCTTCTGTTCTAGTCTCTGGATGGCGCTGCCTTTCTAATGCTCTCCGTATGGACTGATCTTTATATTCGTTTTGTGTAATTTCTTACTATCTCGTGTCTGGTTCGGTAAGTCGGTATGATATCGACACGAGGGTGTTGGCTACCGATTGGATTTGGGGAGACTATAAAAAAATATAGAAAGTTGAAATTTGGTATTAATATAGGAATTGAAGGCCTCATTAGAGCCGTGTAGTTTTGAACGTTAAATTTTGACTTAAGGAGTTAGTTTTAGGGGATGAAATCGAAAGTAAAAAAAAATAACCAGTCAAGTGCAAGTTGAACTGGCATAATTAGTGTTCCGTACGTTGATTGCTTTTAAAATAAAAAATGTTGTTACGGTGGTAAAAAATGATCAGTGACTTCACAAAACACACCCCAAATGAATTTTCAACAAAGTTTGTTTCCAATCTTTACTGAAAATTGATGACCTTGAAATTTTTGTTTTTTTTATACACCAGATAAATTATTAAAGGTAATGCACTCGTGATAATTTTCGTTCAATCTACACCCCCTGGAGAATATTTCCAGAATTTTTTCAAAATTTTTTGATCAGTACTTTTTGAGATAAGGCGAGTGGACAGCCATTTTTCGCGATTTTTTAAAACAATACAAAGAAAAGTGCGTGCAAGTATTACATTATATATATATATATATATATATATATATATATATATATATATATATATATATATATGTAGTAATGGTTTTTCGGGTATCCCGTGTTAGCTTGAAGTCCCTTGATGGACGGTTTTCGCTGACGTTTCGATGGAATCTCATCCATCTTTTTCAAAGCGTTGATCACTGGTCGGTGTCTTGGCGTTGAATGTCGAGACTGGCCCTGAGTGCGCCGGTTTTATGTACTCGGGGGTGTTTTCTATTGGTCGGACGGACCTGGCCAATAGAGGCTCGGCTTTGGCTGCGCGTTGTCGGTCCTGTGGTTCTTTGTAATGTTTGTGTTGGTGAAGTAACATATGGTTGAATTATTGTTTCTCTTGTTTGGACTTGGTACTGGGATAAAATATGTTTCCAAGAGTTCGGTAAACGTTTGGCTATCATCCCGATTATTTAAGTTGTTGGGCCTCTTTTCTATTTCTATGGCTTCTTTGATTACCCTAGTGGATAGGTTATTACTTTTTTGTAGGGTTCTGGTTTTGTCAAAATCGATTTTGTGGCCGGTATTGTGTGCATGTTGTGCTAGAGAAGAGGTGGTGGATTTTTGTTTTACGGCGTTTTTGTGCTCGTCTCTTCTGGCACTAATTTTTCTGTTTGTTTGGCCTATGTATGAAAGACCGCAGTCCTGACACGGAATTTCATATACGCCTTGGTCTTCTAAGGCTATAATATCTTTTGGTGTAGGTAGAATATCTTTAATTTTTTGGTTGGTTGTGTAAATGGTCTCAATTTGGTGTTTTCCTAGAAGTCTTCCTATTTTGTCTGTGATGCCTTTTACATATGGGAGAAATGCTTTTGTGGTATATGTCTTTCTTTCCTGTTTGTGTTGTTTATTTAGGGCCCGCCGGATTGTGTTTTGACTATATCCATTTGAAAGTAAAACGTTTCGAAGGAGCTTGGTTTCTTGTTGTAAATGTTCCTTGTCTGTTAGGGTTTCTGATCGGTGAGCTAAGGATTTGGCAACGGAGAAGAGTTGGGCTGGGTGATGATGTGAGCCGGCATTTAAGTATCTGTTTGTATGTGTCGGTTTTCTATATACTGAGTGAGACAAAGAACCATCTAATTTTCTTTGAAGCAAGACATCTAGGAATGGTAGTTGTTCTGCTGCTTCCCTTTCCATTGTAAATTTAATGTTTGGATGTATGTTGTTAAGGTGTTCCAGGAACTTGTTTAAGTTGTCTTCACCGTGTTGCCATACCACAAGAGTGTCATCTACGTATCGTAGCCATGTTTTCGGTTTATGTGGCGCAGTTTCTAGAGCTAGTGTTTCGAAATGCTCCATGTATAGATTAGCTAGTGCTGGTGACAATGGAGAGCCCATGGGTGCACCTTCTATTTGTTTGTATTTTTGGCCTGAATAGACGAAGTATGTATTAGCGAGGCAGTGTTTTGATAGACTGATGACGTATTCGGGCAGGTTGTATTTTCTCTCTATGATAGACAGTGCTTCGGTAACTGGTACTTGCGTGAAAAGGGATACGACATCAAAACTGACAAGTAAATCATTTTTCTCTAGCTGCATGTTTTTTATGATATGAATAAAATGTTGTGAATTTTTCACGTATGATGCGGCTTTTTTTTTCCACATGAGGTTGCAGAGTCATGGCTAGGTGCTTGGCTAAAGCTTGTGTTGGGGAGCCAAACGAGCTGACTATTGGTCTTAAGGGTGCTCCTTGTTTGTGGACTTTCGGTAATCCATACATTTTTGGGCATCTTGATGATTTCTCTCTAGGGATAAGTTTCTTTTTTGTTTCTTCACTAAGAGAGGAGGACTTGGATTGCGGATTTAGTGGTTTTCTCTAGGTATGTTGTTCGGATCACTTGTGATGGCTTTATACGGTCGGTCGGACAGGTCCGTCCGACCAATAGAAACACCCCCGAGTACATAAAACGGGCGCACTCAGGGGCCAGTCTCGACATTCAACGCCAAGACACCGACCAGTGATCAACGCTTTGAAAAAGATGGATGAGATTCCATCGAAACGTCAGCGAAACCGTCCATCAAGGGACTTCAAGCTAACACGGGATACCCGAAAAACCATTACTACATTTCACACCCGTGAGAACATTCGTCAAAACATATATATATATATATATATATATATATATATATTATATATATATATATATATATATATATATATAAGAAAGAGGAAGGACAGTAACAGGGCACTGGCAACAAACAATCCTAAGTTTAACTGCTGGGAAACGCCCTTATAAGGAGAAGAGATGAGCAATCAAAGATCTAAAGGCTCTAGTATCTGCTTTTTATTTTTATTATCGAGCTTTCGCTGCCTAATGGTAGCTTCTTCTGGATTCTAAAAATGCAAACCAGGTACAGAAAATAAACTAAAACGTTCGTTTTTTAAAACGTGATTAAATAAATTGTACGACTGAATGTGAAATTACTTACAAAAATTTAGCAGTTAGTTCATCTCTGGTGAAGACAATGAAATTTGCATTTTTGTTGGCCAGGTGGTATGCATGATTACACAAAACATGATTAAAAGACACTTAGAGAGTTACACAAATATTGAAAATAAAACTTTGTCAATAAACATCAGTTAAAAACACTTTTAAAGACAGAAACACAACTGCAAGAAACCATGATGTTGAAACGGTACTCCATTTTAAAATTTTTTGACGTCGAGTTTAGTAACTATTTAGTGATATTTGAGTCCGAGCCGGATATTGTTGGTAGTCTATGTCGTCATAAGGTCGACAAAAAAAAGGATTAAAGTTAGGAATGTGGTAAATTATTTTCGGTAGATGCTAATTTTAGATAAATTATTTATTATTAATGATATCTATTTTTTAGTTTTAATTTTATAAAAAAGGGGGGGACTTAAATTTGATGAAATTGACGAGTTATTCATTATTAATTATATTAATTCTTTAATTTTATAATCAAGAGATTCATAGGCTAATTTAAAAATTTAAAAATTTGAAATCGAAAATTAATACTGGACGTTATTTATTATTAGTCATATTTAATTTTTTATTATGTAATTTTAACAAGAAAATATAGAAAACTGGTAATAAATAGCAAAAAATGACAAAGAGATCAGAAACGTCAACTTTACTAGAAAATAATTTTTTTCATAGAGATCGTTCTTTTTTATTGGTTTGGTATAGTTTTGTGTTAGCAAATAGGTATACATGGAGCTCAATCCTTCTATGTCTTTTTTGTGGTTGAGATTATTTTTACAGGTTTTTATGTAACACATTTCCAAGAAACTTCTTCTGAAATAATTGGTCTCAACATCCAGAATGAAGCTCTTGTTATATTGTACTCTGTGATCTGTATTATTTACGTGTAAGCTCAAACTAGTTGCGTTAGGTTTGTGTTTACTATCACTTTTGTGTAACGCTAATCTCTTAGAGAGCTTTTGTGAAGTTTGTCCAACGTAGACCAAACCACATTGACAGGGAATGCCATAGATTATATTAGATCTTTGTAAAGTATCGGTTTTATCTTTTAAATTGGTATAAAAACAATTCAGTCTTTTTATGTTGTAGTTGGCAATTTTAATGTTTGTATTTTTAAAAAGAGAAGACAAGGACTGGGAAAGGCCTTCAATGTATTGTAACTTTCCTACCTTAATATCGACATTAGTGGTGACCGTTGGATTAATTGGAAGGAGGGGTCTTTGAAAATTCTTTTTGATTAGAGCTTTAGGATAGTAATTGTCCAACAAAATGTCTTCCAACAGTTTTACATTTTTTTCCCTAAATGAGGGGTGGCAAATCTTATCTATTCTGTTCTTTAGTCCTCTGATGATGTTCAGTTTCTGTTTCATAGGGTGATAAGAATGGAAGGGGATATATCTACCAGAACTTGATTTTTTCCTATACCAGTCCAGTTTGACTGTATTATTTTCTGAGCGTACAACCCTAGTACCCAGAAACGGAACAGCACAGTCAGTCTCCTCCTCAACAGTAAATACTAACTTATGATTGAAAGAATTGTAAATGTTAAGGGTGTTCTGTACACTTCCGGCAGGTAAAGCGACTAACAAGTCATCAACATATTGAAACAGAAGGGGAAATTCAAATTCAACCCTTGAAATAACAAAATAAAGAAGTTTATTCATAACAATTTCGGCCAGGATTGGTGAAATAGCACTTCCCATTGGGACGCCAATTTTTTGTCTGTAGAATGTACTATTGAAGGAGAAAAATGTATTTTCATATAAAAAAGTAATGATTAGTAGGAAACTGTTCTTTAGGAATATTACATATTTCTTCTATTGATGTGAAATGTTCATTTAATATTGATATAATAAGGTCTAGAGAAATGTTAGTAAATAGTGAAACTACATCGAACGAAGCAAGTACAAAACCCTCTGGCAAAATAAAGCCATTAACCTTCTCTGCAAATTCGAAGGTATTTTTAATTCTGAATTTATTAAAAGTTGAAAAAGCTGTTTCTAAAATAGAGGCTATATATTTGGCAAGTGGTTGTGTAGATGCTCCTACACAGGAAACTATTGGTCTTAGAGGTATATCTGGTTTATGTATTTTTGGTAGACCATAATATTTGGGACAAATCCCATTATAAGTTGTCAATGTGCGAGCAGTTGCTTCATCTAAAAACTTACTATCTTTTAATGATTTAATTAATTGATTGCATTTAATTTCTATTCTTGATGTGGGATCGTGATGTATTATTTCATAAGTACTCTCATCTTGAAGTAGGGAGTGTGATTTCTCAAGATAGGAAGCTTTTGACATAGCAACAGTAACATTGCCTTTATCAGACCTAGTGATCAGTAAATCGGGATGGTTTTTTAAGAAAATTTTTGTTTCCTTCTCTAATTTATGAGTGATAGAAGTTTTGTCTTTATGTGATATTACATAGTTAGTAATTAGGTTTACAGCCCTTGCACCAATGTAGTCTTGTTTTTGTGGGGGGACATAGTGAATTAATTCTTCTACCTCAGACAGTAGACTAAACATGTTAATATCTTTGTTAGATATAGGGAGACTGAACTTGGGACCAAGGGCTAGAAACCCTTTTACATTAGGTGGTATTTCTACATCAGAAATATTTTTTATCCACTTGTCTTTTCCTATATTAAATTCATGAAATTTCTTTTTTAAAAATTCTAATTTTTTAATGTTGTTTTTTTTAATTTTATTGAATAAAAATTTGTATTTATTATGTTGAATAAAAATAAAATCATCAAAAATATGAAATGGTAATGAGTCCTAAGGTCCTGTAATAGCTCATCCAATGATCTCTCGAGTCTTTCTATGTACCGATTAGTGTCAGAAATACATAACTTATGGAAATTGGTTGTTACCTGTTGTGTTATGTTTTCCAGTCTGGTTATATTATTGTTTGATATAGTTTGTGGAATTCTCCAGAGTCTCTCTTTATATTGTCTTCAAGGAAACGGGGTGTTACTTTTGTACGACGACATTCTAATAGAAAAATATTCGTCTGTTTCTTTGAGATGCCAATTTTCTATTGATATTATCATACAATTTCATACTTTTTACCACATTTGGCCCAAACGTCTCAGATATTCGTCTGTAGAAGGTTCCCATTATTCAAAAACTATAATAAGAAAGAGGAAGGACAGTAACAGGGCACTGGCACTTGAATAATGGGAACCTTCTACAGACGAATATCTGAGACGTTTGGGCCAAATGTGGTAAAAAAGTATGAAATTGTATGATAATATCAATAGAAAATTGGCATCTCAAAGAAACAGACGAATATTTCTATTAGAATGTCGTCGTACAAAAGTAACACCCCGTTTCCTTGAAGACAATATAAAGAGACTCTGGAGAATTCCACAAACTATATCAAACAATAATATAACCAGACTGGAAAACATAACACAACAGGTAACAACCAATTTCCATAAGTTATGTATTTCTGACACTAATCGGTACATAGAAAGACTCGAGAGATCATTGGATGAGCTATTACAGGACCTTAGGACTCAATTACCATTTCATATTTTTGATGATTTTATTTTTATTCAACATAATAAATACAAATTTTTATTCAATAAAATTAAAAAAACAACATTAAAAAAAATTAGAATTTTTAAAAAAGAAATTTCATGAATTTAATATAGGAAAAGACAAGTGGATAAAAAATATTTCTGATGTAGAAATACCACCTAATGTAAAAGGGTTTCTAGCCCTTGGTCCAAGTTCAGTCTCCCTATATCTAACAAAGATATTAACATGTTTAGTCTACTGTCTGAGGTAGAGAGAATTAATTCACTATGTCCCCCCACAAAAACAAGACTACATTGGTGCAAGGGCTGTAAACCTAATTACTAACTATGTAATATCACATAAAGACAAAACTTCTATCACTCATAAATTAGAGAAGGAAACAAAAATTTTCTTAAAAAACCATCCCGATTTACTGATCACTAGGTCTGATAAAGGCAATGTTACTGTTGCTATGTCAAAAGCTTCCTATCTTGAGAAATCACACTCCCTACTTCAAGATGAGAGTACTTATGAAATAATACATCACGATCCCACATCAAGAATAGAAATTAAATGCAATAAATTAATTAAATCATTAAAAGATAGTAAGTTTTTAGATGAAGCAACTGCTCGCACATTGACAACTTATAATGGGATTTGTCCCAAATATTATGGTCTACCAAAAATACATAAACCAGATATACCTCTAAGACCAATAGTTTCCTGTGTAGGAGCATCTACACAACCACTTGCCAAATATATAGCCTCTATTTTAGAAACAGCTTTTTCAACTTTTAATAAATTCAGAATTAAAAATACCTTCGAATTTGCAGAGAAGGTTAATGGCTTTATTTTGCCAGAGGGTTTTGTACTTGCTTCGTTCGATGTAGTTTCACTATTTACTAACATTTCTCTAGACCTTATTATATCAATATTAAATGAACATTTCACATCAATAGAAGAAATATGTAATATTCCTAAAGAACAGTTCCTACTAATCATTACTTTTTTATATGAAAATACATTTTTCTCCTTCAATAGTACATTCTACAGACAAAAAATTGGCGTCCCAATGGGAAGTGCTATTTCACCAATCCTGGCCGAAATTGTTATGAATAAACTTCTTTATTTTGTTATTTCAAGGGTTGAATTTGAATTTCCCCTTCTGTTTCAATATGTTGATGACTTGTTAGTCGCTTTACCTGCCGGAAGTGTACAGAACACCCTTAACATTTACAATTCTTTCAATCATAAGTTAGTATTTACTGTTGAGGAGGAGACTGACTGTGCTGTTCCGTTTCTGGGTACTAGGGTTGTACGCTCAGAAAATAATACAGTCAAACTGGACTGGTATAGGAAAAAATCAAGTTCTGGTAGATATATCCCCTTCCATTCTTATCACCCTATGAAACAGAAACTGAACATCATCAGAGGACTAAAGAACAGAATAGATAAGATTTGCCACCCCTCATTTAGGGAAAAAAATGTAAAACTGTTGGAAGACATTTTGTTGGACAATTACTATCCTAAAGCTCTAATCAAAAAGAATTTTCAAAGACCCCTCCTTCCAATTAATCCAACGGTCACCACTAATGTCGATATTAAGGTAGGAAAGTTACAATACATTGAAGGCCTTTCCCAGTCCTTGTCTTCTCTTTTTAAAAATACAAACATTAAAATTGCCAACTACAACATAAAAAGACTGAATTGTTTTTATACCAATTTAAAAGATAAAACCGATACTTTACAAAGATCTAATATAATCTATGGCATTCCCTGTCAATGTGGTTTGGTCTACGTTGGACAAACTTCACAAAAGCTCTCTAAGAGATTAGCGTTACACAAAA
>CM032456.1:10038005-10120505 GCA_019049505.1 Pachyrhynchus sulphureomaculatus | reverse complement strand
TGCCATCGTAACCATTGACGTGTGACACGGTACATTGTCTTGATGAAAAAGTACTTTTTTCTTGTTCATTTGGAGCCGTTTCTTTGCGATTTTTGTCTTCAAGCGCACCAATAACTTTATATATTATTCTCTATTGATAGTTTTTTCCCTTCTCAGCAAAGTCGTTGAGAATTATTCCATACGCATCCCAAACTACAGAGGCCAAAACCTTTCCCGCCGACTGTTGTGTCTTTGGTCACTTCAGGCGGCTTTCACCGGCTGCTGTCCACTCAGCTAACCGCCGATTTGATTCCGGTGCGTAGCGGTGGAACCATGTTTCATCCATTGTTATATATCGCATGAAAAATCCTTTTATTGCTCTTAAACAGATCCAGACAGCGCTCAGAATAATCAACACCTTCTTGTTTATGGTTTACTGTGAGAAAGTAACTATTTTAGAACGTAATAAATTTTTGTTTTTAGATCCACGAACAAATGACTGGTTAATTATGAGCAGCCCAGTGCCACTTATTCTCATTCTGACATCCTATCTTTATTTTGTAAAAGTATGTGGTCCAAGATATATGAGAGACAAACAACCATATGACTTAAAAAAGAGTATGCAAGTCTATAACTTGTGCCAAATTGTGTGGAATATTTGGATTTTTAAAGAGGTAATATTATCAGAAAAAAAAACCAAAAAATTTGGCAAATAAGGTAGAAATCGAAGACCCAGCTTTCCTTCAGAAGTGAATTGAAACCATAGGTTAAATAGGAGATTAATTCTTATTCTTTAACTTCTGAATGTTAAATTTATTTTATATTTTTACCTACCTTGCTAATGACAAATATGGTATTGGTGACAAAATAAACCCTCGAGCTTTTTGCATTTCTGCATGTTTCTTAGGTTTCCATTTCAGACCTTCTCTCGGCCTATCAAATTCTTGGCACTCTCAAACAAAATGAGGTATTAATTTCAAATTTGGTCCACATATAATACAGGAAGTAGAAAACGATACTTCACCGTCTGAACGATATCGCTTTACTGGAACCTGGTGGAAGTGGTAGGTGATAAATATTGTATAGTTTCAATAGTTTGACTAGAGTTTTTCTGGTTTTTCGTTCAGATGACAGAGATAATTATTTCTAATAAAGCTTATCAGTAGAGACCGGATTATATGCAGTTGCATATTTTCATATGCATTTGCATATTTAGACCATTCTCACCGATTATTGCATATTTTGCCTAAAATCTAGTAATGATGCATATTTTCCCTATATTTACAATATTTCTCGGTATTACTAGGCAATTGAATTGCTCAGAGTATTGTTAATATAGTCGTCTGGACCCGATCTTATCGCCGGAACATTATCTGCAATAGTCTAAACATCGATTAGGTTATAGTGCCAAGGGAATACCCAAAATTACGACGGTATTTTATTTCCTTTGTTTCTTGGTCGGGATAATAAGTGATACGTAGTTAGTTTCTAAGAATATTTGTTTGAGCGTGGATCAAATAAACAATTTTCTCGAAGACGAATTTTTATTTTAAAACAAGATATCAGTTTTAACATTATTGTTGACGCGCTTGCATCAGTGTAGTCTTTTTACAATTTTTAACGTGTTGTGCCCCCCCCCCCCCCCCCCCCCCCCCCCCCCCCCCTTAAAGTTTAACGTGTACCATGCCACCCGCAAAAAAAAAGTGTCTCTTCGTAGGTAGCTGATTATCCTGGAACATTTACATACGACGGAAATGTTTTATATTGTCGGGTTTGTGAGAAAAAATGTTTCGTGCACAAAAAAGTTTCAAATTGACCAGCATGTCAAGACAAGTCTTCATATCTCAGGATTGCAAAAAAAAAGGTTCACGACAACAACTTATAACAGCAGCAAGTAGCAGTGATTCCACTTCTATAGGCAAACAAAAAAACCACTTTAGCATGGATTTATGTGAAGCATTGCTTGCATGTAATATTCCTCTCCACAAACTTACAAATCCTATATTCAAAGATTTTCTGCGAAAATATTGCTTGAATCAAAAAATACCAGACGAATCAACACTGCGTAAAAATTACATACCAACAATGTTCTGAAAGAAATACGTAATGAACTTAAGGATGACATTATTTCGGTTTCAGCTGATGAAAACTACCGACAGTTGTGGTCGCTATATTGCGAATTTAATTGATGGTGCATTAAGATTAGAGCCTTCTTCTTCCTATTTGGTGGCTTGCAAAGAAACTTAACAAGGCAAATCATTCTACGATCGCCAGATTTGTGAATGAGGGTATTAAAAAATATTTCCTGAATTTTCTGCAGATGAAAGAGTGTTTATATTTCTCTCAGATGCTGCTTCCTGATCAAGGCAGCCAAAGTCCTCCAAGTATTTTATCCAATTTTAATTCATGTGACGTTCTTTGCTCACGGAGTCCATCGACTCGCTGAAGAAGTACGATCCACGTTTAGAAATGTAAATAAACTCATTTCATCAGCAAAGAAAGTGTTTCTTAAGGCACCTGCTCGCAATAACGCCTATAAAGAAAAAATGCCAAATGTGCCTTTACCTCCCGAACCAGTGGTAACGCGATAGGGAACATGGATTAAAGCTGTACTATTTTACAATGAACATTTCGAGGCCATCAAAGGTGTAGTAAATGACTTCGATAGTGCAGAGGCTATGGCAGTTCGTCAATCCAAGGAAGCATTTAACGATTCTGATATTAAAAAACCGGTCAAGTGCAAGTTGAACTTGCGCAATTAGTGTTCCGTACGTTGATTACTTTTCAAATAAAAAATTTTGTTACAGAGGTATAAAATGATCAGTGATTTCACAAAACACACCACAAATGAGTTTTCAACAAAGTTTGATTCCAATTTTTACTGAAATCTGATGACCTTGAAATTTTTGTTTTTTTTTATATACCAGATAAATTATTAAAGGTAATGCACTCGTGATAATTTTCGTTCAATCTACACCCCATGGAGAATATTTCAGAATTTTTTCAAAATTTTTTGATAAGTACTATTCGAGATAAGGCGGGTGGACAGCCATTTTTCGCGATTTTTTAAAAATAATACAAAGAAAAGTGCGCGCAAGTATTATGTTATATATATATTTTTGTACTCGTGTTTTCACACGCTTGCATTTGACACCAAATTCGATTACCTAGTAAAAAAATTTTTTTTTCACTTCCGATTTCACCCCCCAAAACTAACCCCTTAAGTCAAAATTTAACTTTCAAAACTACATGGCTCTGATGAGGCCATCAATTCATATGTTATTACCAAATTTCAACTTTCTATGACAAGTAGTTTCGGAGAAAATCGGGAAAATGTGTGACAGACGGACAGACACCGAAGTGATCTTATAAGTGTTCCGTACGGAACACTAAAAAACATAGGTTTGATTAGCACTCACTTTTCCCACATACCTACGGGTATTAAAAACCTTGAAACTCGAGGTTTGGCGTTGACCGAATCAATTCAATTAATGAATAAAATCCGTCAAATAAACTCCACATTGTCAGATGTACTCCCGCGTAGAGTTAAGGAAAAGTTTGAAGACATTTTGGGCAATAACCCAGGCTTTGAACCTTTGTGTCAAATTGTTTGTTTTATTAATGGGACGGGTGAACTTTTGCTAGAAACAATAAGTGCTAAAATACCACCCAAATTCAAATACTGCCCAGTTACCTCAGTGGATGTGGAACGGTCTTTTTCCACTTCTAAAAATATTTTAAGTGATCGAAGACACAATCTTACTACCCAACATTCGGAACAGTACCTTATTGTTTACGTGTACAAGAATACAACTGTTAAATAATTTAAAAAATGTTAAATAATTGTTAATTAAATTTAAACATCGTCGATAACTTGTTAATTTTATGCTGATTTTGAACTAGAAAACTAAAAATTACTACTTTTATTATTATTTAGTATTGCATATTTTGACCCTTTTCATGCATATTTTAAGCATTTTTCATGCATATTTGCATGCATATTTCATGATTTTTATGTTGCATATAATCCGGTCTCTACTTATCAGGCATTAAAAAGATTGAGGAGGGTTAAAGCGGTGACTCGTATATGTAGATCAGGCTTTTTAGAGTATTTGCTTTGAGGAATTCAAAAATTAATTTATTTTTTCGTATTTTTAATTAACAGAAGACTTCCTCTGTTTCCCTTTTTTTTTTCATTAATAACTCACTCGAAACTAAGCGTTAATTAAAATATTCAATTGTAATCCTTAAACTACTTTTTTCTTTAATGTGAGAACGTCAAAGTCAGTAATTATTTTAGAATTCTCTGTTTAGGAGGGAAGGATTGCTCTAGTTAATTTACCGATTTGTAAATTTTTATGTACGAGGCTGGTTCAGGTACCCGTGTTTGAAGACAGTTAGCGTTGCTAAGGAAAGTTGATATTACCATCGTATGCTGTTTTCTGATAGTTGACACCAAAAAAAAAATTGACACTGATTCATAGGTTAGTTTGCATTTGGCAGCTATTTCAGTAAGTACTGTAACGTATTTGTCGCTAAGATAGAAAAAGTACAGTATCACTCAGTGATTAGCTTTTTGCTTTGGATGCTGTTTATCAGGACCCTTCGCCATCCATGACAACAGTCAGATATTGGTTCAACGAATTTAAACGTGGCCGAACATCTGTTCTTGATGAGGATCGCCCGGAACAACCATCAGATATGGTTATCGAGGGAAGAAAAGGAAAGTCCACGACATGATTCACGCAAAGGGCATCACACTCATTGACTTCTTAGAAAAAGGAACAATGCTTCGACAAAAAAATGAAGGAAACACGATTAGAGAAGAAGAAAGTGCTGTTTTACCACGACAATGCTCCAGTATATTCATCCGGGGTTGCCGTCGCCAAATTGCATGAATTGCGTTATGAATTGCCGCCGCACCTCCCGTATTCGCCCGACCTGTCTCCCTGCGATTTTTTCTTGTTCCCAAACAAGAAGAAATGGCTCGCCGGAAAAAAATTAGCTCAAAAGAGAAGGTCATCATCCAGACAGGAGCCTATTTTTTTGAGTTGAACAATTTCTATTTTTTGGAAGGGTTAAGAAATGTCAGGGACGTTGATAAAAGTGTACATACCTAAAAGGGGAGTATGATGAAAAATAAAAAAATTATTCTTGAAAAAATTACGTCTTCGGTCCTAACACATGTACTTATTGAACCCCCCTCGTATATGAAATCTTGTAGGAGGCAATTTGTTTTTATTTGTCACCTAAAATTTACAAGTCTTAAGCCCCGATTATGATCCAACCTAATCGAAACATAAACTATACCGAAATAAATAATTTTTAAAAAATATTGAAGATAACACAGGTCAACATTTGATCTAAAAAAAACACTCGGAGCGGTATGGTCTTTATGGGGTTTTTGGGGTCGCTGATTACGATGAGCGTGTTGGTTAACCTTCATCACATCAGGTTCAAGGTCATTTGAAGGTCAAATAGAGAAAAAACCGTAGGAAAAATCTGAAAAATTTCATGCTTATGTTTTTGAGGTCCCTGAGTCCGAATCCGTAGTTTGTTTGAGCTTACGCCTTTTCCCAGAGGTCATTTAAAGGTCAAATAGGGAAAAAATAGTGGAAAAAAAAATCTGAAAAAATTCATGCGTATGTTTTTGAGGTCCCTGAGTCCGAACCCGTAGTTTGTTTAACTCAAGCCGCCTTTCAGAGGTCATTATAGGTCATTTCATCATCAGTTTATGTTTATTTGAAAAATATGTATGGTCATTTTGCGTTGTTAAATTTAATCTTGTTTTTATCGTACACTTGCGAAGCATACAGAGGTTAATTTACGGTACATTTTTATTGATTATATCTTATATATATCATTTTACATGTACGTTAATATATCACAATCAAAAATGTCTTTTATGCTGCTCGGTCATTACAAGGGAATTAATATGTGAAATATAAGCTAAATAATGACAGGTAGACTGATGCAAGCAAATGTTTTAATACTGTTTAAAGGTAAGTTAAGGTTAGTAAAACTTAAAATATTGTTCATATCAAAAATAGAATATACAAATATTTTGACTAGTTTTGTGACTGTGAAATAGACTTTTAAAATCTAAAAAAAAATTTGACCTAATTTTTGTACTCTCGATGTTCGTTCCATATATCTAGTAAATTTAAAGTCCAGCCCGAATGTGTTTCTTGAGATATAAATGAAACATTGTGCGCTATGTTATGTTTAAATTTCGTTTTATAACTCAATTCCCAATACATTTCAAATTAATAATTCTAATGTCGAACAACCTTGTTATCAAGTAACCCTTAATCTTCAATACTTAATCCTTGTCGACAAAGAAACTCTAATATCCAATACCTTTGAACCCAATAACTTACTTGTACAGTAATCCTTATATCTACTTATACTCTCATATTGTCTTATATAATACCCCAATGCGTAAGTTAACTACTAAAAATGATTCAGCTCATACTTCATAAAGAGTCTCGAGTGTCCAAGTAGATTTTCGAAATCGCGCAGTCAGTATTTAAGATGAATTAAGCATAAGAGTTTGCTTCTTTTAGTATTTATCAAAGCACGTTTGAAGTACTACTCTAAACGAGAACGCTTTAGTTTCTCGTGAAATGATCTTCGACTTGCTTTTCTTTTATGAGATTTATTTGATTCTCGCTTCAGGCTCCAGCAATAATCTGACAACATGTTTATCCCTCAAACACCTTGATATTTGACCTTCAAATGACCTCTGGGAAAAGGCGTAAGGTCAAACAAACTACGGATTCGGACTCAAGGACCTCAAAAACATACGCGTGAATTTTTTCACATTTTTCCTACGGTTTTTTTCTCTATTTGACCTTCAAATGACCTTGAATCTGATGTGACGAAGGTTAACCAACCCTCTCATCGTAATTAGCGACCCCAAAAGCCCCATAAGGACCATACCGCTCTGAGTGTTTTTTTTTTAGATCAAATGTTGACCTGTGTAATGCTTCTACTATTTCTAATAATTTAACTTTGATGTAATAATAAACATTGAATTGTATAAACTTATGTTTATAGTTCCAAATGGCTTATCTATTTTTAAAAAACATTTCTTACCCCTTTCAGAAACCTTTCTTTTTCAGATTTTTAAAAATAAAATCCCCTTGTTTATGTAAAAAAATTGAAAAGTGGAAAAGAAAATATAAAATTTTAAAAACTTGTCTTAACTTCAGTAATATATTTTTTTTACAATCGAGGCCTGACATGTTTTTGATAATATTGGTTGACAGTCAGCTGATAAAACAATATTTGCAAATAGTGACTTAAAACCAAATGGTAGACGCTTAGATTCCATTGGACCTATTGTAATATGATCTCTCAGGCGGTTCAAAGTTGCTTTTATGAGCTATCGTAGCTGTGCCAGACTTCATACTGAAAAAAATAATAGCATGATAAAGCTCCCAGAGTCAAAGAATTTTAATAGTAAAATAAGCCCCTATTCTTATCTCCCTGTAGGGGACCAGTTTGGGACGAAATCACGCGAAGATCGAGATTAGAAGATTAGTTCAGTGCATCTATATTTGAAATTAAACAAACCTAATATTGTTAACGTAGATGCGTGTCTGTCTTTATACTCAAGTTGAACTGGCATGAGTTTAGCATTGTTTAATTACAGAAGTTATAAGAAGAATCCCTGTAAAACTAACTTCCTTTTTAGGCCGCCCGTATGTGGAGCACGTATAATTGGAATTGCCAACCTGTAGACTATTCGAATAATCCTGAAGCAATCAGAGTAAGTTCTAAGTTTATAAAAATATTATATTACATATATCATTTTAAAAAAGTTTTTTATCCTTTAAATTAGCAGCCAAAAATGACAGCAAAGATATTACTTTGCACCAATTACGTTGTAGTCAGTTGATTATTTCATAAAGTCCTGTGCTTTACTACAATATAAAAGACCCCGCACATATCTTATGGAAAATGGCTCTTGGTTAAATTCGCTCAAACTTTGCTATCTTCTAGTTTTTGTTATTCTGAACAAAAGTTCTCATGGGCACAACATGATCTGAAGAGCCGTTTTTGCTCTATAAAGTTTCAAGTATTGGTAATAATAGCTCAATTGTATACGTATGTGAAACTATTTTTACTATTTGTAACTACTTTTTTACTAACTTTTTAACTTTTTTTACGTTACGTGTAAAAGTATCATAGTGTAGTATTGTATGTGTATAAATATGACCCCCACTCTTCTCCCACTAGCAGCTACTCCGCGAGTCGCGTCCTCAGGTTGGAAGCACTGTGTCGAGTAAGGCGTCAGGCTATGCGCTCTTCGCCTACATATGCACAGAACGAGGACATTCTCTCGCCAAACAAAGTATACACATACACTACACGTAGCACTTTACCAATAATGAAGTGGTTAACAGCTGCTAAGAACGTGTTTTATTTTCATGAAATATGTAATATTTCATTGGTATCGTTGGTATACAAGAGGGGGTGCTCAAACTTGAACTGCTGGCGATCTACCTGAATATTATTAGACTACGATCGATCGACTCTGAGAGGCTGCAAGCAAGTGTGACGCAGGATTGTCGTCTAGGTAGGGTATATCGTGGCATAGATATTAGTTTTCCGCACAATATGCATTTTTTTAGTCAAGGTAAGTGTAGGTCTGCTCTAAAATGTCAATGAAAAAACTCATAATTATTCAAAATTGCGAGTTTATTGGTTCTTACAAAACAAACGAGTTCTAGTGTCTAAATTTAACTAAAGAGGGACTTTGGATGTTGAAGAGTGGCACTTCATGTCCTCAACATACTTTTCATAAGATGGTACGTAATTACCGAATGCTAATCGCAAGCATGATGACATATGTTCGTCAGTTAGTCGATTACGATATTTTGACTTATCTTCATTTCAGAAAATGCAGACCCGCACAAGTAAGTTGACCCAAACATTGCAGTCAGTTGAAAGGCGATTTGCCTTAGATTCGGATATTTATCTTCACCAGAATTTTGTATCAGATGCTGTGGCCTTGAGATGTATATCTGATATAATCTGCACTAACTCATTTTCAACAGAACATGAGTCCATGTTAAACTGACTTGCTATTTCAGTAGTTAATTCCTCAATGTTTTTACACGAAAAAGGATAACTCATAAAAGATGCGATATTTGCCAATTTACTGAAATCATAAAAACGTATTTCGAATTGGCCCAAAATATTTGATAATTCTGCCTCATAAATATCATAATTCAACTGAGGAATCCTTGCTTTCAAAGACGGAAAATTTTTTAGATCCTTTCTTTTCAGTTGATCTATCATAAGTTGCAATTTACTTTTGAATGCGTTTATTGCGCTAATCATCTCAATAATAGTTTTTCCTCTACCTCGAAGCTCCAAATTAATGGTGTTTAAATGCAATGTGATGTCTGTCAAAAATGCCAAATCAGTCAGCCATTTTCCGTTTTTCAGCATCTGAGTGTCATCACCTCTTTCGTCCAGAAAAGCTGTTATTTCGGGCAATAATTCTTGAAACCTTTCTAGGAATTTTCCGCGACTCAACCACCTGACGTCCGTGTGAAGAACTAAATCAGTGTGTTCAGCTGACTCACTGTCTTCCAACTGCAATTTAAAGAGCCGTCGTTGGAAGCTACATGCACGGATAGAATTCACAATTTTTATTGCAATGCCCATAAACTCCTCCATGTTTAGAACTTTCGAAAACAAGACTTGTTGATGTATAATGCAATGGAAGGAGAAAAATGAAGGGAAATCATCATTAGCTCGACACAATGCCACAAAACCGTTTTTGTTTCCAGTCATTGCTGGTGCTCCATCGGTTGTAATGTACACTAGTTTATATTTTGGTAGCTTGTAGTTCGTTACAAAATTGAAGAAAACGTCATATATATCTTCGCAACGGGTCTTTCCTTTCAGAGGAATCATTGTCAAAAACTCTTCCTTAGCCGACATGTCATTGAATACCATTCGAATGAAATTACACAGCCGGGCAGTGTCTGTCATATCGGTGGATTCGTCGAACTGTAAAGAAAAGTATGTACATTCCATGATATCATGTTTTAGTTTATCTGCCATGTCCTGACTAATAGCAGACATAATCTCTGTTTTATTTTTAAAAATCTCCAAATAAAGTCTCACCCGCTTCAATAAATGCTTCCTTCACAACCAATCCATCATCAAATCGTTTCTTGTGTTTCGCCAATATATGAGATATTTTAAATGACGCGATCGTTGCAGCTTTTGATTGTTTGGCTGGTCTTGTGAACATGGTTTGTTCTTTTTTCAAACAAGTTATCAAATCACGTACTTTTCGTTTTCTTAATTCACTCTGTGACGGAAAATCCTTTTCATAGTTTTTATGAACCGTTTTATGATGCCTCTCTAAGTTCCCACACTTAGGTATTGCAACTGACGCACGGCAAATGAGACAAATGCACTTATCCTTTACAATACAAAAGAAAAATTCTTCCTCCCAATCGTTATTAAAATGATAAGTTTTACTTTTCTTCACCGCACTCATTTTGAACTATTTATTAATAAACTTTGTATCGATGTATCGCCTTCAAGTTACAACTCTGACTCCTATTCCTGCAGGCGCAACATTTATATCGGCGCGAACGAAGTCTCGAATGTTCCCGTCAAACACGCCGCCCGAAGTTTCTAGAAAAATCGGCGGGAATCAAAAACGCGGCTTTTCTTTGACAAGTACCGCGCGTTCCTTTGATAAAGCCGCCTTTTGCCGCTAGCAGGGGGTTATTACGATAAAAGAAAGTGATGAGGGATTATTCTGGCCTAATTGTGGATCGAATAAATTTTAGTAGTTTATTCATTACATTTTGTTTTAGTTACCTAAAACAAAATCTGTGAATAGTTCTATATCGGAATTTTTTTCTCGAGATCGACTCAAAAAGCACTCGCGATCGACTTGTCGATCGCGATCGACTGTTTGAGCACCCCTGGTATACAATGATACAGTAAAACTTTTTGTTCTAAAAGATGTGCAAGGTTCGAATGGAATAATTCGATTCAGAATATTTTGCAATTGAGAATATTAAACGTATTTTGCATTAATAGTATCTGAACTTCAATACCTCTGGTAGATCTTCTAATATAAAAATAAATCTTAATTAATTTTTTTCATTTTTTATCGTGAATAATTTGTTGCGTTAGTATAAAATCACATATGATTAAAGTCGATTTGTTTTTTGTACCAACTATCATCAACCTGGCTCATACAAAAATATCAATATTTAGTTAAGAGAACTGTATGCACTTCCTCCAATATTCAGTTGAGTGTAATTAAAATATATAGAATATCTTTTTATCATTGGTTAGTATTTTGTTGTAATGATAATTGCAGTCCGTGCTGGAAATAGACGTCATTGCCATGCCTGTAATCGACTTTATAATTTTAGACAAATAATAAATCTGCTTGGTGAACAGAATGAAGGCAAATGCGAAATTGCTATTCGGCGTCGTTAAGTAGGAAATTATCCATCACTCGAGATAGCCATAGATACACGAATATATTTTAACTGTAATTTGTCTATCCATACAGAAATGCGCGATGTGGAAAGAGATCCCACATGCGTCAGACTTAATGTTTTCACGCACACAACAAGTTGCTCATGTCACCAAATAATGTACAGAGGCTTTCTATTCAAAGCATAAAGAAATATACAGGGTGTCCCATTATTCCGTGAACATAGAACTACCACTTATTTTTGGAATGAAAATAAGTCGATTGGACATAATTTACCTCTATACAAAAGTGCTTCGTTTATCCGTTAGAGGGCAACAAAGTAAAAAAAAAATAAACACATTTTTTAAGATATTTTAAGAACCGATATTCCGATTTGAATGAGATTTAGGGCGCCCATGTTTTGCTAGGCGCTCTATTATTTGACTTTCACAAAAAACCCGAAAGGGTTCGAGAAGGGTGAAAACTACCCTCACCCCTACATAAATTCTAGTAGAAATGTTTTGCAACTTTAACGAAGACTCTGAATTTTTTTTCATAAAAAGGTCCTTCTATTTACTTCATTTTTGTCTCTTGTACAAAATTATTCTGGCTAATGATTTACGCAAAAATAAAAAGACGAACAAGCATTTTACTTATAATTAAAATTAGCTGGTGAAATTAAACAAGTAAGTATGATATTAATTATTATTACGAGTTTTATTTAACACAGGTAATAGTATTTTTTACAGAAGTTGTTCAATATGACCACCACCTTCGTTCCTGCACATAACAATACGGCGCAAAAAATTGAAACTAACTCTCTCTAAAATATCATTATTATTTAATGTATTCGCAGCATTTTGAATCCTATTCCATAGTTGATCGGCGCTGTTTATCTGGACCTTGTATACCTTTGTTTTCAACGCTCCCCATATGAAAAAATCGCAAGGATTAGGGTCCGGGGAACGAGGTGGCCATTGAATTGGAGCTTCTTTACCTCTACCAATCCATCTACCACAAAAATTCATGTTCAGATAATTCTGATAGGAGATTGTTAAACGCATACGAAAGTATGGAAATCATAAAATGTAAAAGTAGTTTAAATAAAGACAGAGGGCCTATTCCTTATAGTCCCCTCTACTGGTTACTCGACCGGAATCGATGGCCTTGCCTATTTCATTAGTTCCGCTTGAGTAATTCAAGGGTTAGGCTAAGTATAAATAGGGTAGATTTGTAGTTTAGCTTTAGTCAATCATCGCTCCTGATGAAGCTAAGATGGTTAGCGAAATGCACGTCGAGTGCAAAAATAAAGTCTTTGGTGTAGTGGTGATATATACTAAGTAACATCAAGTCTATATTTAAATTCTTGCTTGACGTTACTCCAATCATTTATGCTCCAAACATCGGCGATTATTATCGCATTGCTGGAGCTATCATAAATGGATACCATCCTCTAATAGAAATGCAAAATGTCACTGTAGAAACGGCGCAAGCCAGGCTAGTAAAGGTACGGACAAGCAATGAGCTTCAAGCAGGCGTTGAAGCTCAAGATTTGGAGAGGAGAAACGGTAAATGAGTTCTGATCGACGAAAATGACATAGCTGAGTTTCCACGACTGACATTAGATTATTTAAAGAATTTGTCTGTAGGCATGTATCAAATGGAGGTGGCACCGTTTTACATTCAAAATAAGTTGCAGAGAAATGAAGTCGAAGAACTCCAATTAGATCAACTAAAAGCAGAACCCCGCTTACTAAGATCTAGAATTTATCTTTGATTGTGTTAGCCGATACTTGTTGGAAATGCATAATAAAATTATATAAAAACAACACTATGTTTTATATATATATATATATATATATATATATATATATATATATATATATATATATATATATATATATATATATATATCAATCGGTTTTATAACGTCTTCCGATGCCTAATTTCCAATCTGCCAGGTTTCTCCATCCCTCCTCCTCCAGATCTCTCTCTAGTACTTCCTTGTTGATTCCTGCTCTCCAGCTTTGGCGTGGTCTTCCTCGTTTTATTTCTCCATGAGGGTTCCAATTTAAAATCTTTTTAGGTAGTTGGTCTTCTGACATTCTCTGTACATATCCGTACCATACTATATCGTGTCTTTTCTGGATTTTCTGGCTGCTCGTCTCCGGAAATCCATTTCTGTAGCTTTTAGTATTTTTTCTGTTCTTTCCTTCAATGGCCACACCTGGGAGCTGCAAGTTATTATACTTTTCACTATTGAGTTGTAAATTTTCTTCTTATTTTCAATGGTTATGTTTTTGTCCCATAGTATACTATTAAGCATTGCAATCGCTTTTCTTCCTTGGATATTCCTCTCGAATATTGCTTCTTCCAGTGTTTCGTCCCTAGATATTCTCGTTCCCAAATACTTATAACTGGCACAGTGTTTGATGGTGTGTCCTGTGGCCAGTTTCAAGACCTGCTATTGTCCTCCGACGCACATGTACTCGGTCTTTTTAATATTGACTTCTAGGCCCCATTTTTCATATTCCTTCATAAGTTTTCATGTCATGTATTCCATATCATCGATGTCCTGAGCTACCACTACCTGGTCGTCTGCGAATGACAGCGTGTACAATGTAGTATCGTCATCAAGTGGTAATCCCATACTGCTGCATTTCCTTTTCCAGTTCTTCAGTGCACTCTCCAAATAGATTTTAAATAGCGTTGGGATATACAGCAGCCCTGTTTGAGACCCTTTGTGACCTGGAGCCCTGTTCTTATACCATATTCAGTTTTCACACTACTTCTTGCGTCTTGGTATAAGGATTTTACGGCTTCAATTATTTCGGTGCTTACATTACTCTGTTGTAGTGTTTCCCACAATCTCATTAGGGGCACGCTGTCGTAGGCCTTTTTTAAATCAACAAATAAGACATGGACTTCCTGATCAAATGAGGTTTTCTTTTCTAGGATTTGTGTCAGTGAGAAGAGATGGTCTATTGTGGATCTTCCTGCTCTAAAGCCTGCCTGTTCTTCAGCTTCTACGTCAGCGTATTCCGTTTCTATTCCATTTTTAAGTATTTTTCCGTATATTCTGCTAATAGATCCTGTAACCGTTATTCCCCTAGAGTTACCGCAATTATTTTTATCTCCTTTCTTATGAATTGTTGATATGTATGATATTTTCCATTCCTCAGGTACTTCTGATGTGTTAATGCATAGCTAACACTATGTTTTAATTTCCAATATATTTAAAGTCACTTGACAATTGTTTCACCATACAATGACTTCTTCAGAAGTAAATATGAAAGAAAAATATTTGGTAGTAATCCCGGTTAAAACTATCCTTAATTACCTAAGATTATGTTAATCATTTTATTATATTATTTACAGACAGAATTATTTTAAGAATGCAAATCTGTGGTACTATTTCAGAGAACTAATAAAGATTAAGTAAGGGTAAAGGGTTTAGGTCTCCCTATTCGTTTAATAATAGATTGGAGTTTTTCCGTTTGTTAATTTCAAGACATTCAAGCAAATTTAATTTTTTAGATTTATTTTCTACATGTAGGATTTTTAACGTATCATCAAAATTATGGGATTCGTTGAGTTGCGTAATGTGAATTGTTCTTATTTTTTAAATAGCTATGTTTATGTTCTTTAATGCGAGTTTCAAAAGATCTACCAGTTTGTCCTACGTAGGTTTTAGTACAAAGATCCACAACTCCTGATTTTAAGAATTTCTTAGATTTGGATTTGTTATTCAAAATTATACTCCCTAAGGAATTACTGGTTTTGAATGCTATTTTATTGTTCTTTTTTATTAAATGTTTGGAGGTTGTTCTAGTTATTTTCCCTGTGTATGTAAGTGTATTAAATTTTTCTTTTCTGTTATTAATTGTAGGATAAATTAGAGAGATTGCTTGTTTAAAGGATTTTTTATTCAAAATATTATCTATAATGTTGGGCTCATATCCATTATTAATTGCTATTTGTTTGATTATGTTGAATTCTTTATTAAAATTAGTTTAAGTCATAGGGATATGTAACAATCTATGTATGAAAGAGTTAAAAGCTGCCATTTTGTGAGTATACGGGTGGGATGAACTATTGTGTATGACTGGGTCAGTATGTGAAAAATCAAGAAATCGTGTTTATTGTTCACTTTTGATATAGATATGTCTAAGAAATTTATAGAGATATTGGTTTTTATTTCTAAGGTGAATTTAATATTAGGATGCAAATTATTTAGGAAGTTAATGAGGATTGTTAGTTTTCTATCTATTCCCGTGAAACAGGAAATGATTTGGTCAACATATCTATACCAGTAAACAATATTTTTGCTTACCGCGTTTTTGATGAATTTTTAGTTCTAAATGATCCATGAAAATTTCCGCTAATAAAGGGCTTAAAGAATTACCCATTATCAGACCTTCTTTAGATGTGTAAAAATTATCGTTGAATTCAAAATAGTTTTGATCCAAGCACGTCGTAAGTATATCTAAAATATCCCGTTTAATAATTTCGTTTACTTTATTCTTGATTAAGAGATGAGATAATTCTAGAATATTCCGGTTGGTTAATATTTTTTAATTTTATCTATTAGTTCATAGGTATTGGATATACTATATTTCGGTTTAAATTTGCAATGTTGTCGTAGTAAAGGGATGAGTTTTTGCGATAATTTGATTGATGGTGCCGTAACAAACGATACAACTGGTCTAATAGGGAAATCCTTTTTAGGTAATTTAATTAGGGAATATAATTTTGGAGCCTGTGGGTTCATTATTGTTAAAGTACTTTTTTTCAAAATCATTGAAAATTGTGAGATATTTTAAAGTAGATTTTATTAGTTTTTGGTAGACTTTTGTTGGGACATTCTTTAATACTTGAAATTTGTATGTGTTAAGAAAAGAAAGAGTTTTAAATATATATTGTTCTCTAGAAATAGCTTCTACAGACTTACCCTTATCAAAGATGTTATTGAAGCTTCAACGAGCTTTTTAGCCTTATAGTATTTTAAATCAAGAGAAATCCTCGGAGCTGAATGTGAATTAGCTTTATCTAATGAAGACCGACATTTTAAATACATGATAGCCAACAATATTAAAAAAGAATTATTTGAACAACCTAGAGAACAGAAAACAGCAGTATCGATCAAAACCAAAGCCAAAGAAAACAACATAATATTCACTAGAGCTGATAAGGGTAAGTCTGTGGTAGCTATTTCTAGAGAACAATATATATTTAAAACTCTTTCTTTTCTTAACACAGAGAAATTTCAAGTATTAAATGATGACCCAACAAAAGTCTACCAAAAACTAATAAAATCTACTTTAAAGGATCTCACAATTTTCAATGATTTTGAAAAAAGTACTTTAAAAATAATGAACCCACAGGCTCCAAAATTGTATTCCCTAATTAAATTACATAAAAAGGATTTCCCTATTAGACCAGTTATATCGTTTGTTACGGCACCATCAATCAAATTATCACAAAAACTCAGCCCTTTACTACAACAATGCAAATTTAAACCGAAATATAGTATATCCAATACCTATGAACTAATAGATAAAATTAAAAATATTAACCTACCGGAAAATTCTAGAATTATCTCATTTGATGTACAAAACTTATTTCTTAGTATCCCACCATATGAAGGCATAGAATTAGTAGAAAAGCTCTTAAACAAGAATAAAGTAAACGAAATTATTAAACGGGATGTTTTAGATATACTTACGACGTGCTCGGATCAAAACTATTTTGAATTCAACGATAACTTTTATACATCTAAAGGTCTAATAATGGATAATCCTTTAAGCCCTTTATTAGCGGAAATTTTCATGGATCATTTAGAACTAAAATTCAACAAAACGCGGTAAGTAAAAATATTGGTACTGTTGACGATATTATTTCCTGTTTCACGGGAACAGATAGACAACTAACAATCCTCCTTAACTTCCTAAATAATTTGCATTCTATTATTAAATTCACCTTAGAATTAGAAACCAATAACTCTATAAATTTCTTAGACATATCTATATCAAAAGTGAACAATAAACACGATTTCTCGATTTTTCACAAACCTTCACATACTGACACAGTCATATACAATAGTTCATCCCACCCTTATACTCACAAAATGGCAGCTTTTAACTCTTTCATACATAGATTGTTACATATCCCTATGACTAAAAGGAATTTTAACAAAGAATTCAACATAATCAAACAAATAGCAACTAACAATGGATATGACCCCAACATTATAGATAATATCTTGAATAAAAAATTCTTTAAACAAGCAATCTCTCTAATTTATCCCACAATTAATAACAAAAAAGGATAATTTAGTACACTCATATACACAGGGAAAATAACTAGAACAATCTCCAAACATTTAATAAAAAAGAACAATAAAATAGCATTCAAAACCAGTAATTCCTTAGGGAGTATAATTTTGAATAACAAATCCAAATCTAAGAAATCCTTAAAATCAGGAGTTGTGGATCTTGTACTAAAACCTACGTAGGACAAACTGGTAGATCTTTTGAAACTCGCATTAAAGAACATAAACATAGCTATTTAAAAAATAAGGACAATTCACAATACGCAACTCGTATAATAAACGAATCCCATAATTTTGATGATACGTTAAAAATCCTACAAGTAGAAAATAAATCTAAAAAATTAAATTTGCTTGAATGTCTTGAAATTAACAAACGGAGAAACTCCAGTCTATTATTAAACGAACAGGTAGACCTAAACCATTCACACTTACTTAATCTTTATTAGTTTTCTGAAATAGTACCACAGATTTGCATTCTTAAAATAATTCTGTCTGTAAATAATATAATAAAATGATTAGCATAATCTTAGGTAATTAAGGATAGTTTTAAGCACTATATAACCAGGATTACTACCAAATATTTTTCTTTCCTATTTACTTCTGAAGAAGCCATTGTATGGTGAAACAATTGTCAAGTGACTTTAAATATATTGGAAATATACATAGTGTTGTTTTTATATAATTTTATCTAGAATTTATACTAGATATAGAAATGCCACTAAGCTTCAGCTGTGGATTAAATACGAATCAGATCAGAATTGAATGAACCGATACGTGGATATTATTGTACGCGCAAAGTTGGTGCTCGAACCCTCGGTACTTGTGCTCATTTTACCAGCATTTTGTCGTTACGCGCGATATGCTATTGCATCTAATACAAGATGCCGGTGGCCGACCAATACTTTTCGAGTTAAGTGAAGTAATACAATAATATTATGGATGATTATATTTCATAATCAACGTTCATAACACATACACACAGACACACACACACAGGCGCGCGCGCGAGCCCACATGTATAGGGTCAAATTCCCGCCACGTCCACGTCGTTGATCCTGGATAACGCTAAAAAACGGGTGTCACATTTATACAGATACAATACTACACTATTATATTGTTACGCTTAACGTAAAAAAGGTTAAAAAGTTAGTAAAAAAAGTAGTTACAAATAGTAAAAATAGAGCAAAAACGGCTCGTCAGATCATGTTGTGCCCATGAGTAGTTTTGTTCAGAATAAAAAAAACTAAAAGATAGGAAAGTTTGAGTGAATTTAACCGAGAGCCATTTTCCATATGATATGTGCGGGGTCCTTTAGGTGATATTTTGCGTAAAGTAAGCTTAATTCGGACCTGCGCACAGTGCGAAATTTAGGAAGTTTAGCGAAACTTTATTCAGTTTTTGAAATACGTAAAATGCATAAGATTATTCATTATTTTGGTAGGTTAATATCCCACCTCTAAAAACCTCATACTCAGTTTGGGGATTAACCCTGCGAAACAACTGCAAAATGCACCTGAAAGTTGCATTACTTATTCAATCATACTTTTTGCCTACAGAAAGCTATTCGATTTGTTTAAGTTAATAGAGTGGTACATACAAACGGAAAGTCAGTAGGCTATGATTTTTTCTTCATTTATTTTATAAGAGAATTGTCAATTATTGGCATTTAAATAATTGCAAAATCTTTTCTTACTCGTGTGTAATTTGTTCGTGAAAAAAAGTGATTTTTAAGAAGTAAGTAAAATTTTTTTAACTTCAGTGGAGACTTTAAAAAGTGATACTACATAATACCAGCTTGAAACGCACAAAATTTGAAAGGTTTTTTTTCCTCTGTTGGAAACACAAAATATCTTCTGCGATATTTTTGCGATCTTCTTTTAAATTAAACATTTTCCAGAATGACTTTGCAAATTTCATATAACTGCATATTCCAAAAGTGGAAGGAAGAACCGACCGACATCGGAGGCCATCATTGGTTTTGTTTTGGAAAAAATAGGCTCACCAACGCTAACATCTGACGCTCTTTGCAGTTTAAAGGCAACTCTTCGTGCGCTGGTTTGTAAAATACAAAAAAGGTGAAGGGAATCCAGTCGAAATTTAGCATCATTTCTGAATAAAAATGCTAGCTGGCTTGAAAATAATGTAAAATTTTCAAATGCTGTAAGGGATGCATTGCCTAGTGGATCGAAGACCAATGCAGGCAGACCTAAAAAAGAATTTAGGGATTGTCATCCTAAAGTGCAAAACAGAAAAGTGCATCATCTTTTGAAGTCCGGTAGTCAAGACGAGTTAGCCAAAGCAACTGCAACAAAGCTATACCAAGCTGGAAAACGAAACTCTGCAGCGATTGTCAAGGAACTGGCATATGGTTCTCCAGAAAGGGGTAGCAAAATCAAGAAGGTTCGCATGTCTTCTTCAAACAGCCTACGAAAATTAACTCCAGACCAGGCTCTGGCGCTACTTATTGATGCAAACTTATCGTCAAATCAGTACAACATTGTTCGAGATCAAGCAAAAAAATCACCGTTGCACTTTGTATCCACCTTATTATGTTGTAAAAGAGGCAAAGAGGTTGTACTATCCAAAGGACATAATAATAACTGAAGTTTCAGCTGAAGTATCAGTTCAGTCGCTTATAAATCATACCGTAGCATGACTTTGTACAGGGCTAGAAGGGATTCTTAGAACTTTATCAAACGTTTAAAACACTAAATATTATCCTAAAGTGGGGTTGTGATGGGGCGGAACAAGTTAATTATCGACAAAAGTATATGGACAAACAGAGCTCTGATGATAGTATGTTTAGTGTATCAATGGTACCAATCCAAATGTTCTCCGTAAATGATAATGGTGATAATCAGTCAGTAATTTGGAAAAACCCTGCTTCTTCTTCCACATGGTACTGTCGCCCCATTAAGTTCGTTTTTGCTAAAGAAACAGTCAGTGTAATTACCTCAGAAGTAAACAAAGTGAAAGAACAAATATCTCAACTTACTCCAACCACTATACTTGTAGATGGCAAGCAATTTCAGGTTACAGCAAATATGATCTTTTGTATGATTGATGGTAAAGTATGCAACGCTGTGCATCATCACAAACATGCTACTTATGTGGGGCTAAACCTAGTGAAATGAACAACATCTGCGATATACCTCAAAAAAATATAAATGAATCCTTTATCCCTTGGACTATCACCCCTCCATGCATGGATAAGGTTTTTTGAATGTATTTTACATATATTGTACAAACTGGATATTAAAGCATGGCAAGCTCGTGGAGCAGAAAATAAAAAAAAAGTTGCAGAGAAGAAAAAATACATTCAACAAAAATTCAAAGAGGAGCTTGGCTTGCTTATAGATATGCCAAAACAGCAGACCGGAAACACAAACGATGGTAATACCGCGAGGAAATTCTTTAGAAATGCCGAAAAGTCTTCCGAAATAACTGGCGTTAATTTAGATTTGATCAAGCGTTTTCATGTGCTGTTAGAGTGCCTAATTTGTGGTCTTAAAATTGATTCAGAAAAGTTCGGCGAATATGCAAGAAAAACTTTGGAATTGTATTTGAAAGAATATTTCTGGTACTCAGTGCCCGTAAGTGTGCATAAAGTCCTTTGTCATGGAAAGGATATTATAGCCTCTTGCATTCTTCCGATCGGACAATTTTCTGAAGAAGCTCAGGAGGCAAGAAACAAAGACTGCAGAAAATATCGCTAACTTTTTACTAGAAAAACATCCCGAATTGACACAAATACGGATTTATTTAATCGACTGCTTATTTCATCGGATCCGTACATCGCTAGTCTTCGTAAAACACCCAAAACCAAGCATAATGAAGTTACGCCAGAAGTTTTAGAGTTGTTAGAAAGATTTGCAGACCCATGTAATGATTGCGAGTCTTCAGACGATTGCAATGAGTCTCGTTCTGAATAAATGTTCAAAATGTTGTTACAAAATATATGTTTTTTTTAATTGTTCTATAATAAAAAACACAAATAAACTGAAAAACTTTAAATAAAACACATTAATTTTTATTAAAAATTTTAAAAAACCAACAAATAGAGCTTTTTTACTGGTTTAAATAATTAAGTTCCGGTAAACTCAAGAAGTATTTTCTAAATAATTTGCGACAGGCATCTCGCCATAACATTAGGTGGCTTGCTCAGGTAAGTATACCAACTTATGATATGTTTTAAAGTTATTCCCTACGAGGAGTGTTATTTAAGTAAGGCCCGTTTTAAAAGATGGCCGTTGCAGCGTTGGGGTTGCCGTTCCGCGCATACGTGCTCTATACCTGCATTTATTGGCTAGTCACACACACCATTATGGAAACATTCGTCCTAATTTACGTTTGTTTGTCGGTGTTTAAATTGTCTAAGACCACTGAAAATTCCGCCGATTGTGAAATACGCACCGTAATTCGTTTCTTAGATGCAAGAGATGTGAAAGCAGCGACGAAATGGTAAGAAAATAGATTAGTGAATTTGAAGATGGCTGTACAAACGATGAGGGACAAAATGGGCTACCGTTCATTATAAATGAGGACCTGGTTGATGAAAAAATTCGAGAAAATAGGCGTTTTACGATTATGTCATTATCTTTAGTTTGGAGAAGTGTTCTCTATGAAATTGTGGCAGTTAGTAAACCAGGCGGCAAATTTCTATAAGGATAGAACTCTGGTCTTACGATACGACAATTGCCTAAATATAGATGAAAATTGTGTTGAAAAGTAAATTAAGGACCGGGCGAGCCTGTAAATATAAAATTGTTTTTTAGTGTTCCGTACGGAACACTTAGAAGATCACTTCGGTGTCTCTCCGTCCGTCTGCCCGTCCGTCTGTCATACCTGATTTTCTCCTAAACTATTTGACGTAGAAAGTTGAAATTTGATATTAATATAGGAATTGATGGCGTCATCAAAGCCATGTAGTTTTGAACGTTAAATTTTGACTTAAGGGGTTAGTTTTGAGGGGTGAAATCGGAAGCGAAAAAAAAATTTCTGGGACGTCAAGTGGGGTATCAAATGAAATTTTGTAGAAACATAAGTTCAAAAATATATATAATGTAATACTTGCGCACACTTTTCTTTGTATTATTTTTAAAAATCAGCGAAAAGTTGCTGCCCCCCTCTTATCTCGAAAAGTACTCATCAAAAAAATTAAAAAAAAAAAAATTCTGGAATATTCTCCACAGGGTTGTAGATTGAAAGAAAATTATCACGAGTACATTTCCTTTCATAATTTATTTGGTATATAAAAAAAATTGAAGGTCATCAGTTCTCAGTAAAGATCGGAGACAAACTTTGTTGAAAACACATTTAGGTTGTGTTTTGTGAAGTCGCTGACCATTTTATACCTTCGTAACAAAAATTTTTATTTCAAAAATAATCAACCTACGGAACACTAATTGCGCAAGTTTAACTCTCACTTGCCCGTTTTTTTAGTGTTCCGTACGGAACACTTATAAGATCACTTCGGTGTCTGTCTGTCTGTCACACCCGATTTTCTCCGGAACCATTTGTCATAGAAAGTTGAAATTTGGTAATAATATAGGAATTGATGGCCTCAGCAAAGCCGTGTAGTTTTAAAAGTCAAATTTTGACTTAAGGGATTAGTTTTGGGGGGTGAAATTGGAAGTGAAAAAAACCTTTTTTTTTTTAGTAAGTCATCGAGTTTGTGTCAAATGAAAGCTTGTGAAAACACCAGTAATATATATATATATATATATATATATATATATATATATATATATATATATATATATATATATATATATATATATATATATATAACAAATAAAGAGAGAGAAAGCAAAAGTTGCCGTATCTAACAAAATCCTAAGTTATGAAACTAGTTGGGGGAACTCGGCAAAAAACAGGCATCAGCAGATGTTCATACTATATTCATTTAGCCAATATTTCGGTCCTAGGTTGGGACCTTCATCAGGGCACAAATTGTAGCATGAAATTTAATCTAACAAGAATGACCATCAATAACAATCACCATAGTAAAAAAACCAACACTGAAATAAAACAACCACAATTCACTAACATATTAACATAAAAACATGGCATTTACAGCAGGGATGCCATTGATAACGTTGGATGCTGAAATTCAAAAACTAACTTTTCATTTTTCTTTAAGATGGCAGGTGGTTAATTAGTTTTTGAATTTCAGCATCCAACGTTATCAATGGCATCCCTGCTGTAAATGCCATGTTTTTATGTTAATATGTTAGTGAATTGTGGTTGTTTTATTTCAGTGTTGGTTTTTACTATGGTGATTGTTATTGATGGTCATTCTTGTTAGATTAAATTTCATGCTACAATTTGTGCCCTGATGAAGGTCCCAACCTAGGACCGAAATATTGGCTAAATGAATATAGTATGAACATCTGCTGATGCCTGTTTTTGCCGAGTTCCCCCTAGTTTCATAACTTAGTATATATATATATATATATATATATATATATATATATATATATATATATATATATTTATATATAATGTAATACTTGCGCACACTTTTCTTCGCATTAGTTTTAAAAAATTGCGAAAAAAAAAAGAAAAATCGGTGTCCCCCCACCTTATCTCGAAAAGCACTGCTCAAAAAATTTTGAAAATATTTTGGAATATTCTCCAGAGGGTGTAGATTGGACGAAAATTATCACGAGTGCATTACCTTTAATAATTTATCTGGTATATTAAAAAAAAAAAAATTCAAGGTCATCAGATTTCAGTAAAGATTGGAAATAAACTTTGTTGAAAACTCATTTGGGGTGTGTTTTGTGAAGTCACTGATCATTTTATACCTCTGTAACAAATTTTTTATTTTAAAAGCAATCAACGTACGGAACACTAATTGCGCAAGTTCAACTTGCACTTGACCGGTTTTCTTTATTTTAATATCAAAAAGGGTACTTACCTTAATAATATGCCTCTTATTCTTGTGAGTATATAAGAACCACAGTAACTTAATTTATCAAGTTAAAATGAAACACGCTTAAAACCAATTTTATGATAATGTAAACTGAGAAATGGTCGTTACAGATACAATTTTTCTGGAAATAATTTTGACAACAAGAGAATACACGAAATATTTTATTATTGTTTCTTTTTTTTTTAGCAAACTTGGGCCTGTTACATTTATTTTGTAAATAAAATTGTAGATCTAATGGACACAATATTCTTTGTACTGAGGAAAAAAGATAACCAAATCACTTTTCTGCATGTATTCCATCATACGTTGATGCCCACTATATCGTGGTAAGTCTAACAAGGTCTGGATATCCTAAAACTTGCATTATTTCTTTGAAACCACTAAACACTGTTTTTGTGGCTAGGCTATTGTGTCGCATTTAGCAGTTAGCAAAGAATATGTATACAGTTAAAGTAGGACGGAGTTGTGGGTCATTCCAAGAAGCATACTGATGCAAGCTAAGAATTTCATATTCCAGATGTTTAGCAGTTTTTTTAGGTCAAAGTTAAGGCTGCCTATCTCATTTGTGGCTTTTCCTCTAAATAATGTTCATTATCTATTCTAATAAATTACATCGAATGCTGAGAAACATGTTCCACAGAGCGATAAATGGAGAAAAAATATCATAGGAATGGTCAAAAGCCTATACATATAGTATCTATATTTAAAAAGGGAGACCGCAGAAAATGCACAAACTATAGAGGCCTAAGCATAATATCGAGTATGGGACGTTTGTATGGAAAAATTATTAAAAATATCATAGAGGAGAATATAAAAGGAAAAATTGGAGAAGACCAAGCAGGCTTTACGGCCGGAAAATCATGTATAGACCACATATACACTATAAAACAAACAATGGGAAAAAAACTGGCAAAGAATAGAGAAGTTCATCTTTCCTTCATAGACATAAGGCCTATGACTCAGTACCAAGACAAAGATTATGGAACGCAATGAAAGAAATAGGCATTGACAAAGCACTAATATACGCAGTACAAGCTCTCTACGAAAACAACACAGTCAACATAAAAATAGGACATAAAATAGGGAAGAGACTCCAAACATCAAAAGGCCTATTACAAGGATGTTCTACATCCCAACACTATTCAAAATATACCTCAAACAAACATTAAAAAAAAAAGGAAGCAAAAATGGAAGTCCCAATTTGAGAAGATTACTTATATACTCTAAGTTTCGCAGACGACCAAGTAATCATAGCGCAAGATGAGGAAGACCTCAATTATATGGTAAGAAAACTGAAAGAAGAATAAACTAAAGCAGGATTAGCAATAAACTTTGAAAAAACGGAATATCTAACAACAAAGGAGGGAATCTAGAAGTCGATAACGAAAACAATAATCAAAGGAACGGATAGATTTAAATATTTAGGAACCATCATTTCAAAAAAACGCAACATCAGAAGAAGAGATTAAAGCTAGATTAGGACAAACGCGAACATGCATAGGACAATTAAATTCGATCCTGTGGGACAAGCACATTACAAAGAGAAACAAAACACGCATATACAAATCAATAATACAAAGCATAATGACATACATATATATATATATATATATATATATATATATATATATATATATATATATATATATATATATATATATATATATATATATATATATATATATATATTTCTTCCATTTCTTTTTTTCCTGTCAATATATTCTACCTTCATATCCTGCTCGACTTTCTCTTGCCATTAGTTTTGATTTTGTATATCTTTCATTTTGGTATGTTCTCTAATCCATTCTATAACATTTTGCCCTTTAGGGTAATTTTAGGATTGCTATCTTTCCAGTCCTA
Source organism: Pachyrhynchus sulphureomaculatus (assembly GCA_019049505.1). Taxonomy (NCBI): domain Eukaryota; kingdom Metazoa; phylum Arthropoda; class Insecta; order Coleoptera; family Curculionidae; genus Pachyrhynchus; species Pachyrhynchus sulphureomaculatus. The sequence continues at coordinate 10,093,928 of CM032456.1, read as the reverse complement.
AATAGGACTGAAGTGACACATTGATTTATATTTACGTATGTCTTCAATATTTTGTTGTTTTGTTCAGGAACACGTAGTAAAGTCCGAAAGTTTTCCTATCAAATATGGTAGAATAAGTCAGAACAAGTCTAACTCCGTCAACTGCTATTCTACATCCTGTTACGCTACAATTATAATCTTTATGCTCCAACTAGAAAGTTTGTTAACAGAACTGGACTTAAGAGCAAGAAAGGTAGGTCTGAACATGAATCTAAGAAGAACTAAAATTATTTCTGGAGGTCGAAAAGAATTCAAAGTGGGTGATAAAATCATCGAAAAACTGGAAGAGTACATCTCCTAGGATATCTTATCAAGCTCGGGAAATTTAACCAAACAGCGGAAATAGGCAGAAAAGTACAACATAGCTGGGCAGCTTTCGGTCGTCTGGGACACATCCATAAGAACAATGATGTACCGACATCTCTAAAAAAAAGAGTGTATGATTCATGTGTTCTGCCGGTATGGACCTACGGCATGGAAACCGCAATACTTACTAGAAAGAGTGCGGAAAAAAATTGCGATCACCTCAAAGAGCAATGAAAAGTAAAATGGTGGGGGTTACCCTTACAGATAAAGTGAGAAACACAGATATTAAGAGAAAAGAGTGGAGTAGTGGACCTTATAGATCGCATAGTTAGACTAAATTAGAGCTGGGCGGGACACCTGAGCAGGAAAAATCCCGAAGAATGGAGAGTATGTTTAATACAGTGGCGACCAAGAACAAGTAAAAGAGGTAGACTCTACATGTTCTGTTCGTCCCAATTTTTAAAATAGAAATTAATGACACTGACAACTAATTAACATGTGGTTCGTGTAACGAAAAAATGAAAAAAAGTCGTGATTCATTGGAATGGGCTATGATAAATATTAACCTAAACATCCACGTCCAAGCCAAACTAAACAAAGATTTTGGGAAAGGGAAACTGTGCCGAAACGTCAATAATAAAAGGAAAGGATCACGACAAATTTTAAGAAGTTTCATTCTATAATTGACCTCCAAACCCAAAAAAAATTGAAAAATAGAAAGAACGAAAAGTACATACAGGGTCAAAGAAAAATAACAAAAATCATATATGTATGTATATATATATATATATATATATATATATATATATATATATATATATATATATATATATATATATATACGTGGGGTAAATCAAATATAAACGGTAATTTTTTTTATACGTTTAATTAACCTTATACACAAATCATTGATTTAACATTTTTCAATATAGTTCCCTGCGTGATCTACACACTTTTGCCACCGATTTGGAAGTTTCCGTATTCCCTGGTCATAAAAGGTTTGAAGGCGGGTTGTAAGCCAATTGCGCACGTGTTCCTCGACTTCTTCATTGCTTCCAAATCGCTGTCCTCCCAGTGATTCTTTCATAGCCGCAAACAAAAAATAGTCACAGGGGGATAAGTCAGGGCTATAAGGAGCGTGCTCGAGGGTTTCCCAGCCCATTTCTTCCAGTGTATCCCTTGTCAAAGCCGCAGTGTGAGGCCTGGCGTTGTCCTGGATGAAAATGACATCTCTGATGGGAATGTCCCGTCTTTTCTTTCGATAGGCGGCTTATGCCAACCGTAACAACTGGCAGTAGTAAGCCGCATTCACCGTACGTTGATCGTGCAGGAAATCGATCAGTAAAATTCCCCTAGAGTCAAAAAAAAATCGTTGCAAGAACATTTCCAGCAGAGAGACGAGTTTTGGCCTTCACTGGGGAACCTTCATTCTTTCTTCGCCACTCCTTACTTTCCATTTTGGAGTGTAGTGATGTAGCCACGTCTCATCACATGTCACTATGCGCTTTAAAAAGGCCTCCCCTTCTTGCTGAAATCGATTCAGAAGCCTTTCAGCGATCTCCGACCTGACCTGTTTTTGGTTTCCAGTCTACAACCTTGGAACTCATCGAGCAGTAATTTTTCTGAAACCGAGTCGATCAGTAATTATGGATTGAACACTTCCATAGCTGATGCCCACTTTTGAGGAAATTTCTTCAACGGTTAATCGGCGATCACCTTCGATAAGGTGTCTAATGTCACGGATGTTGTCATCTGTAAGGCTTGACCTAGGGCGTCGATCATGACTTTTGTTTTCAACCCGTTCTCGTCCGCCTTTAAATTCTCTCGCCCCACGTATACACACGATTCTGAGACAGTGTACTGTCCCCAAACTGTGCCTTCAAACGGGTTAAAATTTCTGACGGTTTAAACGCCTTCATTGGTTAAAAACTTGATGATAATACGTTGTGCAACAGACGAAGGTACCTCTTGCTCGGTCATGGCTGTACTGACGACAAAGACGAGTTGGCGCGCGCACCCATCCGGTTCCCCCACTCCTTACAAACCAAACATCTACTCCACACAACATCATCTAGCTAAGAACTGCATTCTAAGAAAAATAGCAAAATTACCGTTTATATTTGATTTACCCACGTATATAATATATATATATATATATATATATATATATATATATATATATATATATATATATGATATGTGAATGCTTGTTACAGTTTTTTTATTAAAAATATGATTTGTAACACGTTTACTTTGATCTACAAAATAAGCAGGTACGCTTCCACATACACATAATAAATATGTTCAACTTTTTCTTAAAAAAATAATATTAAACTTATTAATTCATTTATTCCTTAGTATTTTGAATAAATATGTAAATTAGAGTCATGATACTTTCATTTATTCTTGTTTTCTCATCCATTTTCTTACTGAAAAGGTAAATCTTATCCATTTTTTTAATAAATTTACATTAACCCGACTCTAAATGTAGCAGACCTTTTAAGTGCCAATTGTGTTCTCATTAAAAGCCAATATAAGCAACTTTATTGTTTTAGAAATAATAGTGTGGTAAAAATTAAAAATTTCAATTTACTACTACTAAAATCTTTTACGTTATGCGAAATTGATAAACGAGCAACAAATGTTAGTGTGAATAGATAAAATAACTATCTTGGAGTAGCTCATTTTTAATTTTTCTTGTAGTAAAAGTTAATACCAAAGTTACTTTCAGTTGAAACTGGTTATACAATTCCCTATACCAGGTGATGAAGTGACTATGCCTCCGCCAGAATTAAATTGTTTTAGGTAGCAAAATGAAATTGATTATAATAGTATTGTAATAATAGATGCTTATTTAACATAGAAAAACAGTTTTAAGTCGCTTTCAGTTCCACAGGAAACGCAATATATTTTTTAATGTTCCATACGGAACACTTATAAGATCACTTCGGTGTCTGACTATCCGTCTGTCACTCCCGATTTTCTTCGGAACTATTTGACATAGAAAGTTGAAATTTGGTACTAATATAGAAATTGATGGCCTCATCAGAGCCGTGTAGTTTTGAAAGTTAAATTTTGACTTAAGGAGTAAATTTTGGGGGGTGAAATCGAAAGTAAAAAAAAAATTACTAGGTTTTCGGTGGGGTGTCAAGTGAAAACTGTGAGTTCAAAAATATATATATAATGTCTTACATGTGCACATTTTTCTTTATATTATTTTGAAAAAATCGCGAAAAATCGCTGTCCCCCTTCTATCTCGAAAAGTACTGATCCAAAAATTTTGACAAAATTCTGGAATATTCTCCATGGAGTGTAGATTGAAAGAAAATTATCACGAGTGCATTACCTTTAATAATTTATCTGGTATATAAAAAAAAACATTTCAAGGTCATCAGTTTTCAGTAAAGATCGGAAACAAACTTTGTTGAAAACTCATTTGAGGTGTGTTTTGTGAAGTCACTGATCATTTGATACCTCCGTAACAAAGATTTTTATTTCAGAAGCAATCAACGTACGGAACACTAATTGCGCAAGTTCAACTTGCACTTGACCGGCTATTAGTGTTCTGTACGGAACACTTAGCAGATGACTTCTGTGTCTGTCTGTCTGTCCGTCTGTCTGTCTGTCTGTCTGTCCGTTTGTCACACCCGATTTTCTCCGAAACTATTTGTCATCGAAAGTTGAAATTTGATAATAATATAGGAATTGATGGCCTCATCAGAGCCATGTAGTTTTGAAAGTTAAATTTTGACTTAAGGGGTTAGTTTTGGGGGATGAAATCGGAAGTGAAAAAAAATTTTTTTTACTAGGTAATCGAGTGTGGTGTCAAATGAAAACTTGTGAAAACACGAGTAAAAAAAATATATATACGATGTAATACTTGCGCGCACTTTTCTTTGTATTATTTTTAAAAAATCGCGAAAAAAATCGCTGTCCACCCGCCTTATCTCGAAAAGTACTTATCAAAAAGTTTTGAAAAAATTCTGGAATATTCTCCACGGGGTGTAGATTGAACCAAAATTATCACGAGTGCATTACCTTTAATAATTTATCTGGTATATAAAAAACAAAAATTTCAAGGACATCAATTTTCAGTAAAGATTGGAAACAAACTTTGTTGAAAATTCATTTGGGGTGTGTTTTGTGAAGTCACTGATCATTTTATACCTCCGTAACAAAAGATTTTTATTTCAGAAGCAATCAACGTACGGAACACTAATTGCGCAAGTTCAACTTGTACTTGACGGTTATTAGTGTTCCGTACGGAACACTTATAAGATGACTTCGGTGTATGTCTGTCTGTCCGTCTGTCTGTCTGTCTGTCTGTCTGTCTGTCTGTCTGTCTGTCCGTTTGTCACACCCCGATTTTCTCCGAAACTATTTGTCATCGAAAGTTGAAATTTGATAATAATACAGGAATTGATGGCCTCATCAGAGCCATGTAGTTTTGAAAGTTAAATTTTGACTTAAGGGGTTAGTTTTGGGGAATGAAATCGGAAGTGAAAAAAAAATTTTTTACTAGGTAATTGAGTGTGGTGTCAAATGAAAGCTTGTGAAAACACGAGTAAAAAATATATATACGATGTAATACTTGCGCGCACTTTTCTTTGTATTATTTTTAAAAAATCGCGAAAAATCGCTGTCCACCCGCCTTATCTCGAAAAGTACTTATCAAAAAGTTTTGAAAAAATTCTGGAATATTCTCCACGGGGTGTAGATTGAACCAAAATTATCACGAGTGCATTACCTTTAATAATTTATCTGGTATATAAAAAAAAAAAATTTCAAGGACATCAATTTTCAGTAAAGATTGGTAGCAAACTTTGTTGAAAATTCATTTGGGGTGTGTTTTGTGAAGTCACTGATCATTTTATACCTCCGTTTATTTTATTTTAAAATTAATCAACGTACAGAACACTAATTGCGCAAGTTCAACTTGCACTTGACCGGTTATTTTTTTTTTTGAAATGAAGTGCGTGTATATTATAATTTTTTGGCCATAAAATATTGCCGTGGAAGACGGAGTTGAGCCGGAAAATTTTTTGATTTTCAGAAATTATTATCTCAGAGACACAGATTTTTTTTTTTTATTGGTCTAGCACACGTGTTGCAGGGAAGTCCCTAAAGCGCTCCAGGAGCGGCACGAGTGCGGAAAAAGCGATTCACGTTGTTCTTGAATCGCTGTAAATTGTACTCGGTGGGAAACACAGCGCTGGGCAAATTATTCCAAAGGGATGACGTTCTCCATATAAAAGATTGCTTGAAAAGTGTCGTACGCGGAGTAACAAGCTGAACCTCATACGGATGCGAAGCACCAGCGCGACGTGTATTTCTAACATGCACCGCTTTGGGAGGAATTAAGCGGGCTACATCCTTCGAACACTTTCCATGAAAATACTTGTAGAACAGAATCAAGTCGCCAACCGTTCTTCGATGTTCCAGCGAATCAAGGCCGCCGGTCAATTCCGGGTCCCCAATCAGACGGACCGCTCTTCTCTGAACAGAATCCAACAAATGCAGTGTATGTTTGGGAGCGGAGCCACAAACGTGGGAGCAGTATTCCATAGTTGGTCGAATTTGGGCTTTGTAAAGAATTAACAGTTGCTGTGGGGTGTAAAGCTTTCTGGTTCTAAATAATATTCCCAACTTTTGAGAAGTTCTCCTTGCTATGCCTGCAACATGTTCATGCCAAGACATATTTGCTCCCAAACTAACGCCCAGCAAATTGAGCGACGATGCTAGGGGAATGGAGTGCCCCGACATAACTATGTCGGGTTCAGCAACGTTAACTTTTTTTAGAAAAAACTGCCGCTTGGGTTTTTGTAGCGTTAAATTCCACTTGGTTACTGTCACCCCAAGATAGAACTTCTTCCAGGTCTTTGTTAAGTTGAACGACCTCCTGCTGTCTGCGGATATTCGCCTGAGCAGCCGATGTCCGAGCGTTCAGGGTGAATGAAGAGACAAGCGTACTGTCATCTGCAAAGCTATAGATTGGATTCCCGGTCTTTTCCAGCAGATCGTTAATGTAAATGAGAAAGAGAGTAGGAGACAGTATGGAGCCCTGGGGCACACCGGCGTTGATAGTGAGGGTGTTAGAAAGAAATCCGTCGACCGCCACTCGTAAAGAACGCTCTCTGAGGAAACATGAGAGCCACAAACAGAACCTTTCAGACATACCATAAGAGCGCAACTTAGCCAACAGTCCATCGTACCAAACACGGTCGAATGCCTTGGATATGTCAAGAGCAACCGCTCGAGATTCTCCAAAGTGTTCAATTGCATTGTTCCAAACATGTGTTACATAAGTCAGAAGATCTCCTGTTGATCTATGTTTACGAAAACCATATTGGTGATCGCTAATAATATTGAATCGTTCAAGATATTTTAGAAGATGCTCATTGATAACCTTTTCCATGACTTTCGATATTATTGAAAGCAGTGCAACTGGTCGGTAGTTATTTGGCAAGGTCTTCTTACCTTTTTTAGGTATCGGCTGAACCGTGGCACATTTCCAGCAGGACGGAAATATTTCCTTTCTGTAGGATAGGTTAAAAAGTCTACAGAAAACTGGTGTTAGTTCCCTTGCACAGTTTTTGAGAACTATGGCAGGTATTCCGTCAGCGCCAGAAGCCTTCTTGGTGTCTAGCTTCATTAAAATACGCTTTATGATGCGCTGTCTGAAGACAACATCGGGCAGCCTTGACTGCAATATGGGAATAGTAGGTGGTGTTTTTCCTTGGAAATCGACAGTAAAATGTGAAGCAAAGAGTTTAGCCAACAAGTTCGCTCTCTCAACAGGTGTGGTTGCAATGGAATTATCTGGCCGTGTGCGTGGTGGTATGGTGGATTTGGTAAAATTTTGACTAACTGCCTTAGCGACTGCCCAAAAGGACCTGGAATTGTTGGGACAAGCGAGAAGTTTGTTTCTAATTCGTTGATTGTGTGCCTCCTTGGTTTCGTCGATAATTCCCATGCATCTGTTCCAGGCATGAACAAAGATGTTTCGATTTAAGGTGTTAGGATTTTCACGCTATTGTCGGTAGGCAATATGTTTAGAAGCAACAGCTTCTTTGCATTTTCGGCCGAACCAAGGCTTGCCGTTGGAGGAGCATTTCTTCGAAAAAGGGATGTAAGCTTCCATACCAGCCAAAATAACATCGGAGACCTCCCTGGCGCAGTCAGATGGGTTATCGGATCGAAAACAAACGTCCATCCAAGGGAAAGTTCGAAAGTATTCCATGAGATCTTCCCATTTAGCAGATTTGTGCCAAATCTTGCGCGGCCTAGGCGCCTCTCTGTCACTGATTGGCAGGATACTCGATGCCGAAAGCAGTTTATGGTCGGAAGAACCTAACGGCGGATTTACGGTGACCGTGTAAATCTCCGGATTGGTGGTTAAAAACAGATCAAGAAGACTGGCGAACTCCCCGTCTCGATCAGGGATCCGTGTTGGTTCGTCAATAAGCTGAGTTAAGCCATAACTGATTGAGAATGATTCAGCTTCACGACCTTGTTCGTCGGTAGTATTTGAATATTTGAGCCAGTTGATATTGTGGACATTAAAGTCGCCCAGGATGGCAATTTCGGCACTTGGATAGTTACTTTGTAACGATGGTGTCTGCAAGAGAAGCGAAAAGTGTTCGAAAATTGGTATCACTTGGTGGTCGATACAGGATACAGATGAACCTTGTGGTTTGTTGAGTCGTTATTTTTAACCACATAACATCAAAGTTTGGGGGCTCCAGAGCTTCTTCTCGTTGACAAGAGAGGTCGCTTCTGACAAAAAGACAGATTCCAAAGTTACGCCTAAATCGGGAATAGAAGTCGTACCCAGGATAAAGATAGTTGACCGTGCTGGTCGATGGACTGACCTTGGTTTCACATAGAGCGAGTACATGAGGTTTATCTGATTGCAGGTGTTGATGCACTGAATTTATGTTCGAGTTTATATCTCGTATGTTGCAAAAATCTATCTTAAAATTATGATATCTGCAAGTCGACGCCTCCGAACCAGCCTCTACCCGGAGATCCGAACGGGGGGCCATTCTACCTCCGGAACTTCTTGCATCCAGGCGCCTCATCATGCTCTTTGATCCCACAGTAGTTAATGTGGAATTTTCCTGTTCTGTCACATGTTTATCTTTGCCTTCTTTGGCTTTGATCCAGGGAGTGTTATTATTGGGTAGTTTGGGTTCTGACCAGATACTTTTCCAATGATCTGTGAGTTCTTGTTTGTTTGGTGGTTTGGTCACTGCTCTCTGTTTGCCGTGCATAGTTTTCCGGTAGAATTGTGTTTGGCTTCTTCGGAAGAGGTTGTTGGTATCTTTCCTCTCGTTTGGTTCTTTGTATCTACGAAGTCTTGCGGCATATATGGATAATTTTTGTTTCAGAGTATCCAGGATTTCTGGCAGTGTTCCGTTGGGAGACCCGGACTTGATCTTGTTTATACTCTGCGTGACTCGTTTGGACACGTTCCCGTTGATAAACTGGGTAAGGTGTCCTAGATATCTCCTGATGTTGTTGATTTGGTTTTCTATTCTTATTTGCCGTTTGAATTTTGGTTTTGTGCTGTTGCGATTTCTTTGTCGTTGCGGGAGTTTTTGATTAAATACTTCGTCGGTTGCGTTTGGGTTTGATGGTGGTGGGTCTAGGCGGCGAGTGATTCCCTTCTCAGTGGTTTCTTTGTCAGGACTTGTGCTTTTATCAAAGCAACGCATGGTGTGTTCGTTGTTTGATATTTGATATTTGATATTTGAAAGAGTAGTCGAAGCTTGTCTACAATTTTTCGTATTTTATTCAAGAAATTGAAAGAAAACAGGTTATTTCATTAAAAATAAAAAAGTATGTCACGTATCCCACCAGACCAAAAGTTTATATCAAATTTCATTTTGCTAGATCAAGCGATGATATAGTGGATAGAACTTTAGAGCCACCTGGTATAATGCGAACTTTTTGTTTTTTTTTTTCTGATCTAACAGGTCCATTTCATCAAAAATCATTGTCGTTATCTTTTTATATTTTAGGATTGTAGTTAGATATTTCGGCAATGGCCATGAAACGTTCGTAGGTCTTTTAAATACATTTGTTCACATTTTGTTATATGGATATTACTACCTTGCTTCTCTTGGTCCAGAAGTTCAAAAGTACTTATGGTGGAAAAGATATCTAACCAGGATTCAACTTGTAAGTAGAGTATAGGTATAGTATTTTCCATGATCTAAGAAAGTGACTTAGCTATCTATACCCATTCAAAATTCAACAAGATTCGAAAGTGATTAATTCATTGCTGATTAATGACAAGGCATCGTGCAGGGCCGCACTATACCTGATTGAATAATTGTTGGATTTAAAATTTTATTATGATAAGACAGTTCAATTTTAATGTTTTATGTACTGAATAATACACAACATAGTAATTACACAAATATATTAAAATAGTGTACAGCAGGGGTGCTCAAACTTGAACTGCTGGCGATCTACCTCAATATTGTTAGACTACGATCGATCGACTCTGAGAGGCTGCAAGTAAGTGTGATGCAGGATTGTCGTCTAGGTAGGGTGTATCGTGGCATAGATATTAGTTTTCCGCACAATATACATTTTTTTATTCAAGGTAAGTGTAGGTCTGCTCTAAAATGACAATGAAAAAACTCATAATTATTCAAAATTGCGAGTTTATCGGTTCTTACAAAACAAACGAATTCTAGTGTCTAAACTTAACTAAAGAGTGACTTTGGATGTTGAAGCGTGGCACTGCATGTCCTCAGCATACTTTTAATAAGATGGTACGTAATTACCGAGTGCTAATCGCAAGCATGATGACATATGTTCGTCAGTTAGTCGATTGCGATATTTTGACTTAATTATCTTCATTTCAGAAAATGCAGACTCGCACAAGTAAGTTGACCCAAACATTGCCGTCAGTTGATCCGTAGATTCGGATATTTATCTTCAGATATAAAACACCAGAATTTTGTAACAGATGCTGTGGCTTTGAGATGTATATCTGATATAATCTGCACTAACTCATTTTCAACAGAACATGAGTCCATGTTAAATTGACTTGCTATTTCAGTAGCTAATTCCTCAATGTTTTTACACGAAAAAGGATAACTCATAAATGATGCGATATTTGCCAATTTACTGAAATCATAAAAACGTATTTCGAATTGGCCCAAAATATTTGATAATTCTGCCTCATAAATATCATAATTCAACTGAGGAATCGTTATTTCAAAGACGGAAAATTTTTCAGATCCTTTCTTTTCAGTTGATCCATCATAAGTTTCAATTTACTTTTGAATGCGTTTATTGCGCTAATCATCTCAATAATAGTTTTTCCTTTACCTTGAAGCTCCAAATTAATGGTGTTTAAATGCATTGTGATGTCTGTCAAAAATGCCAAATCAGTCAGCCATTTTCCGTTTTTCAGCATCTGAGTGTCATCACCTCTTTCGTCCAGAAAAGCTGTTATTTCGGGCAACAATTCTTGAAACCTTTCTAGGAATTTTCCGCGACTCAACCACCTGACGTCCGTGTGAAGAACTAAATCAGTGTGTTCAGCTGACTCACTATCTTCCAACTGCAATTTAAAGAGCGTCGTTGCAAGCTACGTGCACGGATAGAATTCACAATTTTTGTTGCAATGCCCATAATCTCCTCCATGTTTAGAACTTTTGAACACAAAACTTGTTGATCAGTGGAAGGAGAAAAATGAAGGGAAATCATCATTAGCTCGACACAATGACACAAAACCGTTTTCGTTTCCAGTCATTGCTGGTGCTCCATCGGTTGTAATGCACACTAGTTTATATATTGGTAGCTTGTAATTTGTTACAAAATTGAAGAAAACGCCATATATATCTTCGCCACGGGTCTTTCCTTTCAGAGGAATCATTGTCAAAAACTCTTCCTTAGCCGACATGTCATTGAATACCATTCGAATAAAAATACACAGCTAGGCAGTATCTGTCATATCGGTGAATTCGTCGAACTGTAAAGCAAAGTATGTACATTCCATAATATCATATTTTAGTATATCTGCCATGTCCTGACTCATGACTTCAACACGCCTTGTGACAGTCGGACGAGATAACTGAAGTTCTCTAATAACAGACATAATCTCTGTTTTATTTTTAAAATCTCCAAATAAAGTCTCACCCGCTTCAATAAATGCTTCCTTTACAACCAATCCATCATCAAATGGTTTCTTGTGTTTCGCCAATATATGAGATATTTTAAATGACGCGATCGTTGCAGCTTTTGATTGTTTGGCTGGTCTTCTGAACATGGTTTGTTCCTTTTTCAAACAAGTTATCAAATCACGTACTTTTCGTTTTCTTAATTCACTCTGTGACGGAAAATCCTTTTCATAGTTTTTATGAACCGTTTTATGATGCCTCTCTAAGTTCCCACGCTTAGGTATTGCAACTGACGCACGGCAAATGAGACAAATGCACTTCTCCATTACCATACAAAAGAAAAATTCTTCCTCCCAATCGTTATTAAAATGATAAGTTTTACTTTTCTTCGCCGCACTCATTTTGGACTATTTATTAATAACCTTTGTATCGATGTATCGCGTTCAAGTTACAACTCAGACACGCCGCCCGAAGTTTCTAGAAAAATCGGCGGGAATCAAAAACGCGGCTTTTCTTTGACAAGTACCGCGCGTTCCTTTGATAAAGCCTTTTGCCGCTAGCAGGGGGTTATTACGATAAAAGAAAATGATGAGGGGGGTTATTCTGGCCTAACTGTGGATCGAATAAATTTTAATAGTTTATTTATTACATTTTGTTTTAGTTACCTAAAACAAAGGCTGTGAATAGTTCTATATCGGAATTTTTTCTCGAGATCGACTCAAAAAGCACTCGCGATCGACTTGTCGATCGCAATCGACCGTTTGAGCACCCCTGGTCTACATGATGCATTGGAAAATCTTTCCGTTTTTTTCCTGTTCCTGAGTGATGGTTTTCCTACAGTACCCTTAATTGTAAAAACTGGGGATTTTGTTAGTTCACTGGTTTCTTGCAAAGCACTTTGTTTATTTAAATTTCTTTTTACCAAACTATCGTAAACATTTTTTCACTATTTGTTTAGCATCAATTGATAAATGTTTTCTCTTGCGATAGCCACTACAGCAATTTTCCCACGGACGCCACATAATTAAAATAGAATAGTTACGTTGTAAGTTGTAAGTAAAACTGAAAATAAAAATAAAAAGAATCTTTCAAATATTAATGAGAACCTGTGGTCATTAATCCTATATTATCAAATACTTAAAGGGCTCCAAACCGGGTTGCTAGGTAGTATAGGTAAAAATAGATCCAATATGATTGCAGGTGCAAGTGAGGGCGGTATACAAAGCAGGTAAAATAAAAATTATCGTAATACCTGGCAACAACGCACAAAACCTTAATACGGTCGTTTATTGTCCCATTGAAAAAGCAAACAGGTAGGATCTTATATCTTGGGATTTACTTTACCTGAAATATTTTGGTCACATTATGAGGAAAGTGGATGCCATGTAAAAGATCAAGGGGATGGACTCCGATAATATGGTCCGACCAAGTAAGATCTCTCCTTAGGATGAGTATGCACGCGTCAAGACATGTCGCGCAGGATCGAGAGGCCTGTAGATTATATGTTGAGGCAGCAGTGTCACCGATACTCCCATTGGGGTGAAAAGATTGAGAAAGGTAGTGAAGATGTTATAACTATTATACAATATTTTCTAAGAAAAAAACGTGCAAATAGATATTGGATCTTAAGATTTCAGGGACCTAATTATCTTAGCCTAGGTAAGAATTTCATTTTATTTTAATAGCAGTCACGGTACGGAACACTAATTGCGCAAGTCCAACTTGCCCTTGATCGGCTATTTAACTGTAATAAGAGATTTGCAATCTTTGACAGAACACGCTCATTGGATATTGTCTATACTTTGCTAACTTTTTTTATTTTTTTTTTTTTAGATCCAGTTCTGTCTGATCTTCCTTCACAGCTTTCAACTGTTAATATTTGACTGCGATTTTCCAAAAGTGATACTCTTATTAACTTTACCTAATAGCGTCTTCTTTTACTACTTGTTTAACGATTTCTACAAAAAGTCATATGTAGAAGTGGGTGAAAACAGGATAAATAATCGCATATCTAATAGTACATCAGATAGTACACATAAAACTGTGAAAAGGCATTAGATGGGTACAAGAATACAAAAATATTTAGAAAAAGGGACTAATAGTTAATTGTACAAACTTAGGATTCCTTTAACTCAGCGTTTCTCAACCTGAACTTATTATTAAAAACATTTAATATAATTTATTGAAAGGAAAGCAAAACAAAATACATTCTGATATAATAAAAAATAAAATACACATGTACACTGATATAATACACCTATAAATAGGATTGTATTAGTACTGCACAATGTATTTACCTAATAATTAACATAACAGTACTAAATTAAAAACAAGTTTAATAATTATTAGTGACTCCCTTGGGCCTGTTTTGCAGAGCAAAGATTTTCGAAGGATGGTTTAATATTAGAAATAGACACTCTCTCTTCCCAAAATTCAAAGAGTGATTTATTATTAAATTGTCTTTTGATTTCGCCACTTGCCGTGAAGTCTATGAAGATTTCTTCTTCGGAAGTTGAGAGTATTTTGAAATGGATCCCTAGCCCACTCGTACATGGCTACCAAGTTGTCGTCAGTAAGAAAATACTTTTTAAAATTCTTTGTCAACATGGCTAGATCATTTCCAGGGGTTACTAAAACAACTTTCACATGTTGTTCTTCAGCCTTGTATGTTTTAACACATTCACCCGCATTTGCAAACATTTCTAGGTTTTTTTGCTTTACATTTCTGTTCCACAATTCCAGTTTTCTACAAAAAGCATTGATTTTATCTTTTGTATCGAATATATGTGTATTTGTTCCTTGGAGTTGAAGATTTAAAGTATTTAGTTTCTCGAATATATCGACCAAGTAGCTCAATTTCATCACAAATAAACTATCTCGAAACTTCTCCGCTTCTGGTCGGTTTTCCTCTTCTAGAAAAATGACGATTTCATTTCTTAATTCATAAACACGGTGCAAACATTTCTCACCTGATAACCATCTTGCCTCGCAATAAAATAGTTACGCTGAATGTTCGGCACCCATGTCTTTACAAAGTGAAGAAAAAATTCTAGATTTTTAGGGGTCTCATTTTAATATAATTTACTACTTAGTTGGGAATGTGGAATCTTTGGCACAATGATACTACTCAGTATATATCACCACTACACCAAACACTTTATTTTTGCACTCGACGCGCGTTTCGCTAACCATGTTAGCTTCATCAGGAGCGATGATTGACTAAAGCTAAAACTACAAATCTACCCTATTTATACTTAGTCTAACCCTTGAATTACTCAAGCGGAACTAATGACATAGGCAAGGCCCTCAGTTCGGTCAAGTACCCAGTAGAGGGGACTATAAGGAATAGGCCCTCTGTCTTTATTTAAACTACTTTTACATTTTATGATTTCCATACTTTCGTATGCGTTCAACAATCTCCTATCAGATACATTTTTTATTAATCTTAGATTATCTAATGTTACAGTATGATCAGCTTCAAGGACATGTTCGGCAATGCTAGACTTTTCTGTTCTATTGTATCTTAAGTGTGCTAAATGTTCTTTAAATCGTGTTTTAATTGACCTTTTAGTTTGCCCAACATACTTTTTGTCACAATCATTACAACTAATTTCATAAATTCCACTTTTCTCACAATTAGGAATCTTATCTTTGGGATTTCCTAAGATATTCCTCAGATTGTCTGATGACTTATAGACTAAGGTGAGGCCTACCTTATTAAATACCTTATTGAGTCCCTTGCTATATTTCGGATTATATGGTATGGAGACATATTTGGTGTTATTTTCTTCGCGTGTAAAAAAGGTGGAATTCTGAATATTAAACCTAAATTTATGTCTATTTATTAGCTTATTTACTAAGTCATCGTCGTAACCATTAACTCTAGTTATATTTCTAATACGATTCCTTTCTTTATTGAAGTTTACTCTGTTCAGAGGGAAAGTGACCAAACAATGAACTAAAAAATTTAATGAGGCTAATTTATGTTGTTTGCAATGAAATGAATCATTAGGAATATATCTATCTGTTACTGTATCCTTCCTATAGATATCAAATTCTAATCTATTATTATTTTTAATAATTAAAATATCTAGAAAAGGCAATTGTCCTTTGTTCTCAACTTCGTAAGTGAATTTAATGGAATCATACCGGCTATTTAATTTAGAAACAAAATCATTAATATTTGCTCTCTTTGTATCAAAAATCGCGAAAATATCATCCACATACCTATACCATACCCTTGGGAAATATTCGAATTCGAAGCCAGTCAAATCTCCGATCTCTTATATATAGCCAATCACCGCAATATCCATGTAATCTTTCTCTGGATTCCTTCACACACTGGGATAGTGGGCAACGACAAAGCAGATCTATATGCAAAAAAGGCAGTTCATTAAGGCCCTCTTATAAAAGAAGACAACCATCCCAACGATTACTTTAATCGCATCAAACTCATTTATAGGGATCTTTTTCAACTGCAGTGGGATCTGGAGGAATCTTCCAATAAGCTCTGGAATCTAAAGCCTATGGTCTACCCCCCCTTTTCATTTACAATTACTCTCAAGACGACAAAACACTATCTGGAGACGACTAGCTATAGGCCATACCCACTCCTACCTACTAAAAAAGGATGATGCCCCCATCTGCTCTATATGCCAGTCCACTCTTACAGTAAAGCATATTTTTGAATCCTCTCACTTTTCACAATCTAGAAAAAAAGCATCACTTACTTCTGAACATGAAACAAATCTTAAGTCCAGATCAAATACTATCCCATATAAACAATATCGAGGAATATCTAAAAGAAAATGAATATCATCATCTAATATAAGGAAAATCAATTATGCATCTTAGCATAGTTGATGAAAATTATTCCACGCGCATCCCAAAATATAGAGGTCAAAAAACTTCCCAACCGACTGTTGTGTCTTTGGTCGCTTCTGGCGGCCTTCAACGGCTGTTGTCCACTCAGCTAACTGCCGACTTGATTCCGGTGGACCCATTTTCATCCATTGTCACATATCGCATGAAAAAAATCCTTTTTATTGCGCTTAAACAGGTCTAAACAGCGCTCAGAATCATCAACACGTTGTTGTTTTTGGTCCACTGTGAGCAAACGCGTTACCCATTTTGAACAGAGCCCCATACCTAAATGTTCATGCAAAATATGATCAAAACGTTCTTTTGATATTTTTAAGGTGTCAGCTATCTCACGCAATTTCACTTTACGGTCATCCAAAACAATTTTGTGGATTTGTTTGGTGTTTTCCAGTGTAACCACCTCATTTGGGCGTCCTGAATCTGCAGCATCATTGGTATCTGTACGACTGCGTTTAAATTCAGCATACCAGTAACTGATGAGTGATTTTCCAGGGGCAGAGTCCCCGTTACATTTATCAAGCCATTACCACTTTAACTTGTAAACTAATGGTCGAAATGTCATGAAACTTTGACACGTATCGTTTGAAGGCTGGTAATTCCTAAAAATCATATGGATTTTTTGAAAAGGGCGACATCTATGTGTCAGACCAAAAACTTTTCAGCCTACGTATTACAAATGTTCCAATAAACAATCCATTTTCTAGGATATCGGACATATCTCTATAAAGTAAATGGAATATTTTATAGTTCAGAAGCAGCCATGGGTTCTCCACTATCTTCTATACCTTGAGTTTAGCTTCTCTGAAATTAAAATTTTGGTGCAGATATGTTGCCGACACTTTTGTTATCTAACTTAGTATGTTATCACTAGATGACGCTTCGAATTACTCCCTCCATTTTTCAACAACAAAACAACGAACACGACGAACTCGTACAAAAGAGTAATCGCAAAAAAGTATGAATTTTTGCCCGTTTTTGCAACCTTCATAACTTGGAGACAAAAAAAAGCAAACTTAACGTAGAATATCTTAAATTAAAGCTAATTAAAAATCTAGAAGGATATACTTTTCAATATATTTATTTAGGGGTAACTACCTCCTATTTTGGGGGTTAAAAGTGTGAAAATAAGTTCTTAACAGCAAATAAAAAAAAATTATGATCTGTAATTCATGAAAATAGGTCAAAAATTTCAAGTATTTACATATTTTCACCCCAATATCGTATAATAAATTAAAGACCACCCTCTAATAGGGGATTGTAATAAGAAGAGTATCCTGTTATTTATATATTCAGTATAAGGCTTCAAGCTAAAAAAATTCAGACTTTTCCATAAGATTAAAAGTTTTTTTAGGTTAAAATAGCACCAACATGAATTTTAACCCCCTTTTAGGGGGGTGGTTATCGCTTAGTGATAAGTTTGGGAGACGTATAAGTCCAATGCTATATTCTCAGTGTTTTGATTATTTCCCTGAATTTTCGTAGTCTTGGGAGTCACGTTTATGAGTATGACAGGATCCCCTATTAATTGTGATTCCCTTTTAGAGGTGTGGCTTTTGATTGACTATACGGTATTGGGTAGAGAATAGGTAAATAATTAAAATGACCTATTTTCATGAATAACACATCATAAATATTTTTTATTTTCTGTTAAAAATTTATTTATTTTCACATTTTTAAGTAGGGGTTAGTTAGCCCTTCCAGATTTTTAATTTAAGACCTTTTACGTAGAGTTTGCTTTTTTTCGTCTCAAAGTTATGAGGATTGCAAAAAGTGGCTAACTTTGCGGTCACTCTTCGAAGTACTTTACATAGCGACAGTAGTTTGACAACCAAACAATTTTTTTGTATGACATCATTTTCATGACATCGACTTATGAAGACACCTTTGTATTATATTTTATAGTAAGAACACAGCTATCGCATATTTTTTATTAGTCAATCTGTTAAACCTTCCCAATGTACCTTTTATGGCTGTTACTGGCTTTCTCGATTATAGACGTGTACAATATTTTCTGTTCTCTGTATATTTAATTCTTAAATTATTATTAAACAACCCTAATGTTAACAACAAACAAAAAATATTCTTATATTTTTTTGTAATCATCGGTTATCGATATAGACGACTACGATGATAAATTATATTAAGTTATCAAAAATTAGAACATAAGTGTATTAAAAACACATAATTGTAAATAAAGCATGAATTGTTTATAATTAAAATAGTATTTTTATTTTTTTGGAGAGCCCACATATCTGGAGCACTTTGGGGCACCCTTATGGTGACGCAGACTGCTCCTGAATCCATAAGACGGATTTCTCCTTGAAAAAAAAAAGTTCTTTGCCTCACCTGTAATCATAAAATGTATTTACTCCACAATTTTTATAAATCATATTGCTTCCATTAAAAATACACTTAAATTAAGTATTTAGCTTGTTTTATTTTTAGTGTTCCATACGTGTCTGTCTGTCCTTCTGTCCGTGGGACGGACAGAAGGACAGACAGACACTTCGGTGTTTGTCTGTCCTTCTGTCCGTCTCACAGTGTCTCGACTAGTACAAGCTAGCGGGACAATATTATTTCTTCACTTATTTCAATTGTTTATGTATATTTCAGGTATCTTAAACTATTTTAAGAAAAAAAAAAAGTTGAAAAATGTGTACTGTATGTGTATTAATCGAAATATGTAGCTGCAAGACGGAAGTGGTTTACTAATGTGTCTCAGTTGTTCACTATTGTCGCTAATTGTTCTTTAATTAGCTACATACGTCTACCTACTCATTATGTGGGAAAAGCACAATCATGTTTGTTTACAAAGAAATTTCTAGGCAAAAAATAAAAATCATAATGATAGTACCCACATTTATTAATTTACAAAATATTATTTCTTTTAAAATAAATTAGTACAATAACAGTATCTATATATCAATTATTTACAATAACAAGATGTATAAGTAAAAGAAATATAATATTAAATAACTTATATACTAAGGCATGAATTATAAGCAACTTCAAGACACAATAAAATAAGAATAATAATTACAATAAAAAAATACTTAAACCTACTAATCACCATCAGATGAGTCGTCATCACCGCTCTCCCATTCAGTAGAATATTCAGAGAGTAAATAATCCTCCTCATTTAATTTGTGATGATGACTTACTGATGGTGTTTCGGATGGCAATGAAGGTGGGATAATCAACTGCAGAACCTCCGATGGCAAAGAAGTAAATTTTCTTCGCTTTAATTCTCTATACGTGTTGATAACAGGATCAGACGTAATTAAAAGCATTCTCAAAAGATCTGTATTTGTGGCAATACGTGACCGCTTCCTGGTGTGCCGTTCACGGAATCTACGACAGTCATTATTTCTTGCCTCCTGGGCTTCTTCGGAAAGTTGTCCAATGAGAAGAAGAAAAGACTTTATAACTTCCGCGCCGTGTACAAGAATTTTATGCACAGTAAGGGGCATGGAATACCATGAATACAGATCAAGGTATAATTTTCTAGTATCAACACAAAACTTTTCGAATTCTATATAATTTATGTCATATCCCGATGACAAAGTTCTTAAAATTACATGAAATCTACGAATAAGGTTTACGTCTAATCCTGTAATTTCGCTGCTCAATTCAGCTTTGGAAAAGAATCTACGTGCTGTGTTTCCATCGTTTGTGTTACCATACCCAGGTTTTGGTTTATCTACAATGAGACCCATACGATCTTTAAACATTTTTTGTATCTCTTGTGAGCGTTGCTTCACAATAGCTTTGTCGTTATCTCCCCTGATTTGCCACTTTTTTATTTCTAAACGATAGCTGGTGTGAAGCAAACATTCAAACATGCGGATCCATGCGTGTAAACTAGATGCAAGGCGTTCTTCGTTGCTGGGATATTTCTTTGACTCCTCGTTCATAGTAGACGGGGTGACACCGCAAATATAACACTTTTGTGTTGAACTTGTGTCTGTTAAGGCATTGCACACTTTGCCATCAGTCATTGTCAACAACAAATCGTATTTAACAGAGATTTGAGATCCAGCAACGTTACATAATGTTGGAAGAAGCTGACTTACTTAATCTAAAATTTGAGAAGTTTCTTCTTTCGTAAACTCTTTTGTCTCCTTGGCAAAAATAAACTTAATAGGACGGCAATATAAAGTAGAGGAAGGTCTTGGATTTTGCCAGATCACAGTTTCGCCATCAAGCAGTCTCAAAGGGACAAATGAGTATACGAACAAAAATTCGTCTGTAGCGTTAGTGTTCTCAAATTTCTGCTTATACGTGCTATGCCCCGAACTCCCATCACAGCCCCATTTGCTTACCAACGTATAATATGAACGAAGTAACACACTTCTAATGACTTCCGTCTGAGCTTTAACTAATCGTTCAGCCGTTTTATCCAAAATCGCGTGAAGTTTAATTTCAGCTCGAGATTCAGTCACAGAAATATATTCGTCAGAAGGACAACAAGAAGCTTTGGACTTACCTACACTATAAAACGATGGATACACTTGATGTCCCGCTTTCATTGACCATTTTCTTGTTTGTTTATATGAGTGAGAAGTCGATTTCGAGTCCACATAATAAGCTAAAGCTTCGTCTGGTGTTAATTGCCGACTTTGTTCAGAACACTTATTCTTTTCTCTAGTTTCACTGACCGCGACGTTATGGATCTGTTTAGCAACACTTCGATGCCCTTCTTTTCGAGTAGCTAACTCAGCTGCTGTAATAAGCTCACTTGCACTTCGCGATTCCAAAAGATCTTCTACTCTCCGTCTCTTCGTTTTCGTTAATGAGTTTTCAAATGATTTTCTGGGTCGCCCTACGGAAAGAGCCGCTGATGATGTTGAAGTGCACGGCTGGTTAACACACATCTTTATTTCGATTCCGGATCACTCTAACCAATCTTTATGTTTGATTAGAAACATTTCTTTGTTACACTTTAAAGAAGTCCACTTTTGATTGAATTTTGCTGAAAGGCTTGATATTTTCATTTTGAGTCGTTTTAGAGAATCGTCAGAAACATCAGACATATTGAATTTTTCACTTATATAATAAAAAATGCCACTGTTTCGTTCCGTTTTGTCATGTTTTAGCCATTCTTCAAAAAACTCCATTTTCGTCATAGTCACGACTCGTTCTGAAAAAAATAAAATAATTTTACTTTCGGGCCTTTTCGGGGTCTATAATATATATGAATCTGTGCCTGAATGTTGTAGGTATTACATATAGAAAAATCTAGGTGGATATATGTGGGTAAAAAAAGTTGCTACTTTTAAAGTTTACAATTAATGTAAAATTTGCTGGATTTATCTATACATTTACAAATTGATATTACACCGAAAGTATACATATTTTTTATAAAAAATATGAGTCATAATGGAGTACATACTTTCAACCGAATATTCCATCACAAAAAACTCGTTTCACTTTGCTACCAATTTTAAAATATGTTATCACAAGTGTGCATAAAATGCAACTGATTTGCAAATGAAAATGACCTCTCTTATAAGGGTTACTTTGACCCCCTGATAAGATACCTTTATGAGGTGATAAACAAATTAATTCTTGGAGTTCGTTAAATGGGGGGGGGGTTGTTTACAAGTCGTTATCAGTGGTTCCTGGAAATTACGTCATGAATATTGTCCCGCTAGCATGTTCTTGCCGAATCACTGTGCGTCTGTCACACCCGATTTTCTCCGAAACTATTTGTCATAGAAAGTTGAAATTTGGTAATAATATAGGAATTGATGGCCTCATCAGAGCTATCTAGTTTTGAAAGTTAAATTTTGACTTAAGGGGTTAGTTTTGGAGGGTGAAATCGGAAATGAAAAAAAAAATTTACTAGGTAATCGAGTGTGGTGCCAAATGAAACCTTGTGAAAACACGAGTAAAAAACATATATATAATGTAATACTTGCGCGCACTTTTCGTTGTATTATTTTTAAAAAATCGCGAAAAATCGCTGTCCACCCGCCTTATCTCGAAAAGTACTTATCAAAAAATTTTGAAAAAATTCTGGAATATTCTCCACGTGGTGTAGATTGAACGAAAATTATCAAAAGTGCATCACCTGTAATAATTTATCTGGTATATAAAAAAAACAGAAATTTCAAGGTCATCAATTTTCAGTAAAGATTGGAAATAAACTTTGTTGAATACTCATTTGGGGTATGTTTTGTGATCATTTTATACTTCCGTTACAACATTTTTTATTTTAAAAGCAATCAACGTACTGAACACTAATTGTGCAAGTTCAACATCTATGTTATAATTTATATAAAATGCAACGTCTCTCTGTGTGTCTGTCTGTGCGTTCGTGCGCTTATCACTTATCTGATTTACGTGTTTTTTTTATAAAAACATACACATGTTCTCTGGCTAGGTTATAGGATATATTTTATTACGGTAGGTAATACGAGTATAAGAAATAAGCAATGATGATAATACAGGGCAACAAAAAAATATTTTTGTTTTGGTGCCTGGGATTTTAGAGCTGATTTTAACTATATTTGGGACGCTAAATCTATACATGCAATCCGTTTTTCTCTATCAGCTCTACTTTTTTAGATACATCAACTTATCTACCAATGTGGTTTTTATTCAGTATATTCATTTATGAGAGTTCTAAAATTATTATATATTCATTAATGTAGGTACAATGGTTTTATTGTCAGTTTGTAATTGAGTAAATTCCAGGTAAATCTATAACTAGTGGAACCATTGCCTATCAGGTACCTGAACTGACCCTTTTAATCACCTAACTCGGGTAAGTCTCGTCAGTTTGTGCGTTCTTACTAATGAGAGTAGATCGAATTCGGCGTGTTATTTTATGTTAAGAAAAGAGTGTTTTTGTGTTATTGAACAGAATTAAAATGAGTTCAGGTTCCAGTTCAAGAAGAAGTTATGTAAATCAACCTGATGTGTTTTGCTATATATGCGGAGAATACATGTTTCAACAAAACAGACAAACTATTACTGACTTTGTAAAGCGAGCGTATCTTGGATACTTTGGAGTTAAGCTTGGTGATCAGGACAAAACGTGGGCCCCGCATCTCGTATGTAAAACTTGTACAGAGCATTTACGGCAGTGGACTACCGGGAAAAGAAAATGTCTAAAATTCGGCGTACCAATGGTTTGGAGAGAACCAAAAAACCACTTCAATGATTGTTATTTCTGTTTAGTAAATACTAATGGAATCAATCGAAATAACCGCAGTAAGTGGACTTATCCCAATTTAGACTCGGCAATACGCCCTATCCCGCACTCAGATGAAATACCGATTCCAACATTTCATCAGCTACCACATATCTCTGATGACGAATATTTTCCCTCTGATCGCTCTTCTGATGCTAATCAAAGTTCTGATGCTAATGAAACTAACAGTGACTATGAGGGGACGTCATCAGTTCCTCAACGCTTCAATCAAAATGAAATAAATGATCTCACCAGTGATCTCAATTTATCGAAAAAAGCTTCTGAAGTACTGGCTTCTAGGTTGAACGACAAAAATTTACTGGAACAGGGAACCAAAATTACCTTTTACCGTACAAGAGAAAATGATCTGCTACCATTCTTTTCTCAAGAAGACAATCTTGTATTTTGTCACGAATTTAGGGGACTCATGAAAGAAATGGGATTTTCTGAATATATTCCAGCCAATCATATATATATTCCAATATATATATGATTGGCGCCTATTTATTGACAGTTCAAAGCGAAGTTTAAAATGTGTCCTTCTACATAATGGGAATAAATATGGTTCAATACCACTAGCTCACTCAACGAAACTGAAAGAAGAATATAATACCATAGCTTTGGTCTTGCAGAAGATAAAGTATTACGAACATCAATGGATGATTTGTGTAGACTTAAAAATGGTAAACTTTCTTCTTGGGCAGCAAAGTGGTTACACGAAATATCCGTGTTTCTTGTGCCTCTGGGATAGTAGGGACAAAACACACCACTGGGTTAGAAAAGATTGGCCTCAGAGAGAAAACATGGACGTTGGGGAAAAGAATGTCATTAACGACGCTTTGGTTGACAGAGAAAAAATCATACTTCCTCCGTTACATATAAAGTTGGGCTTAATGAAGCAATTTGTAAAGGCTCTTGATAAGAATGGGTCTTGTTTTGCATATATAGGGGTAAAAAATGCATCAGTTGAGCACAGAAAAACTCAAAGCAGGGATATTTGACGACCCACAAATAAGACAATTAATTAAGGATCCTGCCTTCATAAATTCAATGAATCAAGTTGAACGAGAAGCTTGGACATCATTTGTTGCAGTTGTAGAAAATTTTCTAGGCAAACATAAAGCTCAAAACTATGTTGAAATGGTTAACAAGATGCTTAATAGTTTCAAATCCTTAGGGTGCAATATGAGTATTAAAATACACTATTTACACAGCCACTTAGACCGTTTTCCAGAAAAATTTAGGAGACATGAGTGAGGAACAAGGTGAAAGATTTCACCAAGATATTAAAGTTATGAAGGACCGCTACCAAGGAAGATGGGACATGCACATGATGGCAGATTACTGCTGGAGTTTAAAAAGGGACTGTTTAAAAAAAACATTCAAGAATGTCGCGGAAAAGAAGCTTTCCAAGTGTTGAGTGACTATTTCATTTCTTCAATGTTTTTTTTTTGTTTGTAAGTACGACATAATATTGTATTTTGTATAACTAAAATAAAAATTTCGTATCTACTTTTGTTTACTACACTTACGGATTTCAGTTACAATAATGTAACTTATATTTCTCTAAAATTGTATATCTTAAAAATTTGAGCTCCTAGGTACAAATGAATACGTTATTTGAATTCAGGACATCAAATTGATATGGAATAAGCTCAAAAAACCTCGACACCAAAACAGCTGTTCCCCTGTGTAATAGTTAATTAAGTAGGAAAAAAGTTTGCCACTAGCGTGTTCTCTTGCAATACACTGCCTCCTAAATCATTAAATATGGAACAATATTATGTAGCAAAGAATATAATATATATACAATGCAACGTGTCTCTGTCTGTCTGTCTGTTCATTAGTGCGCTTATCACTTATCCGATTTACGTACTTTTTTTTATTCGTACATATGTTCTCTTTCCAGTTTATGTAATAATAATAATACTCTATAATCTATAATATATATAAAATGCAACGTCTCTCTGCCTATCTGTCCGTTAGTGCGCTTATCACTCGAGAACCACTTATCCAATTTAAGTGTTTTTTTTTAGATTCATACATACTCGTATGTTCTCGGGTCAGATTATAAGATATATTTTATTACATTCGATAATATAAGAAATAAACAGTGACGATAATAGTGACTCAAGTAGGAAAAAGTTTGCCGCTAGCGCACTCTCTTGCCTAAACCGTTAAATATGGAACAATATCATGTAACAAAGAATACAATATAAAGGGTGTCCTAAAATTCACGCAAGAAGTAATTTTGATAGAAAACACAGGTTTTTAATTAAAAATTGTAATTTTTTTATTGATTCATAAAGTATATAGTATAGGGTTATGTATGGAATAACATATCGGGTAAATGGCCCCCACGGCTATGCTGGCACATACGCACTCTTTTGTCGAAATTTTCCATGACCGTTTTGCATAAATGTGGCTGAATTTCATTGATACAGCGCTTAATTTCCTCCTTCAAGTCGTGGGTGGTCGTGGGCTTGTTAGCATAAACCTTAGACTTTAAATAACCTCAAAGAAAAAAGTCCAACGGCGTTAAATCGCATGATCTGGGCGGCCAATTTTGATCACCAAAACGGGGTATTACACGACCAGGAAATGACTCATGCAATAATTGAATTGTTTCTCGGGCCGTATGGGATGTGGCACCGTCTTGTTGAAACCATATGTCGTCCACATCCATATCTTGCAATTTAGGCAAAAAAAACTGGATTATCATATCGCGATAACGATCACCATTAACTGTTAGTGCCTGGCCAATCGCATTTTCGAAGAAGAATGGTCCGATGATGCCTCCATCCCAAAATCCGCACCAAACAGTGACACGTTGAGGATGCATTTTTTTTTTCGCAACAGTCACATGTGGATTGTCTTAACCCCAAATGCGACAATTTTGTCGATTAACAAAGCCATCAAGATGGAAATAAGCCTCATCGCTGAAGATAATTTTCTTCCAAAAATCAGTATCCACTTGTTCCATAATCCACTCAACGAACTCTCTTCGTTGTGCTTGGTCAGTAGTCTTCAGTTCTTGAGTCAATTGAACTTTGTAAGCATGAAGATGCAAATCCTTCGAGAGAATACGCTGTAGAGAGTTTCTCGAAACGTCCAATTCTTGACCACAGTGCCGAATTGATGTTCCTGGAGTTTCAGCAACACGCTGCACGCGCACGAACTGCTTCAATGTTTTGTGTCGAACGACTTATTAAAGGACGGCCAGAGCGTTTAAGATCACTAATTGATTCAGTGAAACTGAATTTTTCAATTAATCTCTTCACATTTGATAAGGTTAAATTAGTATTCCGACCATATTTTGTACGAAAATTCCGAACTATAGCTGCCAAACTTTCATTATGTTTAAAATATTGCTCAACAATGAAAACACGTTGTTCTTTCGTGTAGCGCTCATTTTTAATAACTCTGAACTGTCAGCTGTCACGCTGTGTTTTTTGTTTTGTTGGCAACACTTTACTATACAAATGGCGCCAAATTCAAATCTTGCGTGAATTTTGGGATACCCTTTATATAAAATGCAACGTCGCTCTGTCTGTCTGTCTGTCTGTCCATTAGTGCGCTTATCACTGGAGAACCACTTATCCGATTTACGTGTTTTTTTAGTGTTCCGTATGGAACACTTATAAGATCACTTCGGTGTCTGTCTGTCTGTCTGTCTGTCTGCCTGTCTGTCTGTCTGTCTGTCTGTCTGTCTGTCACACCCGATTTTCTCCGAAACTATTTGACATAGAAAGATGAAATTTGGTAATAATATAGGAATTGATGGCCTCATCAGAGCCATGTAGTTTTGAGAATTAAATTTTGACTTAAGGGGTGGGGGGTGAAGTCGGAAGTGAAAAAAAAATTTTTTACTAGGTCATCGAGTGTGGTGTCAAATGAAAGCTTGTGAAACCACGAGTAAAAAATACATATATAATATTATACTTGCGCGCACTTTTCTTTGTATTATTTTTAAAAATTCGCGAAAAATCGCTGTCCCGGGCCTTATCTCGAAAAGTACTTATCAAAAAATTTCGAAAAAATTCTGGAATATTTTCCACGGGGTGTAGATTGAACGAAAATTATCACGAGTGCATTACCTATAATAATTTATATGGTATATAAAAAAAAAAACAAAAATTTCAAGGTCATCAGATTTCAGTAAAGGTTGGAAACAAACTTTGTTGAAAAACTCATTTGGGGTGTTTTGTGAACTCACTGATCATTTTATACCACCGTAACATAAATTTTGACTTAAGAGTTTCGTTTTGGGGGGTGAAATCGGAAGTGAAAAAAAATTTGGTGTGTGGTGGTGTCAAATGAAAGCTTGTGAAAACACGAGTAAAAAATATATATATAATGTAATACTTGCGCACACTTTTCTTCGTATTACTTTTAAAAAATCGCTGTCCCCTACCTTATACATTTTGAAAAAATTCTGGAATATTCTCCACGGGGTATAGACTGAAAGAAAATTATCACGAGTGCATTACCTTTAATAATTTATTTGGTACATAAAAAAAAAAATTTCATGGTCACCAGTTTTCAGTAAAGATTGGAAACAAACTTTGTTGAAAACTCATTTGGGGTGTGTTTTGTGAAGTCACTGATCATTTTATACCACCCTAACAAAAATTTTTATTTTAAAAACAATCAACGTACGGAACACTAATTGTGCAAGTTCAACTTGCACTTGACCGGTTTTTTAATTCTTAACTTAATATTTATCAAAAAAAATCTATAATATATATAAATGCAACATCTCTCTGTCTATCTGTCTGTCTGTCAGTCAGTACGCTTAACACTCAAGAACCACTTATCCGATTTGCGTGTTTGTCTGATAAAATCCATATGTTCTCTGGCCAGGTTATAGAATATATTTTATTACGTTAGATAACATTAGGAATAACCAAGGACGATAATGGTGAATCAAGTTCACGCTAGCGGAGCGGCGGGCACGGCTTTTACTATATAATCTGATGCTTGCTACGCACCATTTGAATTAAATTTATTTAGAACATATTCTTCTTATTTGCTCACCAAAATTACAAGGCAACTGAACAGAGATTTCGTTATTACAAGGGACGCCTTTTAAATTTTTACAATCGACCACTAGATGGCGCTATTGAGGACTGACATTACCACCACAGTAAACACACTATACAGTAGCGAAACTCAAGTATAATCGCGTAGGAAAATCGGGTTCGTTTTCAGAAGGTCACGTGCCAATCCGTCATGTTAAAAGTGGACCAGCGCGAGATTTGAAATACAAATAAAGTTGTGCAAAGTTTTATCATTCAAAATTATAGATATAGAAATGTTTGAAAATTTTTGATTTGTTATTTAATACAGCATGAGTAATATAAAAGTTAACGCAGCATGAGTAATATAAAAGTTAACGCAGCATGAGTAATATAAAAAAAAAAAACAAAAAGAATGGAGCACTTTGTTAGAAAAGAACTGAATACAGGTGAAAAACTTGATAGGAAGGTATTTGATGGAATTCTTCATATTCAACTTCAGTTTTTGATAACCTTATCCAAAAATTCAAAAGTCTATCAAAGTTAAACGTCACTGTTTGAGGTTAAAGTTTTAATTACATCATTTTTTCAAGTAAATTTGTGATTAAAGATGTTTTTTAAGGACTAAATTAATTTAATCTTAATTGTCATTACTAAGATGTCAACATCTTCTAAAATAAGAGCATTTTTTTCTAAGTAGTGTAGTGTTGTGTTGTTTGGTGTGATAGATCTCTCGTTAATTAAAAAACACTGTATCTACTTTTTTGGTACTTATTTTTCCTTAAACTACAAAACTATATTGTGTAACTTCGAGAAAGGTTAATATAATATTATTAATGAATTATGAACGTATATGTATAGACCTCTATTTTCTATGTGAATGATTCTTAGAGGTTCTATACCTTTCTGTATTCTGTTATCTGTATTGCTTTTTGATAATGTAATTAACACTTGCTTTTATTTACAATGAATTAATATTTAGATCAAAGAGTCAATACAGTAACTTCCTAATTATAGTTACATACAGTACTTAGTTATGACCAAGCAGACTTGTCAATTACAACTATATTGGGAATGTGGAATCTTTGGCACAATGACACTACTCAGTATATATGACCACTACACCAACAATGGAAATTTCACGTGAAGGTTTTCGTTGGATGATTTTTTACGGTTTTATTAAAACCTAACTCAACAGCAATACCTTGAATCGCTTTTTTCAACTTTTGGTAATGAATCATCATCATAAAAGACTGTTTACTGCTGCAGTGATGAAATTCGACCAAAATCGGTTGTTGTTCCAAAAAACGTCGATGCTATGCGCAACATGATTGAAAAGGATCGACATGTGATTTACCGTGAGATAGAGGTATCCTTAGGCATACCGAACACTGCAGTGTATTCAATTTTGCATGAACATTGAGCTACATTTTTTCTTTAAACTGTTTTTTTCTAATTTATTTTGCAAAAAAATATGATTTTTTGGTCATTGTGGTTGCCATGGATCGTATGCCATGTTTGGCGGTTTTCAAGTAATTTATCTAGTAGGCGAATGTCATACTTTAATCTGACAGTGGCCTGCCTAAAATAAGGGGACATTTTCTAATAAAACTGATAGAGTATTAACCAAGAAATTAAGATACCTGCAATCAGTCCAAAAAGTCTCCATACACCACCGGTTTTCTATACTGTTTTTCTGTTATGTTTAACTAATTAATTGGAACTATGAGAAAACATGTTTAACCCATTTATGCCCAGAATTATTTTTTCTTTAAATCTTTATAAATCTCTCTTATTTTAGTTAAATGACATATAAATAGACTAAGTAACTGTAAAATAATAAGTTTGAATCAGGAGATTTGATGTTTTGATGTGGGTCGTTTTTGACCCACTTGGGCAAATAGGGTACTATGATCAAATGTATAGTGAAAAACATAAATACTTGTAGGGTGTTGTTATTTTTATCTCCATAAAATCATAAGCCTTTAAATAATAACAAATTTGGTTATAATATTCAAATAGTTTTTTTTTTATGAAAATCTACAAAACATTTGTCATGTAAAGCAACTTCACACCGGTCACAAGCTTTAGTGGTTTTGTTCTTGCAATGAGCACACCTTCGTCGTGCCTGACTACTCAAAATCAGATGCTGGCCATGTCTACGAGCTGCCGGACTAACAAGTGTAAGCTTTGGGCCAGTAGCTAAGGGGGGTTTTCCATATTTTTGAAGTACTGATAATACAACTAATCTGCGAAATTCCAAATTGTCAATTTTTTTTTCCAAATTTTCGAGCCAGAATCCAAGCATTATTCATACATACATCAAACGTCCAAAACAAAATAGGAATATACCATTTCTTTCCACGAAAGCCTATTCGATAGTTTGCCACATTGTTGTCCATTTGGTCAACACCACCCATGAACTTGTTGTAACAATGTATCACGTTTGTCTGGGGGATTTCAACTTTTTTTTTCTCTTTTGCAGAATATCTAGCAGCTTGGCGGATAGGTTCTACGCCAAATTCATTTGATAAAATTGTGACCACACTGTTTTCCTTCCAACGGACACAAACAATATTATTTTCTTTGTCAATGGCATTATCAAATACGCCCGTTTCCCTTTTTCTCATTTGGAAAGATTGTTGAAGTGGACATTTATCGGTACGGTTTTCTCGCACTGTACCCGTTGCACCAAAACCCATTTCTCCCAACTTACTGATAAGAGTAGTGCTTGTAAAGAAATTGTCGAAGAATAATGAACACTCAAAATCCGGAAAATTAGTTTGTAATAATTTCGCAAAATTCGTTACTACAGATTCGCCTAGTCCAAGTTTTTCGTCAGTCTGTTGAGATTTTCGTCCTTGATACACGTCGAAATTGACACAATAGCCTGACGGAGTTGCTAAAACCCATGCTTTGTAACCGAAACGGATTGGCTTTTCTCTGATAAACTGTTTACATCCGTTTCGGCCAAAATACGGAATCATGGATTCGTCGATAGACACACAAGAAGTTAGAGGGGTATATCTGATGAAATTTTCGTTCATTTTTTCAATCAAAGGTCGTAGCTTTGCCATTTTATCATTCTGTGCTAAGTTGTTGTTATCAGCTGCGTGCAAAAATCTAAATATTTCTTCAAACCGATTTCTTCTCATAGAGTTATAAACCAAAACATTTCGGGCATCATCTCGTCCTTCCCAAAACATGCGACGTCTGGGAACGGGAACGTATCCACTCACATAAAGAATAGCAATAAAAACCAGCATGTCGTCATTGCCAATTTCTAATCTACAATTTTTACTGCCAGCATATAAGACGGTATGTTTTACAAGAAGTTCCAATATTTCCGGATTCAGGAAGAGCTTTATAAAATCCAGAGGTTCGCATTCATCGCCTAATGTCAACACAGGTAAAAGTTCGATATTTGACTGTTTTGTTTTACCTCTATTCAAATCACCTATTACCCATTGTCGATTCTTCCGTGACTTGTTTTGCCTTCCAGCAGATTCTGTTATGTTACTGTCATCATCGTAATTGCTGGCTTCTTCTGTATTGGTTTCCGCTGGCGCTTGAAGCTGCTTTGAGTTTAATCTGTTGGGATCATTACAGTCTTCATCCCCTGAGTCTTCATTACTTTTAAACCTATTATCATCTGGGGGAGTTATATAGATTGCGTCTGGAATAGGATCATCATCGGTTAGTTTTTCTATTTCGTCTAACAACTCAGCCGTCGTCAATGGTTTCGTCCTAAAAATAAGAAAATGTATAGAACATATCTGCCCAACGGGTCAAAAACGACCCAAGCAACTTTTCATGCATTTATTTTACAAATAAAAAAACCTAACCTCCAAAGAAATATTACTTCGCATAATCTGAAATCAGTACAATAACTAATTTGAAAAATAACACAATAAGTAGTCAAATAAGCCACTTACCAGTACGATTTTCTTTCCATGTCACGCTGCAATAATTTATCATTTATTTTTTTCACGAATACTAAAAAAACGAATTCTTAGCACGTTCTGCAATATAGTGCTAATGATGTTTATTCTTTCAACAACTGAATGCAACGATAGGTAACACTTTACACATGCACGTGTATAGGTAGTTGTATAATTAAAGTGGTGGGTCGTTTTTGACCCGTTGGGCATAAATGGGTTAAATTAATATTCGAAATTTAACCAGCGAGGATTGGTATTAAAAATAACTACGGAACATTTTATTTAGAAGCTAAATCATTGCTATTAAAATGTAAACAAAATTAATGTCAAAAAAGTCTCCATGCACTCAAGAAATGCATTGAAAAAAATACGTTATAATCACTCCCATTTTATCAAGCTCTCTATCGCTCGCTAAAACTGAAAACAACTGAATAATTTTTCGGCCATTCTTTATAATCTGTCACTTGTTGCTAGTAATTTTGCATTGGGTTTTCGAAGTAGTATTAAAAATGAGCCAGAGAAATTGTGAAAATCCATTTCAAGTTCGAAAGATCATAATTAATTTGTGGAAAGATGGAAAATCGTGCAGAAATATAGAAAAAATTGTTAAAAAGTCGCATCCTACTGTTCAGTACATTGCAAACCAGTATAAATTAACGGGTTCTTATAAAATTCGACCACCCTCTGGTTGTCTCAGAAACTGACTTCACGTGAAGAAGCCAGTATTGTTAGACAAATAATTACACAGGGCAACAAAAAAATATTTTTGTTTTGGTGCCTGGGATTTTAGAGCTGATTTTAACTATATTTGGGACGCTAAATCTATACATGCAATCCGTTTTTCTCTATCAGCTCTACTTTTTTAGATACATCAACTTATCTACCAATGTGGTTTTTATTCAGTATATTCATTTATGAGAGTTCTAAAATTATTATATATTCATTAATGTAGGTACAATGGTTTTATTGTCAGTCTGTAATTGAGTAAATTCCAGGTAAATCTATAAATAGTGGAACCATTGCCTATCAGGTACCTGAACTGACCCTTTTAATCACCTAACTCGGGTAAGTCTCGTCCGTTTGTGCGTTCTTACTAATGAGAGTAGATCGAATTCGGCGTGTTATTTTATGTTAAGAAAAGAGTGTTGTTGTGTTATTGAACAGAATTAAAATGAGTTCAGGTTCCAGTTCAAGAAGAAGTTGTGTAAATCAACCTGTTGTGTTTTGCTATATATGCGGAGAATACATGTTTCAACAAAACAGACAAACTATTACTGACTTTGTAAAGCGAGCGTATCTTGGATACTTTGGAGTTAAGCTTGGTGATCAGGACAAAACGTGGGCCCCGCATCTCGTATGTAAAACTTGTACAGAGCATTTACGGCAGTGGACTACCGGGAAAAGAAAATGTCTAAAATTCGGCGTACCAATGGTTTGGAGAGAACCAAAAAACCACTTCAATGATTGTTATTTCTGTTTAGTAAATACTAATGGAATCAATCGAAATAACCGCAGTAAGTGGACTTATCCCAATTTAGACTCGGCAATACGCCCTATCCCGCACTCAGATGAAATACCGATTCCAACATTTCATCAGCTACCACATATCTCTGATGACGAATATTTTCCCTCTGATCGCTCTTCTGATGCTAATAAAAGTTCTGATGCTAATGAAACTAACAGTGACTATGAGGGGACGTCATCAGTTCCTCAACGCTTCAATCAAAATGAATTAAATGATCTCACCAGGGATCTCAATTTATCGAAAAAAGCTTCTGAAGTACTGGCTTCTAGGTTGAACGACAAAAATTTACTGGAACAAGGAACCAACATTACCTTTTACCGTACAAGAGAAAAAGATCTGCTACCATTCTTTTCTCAAGAAGACAATCTTGTATTTTGTCACGAAATTAGGGGACTCATGAAAGAAATGGGACTTTCTGAATATATTCCAGATGATTGGCGCCTATTTATTGACAGTTCAAAGCGAAGTTTAAAATGTGTCCTTCTACATAATGGGAATATATATGGTTCAATACCACTAGCTCACTCAACGAAACTGAAAGAAGAATATAATACCATAGCTTTGGTCTTGCAGAAGATAAAGAGTTACGAACATCAATGGATGATTTGTGTAGACTTAAAAATGGTAAACTTTCTTCTTGGGCAGCAAAGTGGTTACACGAAATATCCGTGTTCCTTGTGCCTCTGGGATAGTAGGGACAAAACACATCACTGGGTTAGAAAAGATTGGCCTCAGAGAGAAAACATGGACGTTGGGGAAAAGAATGTCATTAACGACGCTTTGGTTGAAAGAGAAAAAATCATACTTCCTCCGTTACATATAAAGTTGGGCTTAATGAAGCAATTTATAAAGGCTCTTGATAAGAATGGGTCTTGTTTTGCATATATAGGGGTAAAAATGCATCAGTTGAGCACAGAAAAACTCAAAGCAGGGATATTTGACGGCCCACAAATAAGACAATTAATTAAGGATCCTGCCTTCATAAATTCAATGAATCAAGTTGAACGAGAAGCTTGGACATCATTTGTTGCAGTTGTAGAAAATTTTCTAGGCAAACATAAAGCTCAAAACTATGTTGAAATTGTTAACAAGATGCTTAATGGTTTCAAATCCTTAGGGTGCAATATGAGTATTAAAATACACTATTTACACAGCCACTTAGACCGTTTTCCAGAAAATTTAGGAGACATGAGTGAGGAACAAGGTGAAAGATTTCACCAAGATATTAAAGTTATGGAGGATCGCTACCAAGGAAGATGGGACATGCACATGATGGCAGATTACTGCTGCAGTTTAAAAAGGGACTGTTTAAAAAAACATTCAAGAATGTCGCGGAAAAGAAGCTTTCCAAGTGTTGAGTGACTATTTCATTTCTTCAATGTTTTTTTTTTGTTTGTAAGTACGACATAATATTGTATTTTGTATAACTAAAATAAAAATTTCGTATCTACTTTTGTTTACTACACTTACGGATTTGAGTTACAATAATGTAACTTATATTTCTCTAAAATTGTATATCTTAAAAATTTGAGCTCCTAGGTACAAATGAATACGTTATTTGAATTCAGGACATCAAATTGATATAGGATCAGCTCAAAAAACCTCGACACCAAAACAGTTGTTCCCTGTGTAATTATAGATCCCAAGAAAGGTGCCCTAAAATTAAAAGAAGAAGTACGGGAACTATTTTCGAAAAATGTTTGTTCACAAATAGTGAGAAATTGTTTACACAAGGCAGGCTATAAGGGGTGTGCAACCAAGAGGAAGCCATTAATTTCGGCAGCTAATCGCAAAAAGCGATTAGCTTTTGCTAGAGAATACGTTATTAAACCTCCTGAATTGTCAAGTCTGTACATCATTATCATCAGCCGTTCATCCATCGTCAGATGTATGCCTCCTCAGGCTTCTCCAGTGTTGTCTGTAATGAGCTTGTCTCATCCAGTCAATGCCTACCAAATGGTTAATATCATCTGTCCAACGAATTTGTGGTCTTCTGACAGGTCTTCTCTGTCTTCGCGGTCTTGATTCCACAAGCTTTTTGGTCCAACGATTGCCTGTTATGCGGGCCACATGTTCTGCCCAGTTCCATCTTAACTTGCAAACCCGCTCTATTATGTCTGATACTTTGGATCTTGTTCTTATCTCTGTGCTCCGTCTGTAGCCGGGAATGTGTAAATAGACATATCTTCGTTGAGCCAAATAGAGTTTAAGTTAGGTTAAGTATTTCATATATATTCAAAGGAACATTTATTATACTATACGAATGATTTTATAAATAAAGAAAAAACCGGTCAAGTGCAAGTTGAACTTGCGCAATTAGTGTTCCGTACGTTTATTGCTTTTAAAATAAACAATTTTGTTAAAGATGTATAAAATGATCAGTGACTTCACAAAACACACCCCAAATGAGTTTTCGACAAAGTTTGTTTCCAACCTTTACTGAAATCAGATGACCTTGAAATTATTGTTTTTTTTTTAAAATACCAGAAAAGTTATTAAAGGTAATGCACTCGTGATAATTTTCGTTCAATCTATACCCCGTGGAGAATATTCCGGAGTTTTTTCAAAATTTTTTGAAAAGTACTTTTGGAGATAAGGCGCGGGACAGCGATTTTTCGCGATTTTTTAAAAATAATACAAAGAAAAGTGTGCGGAAGTATTACATTATATATACATTTTTTACTCGTGTTTTCACAAGCTTTCATTTGACACCACACTCGACGACCTAGTAAAAAATTTTTTTTTTTCACTTTCGATTTCACCCCCCAAAACTAACCCCTTAAGTCAAAATTTAACTCTCAAAACTACATGACTCTGATGAGGCCATCAATTCCTATATTACTACCAAATTTCAACTTTCTATGTCAAATAGTTTCGGAGAAAATTGGGTGTGACAGACAGACAGACAGACAGACACCGAAGTGATCTTATAAGTGTTCCATACGGAACACTAATAAATTTATATATATATATGTATATATATATATATATATATATATATATATATATATATATATATATATATATATATATATATATATATATATATATCTTTAGTCTGCATATTCAGAGTAACTAGAATAAATTAGCGAGCGCAAAGAATTGAATAATATTAAATTAATTTAAAGTTCATATTTTTCACTAATTATAATGATTTCAAAAAGTAGTAGAATGGGGGTTGTAGGTACCCCGGGACAAAGTCCCATGTCACCTCACCATTCTAACAGGAGAGATACATGAATATGTAAACTACAGTGAAACAAAATCGAAAGAGGAAATAAATAATAAATTTTGATTAAAATTTTTGTACAAAGAAGGGGCACCGTCGAGTTCCCTTCAGGAACCGGCGGTGGTAGTGGGAGCTGGGACCCCTCCTTCGATTTTTTTTTTTATCTCTTCATTTCTTGTGCGATCTATTCGCCTTTCCATGGCCGTTTGTGCAATCCGTAATTTTTAGTGATGAAACTAAAATTAACCTTTTTGGGTCTGATCGCAGAACTAAAGTTTGGAGAAAGAAGAATACCGCATTCGATATTACAAACATTTGTTCTACGGTGAGCCAGTGTTCTGCTTTGGAGATGCATGTCCGCTGGAGGGGTTGGAAATTTACAGTTTATTAATGGTACCATGGATCAGCATGTTTATCTGAACATTTTGGGAGACAATTTTAGAGAAAGTGTTTCAAAAATTAGCACTCGAAAAAAAAAAATATTTTCCAACAGGACAATGATCCGAAACATACCGCAAACATGGTGCAAGAATGGATGATCCATAATGTTCGACAGCAGCTTCATACACCTCCTCAATCACCCGATGTTAACCCTATCGAGCATTTATGGAAGGAACTTAAGGGGGTCACTACCGAGGTCAATTTACATTGAAAAGTAAAACCCATTTTCTCAGCAACCGTTCATCCTATTTCAACGAAACTTTGCACACTTATTATTTATTATTATATAATTTAATGGAACTAAGGGTTTAAAGAAATAATTTAAATTACATTTTCTAGAAATTTTGAAAGTTCATGAATTTTATTTGTATATTTGAATGACGCGGTAAATTACCAGCTGTTTCGTTTGACATTTCCTTAGTCCGAACTGTAGACAGTGTTCCCATGGATATTTTAAAAAAAAAATAGCTCAATACCTTTTATAGTTTTGAAGATAATGGGGCAAATGTACAAAAAAGTCAATTTTTCAGGAGAGCCGAAAAACTAAAAAGTTGTAGTTTTGACTGCTTTTTTTGTTATAATCAACTTTTTTAAATTTATTTCTAGAGTGTTTGTCTTCTTTTTTTTTGCAAAAACAAGTTTGGCAACACTGATTGTTTACAACAAAATATTTTTTTTTTCCAAATTTTTTTTTTTAATTTTGTTTTGTTTGGTTATATTTTACGTGAGAGATTGTTTTTGTTTACATATTTACAAATTTTTTTTTCCTGTTTTCTGTTACTATTGCTGTTTTAAATTTTATTATGTTGTTATTTTATTATAGTTTTTTATTATTGTTTTGTGAAGAAAAATGACTAAGCCAAAGACTAGCTTCAAGAGCAAGAAAAGGAATAAACCTTTTAGTGGGACACATATTTCTGTTGCTCGTAAATTGGTCATGTCCTTACCATCTGTTGAATCAACACCATCAACCTCATCTGAAAATCGTACACCTTCTTCTTCAAAAAAAAACTAGGTAATCAAAATAAATTTGAGTCATTCATGAGCAACCATGCGTATGATTTGGTGGATGTTGGAGAGCTGAGTAAAGCACTGAACTCAACAGTGGACTGCAAAAAATGTGGTGGTGAAATCACCCTAAGTGTTTGTTTGAGAAACGGTTTGGCATCCACTATAAAGATTGTTTGTCAGAATTGTCAAGTCCTAAATAAACTAAGGAACTCCAAGAAACTGGATTATGAACTCGAAGGTGAAATTAGATATAATAAATATTAGATTTACTTATGCACTTAGGTGTACTGGTAAAGGATTTGCTGGAGCTAAACTTCTTTGTGCTATGATGAACATTCCTCTCCCACAAAGCAAGCACTTTTTGCACCAAAATGTTATTCGTTCAGCTCTTGAAGTAGTTGGAAAAGATATAATGGTGGCTGCCGTAGAGGAAGCCTGTATTTCAAATAGTGGCAACAGAGATTTGGCCATCTCACTAGATGGCAGTTGGCAAAAAAGGGGCCATACTTCTTTGAATGGCGTGATCTCTGCTGCGAGTACTGACTCAGGCAAAATAGTGGATATTGTGGTACTCTCCAAACACTGTTGTTGTCCACTAAAATTTCAGAATACACATAATGAAAATTGCATAGCCAATCATAGTGGTACCAGTGGGGCTATGGAAGCAGATGGTGCAGAGCAAATTTTCTGAGGTCAATGGACAAATACAATGTGAGATATTCTCACTACTTAGGTGATGGAGACTCAAAGGGTTTCTTGAAGGTTGTAGAACAAAACCCTTACGGAGATACTCTCTTAGTTCAGAAGTTAGAATGTATAGGACATGTACAAAAAAGGATGGGATCTAGACTCAGAAAGCTAAAAACTTCCTACACGTCCAAAAAACTGCAAGATGGAAAGCCGATAGGAGGAAAGGGCAGACTCACGGATGTGGCAATAAACGACATTCAAAAGTTTTATGGCTTAGCCATACGAAGAAACGGTGGCAGCTTGGCTGAGATGAAAAAAGCAGTATGGGCAGAATTTTTTCATCTCGGCTCAAACGACCAGAATCCGGCACACAATTTATGCAGCTTGGACTGGTGTAAGTTCCTTAAGGCCCAGGCAGAAAAAAAATTATATGAGCACTCAAAGCATTTTCATCTACCAAAAGTAGTAATGGAAATTTTGAAACCTGTCTTCCGGGAACTTGCGAATCCAGCCCTGTTAGAAAAATGTGTTCACGGTAAGACACAAAACACAAACGAAAGCTATAATAATGCATTGTGGGTTAGATGCCCAAAAAATATTTTTGTAGAGAAAAGCACACTAGAATTAGGTGCATATGATGCACTATGCTGCTTCAATGAAGGTAATATTTCCCGCTGCCGAGTACTTGAAAAACTTTTCATTGACCCTGGAAAATTTACAATTGCTGGGCTGATGAAGGAAGATGAACTGAGAATAGTGAAAGCCGAGAAAGACTTACAACAAGCATCGAAATGCGAGAGGCAAAAAATTTCAAGAGCAAGAAAAAGTTTAGAAGGAAAATTTAAGAAGTTAGAAAAAAAAGAAGGCCCGTCATATGAAGCGGGTT
This sequence comes from Pachyrhynchus sulphureomaculatus, assembly GCA_019049505.1. NCBI lineage: Eukaryota > Metazoa > Arthropoda > Insecta > Coleoptera > Curculionidae > Pachyrhynchus > Pachyrhynchus sulphureomaculatus. The sequence goes on along the minus strand of CM032456.1, from coordinate 10,053,622 downwards.
CATTTTAGTTAAAAAAAAGTATAACAAAATAATAAAATCTTATTATTACTTTTCAAAATATTATTGTAAAAATAAAGTTTTTTATTTGTATATAGTAAATAGTATTTCAAAATATTTTTGTAAAAATAAAGTTTTTTATTTGTATATAGTAAATAGTGTTATATAATTATTCCTAAGCATTGTTAATAAAAAGTGGGATAATAATAATAATAGTGAAAATAATAATAACTTCATAATGGGTGGAATGGGGTGGTATATTGAAAGGTGCGTAGTGCGAAGCTAGGCGAAGGCTGAGCGGGACTCATATCTTGGCGATACTGGCTGATGGCTCATACCTTGACTACTTTATATAAAAATTTCAGGCACTTATACTCATCGTATAATTGTGGGGGTTGGATTGTTTTGTGCAGAAATGATTGTAGATTATAAAAATGGAAAAAAAAAAAAAACGAAAAACGTATTTTTTTTCATTTTTCTCGGTAGTGACCCCCTTAAACGGCGCGTTCGCACACATAATATTTCAAATAGAGAGAGAGAGAGAGAATTAAAAAAACAGACAGGTTGCAAGCATGACAAAAAAGGTTACAAAAGATTATCAAGGCCAACGGCACTAAATATTAGTTTAAACCAAGTTGTTATTTTCCGTTTAAACTCCATCAAATTGTAATTGTTAAGTGTATGGAGACTTTTTGACATGAATTTTGTTTACAATTTTATAACAATGATGTAACTTCTAAATAAAATGTTCCGTAGTTGTTTTTAATACTAATCCTCGGTGATTAAGTTTCAAATATTAATTTAAACATAGGTCTGGCAAATGGACTCTGATCCGAGCCAAGGGTGAACAAAAAAACAAAAAAAAAACATGTTTTTTTTCATAATTTTAATTAATTAGTTAAACATAACAGAAAAATAGTATAGAAAGCAGGTGGTGTATGGAGATTTTTTAAAACTAACTGTATTTCCAGTTAGTGTTTCCTCAAAGAAGTTTAGTCCAACCAAATGTCTCCCAATTATCCCACACCTTACACTAACCCCATAATGGCATTGATTCTGAATTTGATTAACGTTTTATGGATTCTCGTCAGCCCAGTAATGAAAATTTTTTCTTTTTGGGTCTAGTACGTGCTGCAGAGAAGTCCCTAAAAAGCGATTCACGTTTTTCTTAAATCGCTGTAAATTGTACTCGCTGGGAAACACAGCCCTGGGTAAATTATTCCAAAGGGATGATGTTCTCCATATAAAAGACTGTTTGAAAAGCATTGTACGCGGAGTACCAAGCTGAACCTCATACGGATGTAAAGTATTAGCGCGACGTGTATTAACTGTTAGGTTAGGTTACGCTTTCAATAATATCGAAAGTCATTGAAAAGGCTATCAATTAGCATCTTCTAAAATATCTTGAAGGATTCAACATTATTAGCGATCACCAATATAGCTTTCGTAGAAATAGATCAACAGGAGATCTCCTGACTTATATAACACATATTTGGAACAACGTAATTGAACACTTTGGAGAAACTCGAGAGGTTGCTCTTCACATATCCAAGGCATTCGACCGTGTTTGGCACGATGGGCTGTTGGCTAAGCTACGTTCTTATGGTATGTCTGAAAAGTTCTGTTTGTGGCTCTCATGTTTCCTCAGAGAGCGTTCTTTGCGAGTGGCAGTCGACGGATTTCTTTCTAACACCTTCACTATCAATGCCGGTGTACCCCAAGGCTCCATACTGTCTCCGACTCTCTTTCTCGTTTATATTAACGATCTGCTGGAAAAGACCGAGAATCCAATCTACAGCTTTGCAGATGACAGTACACTTATCTCTTCATTCACTTTGAACGCTCGGACATCGGCTACTCAGACGAATATCCGCAGACAGCAGGAAGTCATTCAACTTATCAAAGACCTGGAAGAAATTCTATCTTGGGGTGACAGTAACCAAGTGGAATTTAACGCTACAAAAAACACAGGCGGCAGTTTTTTCTAAAAAAGTTAACGTTGCTGAACCCGATATAGTTATGTCGGGGCACTCCATTCCTCTAATATCGTCACTCAATTTGTTGGGCGTTAATTTGGGAGCAAATATGTCCTGGCATGAACATGTTGTAGGCATAGCAAGGAGAGCTTCTCAGAAGTTGGGAATATTATTTCGAACCAGAAAGCTTTACACTTCACAACAACTGTTAATTCTTTACAAAGCTCAAATTCGACCAACTATGGAATACTGCTCCCATATTTGGGGCTCTTCTCCCAAACATACACTGCATTTGTTGGATTCTATTCAGAGAAGAGCTGTTCGTCTGATTGGAGACCCGGAACTGACAGGTGGCCTTGATTCGCTTGAACATCGAAGAACGGTTGGCGACTTGAGCCTATTCTACAAGTATTTTCATGGAAAGTGTTCGAAGGATGTGGCCCGTTTAATTCCTCCCAGAGCGGTGCATGTTAGAAGTACACGTCACGCTAATACTTCACATCCGTAGGAGGTTTCAGCTTGTTAATCCTCGTACAACGCTTTTCAAGCAGTCATTTATATGGAGAAAAACATCCCTTTGCAATAATTTGCCCAGGACTGTGTTTCCCACCGAGTACAATTTACAGCGATTTAAGAACAACGTGAATCGTTTTCTCCGCACACGTGTCGCTCCTGCAGCGCTTTAGGGACTTCTCTGTAGCACGTGTGCTAGACCCATAAAAAAAAAAGGTTTGTTGTTGCTGACAAAACGACATTCATCTGTCCATATATGATTCAGAAAATATCGTTTTTCGCCATATTTAAACATCATTTCTGCTACAAAACTCAGTCGTCGTTATAAATCAAATTATGATAATAACTGAAGATTATGCATTTTATAGTCATGATATTTGTTAGCTTTAAGAGACTTCTGAATAGCCTTATAAGATACATTCAATGGATTTGAGAATATTACAGAATTTCGGTTACTTTTTCATCTGTTAAAACAATTTTTCTTTAGAAATTTTTGTCCAGAAAATGCATCCATATTGCTCCTCAAATTTCGTTCTAATCGACAAAATATCGTGTGATCTTGGATATACCTGTCGGGGTAACGTTCTCGATACAGTATAACGGCTTCCCGAGAATTTCTTCTTGCTTCTCCCTAAATAAGAATCATATCTACTTTTTCAGCGTGGGAAACCATTTCAATCAGAAGCACACAATTTACTTAGTTTAACTCTATTGAATTGAATAGGTGTGCAAACAAGAGCTTTCAAATTAAAATATGACAGCCGCCTACTACATAAATTGTTTGAAAACCGCAAAACGTGGCAACCGCGATGACCAAAAAATAATCTGTAAGGGAGTTTTTGCTTCATAACTTTTTTGCGAAACAAATTAGAAAAAAAACAGTTTAAGGAAAAAATTAGAGCTTTTCAGTGCTCTTTTACACAAGGTATGTAGGTGGAAAAAAAGTTGTTTGGCGTCGTGATGTACAGCATTGTTTTCATTACCAAATGTCAAATACATCAGTATACTCCTTGACTTGCACGATACCATTCTACATATAAACAATATAGTCCAAGATCCCAGAGCCCCCAGACACAACTTATTTTCTGATGGACAAAACTAGTGGGATTACGTAGTGTTGGCGTGTACTTCAAATATCTGCCTACCTGCTAAGCTTGCCTGACGGCCCATTCTCAGGTACCAGGTGAGAAAGGTGAATTAAAACAGGGCTTACTTAAGTTAAGTTCTGATGGGCTAATTTTTATATATATTGTGTAGAATATTATTATAAAATAATTTTTAACCTTGCCAGACACTTCCCGTCGGCTCCAACTTTTGCCAGACGCTTTAAAGCTCCAAAAAAATAATTTAACTTAACTTAAATTCTGAAGCTTGAACTCGATATATGTTATTTAGGGGACTATTTCAAAGCTATACGTCATCAGCCAGACAAATCGTAAGGGCCAAGCATCCCCCCAGACACCGAAAAACATCCAGCCGTTAGTATGAGCGCGAGAGCATGATGCATGCGTTTTAGAGCAAGTGAGATACCTATGCGAGCTGTTTTCCCCTTCTTAAACTCACAGTCTACGCTGTGTGTATACCCAACATACAGTATATAATAGTATAGTATCGAGTCTATGCGTGTCTAACAGTTTTGCCGGTTATAACACGTGTTTTGTGATATATTTGTTAAATTAAAAATATTTGCATTATTCAATAAAATATCATGCAGAGTTATTAAATTGTGCGTTTTGTAAAAAATCTGATGAGAATTTGACACATTTTACGGAAGAGACGTTAAAAAAATGTGAAATAATTTTGAAACAGAGGAAAATACATAACCTTAAATTTAAGGACGTAGTTTTGCCAGTTGAATTGTTTGAAAGTGCTCACCACAGACAATGTTACAAATCATTTACCGGGTTAATGAAGAAATATTACTTGCCGAAATTAGCAACACCAGCAGAATCTTCTCCAGAAGAAGATTTACAGAATAGCGCAGTGGATACATCTACAGCATCTACCTCATCAAGTCCAGCAACAATTATTTTATCTGAGTCTTCTGAAGGGGAAATATCTGAGTCAGCTGTTACAAACAGAGTTACTCGAACCGGTATCATCTAATTCTGAAGAACATAGTGCGCAGCTAGAATGTGCTGTAGGTTCTCCCTCTACAAGTAATATAACTTTTGATAGAGATGTAAATATCGATGAAAATCAACAAATTTGTATATTTTGCGGGCAAAAGACAAAAAAAGCATCGAGGGAAAAGACTACCTTTACATTCATCGAATAAAAAAGATTTTTTAAAAAAGATTGACGAAAAACACGAAAAATTCGCGGAGTTGATTGAGAAAATTAAAAATTTTTATACATTCAAAAATATATTATCATAATAATTGTCAATTAGATTATTATTATAAAGCTTCCTCAAAAGAAAAAAACAACTAGAACTAACTGGTATGATGTTCGTCAATACCATCAAGAGGTTTTCAATGAAATGCGTGATTTCATTCAAGAAAATGTAATAAACAAAGAACGTTGTTTTTTTTTTTCTGACTTATCTTCATCGCCATTATATGAAGTTATTGAAAGAGAAGGAAGAAAATTTAGAAGACAGAATTGGAAATTTTACACTACAAAATTTAGAAAGTAAAATAGTAAAAGCATTTGATACAAAAATAAAATTTTTTATTATTCAGAGTAAAAAGTTACTGGCTCCAAAACGTTTAAGTGTTATCGATGAGCAATCTCTCAGGCTCGATGAGCATTCGCTCAGGCGAATTTTGTTATTAGATGCTCTGACATTGCAATAATAATCTTGGGTAATATGCATAATTTAAAAAACGACGATTCACACGTTTTGATTTTCACAGGCACTGGAAATAAATAAAGATATGTTGATTTAACAAAGATTTACGAGCACTTGAGACCGTCGTTGTGTAGAAATTTACCAGGATATCATGCTCTTACTGGATGCGACTATAATTCTGCTTTCTTCAAGAAAGGGAAGCAAAGACCATTCAATATATTAATGAAAAAATATGACTATCAGCAAGCTTTTATGAAATTCGGCGAGCCAGAATCATTTACAAATCAACATGTACAACAGAATATATTCAGTAAAGTACAGAATTTTGTCTGCGACATTTACAATGTTACCGGAACACTTAACGTGGATGCTGCCAGGCTTCAACTGTTTATAAATAGTTATACCGTTTCGGATGTCAATGAAGAGTTCAATCCAAAAAATTTAAAAAGCTTTGATGCCAGCAATTTACCACCATATCACAGTGAGCTTTACCAACACTTTCTTCGAGCAAATTATATTGCAAGTATATGGAATAATGCAAGTAAAAAACAACCTAACATTTTTACTCCTGAGAACAATGGATGGACATTGGAGGAAAACGAGTACCGTTTTCACTGGTTTGATGGCGATCAATTACCTGGTTTTGTCAGCGAATCACTCCAGAATGAATCAGGTATTGTAATTAGACATAAAATCTCGAATTCATTATACATTTAGTTACTTGATTTCTAATTTGTTTATCTATTTCTACAGAAACAGCTGCTAGCGATGAGAATGATGATGATGATGATGACTTCGGTATACGGTATCATGATTGGCTTGATAATGAAGCTTCCAATGGCCTTGACGATGACGACCAGGACGATTGAAAGACAATAACATTTTTTAAAATAAGGAATTATTAAAAATGTATTTGTTATATTTGAAAATTGTCCCAATAAATATTTTTTTTTTAATTTGTAAATTAAAAATGCTAGATATGTTCGATACTATATTGTATGTTGGGCATACACACAGCGTAGACTGCAAGTTTAAGAAGGGGAAAACAGCTCGCATAGATATCTCACTCGCTCTAAAACGCATGCATCATGCTCTTGCGCTCATACTAACGGCTGGATGTTTTGCGGTGTCTGGGGGGATGCTTGGCCCTTACGATTTGTCTGGCTGATGACGTATAGCTTTGAAATAGTCCCCTAAATAACATATATCGAGTTCAAGCTTCAGAATTTAAGTTAAGCTAAATTATTTTTTTTGAAGCTTTAAAGCGTCTGGCAAAAGTTGGAGCCGACGGGAAGTGTCTGGCAAGATTAAAAATTATTTTTATAATAATATTCTACACAATATATATAAAAATTAGCCATCAGAATTTAACTTAAGTAAGCCCTGTTTTAATTCACCTTTCTCACCTGGTACCTGAGAATGGGCCGTCAGGCAAGCTTAGCAGGTAGGCAGACATTTGAAATACACGCCAACACTACTTAATACCACTAGTTTTGTCCATCAGAAAATAAGTTGTGTCTGGGGGCCCTGGGATCTTACTCTAATAAATAAATATCCAACAATTTTACATAAATCGGGGTCGGGCGTCTAAAAACGATCACACAGTAAAGTTTATTATCTCGTTTGTTTCGCCAATGACGAGAAAATGTTAAATAATTAGCGAATGTTAAGATGCACAGTTTAAAAATTATTTTGAATATACAGGGTACTTTAAAAAAAAAGTGTGGCCGATATAACATATGTTTTTTTAAACGTAAGATCCTATTTTTAAAATCTGCGTAAAATTTTATAACTTTTTTATTAATAATATTATATACCTAAACTAGTAGTTCTTCTAATATTTCCATTTAAAAAAAAAAATACTAGTTTTCAGTTTTGTAAAAAATTGCCAGTAGCGCCATTGTTTCTGAATACTCATAATTCGTATGAACCTTCTATAGAGATGAAAAAAAAGATAAATGTAAAGAAATTTGAGTTAGATGCTACAGGGTGTTCAAAATAAATTTATACATTTCGACTACAGTAATACCCCGCTTTACGCGAGGGATACGTTCCGAAAAAAATCGCGTTAACTGAAATTCGCGTATATCGAGGTTTATGATTAAACATAGTCAAAATTTAATACAAAAAAATACAAATCATTTTAATCAATCACTTTAATTCTAAGAACACTTTATGCAATACATACTCTTATTTTTTACGGAAAAAATACATCTATTGTCTTTTGGGTAACGTTTTGTTTTTACGTTCTTGTAAAATACGTTCATAACACCCAACACTGTTTTTAATTGTTTGACACACGGTCAAGACACGGTCATCATTATTGTCTATACTCTGCAATATGTCCAAACCTGAATAAATTTTTGAAAGTGCATTTTGTATTTCCCCTGAAGATAAAACTTTCTCTTCTACTTGTTCTTCCTCATCGTAGATAGGATTATTCTGTAACTCGATCAGATCTTCATTGCTAATAGGATCGTCGTGCGTTGCTACAAGTTCTACGAGATCTTCTACCGTGACATCTTCAAGTTCAGACCCCTCAATCATTGCAGCAATGTCTTCAAGCACTTGTCTCTGCATCTGGACAATTCTTCTAGGTGCTTCCACTACATCTGGCCAAAGATTACGCCACACCCCATTCATACAACTCATTTTAACTTCCTTCCAAGCCTCTTCTATGTTGTGAATAGACTTCATAATGTTGTATGACTTCCACCACTCTCGCATAGACTGTCTTCCTTCCCCGTCAGTTTCATGAATTAGTTGGCTAAAAGTGCGGCGATGGTAATAAGCTTTGAAGTTTGCTATTGCTCCCTGGTCCATAGGTTGTAATATTGACGTAGTGTTTGGTGGAAGGAACTTTACGTACACTTTTAAGTCTCTGGGCGTATCAAGTGAGGTTGGATGTCCTGGGGCATTGTCTAAGAGTAATATAACTTTAGGTTCAAGCCCATTTCTGTCACAGTATGATTTGACTGATGGGCAAAAACTATTAGAATACCATTCTTGAAAAATTTCCCGTGTAACCCACGCCTTTCTGTTTGATCGCCACACAACTGGTAGACTTGTCTTGTCTGTGCCTCGCATTGCACGGGGTGTTTTCTGAATGGTACACTAGTAAAGGTTTCAGTTTGAAATCACCAGTGGCATTACCACCCAGCAGAAGTGTTAGTCGATCTTTCGCAGCTTTGAAACCACTGGCTTGACGTTCTTCCTTAGAAATGAATGTTCGAGATGGCATTTTTTTCCAGTAAAGTGCGGTCTCATCAACATTGAAGATGAGACAAGCAGGAATTTTCTCTCGTCTAACGAAGTCTTGAAACTTGTCTGGAAACTCAGCTGCAGCTTGAATGTCCGCGCTGGCCGCCTCGCCTGTTATGTGGATATTGTGAAGATTAGAACGCTGCTTGAACCGATGGAACCAGCCTCTGCTGGCAGCAAAAGTCGGAGTGGCACTCCCTTCTCCTTCTTTTGTTTTCAGCATCTCATACAAAGATTTTGCTTTTGTGCATATGAGATCTTGACTTAGTGGTGTGTTCTTCTTATTCAAATCTTCGATCCAGACTGACAGTAATTTCTCCATTCTTTCTAAGATAGATGATCTCGAACGAGAAAGTTTTGTTGCACTTATAGGTGTTGAACCTTCGCTGGAGATTTTAATTTTTTCCCGATTTTTATAAATCGTTCTCACAGTCGATTCTGAGAGTCCAAAATCTCTCCCAACAATTGTTGCTTTGCCTCCATTTTCCATTCTTCTTAACACTTTCATCTTCAATTCCAAAGTGACGCTTTTACGCTCTTTTTTTCTTTACAGGCGGCATTTTTAACGTAGGGTTAAATTATGTATGTATGTATCTCCAATAAATATTAAAACAAAACTGCAGCCGACCGAACTAACATTACGGAACAAATGAACACACGAAACGAACGAGGAAATCCCCATAGAACAAAGTCGAAGGACAGGGAATTCCCAATTCTTCAAAGAGAATATTCAGAGAAAGCGGGGATCCCCCCCGCGACCATAGAGAAGTTAATGACTACATGAGCGCGAAATTTGAAATTCGCGTTATAGTGAAACCGCGCGTAACGGGGTCGCGCTAAGCGGGGTATTACTGTATTTTAAATTGAAAAATCTTAAATTTTTTAAATGGCACATCCTGTATATTATTATTTTTTTCTGATAGATTTTACAAACCTCTCCAACTTTTATTAAGTATGTCATATACCCATTTCTAATTGTTTTTGATTTATTTTGAATTTTTCAATTTTTCTCCTTGTTTTTAATACACTTGCGCTATAATATCATAGTTGCCAAGACAAAACAAAAATGTAGTCATTGTCAAATTTTGACATGTTTATTAAGCCAGTAAAAATAATTTAATTTATTGTAATAAGTGAGGTCTAAAGGTAATAGTTATGGATTTTTCTAAAAATGAATTAATTGATATGATTTATATACTCGGCGAGGCGGGAAAAAAAATTGTCTTTTGGCAGCAGTACTGGTGCGTTGAGAATACGATACGAAAAGTAGTAAAGCAGAATGCTCCAATGAGGAAAAATAAATGGAGATTTTACTTCATGTTGAAGATAATCCCCAGGTCAGCAGCCGTCAACTAGCTGACTTACCTGACATGTCCCAATCTATGGATAATCGCACCATCCCTTTCATATGGAACTACACCAAGAACTTCAAGACCGTGATTTTGAATGACAAGTAAACTTTTGTACCACCATGAATGGAGCAATAGAGGCCTATCCAAATTTTTTATCCAAAATAATATTTTCTGATGAAGCTACTTTTTGCAGTAATGGAGCCATAACATGCATTATTATTCAACAGTTAATCCATTTTGGGTTCGGGAAGTTCAAAACCAAATCCATTTGTTCGCTTAATGTATGGTGTGGGAATATTAAATTTTCGAATTATTGGTCTATAGTTTTTCCGCGAACCGCTTAACGGGCCTATATATCTAAATTTTTTTGCAAGACGAATTACCCTAGCTTCTTGAAGAAGTTGATAACTTTGAAAGGGAACAAATGTGGATTCAACAAGATGGAGCTCCTGCTCATTACCACCGGGAAGTTCGTGAATTTTTAAACCATCGTTACCCACAAAAATGGGTCGGCAGGGATGGATTCATTCAGTGGTCGTCGATCATGTGACATAATACCTTTAGACTTCTTTTTGTGAGGATACATTAAAGATCGTATTTATGTGAATCCCCCTACAACACCAGTAGATATGGAAAATAAGATACGGGATGCGTGCAGAGCAGCATAACGCTATGCTAAAGAAAGTGAAGGAAAATATAGTAAAACCTACTAAACATGTGGATTCAGGTAGACGGGCATATTTTTGAACATTTATTACGTCATAATAATTAATCATTAGATAAGTTAAGCCATATTAAATTTTATTATTAACTATGTGTTTATGTTTTTACAATAGCGTAACTGTATTAAAAACAAAGGTAAAAATTAGAAAATTCAAAATAAATCGAAAACTATTAGAAATAGGTATATGACATACTTAATAAATGTTGGAGGGTTTTGTAAAGTCTATCAGAAAAAATAATAATATACAGGGTGTGTCATTTAAAAAATTTGAGGTTTTTTTTAATTTAAAATAGTCGAAATGTATAAATTTATTTTGAACACCCTGTAGCATTTAACTCAAATTTCTTTACATATACCTTTTTTCATCTCTATAGAACGCTCGTACTATTTATGAGTATTCCACCTTCAGAAACAATGGCGCTACTGGCAATTTTTTACAAAACTGAAAACCAGTATTTTTAAAAAAAATTGAAATATTAGAAAAAACTACTAGGTTTATGTATATAACATTATTAATAAAAAAGTTATAAAATTTTAAGCGGATTTTAAAAGTAAATTAGAAAATAGGATGTTCCATCCAAAAAACATCGGCCAAACTTTTTTGAATTACCCTGTACACTCAAAAAATAATTTTAAAACTGTGCACCTTAACATTCCCTAAAACTATTGTATTTAATGTTTTTTCGTCATTCCCGAAACAAATGAGATAATGAACTTTACTCTATCATTGACTCACCCTGTACAATGCTGATTCTCAAAGTTAAAAAAATACTTGCTACCTATCTATTTACGATAATATAAGCATGACGGTGAAAAAAAACAAATTGATTAAACCGCATTATGTAGGTTCATATGTTCCCATTGTATGCAAACTAATAAAAAAATAATTTGTATAGAATACAAAAGAAATTTTTGTTTTCTTGGCTACCATTTTAAAATGTATCGGTCACTTTAAGTATATTTTTCTTAATTAGTAGTTGAGTAATACTTTCATAATGGAAACCGTGCAGATAAATAACACTTTAAATACCGATTACTCAACATGGAAGTACATTTTTACTGATTTAGCAGGTAAGTGATATTACTACTTCCCTCGCCAAACCAGGTATTGTATCTGTGAACAAAAAAAAACCCTGAGTTGTTAATATTCCTTCAGATTTCATTATCCCTAGACCACAAAAACCATAGTCCCGCATTTTTCTCGGCCTGTCCGTATATCTGTTATAACTCTTGAAAGAAATTAGTTATCGACTTGAAATCTATATGCATGCATCTAGTATTATTACTGGAAGTATGAAAAGAACCCATAGCTTTTAACAACATTACTTTAAAAAGAAAGTAAAAGTTTTCTTCAAATTTGCTTGCGAAAATCACATCAAATCTGTGGGCATATATTAATGAATAGATGTAGACTTACAACTCAAACGCTATATAATACGGAATAAAAAACCATAAAACTTCAAACGAGCATATTTTATTATCACATTTGTTGTAAATTCTACATACTATGGAAATACCAGGTCCTACATCATGTCTGTGCTTCTTCTGTTGTAGAAAGTACATCTTCCACTTAACCTCCTCTCTCTCTCTCTCTCTCTCTCTCTCTCTATATATATATATATATATATATATATATATATATATATATACGAGGCTGGTTTGAAAAGTCCGTGCAAAAATAAAAACTACTTATGTGTTTGGGGTAAACCTTTTTATTTTTCGACATAGTCTCCTTTTAGGCTTATACACTTCGTCCAACGATGTTCTAGTTTGTTGATCCCTTCCGAATAATAGGATTTGTCCAAATCTGCAAAATATCCATTAGTGTCTGCAATCACCTCCTCGTTTGAATAAAATCTTTGTCCCGCCAGCCATTTCTTCAAATTGGGGAACAAATAGTAGTCCGAGAAAGAATAGGGGGGATGTGAAACGAGTTGGAATCCTATTTCCATTAATTTTGCGACCACAACTGCTGAGGTGTGTGCTGGTGCGTTGTCGTGATGGAAAATGACTTTCTTGTGGGCCAATCGCAGCTCGGTTTTCAAAACGGTCCAATAACGATGAATAATATTCACCTGTAATAGTTTTACCCTTTTCCAGATAGTCGATGAGGATTATCCCTTGCGAATCCCAAAAGACAGTCGCCATAACCTTTCCGGCTGAAGGAACGGTCTTCGCCTTTTTTGGTGCAGATTCCCCCTTGGTAAACCATTGTTTAGATTGTTGTTTGGTCTCAGGAGTATAGTAATGTATCCATGTTTCATCCACAGTGACGAAACGACGCTTAAAGTCCTCCGGATTCTTCTGGAACAGCTGCAAACCATCCTTGCAACACTTCACACGATTCCGTTTTTGGTCAAGCGTGAGCAATCGCGGCACCCATCTTGCGAATAGCTTTCTCATGTCCAAATGTTTATACAAAATATTATGTACCCGTTCGGTCGAGATGCCCACAGCACTAGCAATCTCACGCACCTTAACTCTTCTGTCATCCATCACCATATCATGGATTTGATCAATGATTTCTGGAGTCGTAACCTCCACAGGTCGTCCAGAACGTTCAGCGTCACTTGTGCCCATATGGCCAGTCCGAAAATTTTGAAACCACTTATAAACTGTTCTAATCGAAGGTGCAGAGTCACCATAATGTTTATCAAGCTTCTCTTTAGTCTCCTGAGGCGTTTTGCCTTTCATAAAGTAATGTTTAATCACCACACGAAATTCTTTTTCGTCCATTTCTTGAAAATCACTCGACTTCCTTGATTCACACGAATGCCAAACACAAAGAAATAGACCATTATGGCTGAAACTTGGTGTGCGTTCATTCAAGAGATGCTACTAACTAAACATGACCTCGATACGCGCCGGTGGTGCCATCTCTCGGACTTTGCACGGACTTTTCAAACCAGCCTCGTATATATATATATATATATATATATATATATATATATATATATATATATATATATATACGAGGCTTTTTTAGACATGGGAAGGCAGAAAAATACGAATATATATATATATATATATATATATATATATATATATATATATATATATATATATATATATATATAAAGGGTCTTCCATTTGGGACTTGACAACTTTGAAATTTCACTGTGAATGCACCCTTAAGCCAATCACCGAACTGTCAACGTCAAAACATTCAGTAAAGTCAACATTTTCATCATGGTGAAGTACACGAACGAACAACGTTTACAAATAATTAAAATTTACTACCAAAATTTGGAGTCGGTGACTGCAACTTTAAGAGCGTTAACGCCAATTTTTGGTCGTAATTCTCGTCCCAGTAGACAAGCAATTCATAGTCTAGTGAAAAAATTTGAGTTAACATATTCGCTGCTGGATGTTCCCGTGCCAGTGAGACAACGGGTTGGTCGAAGTGGCCAGAATATTGCTGCCGTTCAAGCGTCCATCTCAAACCAACCAAAACGGTCCATTTCACGGCGTTCTCAAGAATTGGGCATCGCTCAGACCACACTATGGCCTGCACCCTTATAAGTTATAGTTAACTCAAGAACTAACGCCACTCGATCATGTGAAGCGACGTACGTTCTCGAATTGGGCTCTAGAAATGTTGGAAGAAGATGACCAATTTCATCGCAAAATCATCTTTAGTGATGAAGCGCATTTTTGGATAAACGGCTTCGTCAACAAACAGAATATGCGTTATTGGTCAGGTGAAAACCCTCATGTGCTTGAAGAAACATCACTTCATCCACAAAAAATTACTGTTTGGTGCGGTTTTCATGCCGGTGGTGTCATTGGGCCGCTCTTTTTCGTTGATGAAAATAACCGTCACGTTACAGTCAATGGAGATCGTTACAGAGGCATGTTGCAACGTTATTTCTTTGATCAATTGCATGGGCTAGACATTAATGATATGTGGTTTCAACAAGACGGCGCCACAAGCCACACAGCGGGTGTAACAATCGACTTACTGCAATCTAAATTCGGTGAACGTGTTATATCGAGAAATGGTCCCGTCGAATGGCCGCCTAGATCGTGTGATTTAACACCTCTAGACTTCTTTTTATGGCGGTACGTTAAATCATTGGTCTATGCTAACAAGTCTGCGTCGTTAGAGGAGCTCAGAGCCAATATTGAAAGAGAGATAGCGGCCGTTTCCGTCGAAATGTGTGGCCGAGTCATCGAAAATTGGGTTCAACGAATCGACCGCTGCAAACGTGCCCGTGGTGGACATATGAATGAAGTCGAATTCCATACATAAATGTTTTGATTGTACTTCAAGCCGATAGTAAAATTTTCGAAATGTCTCAAATGGGTTGCGTTTTATTTCAAAAAAAAGTTGTCAAGTCCTTAATGGAAGACCCGTTATATACAGGGTGTCCCAGTATTCCATGGACATAGAGGTACTGTGGATTTCTGAGATGAAAATATGACCATTTAACCCAACTTACATTTGTCCAAAAATCCGTAATTTTTGAGATACAGGATGTCAAAGTTATACTTTTATTTTAGTTTTTCTGAAATAGCTTTCTTAATAGTTGTATAAGATTCGGTACTAAGGGATTTTCTGAGATGAGAAATCGAAATCAGCTCACAGTTTTCTTGTAAATTCTAAGGGGCGCTTATTGCACTGTGTATACTTTTAAATTGTCATAACTTTTTTATGCCACTCTTTATGACATTTTTAATCAAACATTCGCATTCTCAGCCTTCTCCTGTCTAAAAAAGCTCTCTCGGTAAATGTTGCTCCAAGCAACAGTTTCTGAGATAGTGGGATGTTTGTTTCCATTTTTTAATTCCATTGTCAAATTCGCAAATGCGTTCCTTCTTATGTATCTTATTATTGTTGTTAGCCTTATATATATATTTTATTATTGTTGTTAGCCTGTTTGCCTTTAAACATGCTCCAAATTTCAAAGACTATTCTTTTAGACCTGTTCTAAGCCTGGATGAAGTGTGAAAGAACGCATTTGCGAATTTGACAATGGAATTTTAAAATAAAAAAAAAT
>CM032456.1:9808005-10033005 GCA_019049505.1 Pachyrhynchus sulphureomaculatus | reverse complement strand
TATTTTTTCGGTTTCTTTTTCTACTTGAAGTGCCATATTCGATACGAACGTAGGCGACTCCCTCTTTTTTGCCGTCTTTTTTAAGTGTTCCACAGACAAGGGGGACTTACAGTTTAATACCAGTTTCAAGCGGCCAAAGTGAGAGGGGTTTTACAAGGCATAATACTACTGCAGGTTACCTTCCCGAGAACGGTTCTTCAAGAAACCATATTTATACAGTAGGAAACTTGGCTTGTTTATGAACCTACACGTTAAAATATATATATATATATATATATATATATATATATATATATATATATATATATATATATATATATATATATATTTATATATATATATATATATATATATATATATATATATATATATATATATATATATATATATATATATATATATATGTATATATATATATATATATATATATATACATATATATATATATATATATATATATATATATATATATATATATATAAACTCCTGGACAAAATTAACGCAACAATCTGAAAATTAATTTATCTTTTTCTTATGTCAGTTTTAAAGTTTATCGAGTATTTTGTTTCGTTGTTAATGACAGAAATCAAAACAATTCGTTTAGATTTACAGTTTTGAAGAATTTTTTAGAAGATAAACAATTTTTTGTATTAATGCGATAGATTTTCTTTAAAAGTGAGCTTATAAATTGTTCCGTTTTTCAAAGTAATACGTTTTTGTGGTAGACTGTTTTATTTTTGACCCCGAAGAATTAGAAAAATGAATCGAACAAGGAATTTAACTGAACACGAGGTAGTGCGAGCCTCGGTTTTACTGGACGACGGATATTGCCAGAGTTATGTTGCCAATTTGTTAGGCAAACATCGTTCCACAATAAGTCGTATGGTAAGACGCTTGAATGAAGTAGAAACTTATTCTAGAAGGCTAGGGCAGGGGCGAAAACGATGCACTAGCGACCTAGATGAACGTTTTATAAGACAATATGCTTTAAGAAACAGGACTGTCACTGGATTAAACAGTAGGAGACCAGCCACTGCGCCCTTGCTTACTAGAGAGAACAGAGTTGCCAGGTTACGTTTTGCTCGAAATCACGAAAACTGGTCTGTGGATGATTGGAAACAAGTTTTCTTCACAGATGAAACTAGGGTTAGTCTAAAACATCCAGATGGTCGTGAGCGAGTATGACGAAGACCAGGAGAGAGGTTTGCTCCTTGCAATATCTCTGCAAGGATTCCTTTCGGCGGTGGCTCTGTTATGCTCTGGGGTGGCATCTGCTTTGATGCTCGCGCAGAGTTAGTTCCTATCCGTACGAGATCCATGAATGCTGACTACTATCTTGAGAACATTGTAATAGAACATGTGATGCCTTTTGGTCATTTTGTGGGGCCCAATTTCCGGGTACCTCCCACTTGATTATCTTAATCAAGTTGATATACCGATTATGCAATGGCCACCAAAAAGCCCGGATCTGAATCCGATAGAACATGTATGGGATCACCTTAAGAAAAATGTGAAACGTCATATACCTGCACCTAGAAACCTGAGGGAACTTGAAAATGCAGTTATCAAAGGATGAGAGCAAATTCCTCAAGGTTTTATCCAAAATTTAATTAGAAGCATGCCTAGGCGCATAAACGCTGTCATCCGAAATAGATGAGGCAACACACGCTACTAGTGTCCCAGTTACACCATTAATTTTGCTACTAGTGTCCAAGTTTATTTTTTTCATTATTACATAATTTCAACGATTTTGTTATTAGGTCTTAAGAATAATTTTAATTCGAATCTTAAAAAGAAATTTGGTAGCTAATTCACTTTTAAAGTATCCGAATAAGTTTTTTCTAACTTCTGGTGTAACCAATGTTCATAAAAAATTATTAAAATTAATTCATTATAGAGATTTGTATGATTTAATATATCGTTGCGCTTACCTTAATCCAAAAATTCGTAATTATTGAGATACAGGGTATCAAAGTTATTCTTTTATTTTAGGATTATTATTTAAGGAGCTCTCTTAATAATTGTACTATTTGCACAAGATTCGGTGCTAAGAGATTTTCTGAGACGAGAAATCGAAATCAGCTGAGAGTTTTGTTTTAAATTGTAGAGGGCGCCACTTATTGCACTGTGTATACTTTTAAATTTTCACAACTTTTTTATACCACTCTGTATGATATTTTTAATTAAATATTCATATTTTCTACCTTCTCCTGTCTAAAAAAGCTCTAGTAAATGTTGCTCCGAGTAACAGTTTCTGACATAATGGGATGTTTGTTTCCATTTTTTATTTCCATTGTCAAATTCGCAAATGCGTTCCTTCACACTTCATTCAGGCTTAGGACAGGTCCAAAAGAATAGTCTTTGAAATTTTGAGCATGCTTAAAGGCAAGCAGGCTAACAATAATAATAAATTTAAAGGCCAACGGGCCAACAACAATAAGAATGTAAAAACCAACTGGTTAAGGGCATAAAAGATTACTCACAAATTGATAAATTCGGTAATCGCTCACCTGAGACGGTACTGGTTTCACAAAAAATGTTCAATATGGCCGCCACCTTCGTTAATGCATAAATTGATACGTCGCAGGAAATTTAAATGTACTCTTCTTAAAATGTCTTCATCTCGTAAAGCGTTAGCAGCATTTTGAATCCTATTCCAATCCAATTGCTCAATGTTGTCGATTTGAACATTCTTTCGATTTCAATGCACCCCAAAGGAAAAAAATTGCATGGATTTAAGTCTGGGAAACGAGGTGGCCAGTAAATAGGAGCATCTTCACCTCTTCTGATCCATTTATCTGGGTAACTTTCGTTCAAAAAAATTCTCACATTTCGCGCAAAGTGGGATGGTGCACCATGGTGCATGAAAAATATATCGCGACGTAAATTAATGGGTAAGTTTTCCAATAATTCCGGAATAGTTTCCGGATGAAATTCAAGTAAATGTCACCGTCAAGTCGGTCTTGTAATCTAAATTCGCGTTGAAACTGTCTTTGTTGCACAGCATGTGGGTTTTTTTCAGCGTAAACATGATTATTATGCATATTTGTTATGCTACGTCGAGTAAAGCGTGCTTCATCTGTAAACAGGATTTTAGCATGAAAAGCCGGAACAGTCGCTATGCGTCCTCGAAGAATTTGTGAAAAATGCAAACGGGATCCAAGATCTGGAGGTAAGAGTTCTTGGACTGACTATATATGAAAGGGGTGAATAATTTGTTGTCTAATGATTCGGTTAGTTGTACTTTTTGATATTCCCGTTTGACGTTCAATTAAACGATTGCTGATTCCAAGATTATCGTCTACAATTTCAAGGATTTCCTTTTCAACATCGGCTGCTCTAGCTTGAAGGCCGCCAAGCATTATTCCTGACTAGCTTAAATTGTCCAATTTCTCAAAGTCGCCCCTCAATATTGGTCAAAATCTGATGGTTAGGAGTCCGACGATGCGGAAATCTTTTGTGATATACGCGAGCACTTTTACGACTGTTACCGCTACAAAAACCAAATACTAAAATCATGTCAGTTTGCCCACCAAAAGTGATGGAGTCCACAATTTAGATCTAAAACACTGTTGAGCTTGAAAAGGGATTAATTCTCGTTAACACTCCTAAAACTTGTTTGATATCTGTCAAAAATTACTTTCTGCCAGTATTACTACAAGCCAGTTAAATCATAGAACATATGTTATCTTACATCATAGCCAGAATGATTTTTGAGCGTTGCCAAGTAACTATACAATATGAAGAAACGTATGAAGGAACGCATTTACGAATTTGACAATGGTCAACTCCAATCCATCTTAGTCCAAAAATTGCGAATTTTTGGACTAAGATAAGTTGGGTTAAATGATAAAAATTTTCATCCCAGAAATCCACAGTAACTCTATGTACACGGAATATTGGGATATATATATATATATATATATATATATATATATATATATATATATATATATATATATATATATATGTATATATATATATATATATATATATATATATATATATATATACAAAATAAAAACAGAGAAAGCAAAACCCACTCCTCTTCCCCCACCCCCCTCACCCCCTGCCAGCCATACGGAAACAGGTCTCTCGTTACTATATTTGCCCTTTATTCCCGGTCTTACTTCAAAATTGGTTCATATTCTGCGTGCCATTCCCAATGTTAAGATAGCCAAATATTATTTCTATAAAAACAAACGCATTTTTAGCAAATTGAAACCTTGACTACTCTCACCTTTCAATGTCAGATATTGTCTACTCCATTTCATGTCTTAATTGTCCCACTGTGTATATTGGACAGACGTCACAGTCTCTCAACCGCCGCATCGCATTACATAAAAGTGACGCCAGATGTCATCCTCAAAGGTGTGCACTGGAGATCCACTCTGTCGATAATGGACATTCCTTCAATTTCAGTGAACCAAAGATTCTTCATTTCCAAAAGAACCTTCTTAAAAGAGAATTTCTTGAGATGTGCTATATCAACGAAAATCCCCACAACATTAATAAAAGAACTGATCTTGACGGTTTGAGTAACATATATAATTTTCTCCTCTCTTGTGATTTACCTTCCCCACATAATATCCCTGGGTCGTCATTCTCGTCATAGTACTTCGCCCTTGGTATTCTATATCTCTTTACGGTTACGTATTTATCTTCTGGGTGTCTCTTCCTTGGGTACATATTCTCATGGTTCCCGTGGAATTCTCTACAATTACTTTCCCATTTTCATTAAAATTGCTTAGTATATACCAAATAAATAAAATATATAATAAAAGACTGTTTTTAGTCAATTTCCACTGGTTTATTTAAATTGCGATGACGCGTTTCGCTCTCGATGCAGCTTCTTCAGATCTACATTTTACACTGTCAAGTTAGGTTTAATATTCACAGTTTTATATAATTTCTTAATTATAATATTACACCTAATTAAATTACATTGATAGTATTGGAAAATCCACACAGATTTGGAGTTAAGAGAATAAATTCAATAATGGTGAATTGCTTAAATCTACCTGGTCGTTGAGTAAAGTACCTGTAGTCCTTAATCGATTTATTTGCATAGTCTCTAAAAGGTTTAGTTTTAAACCTTTTTGTTGGGTGTGTAAAATTTTGAAATTCTTGTTAAATGTGTGATTTTCTGTTAATAGATGATTAGCATATGTTGAATTAGATTTTCTATGGATGAAACTTTTTTCGTGTTCTGTAATTCTTTGTCTAAATGTACGTCCAGTTTGTCCGATGTATGTTTTAGGACATGACCCACATGTTAATTGATAAACCCCTGATTTGTTGTCTTTATTGATTTGTGGTTTGTAGTTTTTAAGGTATTTCCCTATAGTATTGTTAGTCTTGTACGCTATGTTGATATTTTTTTGATTTAAAAATTTCCCCAGTTTTTCCGTTGGTTTGCCGAAATAGGTTAAGCATTTACAAGTGGTATTGTGATATCACAAACCTTGTCATACAGATACCACAATTCACAATAGTTCTCATCACCCTAACCATCATAAACTTGCCGCTTATCATAGTTTTATACATAGACTAACTAATATCCCCTTATCAGAAGAAAATTTTACTAAAGAATTAAACTACATAAAACAAGTAGCCGTTAACAACGGTTATTCGGTTACTTTAATCAATAGTATCGTTAAGAAAAAACTTAGAAACAAGGCTATCTCAGAAATATACCCACGTTTTAAGGACAGAAATACCACTTTTAAATGCTTAACCTATTTCGGCAAACCAACGGAAAAACTGGGGAAATTTTTAAATCAAAAAAAATATCAACATAGCGTACAAGACTAACAATACTATAGGGAAATACCTTAAAAACTACAAACCACAAATCAATAAAGACAACAGATCAGGGGTTTATCAATTAACATGTGGGTCATGTCCTAAAACATACATCGGATAAACTGGACGTACATTTAGACAAAGAATTACAGAACACGAAAAAAGTTTCATCCATAGAAAATCTAATTCAACATATGCTAATCATCTATTAGCAGAAAATCACACATTTAACAAGAATTTCAAAATTTTACACACCCAACAAAAAGGTTTAAAACTAAACCTTTTAGAGACTATGCAAATAAATCGATTAAGGACTACAGGCACTTTACTCAACGACCAGGTAGTTTTAAGCAATTCACCATTATTGAATTTATTCTCTTAACTCCAAATCTGTGTGGATTTTCCAATACTATCAATGTAATTTAATTAGGTGTAATATTATAATTAAGAAATTATATAAAACTGTGAATATTAAACCTAACTTGACAGTGTAAAATGTAGATCTGAAGAAGCTGCATCGACAGCGAAACGCGTCATCGCAATTTAAATAAACCAGTGGAAATTGACTAAAAACAGTCTTTTATTATATATTTATAATGAATTTCCATCAAGTAGAAGCTACAACAATCCAAATAAATAAAACCCTCTTCACTTTTCAGCTCCTTTTCCAATCCCCCTATTCTCCTCTCAAGAAGAAAATTGCGTTCCCAATGGTTACACTTCCTTTTGTACCAAAATTCCATTCTGATGACGTAGTACCTAATTTGTACTTAACCGGTTCTTTCCTGGTTATTCGACCTTTTTCCCTTGTATTTTGAGTGATCCCTTACATCTGTCAGATGGTTGTCGCTTGTCAGCGCCTTGTCAAACTTGCCATTTCTCTTTGCAGATCGCAGGTGGTTAATTAATTTTGATTTTTCAGCATCCAAAGTTTCTAATGGCATCCTTGCTGTAAATATCATATTTTTAAATTAATATGTTAGTGAATAGTGGCTGTTTTATTTCAGTGTTGGTCTTTGTTATGACAATTGTTATTTATGGTCATTCTTGTTAGATTAATTCGCACAGTGCACGTGAGTCACTTGCAATTTTGTTTTGACATTTCTTCATAATAATAATAATAATAATTTACATTTCTTTATAACTACAATACTTTTAAACAACAATAAGTATTTATCAATAATTATAAGATTGAAATTAAAACTATAAATTAAAAATTAAACTTAACAATAATAATTTTTCGTGCCCAACTTTCTTTATTGGTTGCTTCGTTACCTCTTTTTCAGTTTGTGCCCTGATGAAGGTCCCAATCTAGGACCGAAATATTGGCTAAATGAATATAGTGTGAACATCTGTTGTTGCCCATTTGCCGAGTTCCCCAACTATTTTCATATCTTATATATCAGGGGTGCTCAAACGGTCGATCGCGAGTGCTTTTTGAGTCGATTTCGAGAAAAAAATTCCGATATAGAACTATTCACAGATTTTGTTTTAGATAACTAAACAAAATGTAATGAATAAACTACTAAAATTTATTCGATCCACAATTAGGCCAAAATAACCCCCTCATCACTTTCTTTTATCGTAATAACCCCTTGCTGGCGGCAAAAGGCGGCTTTATCAAAGGAACGCGCGGTACTTGTCAAAGAAAAGCCGCGTTTTTGATTCCCGCCGATTTTTTCTAGAAACTTCGGGTGGCGTGTTTGACGGGAACATTCGAGACTTCGTTCGCGCCGATATAAATGTTGCGCCTGCAGGAATAGGAGTCAGTCTGAGTTGTAACTTGAAGGCGATACATCGATACAAAGTTTATTAATAAATAGTCCAAAATAAGTGCGGCGAAGAAAAGTAAAACTTATCATTTTAATAACGATTGGGAGGAAGAATTTTTCTTTTGTATGGTAAAGGATAAGTGCATTTGTTTCATTTGCCGTGCGTCAGTTGCAATACCTAAGTGTGGGAACCTAGAGAGGCATCCTGAAACGGTTCATAAAAACTATGAAAAGGATTTTCCGTCACACAGTGAATTAAGAAAACGAAAAGTACGTGATTTGATAACTTGTTTGAAAAAAGAACAAACCATGTTCACAAGACCAGCCAAACAATCAAAAGCTGCAACGATTGCGTCATTTAAAATATCTCATATATTGGCGAAACACAAGAAACCATTTGATGATGGATTGGTTGTGAAGGAAGCATTTATTGAAGCGGGCGAGACTTTATTTGGAGATTTTAAAAATAAAACAGAGATTATGTCTGCTATTAGAGAACTTCAGTTATCTCGTCCGACTGTCACAAGGCGCGTGTTGAAGTCATGAGTCAGGACATGGCAGATAAACTAAAACATGATATCATGGAATGTACATACTTTTCTTTACAGTTCGACAAATCCACCGATATGGCAGACACTGCCCAGCTGTGTATTTTCATTCGAATGGTATTCAATGACATGTCGGCTAAGGAAGAGTTTTTGACAATGATTCCTCTGAAAGGAAAGACCCGTGGCGAAGATATATATGGCGTTTTCTTCAATTTTGTAACAAACTACAAGCTACCAATATATAAACTAGTGTGCATTACAACCGATGGAGTACCAACAATGACTGGAAACGAAAACGGTTTTGTGGCATTGTGTCGAGCTAATGATGATTTTCCTTCATTTTTCTCCTTCCATTGCATTATACATCAACAAATTTTGTGTTCAGAAGTTCTAAACATGGAGGAGATTATGGGCATTGCAATAAAAATTGTGAATTCTATCCGTGCACGTAGCTTGCAACGACGGCTCTTTAAATTGCAGTTGGAGGATAGTGAGTCAGCTGAACACACTGATTTAGTTCTTCACACGGACGTCAGGTGGTTGAGTCGCGGAAAATTCCTAGAAAGGTTTCAAGAATTATTGCCCGAAATAACAGCTTTTCTGGACGAAAGAGGTGATGACACTCAGATGCTGAAAAAAGGAAAATGGCTGACTGATATGGCATTTTTGACAGACATCACAATGCATTTAAACACCATTAATTTGGAGCTTCAAGGTAAAGGAAACACTATTATTGAGATGATTAGCGCAATAAACGCATTCAAAAGTAAATTGCAACTTATGATAGATCAACTGAAAAGAAAGGATCTGAAAAATGTTCCGTCTTTGAAAGCAAGGATTCCTCAGTTGAATTATGATATTTATGAGGCAGAATTATCAAATATTTTGGGCCAATTCGAAATACGTTTTTATGATTTCAGTAAATTGGCAAATATCTCATCATTTATGAGTCATCCTTTTTCGTGTAAAAACATTGAGGAATTAGCTACTGAAATAGCAAGTCAGTTTAACATGGAGTCATGTTCTGTTGAAAATGAGTTAGTGCAGATTATATCAGATATACATCTCAAAGCCACAGCATCTGATACAAAATTCTGGTGTTTTATATCTGAAGATAAACATCCGAATCTAAGGCAAATTGCCCTTCAACTGACGGCAATGTTTGGGTCAACTTACTTGTGCGAGTCTGCATTATCTGAAATGAAGATAATTAAGTCAAAATATCGCAATCGACTAAATGACGAACATATGTCATCATGCTTGCGATTAGCACTCGGTAATTACGTACCATCTTATGAAAAGTATGCTGAGGACATGCAGTGCCACGCTTCAACATCCAAAATTTTAGTTAAGTTTAGACACTAGAACTCGTTTGTTTTGTAAGAACCAATAAACTCGCAATTTTGAATAACTATGAGTTTTTTTCATTGACATTTTGAGCACCCCTGTTATATATATATATATATATATATATATATATATATGTATATGTATATATATATATATATATATATATATATATATATATATTATATATATATATATAGGCAGACCTTGAATTTTATGTGTATAATAATTGTCGTTGATATGTCATTTATTTTTTCTTTAGATCCAAGAACAAATGACTGGTTCCTTGTCAGCAGCCCAATACCGTTTTTGGTGGTTTTGACGTCTTATTTTTATTTTGTAAAACGTTTTGGCCCAAGATATATGAGGGACAAACCACCATATCAATTAAAAAGGATCATTCAATTCTATAACTTGATCCAAATTGCGTGGAATATGTGGATTTTTAAAGAGGTAATAACAAACAACCCCCTTTTTTTAAAATATATAGGATTTAATAATATTATCGATTGCCAATATGGCTTTCGTAAGGACCTAGAGCCCCAGTCGAGACCTAAAACTGCACTAGTACTTTCGGGATTTGCCCGTAGTGCGTGTGCTATGCTTATAAAAATAAAACGGGTCAAGTGCAAGTTGTACTTGCGCAGTTGGTGTTTCGTACGTTGATTGTTTTTACAAGCTTTCATTTAACATCCCACTCGATGACCTGGTGAAAAAAAATGTTTTCACTTCCAACTTCACACCCCAAAAAAACTAACCCCAGTTTAACTTTTAAAACGATACGGCTCTGATGAGGCCATCAATTTCTATATTAGTTCCAAATTTCAACTTTCTATGTTAAATAGTTTCGGAAAAAGTCGGGTGTGACAGATATATATATATATATATATATATATATATATATATATATATATATATATATATATATATATACAGCCGGACAGACACCGAATATATACTGAATTAACATGGAGACTATCTAACATAGAATTAGATATTTCTGACAAAAGTACGAGACTTAAAATAGATGAAATAGTACACAATAAATATATCAAGCAACTTTCCAAACTGAATAGGTTACTTAAAAAATATAATGTCAATAACAGATTACACACAAAAAATAACACAAAGTACTCAGACCATGTTTTCTATAACAAATTTGTCAACCTAACAGATGTTAACTTTAATAATCAAGAAATTCAGTTATTAGAAAAAGGTTTTCAGTATAATTTACCAGTCAAAGATTTTACTAAAACTAGAAAATATTAAGGTGCAGAATGTGAAATAGCCTGTAGTAGTAATTCACTAGATATTACGAATAAACATATAATTATTAAAATGTTCGCACAGAAAAGTTTGAATTTTTCCAAGGTAAATTTCATAATGAACATAAGATCGCTAACCAAATTAACAGGTTGACTGCCGACCACTCCGATTGGAGTGCGTCGGGTCTCTTCGCCAACGCCGTCTACTCCGATCGGAGTTCGACATGCGTTCTTACGAAACGTTTTAGTATTCCATCGGCGTTGTATATGAAACGTGTTTCTAGTGGTGGCGTTGCTTAAAAACGCAAGTTCTAACAGGTGCTTAAGTGGTTCCGCGGATTTGCTTTTGGTTTGGTTGTAATCTGCCGTACAATCTGGACAATCAACCTGGGCCTTCTGGTATTAAAAAAAGACATTGTAGTGATGAAAAAAAAGGTATATGATAAGAAAAAAGAAGCTAACTGATACTGAATTATTGCAGCTATTGGAAGAAAGCGGAGGTAGTAGTGACGAACATTACGTACCAGACACAGACGATAGTGATGTAAATTCAAGCTCCGAGTCCGAAGAAGAGAATTTTATAGACCCTATTCGGCCACATCAAACACTTCCTAGCCTTGATGAGATAAAATGGAACGACAGAGGTGCGTTAAAACAAATTTTGTTACAGAAAACCCAGGAATTATTGGTGCAAATTCCAGGACAGGGTGCACCTATCGATTTTTTCGAAATGATCATTGATGATGATTTTTTACAAACTATTGTAGAACGAACGAACTCTTACGCAGTCGAGGTTTTGCTGCGCCCAGAAACAAAAACAAAATCACGTATTACTAATTTTAAAGATCTTACTCTTGACGAACTAAAAATTTTTTTGGCCCTGTTACTTCACACTGGCACAATATCCTTGAGCCGTCTTAACGATTATTGGAAAACTGATCCGCTATTTAATCTACCTGTTTTTAGAAAATATATGTCAAGGAATAGATTTTTTGCTTATCTTGAGGTGTGCATTTTACATCTCCAGATATGGATCCGGCAGATCGGCTAGGAAAGATTAGATTTGTGGCAGATTTTTTTAACAACAAGATGGGAGAAAATTTACTATCCTGATAGAGAGTTGTCTTTGGATGAAGCTATGGTACTTTATCGGGGTCGTCTCCAGTTTAAACAGTATATCAAGAATAAGCGTCATAAGTATGGTATGAAGTTATACATGCTGACAGAGCCTAATGGACTTATTTTGAAATTTCGTGTCTACGAAGGTGCGACAGATGTTTATGGTGGAAGCGGACATACTGAAAAGATTGTTTTACATTTATTGGAGGAAAAATTGGGTGTGGGACATGCTGTTTATCTAGACAATTTTTACAATAGTGTTAATTTAGCTAGGAAATTACTTCAACAAAATACATACTGCACTGGTACGCTGAGAGCTGAGAGGAAAGATAATCCGAAAGAGGTAATGAGTGCAAACTTAAAACGTGGTGAGAATAAATCTATGTTTTGCAATGGCGTGCATGTCGGAAAATGGCGCGATAAACGCAATGTTCAATACATTTCAACAGAATTTGGAAGCGAAATGGGCATTTTTAAAAACAAAAGAAATCAAGAATCTGAAAAACCTTCCGCAATCATTGGATATAATGCTTTTATGTCCGGTATAGATAGACAGGATCAAATGATGGCATATTATCCTTGCAGCCGTAAAAACCATTCGGTGGTACAAAAAGTTATTCATGCATGTGCTGCAAATGAGCATGATAAACGCCTATTTTTTTGTGTACAATAAATATTCGCGGTCTGACCAGTTACGATTATATGACTTCCGATTGGATGTCATAAGAAATTTACTTGCCAGACGACCAATTACTAATTTGCCGCAAATTCCTCCAGGCCAAATAAATGTCCACAGCATTAGCAAAGTAGAAAAAATTGTTAGTGAAAAAAAAGGAACTAAAGAAACAAGCGGGTAAGCAGAAAGGAATGCAAAGAATGCAGGAAAAATAAAATAAGAAAGCAAACAGTGTATGAATGCAAAATGTGCCCTGGACAACCAGGTTTTTGCCTTAATTGCTTTGAGGATTACCATAAAAATGTACAAAAATGATTTAGAAATAAATGTTTTGAGTTCGATTTATTATTTCTTTACTTATTTAATTGGACACTCCGATCGGAGTGTTCGGCATCTAGTAAAAATTTTCACTTGCAATGCCGATTACTCCGATCGGAGTGAAATTTTTTTTTTCTAAT
Source organism: Pachyrhynchus sulphureomaculatus (assembly GCA_019049505.1). Lineage (NCBI taxonomy): Eukaryota > Metazoa > Arthropoda > Insecta > Coleoptera > Curculionidae > Pachyrhynchus > Pachyrhynchus sulphureomaculatus. Next base: position 10,020,015 of record CM032456.1, on the reverse strand, counting down.
ATTTTGAATGGCACATAAAAAAAGCACATCCAAGACTCATTTTAATTCATATTTACCACAATAAAATAAAAATATTTGGAAAAATCTTACCGGCGTCAACCACAAACTCAAAAATATAGATCGGCAGTCAACCTGTTAAAAACAAAAGTATCAAACATAACATAATTTTTACGAGAGCAGATAAAGGAAAAACTGTAATAGCTATCAAGAAACAAATTTACATTGAAAAAATAATAGATATCCTAAAACCAGATGTATTCAAATCCATCAACTTTGATCCAACAATAACTTTCCAAAAATTAATTAAAGATGTGCTAAAAGACATAAGCATTTTCACAGAGAATGAAAAATTCAGACTTGTCTCGATGAACCCTCAAGTTCCAAAACTATATTCTTTTCTTAAATTACATAAAAATAACTCACCAATTCATCCGGTAGTTTCATACATAACAGGGCGAGCTTTTTCTTTATCAAATAAATTGATTGAGGTTTTAACAAAATATTGTAAATTCACACCTAAATATAGTATTAAAAATAGTAATGAATTGATAGCAAAAATTCATCCGTTAATTATACCAAGTAACTCCAGATTTATATCGTTTGATGTACAAAATCTTTTACCTAGTATACCACCATCAGAAGCTATAAATTTAGTCCAGAGATTACTTAATACAAATAATGTTAACCCAATAATTAAACAAGAAATACTAGATATTTTAACATTGTGCTTAGACCAGAATTATTTCGAATTTAACGATAACATTTATATAAGTAAGAAAGGTTTAATAATGGGAAACCCTCTTGGTCCAATTTTATTTGAAATTTTCATGGACCATTTAGAAGAATAAATCAGTAATTCTCATCTTCTTAAAAATTTCTTTTATTGGTACCGGTATGTAGATGATATATTGACTTGCTTTACAGGCACAGATCGACAATTAAAACTTTTTCTAGATTATATTAACCAACTTCATAATATTACTTTTACAACAGAAATAGAAACAAATAAATCGCTTAATTTCCTAGATTTAAAAATATCAAACAAAATGAATAAACACGATTTTGAAATCTTCCATAAACCAACATACTCAGATATATGTTAACTATACAGGCTAATTCTAACCACCCGTTCACACATAAAATCTCGGCTTATAATAGTTTCATCCATAGACTAATAAATACACCATTAACGGAAGAAAATTTTCAGACAGAATTAAATATTATAAAACAAATTAGTATAAACAATGGATACAGGAGCGATTTCGTAGATAATATTTTAATGAAAAAAACTATTTAAATAAGCAATAGGACTGGTGTACCCGTACAAACAACTAAACAAAGAAAAAATTTCATACACTCACTTATACCGGAAAATTAACTAATAAAATTCAAAATTTTTTCCATAGATATCATGTAAATATCGCTTTCCGTACAAATAACACATTATCTCTTCTTCTTCTTCAAGTGCCCTGCCCGGTCCCCCGAACGTTGGCGATCACCCTGGAGAGCGCGTCCCTGTTCTCTGCCATTCTAAAAAGATCACCTGCCTTCTGAATGCCGGTCCATGACCTGATGTTGTTAAGCCATGACATCTGTTTTCGGCCGACACCGCATCTTCCTTCAATTTTACCCTTCATGATTAACTGGAGTAAGCGATACTTGTCTCCCCGCAAGATGTGATCCAGATTAGCTATCTTGCGGCATTTTATTGTTGTAAGTAGCTCTCTTCCTGTCCTTGCACGCCTAAGAACGTCTTCGTTTGTTACCAAGTCAGTCTAAGGAATACGCAGCATTCTTCGATGAGTCCACATTTCAAAGCTCTCTAAACGATTAATCGTGCTTACTTTGAGAGTCTAGCTTTCTGCACCGTACAAAACAACCGACCAGATGTAACATTTGACCATGCGCTGACGTAGCTTGAGATTTATGTTATCATTACAAAATAGTGTTCTCATATTCAAGAAGTGATTCCTGGCTGTCTCTATGCGACATTTTATCTCTATGTCGGGGTCTAATTGTTCCGTCAGGATGCTACCCAAATACCTGAACCTCTCAACCCGTTCGATTTGAGAATTGTTCAGAAATAAATGAGTGTCTCTATGTGGATCTCGGCTGAATATCATGAGTTTCGTCTTACTGATATTAATATTAAGGCCAAGATCTGTTCCAACTGTGCTGATTTTATTTAACAGTTCTTGAAGACCCTCTATCTTATCACATATGATGACAGTGTCGTCTGCATATCTAATTGTATTGAGTAGTACGCCATTTACTCTAACTCAATGGTCCACATTCTCGAGGGCCTCCTTGAAAATTCGGTCCGAATAAAGGTTGAAAAGTAGAGGCGAGAGGATACAACCCTGTCGGACTCCTCGCTGTATTTGGATGCTAGATGTTGTCATCCCTTCTATACGTACTTCATTATCTCCACATATTAAAAATAATAAAAGTAAAACAAAAAAAGAAAATAAATCGGGGGTTTACGAATTATGCTGTGGCACTTGCAATAAAATGTATATAGGACAAACAGGCAGACCTTTTTATAAAAGAATAAACGAACATAAACAAAGCTTTAGAATGAAAAATAACAAATCTCATTACATTAAACATTCAATTAAGATTTCAAAATTTTACATAACGGAAAGAAAGGAAAATTACTGAATTATTTAGAACAGGTAGAAATAAATCAGAAAAAAACCTCAGGTCTATTACTCAACGATCAATTAGATGGGGCAGGGTCTCCTTTATTGAACTTGTTCTAGGTATTAAGGTAAATATTGTTAATGAATTTAGTACTTGTAATTAGGTAAACTATATATTCTGAGACATACTTTGTTAGTTAATTTACATCGTGCTCCAGAAGAAGACACAGTGTGTCGAAACAATTTTCAGCAATAATAAACATAAGTGGTGATTTGTTTATATTTTTATTCCTAGACACCGAAGTGATCTTATAAGTGTTCCGTACTGAACACTAAAAAGCAAAGTTTAGGAAGATATTTCCTAACTTATTCCACATATCTTTGGAGCAAGGCAATTGAATATTGTGATAAGTCTCGAGTGGCTTCTCTGATATATCAGGGCATTCGTCCGTGCTTGATGAGCCAGGTTATCGCGTAAACTCTCTTAAAATATGTCTAAAAACGTTGCTTACAGCCTTTGAGTTTCCTCAGAGCGTCCTTTGTAAATTACATTCGATATATTTACATCTGACCCCTTAACTATTAAAGTCAATGTAAGTACCTCAGAACTACGTACGTGTACTGTCTACTTTCTTCCTTCCTTACATCAGCGATCTGCTCGAATAGACTAAGAATCCAATATATAACTTTGATGATTATGGCAAGCTGGCTTCTTCGATTAATTTGAACATTCCTTATTCACAATATCTACAAGAATTCGTACAATTTAAATCGGATCTAGAGGAAATTCGGCCTTGTTTGACCAAACAGAACTTATCGCTACTAAAACCTTGACGTTTTTTTTATTAGTGCTCCTTACGGAACACTTATAAGATGACTTCGGTGTCTGTCTGACTGTCTGTCACACCCGATTTTCTCTGAAACTATTTGTCATAGAAAGTTGAAATTTGGTAGTAATATAGGAATCGATTAAAGATCGTATTTATGTGAATCCCCCTACAACACCAGTAGATATGGAAAATAGGATAGAGGCGTACAGGACAATAACGCCCTTAATGCTAAGGAAAGTGAAGGAAAATATAGTAAAACGACTAAACGTGTGTATTCAAGTAGACGGGCATATTTTTGAACAGTTATTACGTCATAATAATTAATCATTAGGTAAGTTAAACTATATTAAAATTGTTATTAACTATTTGTTTATGTTTTCACAATAGCGTAAGTGTATTACAAACAAGGGTAAATATTGGAAAATTCAAAATAAGTCGAAAACTATTAGAAATTGGATATACTTAATAAAAGTTGGAGGGTTTTGTAAAATCTATCAGAAAAAATAATAATATACAGGATATGCCCTTTAAAAAAGTTGAGATTTTTCAATTTAAAATAGTCGAAATGCTAAATTTATTTTGAACACCCTGTAGCATCTAACTCAAATTTCTTTCCATATATATTTTTTTTCATCTCTATAGAACGCTCATACCAATTATGAGTATTGCACCTTTAGAAAACAATGGCGCAACTGGCAATTTTTTACAAAACTGAAAACTAGTATTTTTAAAAAAAAAAAAATTGAAATATTAGAGAAACTACTAGGTTTAGGTATATAACTATGTATTATTAATAAAAAAGTTATAAAATTTTATGCAAAATTTAAAAAAATAGAAAATAGGATGTTCCATTTAAAAAAAATATATGTTATATCCGCCACACTTTTTGAAGTACCCTGTATACTCAAAAATAATTTTAAACTATTCACCTTAACATTCCCTAAAACTATCGTATTTAACATTTATTTGCCATTCCCGAAACAAATGAGAATAATGAACTTTATCGTTGACTCACCCTGTACTATTTATGGCTGTTCGTTTTAATATTTGCAATAGTTTTTTCACTGAGGCGCTATTATACGTTTTGGTTGGGTCTACTTATAGTAGATGAAGCTCTCTGTTTGTTGATATGTTTTTTTCGTTTAAGTGAATTTAGGAGAAATTAAGGGATACACGACAGAAGAATTATCCAATTTTTTCTTGTTTAAAATAATTGCGTCTTACTTTTTAAATCTATTTATATTTTTAATTTTTAGTGTTCCGTACGGAACACTTATAAGATCACTTCGGTGTCTGTCCGTCTGTCCGTCTGTCACACCCGATTTTCTCCGAAACTACTTGTCATAGAAAGTTGAAATTTGGTAGCAATATAGGAATTGATGGCCTCATCAGAGCCATGTAGTTTTGAAAATTAAATTTTGACTTAAGGGGTTAGTTTTGGGGGGTGAAATCGGAAATGAAAAAAAAAAATTTTTACTAGGTAATCGAGTGTGGTGTCAAATGAAAACTTGTGAAAACACGAGTAAAAAATATATATATAATGTAATACTTGCGCTCACTTTTCTTTGTATTATTTTTAAAAAATCGCGAAAAATCGCTGTCCACCCGCCTTATCTCGAAAAGTACCTATCAAAAAAATTTGAAAAAATTCTGGGATATTCTCCACGGGGTGTAGATTGAACGAAAATTATCACGAGTGCATTACCTGTAATAATTTATCTGGTATATAAAAAAAACAGAAATTTCAAGGTCATCAATTTTCAGTAAAGATTGGAATAAACTTTGTTGAAAACTTATTTGGAGTGTGTTTTGTGAAGTCACTGATCATTTTATATCACCGTAACATAAATTTTGACTTAAGGGATTCGTTTTGAGGGGTGAAATCGGAAGTGAAAAAAAAATTTTTTGCTAGGTCATCGAGTGTGATGTCAAATGAAAGCTTGTGAAAACACGAGTAAAAAATATATATATAATGTAATACTTGCGCAAACTTTTCTTCGTATTACTTTTTAAAAATCGTGAAAAATCGCTGTCCCCTACCTTATCTCGAAAAGTACTGATCAAAAAAATTTGAAAAAATTCTGGAATATTCTCCACGGGGTATAGATTGAACGAAAATTATCATTACCTTTAATAATTTATCAGGTATAGAAAAAAAAAAACCGGTCAAGTGCAAGTTGAACTTGCACAATTAGTGTTCCGTACGTTGATTGTTTTTGAAATAAAAAGTTTTGTTAGGGTGGTATAAAATGATCAGTGACTTCACAAAACACACCCCAAATGAGTTTTCAACAAAGTTTGTTTCCAAGATTGGAAACAAACTTTGTTGAAAACTCATTTGGGGTGTGTTTTGTGAAGTCACTGATCATTTTATACCACCCTAACAAAACTTTTTATTTCAAAAACAATCAACGCACGGAACACTAATTGTGCAAGTTCAACTTGCACTTGACCGGTTTTTTTTATTTTTTAGCTTATTGTTTCATTGCTTTATTAAAGCATGAGAGTAGCTCAAAGAAATTGAGTTGAATTTCATGTATTTTTACAGCTGTGTCATCATTTTTAAGTTATAATAATATTAGTTGAATCCAGACTCTAAGAATAGAACCCACAAGTAGTATGTGAAAGTATTAGTTCTATAAAATATTCTCACTTTGTCAGAGATATTGAAACTAACTGCATTTTTAGGCTGTCCGTATATGGAGCTCTCATATAATTGGAATTGCCAACCTATAGACTATTCGAATAATCCTGAAGCAATCAGGGTAAGTGAAAGTGTAGAAAACTGAACAGAATATCATATAACGGTCATTAAAAAATTTTTCATTCCTTACATAAGCAGTCAATAGTAATTACTGGAAAAATATTACTTTACCCGATTCCGATCGACTTGCTCAATAAGTCTTATGTGACACTCTACGTAAAGTAGATTCTAAAAAATCCAATACAGTCAATTATGTAGGTGGATTTATCATTTGGGACCCCATAAATATTATCTTTATCGGGAATTGGAAAAAACTAAGTGAACCGACAAAGAAATTATTAAAGAACCGACAGAAATGGCAAGCGGCAACACACAAGATCATAGAGCTCTCAACAAAGCAGCATCAACATCAATAAGAAGATATATTAGAAAGTTTAATACCGAACAAGTAACAAAAGTAATCGAGGAAAAAAAAAAATCTAAAAGTTTTGAGATCCAAATTATCTACGGGATCTTTGATTGTGTTAGCCGATACTTGTTGGAAATTCATAATAAAATTATATAAAAACAACACTATGTTTTAATTTCCAATATATTTAAAGTCACTTGACAATTGTTTCACCATACAATGGCTTCTTCAGAAGTAAATAGGAAAGATTCGGTTTTCTTTATTGAATTTAAGTTAGGCTATGCCTCTTACTTATATTTATGACAGATTATATTCCTATACTACTTAACCTAGGTTCTATACAGTAATCCTAATTAACTTAACCTAGGACATTGGAATTTAAAATACATTTGTTGACTAATCTAACTTAAATAGAGCTTAATTCTAAACTAATCTAGAACTTAATTCTAAACTTAATCTAGGTTACAATCTTCATGGGGGTGGGGGAGGGCCATCGTCTTCGTCGGATATGGGATCAGAAGGTCTTGGATAGTGATGGCGGGCGTTGGCGGGCACGTGGAATGCGCTCCTTATGGTGGCGTTTGGGTGTTGTAGCGCCTTTGCGAAGAACTTGATGTTGGTGGACCTCATGTGTGCCTTGATTGTTGGCACACCGAGGTCTCTATGCAATTGCCGGTTTCGGACGAACCATGGGCTCCCGTGATCATCCTCAGGGCCTTGTTCTGTACTGCCTGAAGTTGAGCTCTGCGTGTCTTGGTGAGTTTAGACCAAGTAGGGCAGGCGTGTGTGAGTCCTGCCCTCACGATGGTTTTATAAATTAGCAGCTTGATTTTTGGTTGCAACTTACTGGACCGGCTGATGATTGGGTACAGCTTGCCCAGTAGTTGCTTGGCTTTCCTTGAGGCAGCACAGACCTGGTCTTTCCAGATGAGGTGTTTGTCATACTGGATTCCCAGGTACTTGATGGTGGTTGCCCATTGGATGCGGGATCCCTGGAGCTGGAGTTGTCCATAAGGAGTGCCGTTGCCTTTGGCGAAGACGATGGCCTGTGTCTTATATGGGTTTAGCTGGATCTTCCATCGGTCGAACCAGGGGGCGAGGACGTTCAGGTGGCGCTGCAATCTACTGGTGATGATTCTGTAGCTGCTGGATTCTGCTATGATGGCTGTGTCGTCAGCATACAGGAGTAGGGTAGTCTGATCCGTTTTTGGAATGTCGGCTGTGAAAATGTTAAAGAGGTGGGGGGAGAGGACGGAGCCTTGAGGGACTCCGGCTCTAATGGCCTTGACTTCGGAGATGGCCTTATCGACTCTGACTTGGAATGTTCTGTCAGAGACGAAGGATTGAATGAGTTTGTTAATGAAAAGGGGGGGTAGCCGTGTGGGGTCAGTTTCAGAATGAGGCCTTCGTGCCAGACTCGGTCGAAGGCCTTTGCTACATCGAGAAACACAGCTCCAACTTTGTGACGTTTGTTGAAGCTGTTGGAAATTGTTTGGGCGAGTTTCGTGGTGTGATGGATGGTGCCATGAAGGGGCTGGAAGCCATACTGTTCGTCAGGGACAACACGGAGCGCTGTGGACTTTGCTCTGACGATTTCGAGGATGACTTTTTCAGCTATCTTGCCAAGGCCTGGAAGTAGGCTGATTGGCCGATAGCTGCTTGCCTCGTGGGATGGAGAGCCTGGTTTTTTGATCATAATGACCTCAGCTTTTTTCCAGTAGAGTGGAAAATAGCTGAGTCTCAGTATGCTGTTAATGATATTGGTGGCTTCTGAGATTTGTTTTCTTGGGGAGTTTTTTGAGGGCTTTATTTGTAATTTTATCATGACCTGGGGCTTTTCGGATTGAGGTAAAATCGAATGATCTCATTAACAGCGGAGGGGGTTGTGAAGTACGTATTGCGAGGGGGCTGGGCAAGATTTAGGGCCTGTATGGTTGTAGCGACCCTAAGATCACGGGCTGGATCGGGATGGGCAGGAGTGTTAGGAGAAAACTGTTCCTCTAGCAGATCTGCCAGAAGGTCAGCCTTCTCCTGGGTTGTGGAGGCTGTGGTGCCGGCGTGGGTGAGGGCTGGCATGGACCTTGGCTCGTCATTGGAAAGGGCTGTTGCCATTTTCCAAAGAGAACAGTCCTGGGTAGTGAGGGATTCTACTTTGGACTCCCACCTGCTGCTGTGGAATTCAGCAAAGTGAGTCTTTCACCTGCTGCGTTGCTTGATTTGCGAGCCTTTTTGAGGCGGGGGTCTCCCGTCCTGAGGGCTCTTCTGAGCAGCCGGTTTTTTATCCCTGATCTGCTCTTTGATAGCTGGGGGTAGTATACCTGAGAAGAGACTGGTTGGGTTCGTGACGTTTGTGGCCTGGGCAAGGGCTGTCTGGATATCAGCAGTCAGGAAAGAAAAATATTTGGTGGTTAAATAGTGCTTAAACTATCCCTAATTACCTAAGATTATGCTAATCATTTTATTATATTATTTACAGACAGAATTATTTTAAGAATGCAAATCTGTGGTACTATTTCCGAGAACTAATAAAGATTAAGTAAGGGCGAATGGTTTAGGTCTACCTGTTCGTTTAATAATTGATTGGAGTTTTTCTGTTTGTTAATTTCAAGACATTCAAGCAAATTTAATTTTTTAGATTTTATTTTCTACATGTAGGATTTTTAACGTATCATCGAAATTATGAGATTCGTTTATTATATGAGTTGCGTAATGTGAATTGTTCTTATTTTTTAAATAACTATGTTTATGTTCTTTAATGCGAGTTTCAGAAGATCTACCACTTTGTCCTACGTAGGTTTTAGTACAAGATTCACAATTTAATGAGTAAACTCCTGATTTTAAGGAAATCTTAGATTTGGTTTTGTTATTCAAAATTATACTCCCTAAGGAATTACTGGTTTTGAATGCTATTTTATTGTTCTTTTTTATTAAATGTTTGGAAATTGTTCTAGTTATTTTCCCTGTGTGTGTGAGTGCACTAAATTTTCCTTTTTGTCATTAATTGTGGAATAAATTAGAGAGATTGCTTGTTTAAAAAGGATTTTTTATTCAAGATATTATCTATAATGTTGGGGTCATATCCATTATTAATTGCTATTTGTTTGATTATGTTGAATTCTTTGTTAAAATTAGTTTTAGTCATAGGGATATGTAACAATCTATGTATGACAGAGTTAAAAGCTGCCATTTTGTGAGGATACAGGTGGGATGAGCTATTATGTATGACTGTGTCAGTATGTGAAGGTTTGTGAAAAATCGAGAAATCGTGTTTATTATTCACTTTTGATATAGATATGTCTAAGAAATTTATAGAGTTATTGGTTTCTAATTCTATGGTAAATTTAATATTAGGATGCAAATTATTTAGGAAGTTAAGGAGGATTGTTAGTTGTCTATCTGTTCCCGTGAAACAGGAAATGATATCGTCAACATATCTATACCAGTAAACAATATTTTCGTTTACCGCGTTTTGATGAATTTTTAGTTCTAAATGTTCCGTGAAAATTTCCGCTAGTAACGGACTTAAAGGATTACCCATTATTAGACCTTCTTTAGATGTATAAAAGTTGTCGTTGAATTCAAAATAGTTTTGATCCAAGCACGTCGTAAGTAAATCTAAAATATCCCGTTTAATAATTTCGTTTACTTTATTCTTGATTAAGAGCTTATCTACTAATTCTATGACTTCATATGGCGGGATACTAGGAAATAAGTTTTGTACATCAAATGAGATAATTCTAGAATTTTCCGGTAAGTTAATATTTTTAATTTTATCGATTAGTTCATAGGTATTGGCTATACTATATTTCGGTTTAAATTTGCAATGTTGTCGTAGTAAATGGATAAGTTTTTGTGATAGTTGGATTGATGGTGCCGTAACAAACGATACAACTGGTCTAATAGGGAAATCCTTTTTATGTAATTTAATTAGGGAATAAAAGGCTCCAAAATTATATTCCCTAATTAAATTACATAAAAAGGATTTCCCTATTAGACCAGTTGTATCGTTTGTTACGGCACCATCAATCAAACTATCACAAAAATTCATCAATTTACTACGACAACATTGGAAAATTTAAACCGAAATATGGTATAGCCAATACCTATGAACTAATCGATAAAATTAAAAATATTAACTTACCGGAAAATTCTAGAATTATCTCATTTAATGTACAAAACTTATTCCTAGTATCCCGCCATATGAAGTCATAGAATAATCTCTTAATCAAGAATAAAGTAAACGAAATTATTAAACGGGATATTTTAGATTTACTTACGACGTGCTTGGATCAAAACTATTTTGAATTCAACGACAACTTTTATACATCTAAAGAAGGTCTAATAATGGGTAATCCTTTAAGTCCGTTACTAGCGGAAATTTAGAACTAAAAAATTCATCAAAACGCGGTAAACAAAAATATTGTTTTACTGGCATAGATATGTTGACGATATCATTTCCTGTTTCACGGGAACAGCTAGACAACTAACAATCCTCCTTAACTTCCTAAATAATTTGCATCCTAATATTAAATTTACCATAGAATTAGAAACCAATAAATCTATAAATTGCTTAGACATATCTATATCAAAAAGTGAACAATAAACACGATTTTCTCGATTTTTCACAAACCTTCACATACTGACACAGTCATACACAATAGCTCATCCCGCCCGTATCCTCACAAAATGGCAGCTTTTAACTCTTTCATACATAGATTGTTACATATTCCTATGACTAAAACTAATTTTAACAAAGAATTCAACATAATCAAACAAATAGCAATTAATAATGGATATGACCCCAACATTATAGATAATATCTTGAATAAAAAATCCTTTAAACAAGCAATCTCTCTAATTTATCCCACAATTAATGACAAAAAAAGAAAATTTAGTACACTCACATACACAGGGAAAATAACTAGAACAATTTCCAAACATTTAATAAAAAAGAACAATAAAATAGCATTCAAAACCAGTAATTTCTTAGGGAGTATAATTTTGAATAACAAAACCAAATCTAAGAATTCCTTAAAATCAGGAGTCCACTAAATTGTGGATCTTGTACTAAAACCTACGTAGGACAAACTGGTAGATCTTTTGAAACTCGCATTAAAGAACATAAACATAGTTATTTAAAAAATAAGAACAATTCACATTACGCAACTCATATAATAAACGAATCTCATAATTTTGATGATACGTTAAAAATCCTACATGTAGAAAATAAATCTAAAAAATTAAATTTGCTTGAATGTCTTGAAATTAACAAACGGAAAAACTCCAATCAATTATTAAACGAACAGGTAGACCTAAATCATTCGCCCTTACTTAATCTTTATTAGTTCTCGGAAATAGTACCACAGATTTGCATTCTTAAAATAATTCTGTCTGTAAATAATATAATAAAATGATTAGCATAATCTTAGGTAATTAAGGATAGTTTTAAGCACTATTTAACCACCAAATATTTTTCTTTCTTACTTACTTCTGAAGAAACCATTATATGGTGAAATAATTGTCAAGTGACTTTAAATATATTGGAAATTAAAACATAGTGTTGTTTTTATATAATTTTATCTACGGGAACCAAAATTATACAAAAACTAAAGAAAGAAGATTTAAGAGTAATAACGGACAGGGAAGAGATTATGAATATTGTTGAAGGTATTATAAACAGCCTTATAAAAACACTAATAAGGACATGAACCGTATGAAATTCCACATATTCAAAATCAAGGTTCAGAAGATATCCCCGAAATAACAGAAGATGAGATCATACAAGTCTTGAGTGAGATGAAAAACAATAAGTCTCCAGATGAAGATGGTATTGTAGTTAAAGCAATAAAGCTGGCTGAACCTACTAGCATCAAGGTCCACACAATGCTGTTTAACCTATGTCTTACTAAGTCTATAACACCAATGCGGTGAAACAACACTATTATCATTCTCCTCTATTAAAAAGGCGATTCAACAGATCTATCAAACTACCGTCCTATAAGCCTCCTCTCCATGTTTATAAGATGTTCAAAAAAGTATTGACAAAAACGTTTGACCTCAAAGCTAGACTTCTACCAAATACTCGATCAAGCTGGATTCCGAGCAGGTTATAGTGTCAATGATCACCTCTTGACTGTATAATAATCTTAGTGGATTTTGAGAAGGCCTTCGATCCAGTGATCCAGGATATGCTTTTTAAGGCTCTTACTGAATGCCGTATAGATTCAAGGTACAACGAAATCCTAAGCCATATCTACTGTCAGGCATCATCAACAGTTAAATTACATAGGGAAACAAACAAATTCCAAGTCGAAAGAAGTGTGCATCAGGGTGACCTCAAAGTTGCTTATCACCTTTCTGGAACACATAAAAATCTGAATTGTAGCAACATGAGCATAAATATGAATATATAAATGCTGAATAACTTGAGATTCGCCGATGACATAGTCATGTTAACAGATCGCGCAGATCATGCGAATGTCATGCTTAAAACCTTAAAAGAACAGTCCCATAAAATTGGCCTAGAGATAAATTTTTTGAAGACTCAGTTTATGACAAATCTAGTTTATACCAACCCACTATCAGTAAACGGGGTAAACATCTTCATATAAATATTTGGGACATAAAATTAAGTTGGGTAGAGATAATCAGACTCATGAACTACAACGGAAGGTTACTCTAGCTTGGGTTGCATTTGGCAAACTACGAGAAATGATGAAATTAGGCATACCTATTTGCCTTAAACGAAAGATCTTTAACCAATGTGTGTTACCTGTGCTTACTTATGAAGCAGAAATTCTAACTTTGACGAAAAAGATAATAAGATAAGTACTACTCAGTTTATATCACCACTACACCAAACACTTTATTTTTGCACTTGACGCGCGTTTCGCTAACTATGTTAGCTTCATCAGGAGCGATGATTGACTAAAGCTAAATTACAAATCTGCCCTATTTATACTTAGCCTAACCCTTAAATTACTCAAGCGGAACTAATGACATAGGCAAGGCCATCAGTTCCGGTCAAGTAACCAGTAGAGGGGACTATAAGGAATAGGCCCTCTGTCTTTATTTATACTACTTTTACATTTTATGATTTCCATACTTTCGTATGCGTTCAACAATCTCCTATCAGACACATTCTTTATTAATCTTAGATTATCTAATGTTACAGTATGATCAGCTTCAAGGGCATGTTCGGCAATGCTAGACTTTTCTGTTCTATTGTATTTTAAGTGTGCTAAGTGTTCTTTAAATCTTGTTTTAATTGACCTTTTAGTTTGCCCAACATACTTTTTATCACAATCATTACAACTAATTTCAAAAATTCCACTTTTCTCACAATTAGGAATCTTATCTTTGGATTTCCTAAGATATTCTTTAGATTGTCATCAAATATAAAATGTCAATCAATCATAAAATGTAAAAGTAGTTTAAATAAAGACAGAGGGTCTATTCCTTATAGTCCCCTCTACTGGTTACTTGACCGGAACTGATGGCCTTGCCTATGTTATTAGTTCCGCTTGAGTAATTCAAGGGTTAGGCTAAGTATAAATAGGGTAGATTTGTAATTTAGCTTTAGTCAATTATCGCTCCTGATGAAGCTAACATTAGCGAAACGCGCGTCAAGTGCAAAAATAAAGTGTTTGATGTAGTGGTGATATATACTGAGTAGTATCATTGTGCCAAAGATTCCACATTCCCAACTTAATAAGATAAGGGTAACTCAAGCGGCAATAGTGTGGTCAATGTTTGGTTTGTCTCTTCGAGATAAAGTCCCAAATAAAGAAATTAGGAACTGAAAGAGAGTGATAGATGCAGTTGAGAAAGTTCTATCTTTGAAGTGGAATTTGGCCGGTCATCTAGCCAGAACGCAGGATAACAGATGGACTAAGAAGGTGTTGGAATAGCGACCTAGACAAGAAGCGTGTAGGAATAGAGGAAGACCTCCCACCAGATGGACAGATAATCTGAGAAGAGTAGCGGGAAACTGGATCTAAAAAGCCCAAGATCGGTTTAACTGGAAAAGATTAAGGAAGGCCCATGATGAATCATTATCGGAATTACATTAAGTGAGTTAATTATAACTTAGGATAAGATCTCAAATGAGAGAAAATAATTTAAAGTCAATTTATAATGTATTGAGCGTTTTCTGTAGAAGTTGTGATAATAGTCGGCGTCTTTGCGATAACAACAATCATGTACCACATGTATCCCGTCAGAATAAAACATTTAGAAACCAGTCAATTAATATAAATATTATATGGTATAATCAATCAGTTTTTGTGAAAATACGTTTGACAGGGAAAGAATTTTAGTTTTAAGTGAAATGGTTTATTAATGTTTGTTTCTGGAATGAAACATTCCATGGCAGGGATGCTCAAACGGTCGATCGCGAGTGCTTTTTGAGACGATCTCGAGAAAAAAATTCTGATATAGAACTATTCACAGATTTTGTTTTAGGTAACTAAAACAAAATGTAATGAATAAACTAGTAAAATTTATTCGATCCACAGTTAGGCCAGAATATCCCCTCATCACTTTCTTTTATCGTAATAACCCCCTGCTGGCGGCAAAAGGCGGCTTTATCAAAGGAACGCGCGGTACTTGTCAAAGAATAGCCGCGTTTTTGATTCCCGCCGATTTTTCTAGAAACTTCGGGTGGCGTGTTTGACGGGAACATTCGAGACTTCGTTCGCGCCGATATAAATGTGGCGCCTGCAGGAACAGGAGTCAGTCTGAGTTGTAACTTGAAGGCGATACATCGATACAAAGTTTATTAATAAATAGTCCAAAATGAGTGCGGTAAAGAAAAGTAAAACTTATCATTTTAATAACGATTGGGAGAGGAAGAATTTTTCTTTTGTATGGTAAAGGATAAGTGCATTTGTCTCATTTGCCGTGCGTCAGTTGCAATACCTAAGCGTGGGAACTTAGAGAGGCATCATAAAACGGTTCATAAAAACTATGAAAAGGATTTTCCGTCACAGAGTGAATTAAGAAAACGAAAAGTACGTGATTTGATAACTTGTTTGAAAAAAGAACAAACCATGTTCACAAGACCAGCCAAACAATCAAAAGCTGCAACGATCGCGTCATTTAAAATATTTCATATATTGACGAAACACAAGAAACTATTTGATGATGGATTGGTTGTGAAGGAAGCATTTATTAAAGCGGGTGAGACTTTATTTGGAAATTTTAAAAATAAAACAGAGATTATGTCTGCTATTAGAGAACTTCAGTTATGTCGTCCGACTGTCACAAGGCGTGTTGAAGTCATGAGTCAGGACATGGCAGATAAACTAAAACATGATATCATGGAATGTACATACTTTTCTTTACAGTTCGACGAATCCACCGATATGACAGACACTGTCCAGCTGTGTATTTTTATTCGAATGGTATTCAATGACATGTCGGCTAAGGAAGAGTTTTTGACAATGATTCCTCTGAAAGGAAAGACCAGTGGCGAAGATATATATGACGTTTTCTTCAATTTTGTAACAAACTACAAGCTACTAATATATAAACTAGTGTGCATTACAACCGATGGAGCACCAGCAATGACTGGAAACGAAAACGGTTTTGTGGCATTGTGTCGAGCTAATGATCATTTCCCTTCATATTTCTCCTTCCATTGCATTATACATCAACAAGTTTTGTGTTCAAAAGTTCTAAACATGGAGGAGATTATGGGCATTGCAATAAAAATTGTGAATTATATCCGTGCACGTAGCTTGCAACGACGGCTCTTTAAATTGCAGTTGGAAGATAATGAGTCAGCTGAACACACTGATTTAGTTCTTCACACGGACGTCAGGTGGTTGAGTAGCGGAAAATTCCTAGAAAGGTTTCAAGAATTATTGCCCGAAATAACAGCTTTTCTGGACGAAAGAGGTGATGACACTCAGATGCTGAAAAACGGAAAATGGCTGACTGATTTGGCATTTTTGACAGACATCACAATGCATTTAAACACCATTAATTTGGAGCTTCAAGGTAAAGGAAAAACTATTATTGAGATGATTAGCGCAATAAACACATTCAAAAGTAAATTGCAACTTATGATAGATCAACTGAAAAGAAAGGATTTGAAAAATTTTCCGTCTTTGAAAGCAAGGATTTCTCAGTTGAATTATGATATTTATGAGGCAGAATTATCAAATATTTTGGGCCAATTCGAAATACGTTTTTATGATTTCAGTAAATTGGCAAATATCGCATCATTTATGAGTTATCCTTTTTCGTGTAAAAACATTGAGGAATTAGCTACTGAAATATATATCAGATATATACATCTCAAAGCCACAGCATCTGAAACAAAATTCTGGTGTTTTATATCTAAAGATAAATATCCGAATCTAAGGCAAATCGCCCTTCAAACTGACGGCAATGTTTGGATCAACTTACTTGTGCGAGTCTGCATTTTCTGAAATGAAGATAATTAAGTCAAAATATCGCAATCGACTAACTGACGAACATATGTCATCATGCTTGCGATTAGCACTCGGTAATTACGTACCATCTTAATTTTCCCAGCGCTGTGTTTCCCACCGAGTACAATTTACAGCGATTCAAGAACAACGTGAATCGCTTTTTCCGCACTCGTGTCGCTCCTGGAGCGCTTTAGGGACTTCCCTGCAGCACGTGTGCTAGACCCATAAAAAAGAAAAAAAATCTTATGAAAAGTATGCTGAGGACATGCAGTGCCACGTTTCAACATCCAAAGTCACTCTTTAGTTAAGTTTAGACACTAGAACTCGTTTGTTTTGTAAGAACTGATAAACTCGCAATTATGAGTTTTTTCATTGACATTTTAGAGCAGACCTACACTTACCTTTACTAAAAAAGTACATATTGTGCGGAAAACTAATATCTATGCCACGATACACCCCTACCTAGACGACAATCCTGCATCACACTTACTTGCAGCCTCTCAGAGTCGATCGATCGTAGTCTAACAATATTGAGGTAGATCGCCAGCAGTTCAAGTTTGAGCACCCCTGTTCCATGGCTTTGATTAGGAGAGAAAGTATCTTTTCCAATGTTTATTTCTTCTGTAGACTACCTGGGCTTGTTATGTCTATTTCCTAAACAAACTTGGAGACCTACTGGATACAATATTTTTTTTGTATTGAGAAAAAAAAGATAGGCATGTCAGCTTTCTGCATGTGTTCCATCATACACTAATGCCAATTGCAGCATGGTAAGTATATCATAAAAATGGTATTAATTCCATGAAATCAGTAAACAATTTTTTAGGGCCATAGTGGTGTGGTACTTACAGGCTGTCGAAAGTAACAATACAGTTTAAATATAAATTTGAGTACAAGCATTGCGAAAAGCCAAAAATTCTAGCATTTTAATGTTCCAGAATTTACTAGGTCTGGGTTATTTATGGATTATACTGGTTAAGTCATAGACATCTTTCAAAAGTAATATTTAGCATATTCTATTCAATGATACAAATACCAAAAATCCTCCCAGCTCTTTCCCTCCACTTCCCCTCTCTCCTCCTCAAATCAATTCAGATTTGACTCCAACACTCCCAAAGCCTACAATGACCCTTTTACGCGTGAGGAGTTGCAATCCTCTCTAGACTCATCTAAAAAATCTGCTCCGGGACCTGACTCCATACACTCGGATATGATCAAACACCTACCAGAACACTCCCTTGCTTCTCTATTGGCTCTTTATAACGACATATGGTTAAATGGCAAATTCCCCAAATCATGGCTACATTCGATCATCATTCCTATCCATAAAACAGGAAAGCCGAGATCTTCCCCAAGCAGTTATCGCCCCATTTCTCTGACGAACCACATTTGTAAGTTCATGGAGAGGATGGTTAATCAACGTATGTCATGGGTTTTGGAGACATCCAATCTCCTATCACCCCACCAATTTGGATTTAGAAAATTTAGATCAATTTGGCCTCACTTGAAACTGACATACGATGGGCTCTCCACAGATGAGAACACTTACTATTAATCTCCTTAGATTTAACAAATGCTTTCGACAAAACAAACAGTCATCTTATACTTGAACAACTAGAGGAAATGGAATTCGTTGGCGCACTACCGATCTTCATTCGCAATTTCTTAACATCTCGCACATTTCAAGTAAAAGCAAACGGTCATTTATCTGAGTCTTACCCGGTATCTCTTGGGGTACCTGAAGGATCTGTACTCAGCCCTACACTCTTTAACATAGCTATAATATCTATGATAAGGGAAATCCCATCGCATGTCAAATTCAAAATATTTGCCGATGACGTAGTAATCTACTACTCTTCCTAATCCTCCAGTGCTGTAACCTCTGTTCTCAACAGCTCTCTCTCGGCTCTCAAAAATGGACTATCAAAAATGGATTCTTCTTTTCACCAACCAAATCCTCATAAATCTACTTTTGCAAATCCAGATGATGTTCCAAAATAAACGTCTTAACGATAAATGGCTCTCCAATTCCAATTGTTGATTCTCACAGCATATTGGGACTTACATTTGACAACAGACTGAACTGGAGTTCCCACATAAAATCACTCAAAGCACGCACTGCCCAAGATCTGAATATTATGAGATCTCTTTCTAGTTTCAAGTGGGGTTCAGACTTCTCATCCCTTATGCATATCTACAAATCCCTTATCCTGTCTAAATTAAGCTATGGCGATTTCATTTATGATTCTGCTAGTTCAATTACTAAGAAAAAAAACTTAACCCAATTCAGAATCAAGCCATCAGACTTGCCACAGGTGCCTTCAGAACCTCTCCTATTTCCAGTCTCCAATGTATTTCGTCTCCTCCTCCCCTACATCTAATCAGATAACTATCGTTGATGAAATATTATCTATCATCATTACATAGATTCTCCAATAGACTTTCACTTGATCTCACCAACATTTATAACAGAAACATAAAGCTTTTCCCCCTGTTTCGATACCATCTAGAATTAAACACATTCTTTCCACTCACAAACTTATTCCTCCATCATTCAAATATTCTTCTTTCACTTCTTTTCCTCCCTGGCGCTCTCCAAAACCTGTAGTAGATCTTACCCTAAACAAAACTAACAAATCTCTCTCACTAAAGTCAATTTTATATGCTCAGTCACTTGAAAGAATAAACAAGTACAAATCAGATTATTCAATCTTTTTCACTGACGGTTCTAAGACCTCACAAGGGACGGGCGCTGCTTTTATCCACAATCACACTATTAAATTATTCAAATTTCCATCTCACTTCTAGATCTTCTCCGCGGAGCTATACGCAATCAAAGAAAGTCTACGATTCGCAATAAATGCAGGGAAATTCAAAAGAATATTAATTGTCTCTGACTCAATGAGTGCCTTAGAATCCATAAAGAATGGGAATACTAAATTTGCTTTCTTAAATCAAATCTCCGATCTCTTATATATAGCCAATCACCGCAATATCCATGTAATCTTTCTCTGGATTCCTTCTCATACTGGGATAGTGGGCAACTACAAAGCAGATCTACATGCAAAAAAGGCAGTTCTTCAAGGCCCTCTTATAAGAGAAGACAACCGTCCTAACGATTACTTTAATCGCATCAAACTCATTTATAGGGATCTTTTTCAACTACAGTGGGAATTGGAGGAATCTTCCAATAAGCTCTGGGACCTAAAACCTATAGTCTATCCCCCTTATCACTCACAATTACTCACAAGAAGACAAAACACAATCTGGAGACGACTAGCTATAGGCCATACATTCCTTACCCCAGTCCTACCTACTAAAAAAGGATGATGCTCCCATCTGCTCTATATGTCAGACCACGCTTACAGTAAAGCATATTTTTGAATCCTCGCACTTCTCACAATCTAGAGAAAAGCATCACTTGCTTCTGAACATGAAACAAATTTTAAGTCCAGAACAAATTCTATCCAGTATAAATAATATCGAGGAATATTTAAAAGAAAATGAATACCATCATTTAATATAAGGAAAATCAATTTGTAATCTACAATCTAACATCGTCTGGGGGCTAAATGACCTTAGATGTCGCTGCACCCTATCCCCATAACATCCATCCATCAATGATACAACGCGATCTCAAATCTTGGTATCCTGTATAACTTTTATAAAAAGAAAATATAGAAACACTCAGATATGACTTCCAGTAATTTAACGCAAGATATTATTCTAATAAATTGTTTTTTAGTCAGGCATGATTGTGACTATTTTTATAGGAAAATATTTTAAGCTTGAAGAAGAAGCGGGATATTTATCATTTTTCGATGCCACTGTAGTGTGGGGGTTTACCTGCAAATCGTAATTCTTGCGTGCGATAAAACTTGCAATAAATACGTTTCTGAGCAAAGCAATAAAATAATCGGGTTTTCTTTATTAACCCATTTATGCCCAATGGGTCAAAAACGACCCACTACTTTAATTATACAACTACCTATACACGTGCATGTGTAAAGTGTTACCTATCGTTGCATTCAGTTGTTGAAAGAATAAACATCATTAGCACTATATTGCAGAACGTGCTAAGAATTCGTTTTTTTTTTAGTATTCGTGAAAAAAATAAATGATAAATTATTGCAGCGTGACATGGAAAGAAAATCGTACTGGTAAGTGGCTTATTTGACTACTTATTGTGTTGTTTTTCAAATTAGTTATTGTACTGATTTCAGATTATGCGAAGTAATATTTCTTTGGAGGTTAGGTTTTTTTATTTGTAAAATAAATGCATGAAAAGTTGCTTGGGTCGTTTTTGACCCGTTGGGCAGATATGTTCTATACATTTTCTTATTTTTAGGACGAAACCATTGACGACGGCTGAGTTGTTAGACGAAATAGAAAAACTAACCGATGATGATCCTATTCCAGACGCAATCTATATAACTCCCCCAGATGATAATAGGTTTAAAAGTAATGAAGACTCAGGGGATGAAGACTGTAATGATCCCAACAGATTAAACTCAAAGCAGCTTCAAGCGCCAGCGGAAACCAATACAGAAGAAGCCAGCAATTACGATGATGACAGTAACATAACAGAATCTGCTGGAAGGCAAAACAAGTCACGGAAGAATCGACAATGGGTAATAGGTGATTTGAATAGAGGTAAAACAAAACAGTCAAATATCGAACTTTTACCTGTGTTGACATTAGGCGATGAATGCGAACCTCTGGATTTTACAAAGCTCTTCCTGAATCCGGAAATATTGGAACTTCTTGTAAAACATACCGTCTTATATGCTGGCAGTAAAAATTGTAGATTAGAAATTGGCAATGACGACATGCTGGTTTTTATTGCTATTCTTTATGTGAGTGGATACGTTCCCGTTCCCAGACGTCGCATGTTTTGGGAAGGACGAGATGACGCCCGAAATGTTTTGGTTTATAACTCTATGAGAAGAAATCGGTTTGAAGAAATATTTAGATTTTTGCACGCAGCTGATAACAACAACTTAGTACAGAATGATAAAATGGCAAAGCTACGACCTTTGATTGAAAAAAATGAACGAAAATTTCATCAGATATACCCCTCTAACTTCTTGTGTGTCTATCGACGAATCCATGATTCCGTATTTTGGCCGAAACGGATGTAAACAGTTTATCAGAGGAAAGCCAATCCGTTTCGGTTACAAAGCATGGGTTTTAGCAACTTCGTCAGGCTATTGTGTCAATTTCGACGTGTATCAAGGACGAAAATCCCAACAGACTGACGAAAAACTTGGACTAGGCGAATCTGTAGTAACGAATTTTGCGAAATTATTACAAACTAATTTTCCTGACTTTGAGTGTTCATTATTCTTCGACAATTTCTTTACAAGCACTACTCTGATCAGTAAGTTGGGAGAAATGGGTTTTGGTGAAACGGGTACAGTGCGAGAAAACCGTACCGATAAATGTCCACTTCAACAATCTTTCCAAATGAAAAAAAGGGAAAGGGG
Source organism: Pachyrhynchus sulphureomaculatus (assembly GCA_019049505.1). NCBI lineage: Eukaryota > Metazoa > Arthropoda > Insecta > Coleoptera > Curculionidae > Pachyrhynchus > Pachyrhynchus sulphureomaculatus. The sequence continues at coordinate 9,997,505 of CM032456.1, read as the reverse complement.
CGTATTTGATAATGCCATTGATAAAGAAAATAATATTGTTTGTGTCCGTTGGAAGGATAACAGTGTGGTCATAATTTTATCAAATGAATTTGGCGTAGAACCTATCCGCCAAGCTGCTAGATATTCTGCAAAAGAGAAAAAAAAAGTTGAAATCCCCCAGCCAAACGTGATACATTGTTACAACAAGTTCATGGGTGGTGTTGACCAAATGGACAACAATGTGGCAAACTATCGAATAGGCTTTCGTGGAAAGAAATGGTTATTCCTATTTTGTTTTGGACGTTTGATGTATGTATGAATAATGCTTGGATACTGGCTCGAAAATTTGGAAAAAAAATTGACAATTTGGAATTTCGCAGATTAGTTGTATTATCAGTACTTCAAAATATGGAAAACCCCCCTTAGCTACTGGCCCAAAGCTTACACTCGTTAGTCCGGCCGCTCGTAGACATGGCCAGCATCTGATTTTGAGTAGTCAGACACGACGAAGGTGTGCTCATTGCAAGAACAAAACCACTAAAGCTTGTGACCGGTGTGAAGTTGCTTTACATGACAAATGTTTTGTAGATTTTCATTAAAAAAAAAATATTTGAATATTATAACCAAATTTGTTATTATTTAAAGGCTTATGATTTTATGGAGATAAAAATAACAACACCCTACAAGTATTTATGTTTTTCACTATACATTTGATCATAGTACCCTATTTGCCCAAGTGGGTCAAAAACGACCCACATCAAAACATCAAATCTCCTGATTCAAAACTTATTATTTTACAGTTACTTAGTCTATTTATATGTCATTTAACTAAAATAAGTGAGATTTATAAAGATTTAAAGAAAAAATAATTCTGGGCATAAATGGGTTAATGACAATGACATGTTGCTAATACGTATTTTTAAAAAGAAGCCAGGCTTTTGCTAGATTTTATATTAATATCACTTTTAACAAAGATGCAGCCGTGACTTTTTGGAAACGCATAATCAACTTATGCAGACTGACGATGATTTGAACAAGTTACATTGTTTTTGAACTTTATGTCATATATTGAAATTAGTGTTTTATGTTCGTACACAACATAATAATCTATATTTATAATATATATAAAATGCAACGTCTCTCTGTCTGTCTGTCTCTGGGTTAGTGCGCTTATCCCTCGAGAGCTACTTAGCCGATTTACGTGATTTTTTTTCAAATACATACATATGTTCTTTGAACAGGTTATAGATATATATTTTATTACACCTCTGTTTGTCTGTCTGTCCATTAGTGCGCTTATCACTGGGAGAACCACTTATCCTATATATATGTTCTCTGGCTAGGTTATAGGCTATATTTTATTGGTGACAATAATAGTGAATGAAGTCGGAAAAAAGTATGCCGCTAGCGCGTTCTCTTGCAATACACAGCCTAAACCATTAAATATGGAACAATATTATGTAGCATCTATCTATCTATCTATATATATATATATATATATATATATATATATATATATATATATATATATATATATATATATATATATATATATATATATATATATATATATATATATATTATATATATATATATATATATATATATAAATATATATATATATATATATATATATATATATATATATATAAAATGCAATGTCTCTCTGTCTAGCTGTCTGTCCATTAATGCGTTTGTCACGCGAGAACCACTTATCCGATTTACGTGTCGTCTTTTTTTAAATTCATACATATATTCTTTAGCCAGGTTATATAATAATAATAATCTATATCTATAATATATATAAAATGCAACGTCTCTCTGTCTGTCTGTCGGTCCGTTAGTGCGCTTATCCCTCGAGAACCACCTATCCGATTTACGTGCTTCTTTTAGAAAAAACATACATATGTTCTCTGGCCAGGTTACAGAATATATTTTATTAAGTTAGCTGACATAGGGAATAAGCAGTGACGATAATGGTGAATCAAGTCGAAAAAAAGTTTGCCGCTAGCACGTTCTCTTGCCATACACTGCCTAAACCATTAAATATAGAACAATATCATGTAGCAAAGAATATAACATATATAATATGCCACGCCTCTCTGTCTGTCTGTCTGTCCGTTAGTGCGCTTATGAATTGAGAACCACTTATCCGATTTACGTGCTTTTTTTTTTAAACGCACATATGTTTTCTGGGCAGGGTATCTCGAATATATATAAAATACATTTCTCTATCTGTCTATTTGTCTGTCTGTCTGTTAGTGCGCTTATCACTTTAGAACCACTTATCCGACTTACGTGCTTTTTTTTAACATACATATGTTCTCTGGCCCTATTTATTACGTTAGGTAACATAAGGAATAAGCAGTTCTCTTACAGTGCACTGCCTAAACCATTAAATATGGAATAATATCATGTAGCAAAGAATATAATATATATAAAATGCAATATATCTCTGTCTGTCCGTTAGTGTGCTTAGGACTTGAGAACCACTTATCCGATTTACAAGATATTTTTTTAATTAACATTTGTTCTTTGGCCAGGTTATCTATAATATTCTATAATATATATAAAATGCAACGTATCTTTGTCTATGTGTCTGTCTGTCCGTTAGTGCGCTTATCACTAGAGAACTACTTATCCGATTTACGTGTTTTTTTTTTTTAATTCATACATATGTTCTCTTTATAGGTTACGTGAGTATAATAATAATAATCTATAATCTACAATATATATATATAAAATGCAACGTCACTCCGTCTGTCTGTCTGTCTGTTCGTTAGTGCGCTTATCACTCGAGAACAACTTATTCGATTTACGTTTTTTTTTTTAGATTCATACATATGTTCTCTGGCCAGGTTATACGATATATTTTATAGCGTTAGGTAATATAAGAAATTAGCAGTGACGATAATAGCGAATTAAGTTGGAAAAAAGTTTGCCACTAGCGCACTCTCCTGCAATACTCTGCCTAAACCGTTAAATAAGGAACAATATCATGTAACAACGAATATAATATATATATATATATATATATATATATATATATATATATATATATATATGTATATATATATATATATATATATATATATATATATATATACATATATATATATATATATATATATATATATATATATATATATATATATATATATATATATATATATATATATATACGAGGCTGGTTTGAAAAGTCCGTGCAAAGTCCGAGAGATGGTACCATCGGCGCGTATCGAGGTCATGTTTAGTTAGTATCATCTCTTAAATGAACGCACACCAAGTTTCAGCCATATCGGTCTATTTCTTTGTGTTTGGCATTCGTGTGAATCAAGGAAGTCGAGTGATTTTCAAGAAATGGACGAAAAAGAATTTCGTGTGGTGATTAAACATTACTTTATGAAAGGCAAAACGCCTCAGGAGACTAAAGAGAAGTTTGATAAACATTATGGTGACTCTGCACCTTCGATTAGAACAGTTTATAAGTGGTTTCAAAATTATCGGACTGGCCATATGGGCACAAGTGACGCTGAACGTTCTGGACGGCCTGTGGAGGTTACGACTCCAGAAATCATTGATCAAATCCATGATATGGTGATGGATGACAGAAGAGTTAAGGTGCGTGAGATTGCTAGTGCTGTGGGCATCTCGACTGAACGGGTACATAATATTTTGCATAAACATTTGGACATGAGAAAGCTATCCGCAAGATGGGTGCCGCGATTGCTCACGCTTGACCAAAAACGGAATCGTGTGAAGTGTTGCAAGGATGGTTTGCAGCTGTTCCAGAAGAATCCGGAGGACTTTAAGCGTCGTTTCGTCACTGTGGATGAAACATGGATACATTACTATACTCCTGAGACCAAACAATGGCTTACCAAGGGGGAATCTGCACCAAAAAAGGCGAAGACCGTTCCTTCGGCCGGAAAGGTTATGGCGACTGTCTTTTGGGATTCGCGAGGGGATAATCCTCATCGACTATCTGGAAAAGGGTAAAACTATTACAGGTGAATATTATTCATCGTTACTGGACCGTTTGAAAACCGAGCTGCAAGAAAAACGCCCGCGATTGGCCCACAAGAAAGTCCTTTTCCATCACGACAACGCACCAGCACACACCTCAGCAGTTGTGGTCGCAAAATTAATGGAAATAGGATTCCAACTCGTTTCACATCCCCCCTATTCTCCAGACTTGGCTCCCTCGGACTACTATTTGTTCCCCAATTTGAAGAAATGGCTGGCGGGACAAAGATTTTATTCAAACGAGGAGGTGATTGCAGACACTAATGGATATTTTGCAGACTTGGACAAATGCTATTATTCGGAAGGGATCAACAAACTAGAACATCGTTGGACGAAGTGTATAAGCCTAAAAGGAGACTATGTCGAAAAATAAAAAAGGTTTACCCCAAACACATAAGTAGTTTTTATTTTTTGCACGGACTTTTCAAAACCAGCCTCGTATATATATATATATATATATATATATATATATATATATATATATATATATATAATATATGTATGTATATATATATATATATATATATATATATATATATATATATATATACATATATATATATATATATATATATATATATATATATATATATTATACGAGGCTGGTTTGAAAAGTCCGTGCAAAGTCCGAGAGATGGCACCACCGGCGCGTATCGAGGTCACGTTTAGTTAGCAGCATCTCTTGAATGAACGCACACCAAGTTTCAGCCATATTGGTCTATTTCTTTGTGTTTGGCATTCGTGTGAATCAAGGAAGTCGAGTGATTTTCAAGAAATGGACGAAAAAGAATTTCGTGTGGTGAATAAAGATTACTTTATGAAAGGCAAAACGCCTCAGGAGACTAAAGAGAAGCTTGATAAACATTATGGTGACTCTGCACCTTCGATTAGAACAGTTTATAAGTGGTGTCAAAATTTTCGGACTGGCCATATGGGCACAAGTGACGCTGAACGTTCTGGACGGCCTGTGGGGTTACGACTCCAGAAATCATTGATCAAATCCATGATATGGTGATGGATGACAGAAGAGTTAAGGTGTGTGAGATTGCTAGTGCTGTGGGCATCTCGACTGAACGGGTACATAATATTTTGCATAAACATTTGGACATGAGAAAGCTATCCGCAAGATGGGTGCCGCGATTGCTCACGCTTGACCAAAAACAGAATCGTGTGAAGTGTTGCAAGGATGGTTTGCAGCTGTTCCAGAAGAATCCGGAGGGCTTTAAGCGTCGTTTCATCACTGTGGGTGAAACATGGATACATTACTATACTCCTGAGACCAAACAACAATCTAAACAATGGGTTACCAAGGGGGAATCTGCACCAAAAAAGGCGAAGACCGTTCCTTCGGCCGGAAAGGTTATGGCGACTGTCTTTTGGGATTCGCAAGGGATAATCCTCATCGACTCTCTGGAAAAGGGTTTAAAAACTATTACAGGTGAATATTATTCATCGTTATTGGACCGTTTGAAAACCGAGCTGCAAGAAAAACGCCCGCGATTGGCCCACAAGAAAGTCCTTTTCCATCACGACAACGCACCAGCACACACCTCAGCAGTTGTGGTCGCAAAATTAATGGAAATAGGATGCAGTCTTTTATATGGAGAACATCATCCCTTTGGAATAATTTGCCTAGCGCTGTATTTCCCACGGAGTACAATTTACGGCGATTCAAGAACAACGTGAATCGCTTTTTCCGCACACGTGCCGCTCCTGGAGCGCTTTAGGGACTTCCCTGCAGCACGTGTGCTAGACCAAAAAAAAAAATGTGAAGCAGAAATAGATAACATACATTTCGGATTTCGAAAAGGCATGGATACACGGGAAGCTTTATTCTCGTTAAATGTACTGCTTCAGCGTTGTAAAGATATGAATGTAGATGTATATGCATGCTTTATAGATTACAATAAAGCTTTCGACTATGTGATGCACGAGAAATAAATAAAAATAGATTTCAATATTATTAAAAATCTGTACTGGAATCAATCACTCAAAGTTAAAATTGGGCTGGAAAAATCCGAAAGCATAAAAATAACCCAAGGTGTAATACAGGGATGCATTCTCTTTTGTTCAATCTTTATTCTGATGTTGTGTTTAATGAGGCCATCTATGAATCCACTGAAGGAATAACAGTTAATGGGAGTACACTGACCAACATACGGTGTGCTAATGATACTGTTTTATTAGCAAATAATATCAAAGATATCCAGCAAACTGATCACTCGAGTCGTAACGGCCAGCGGAAGATTTGGATTGACTATAAATATAAAAAAAAACCAAGCGGATGGTAATAATAATGACAAATCTACCACCAGAATCCCTCGAAATCAGGGCAACACCGTAGAACAGGTCTCCACATTTAAATATTTGGGAAACCAATATAAATGACAAGTAGGACCCAAGAAAGGAAATTTATTCCCAAATTGAACTGGCCCGAGTAACACACATATGAATAAATTTTTCCAAGTCTCAGTCTCGAACTCCGAATGAGAATGGTGAGAGCGTATGTTTTCTCCGTGCTATTGTATGGATGTGATTGCTGGGACCGTTGACCCTGGCTCAAAGAAACGATTGGAATCTTTTGAAATGAAAATTATAAATGCCTTCTTCGCATTTCCTGGGTACAGAAAATAAAAACCTCAGGAGGAGTACTGGAAAGAATGAACAAAATGAAGGAATTACAACCATAAAAATAAGAAAAAACTCAATACTTGGACATATAATGAGGAGCCCAAAGTACGAATTGCTACGTCTAATTATTGAAGGCAAAATAAAGGACAAACTATCTATCGGAAGACGACAGAATTCTTCGCTGAAGGACATGAGAAGATGGTTTGGATGTGCTTCGAGTAAAATCTTTCGAGCAGCAATTTCGAAAGTTCGTTTAGCTACATAACATATATGGATCGCCAACGAGGAGGTGATTGCAGACACTAATGGATATTTTGCAGACTTGGACAAATCCTATTATTCGGAAGGGATCAACAAACTAGAACATCGTTGGACGAAGTGTATAAGCCTAAAAGGAGACTATGTCGAAAAATAAAAAAGGTTTACCCCAAACACATAAGTAGTTTTTATTTTTGCACGGACTTTTCAAACCAGCCTCGTATATATATATAATGCAACGTCTCTCTGTCTATCAGTTTGGCCGTTAGTGTGCTTATCACTCGAGAACCACTTCTCCGATTTACGTGTTTTTTTCAATTCTTAACTTAATATTTACCAAAAAAAATCTATAATATACATAAAATGCAACGTGTGTTTGTCTGTCCGTTAGTGCGTGTAGCACTCAAGAACCACTTATTCGATTTACGTGTTTCTTTATAAAATACATATGTTCTCTGACCAAGTATAACTTGGAGGTATTTTATTACATAAGGAAACATAAGAAAATATGCAGTGACGATAACAGTGGATCAAGACCAAGCGAGAGGAGCCGCGGGCATGACTAGTTCTTAATAATTGTACTATTTGTACAAGATAATTGATTGTCTACTTACAAATTATTCACCTCTTTCATATACAGTCCGTTCAGGAATTCTTACCTCCAGATCTTGGATCCCGTTTGCATTTTTCACAAATTATTCAAGCACGCATAGCGACTGTTCCCGCTTTTCACACTAAAATCTTGTTTGCAGACGAAGCACGCTTCATTTGACGTGGTATAAAAAATATGCGTTATAATCATGTTTCCGCTGAAGAAAACCCAGATGCTTTGCAACAAAGACAGTTTCAACGCAAATTCAGTATTAATGTGTGGATGGGATTTGTCGCTAAATATTTGATCGGGTCGTTTAGATTACCAGATCGACTTGATGGTAATATTTACTTGAATTTCATCCGTGAAATTATTCCTGGATTATTGGAAAACTTACCCACAAATTTACGTTGCGACACGTTTTTCATGCACGATGGTGCACCATCCCATTTTGAGCGTAATGTAAGAATTTTCTGAGCCAAAGTTACCCAGATAAATGGATCGGAAGAGGTGAAGATGCTCCTATTAACTCGCCACCTCGTTCCCCAGACTTGAATCCATGAGATTGTTTCCTTTGGGGTGCATTGAAATCGAAAGTTTTTCAAGTTCAAATCGACAACATTGAACAATTGTGGAATAGGATTCAAAATACATACATTTAAATTTCCTGCGACGTATTAATTTATGCATTAACGAAGGTGGCGGTCATCTTGAACATTTATTGTGAAACCAATACCTTCTCAGTTACGCGATTAAACTTTTTTAGGATTTATCAATTTGTGGGTAATCTTTTATGCCCTTAGCCAGTTGGTTTTTACATTCTTACTGTTGTTGGCCCGTTGGTCTTTAAAATTATTATTGTTGTAAGCCTGTTTACCTTTAAGCATGGTCCAAATTGCGAAGACTATTCTTTTGGACTTGTCCTAAGCCTGGATAAAATGTGAAGGAACGCATGTGCGAATTTAACAATGGAATTAAAAAAAAGGAAACAGACATCCCACTATCTCAGAAACTGTTGCTAGGAGCAACATTACCAACAGAGATTTTTTAGACAGGAGAAGGCAAGAAATACGAATATTTAATTAAAAATATCATACAGAGTGGTATAAAAAAGTTATGATAATTTAAAAGTATATGCAGCGCAATAAGTAACGCCCCCTGCAATTTATAACAAAACTGATTTAGATTTCTCATCTCAGAAAACCCCTTAGCACCGAACCTTGTACAAATAATACAATTAAGAAAGCTACTTAGAAAAACTAAACTCCATATATATATATATATATATATATATATATATATATATATATATATATATATATATATATATATATCTATATATAAACTCCTGGACAAAATTAACGCAACAATCTGAAAATTAATTTATCTTTTTCTTATGTCAATTTTAAAGTTTATCGAGTATTTGAATAGTAGGCTATGCATATTTTGTTTCGTTGTTCATGACAGAAATCAAAACAATTCCTTTAGATTTACAGTTTTAAAGAATTTTTTAGAAGATAAACAATTTTCTGTAATATTGCGATAGATTTTCTTTAAAAGTAAACTTATAAATTGTTCCCTTTTTCAAAGTAATACGTTCTTGTGGTAGACTGTTTTATTTTTGACTCCGAAGAATTAGAAAAATGAATCGAACAAGGAATTTAACTGAACACGAGGTAGTGCGAGCCTCAGTTTTATTGGACGAGGGATATTGTCAGAGTTATGTTGCCAATTTGTTAGGCAAACATCGTTCCACAATAAGTCGTATGGTAAGACACTTGAATGAAGTAGGAACTTATTCTATAAGGCTAGGGCAAGGGCGAAAACGATGCACTAGCAACCTAGATGAACGTTTTATAAGACAATATGCTTTAAGAAACAGGACTGTCACTAGTTCTGTAATAAGAAACGAACTCGAAGCTGTTCGCAATGTCACAATTTCTTCTAAAACAGTTAGAAGACGGTTAAATGAAGCTGGATTAAACAGTAGGAGACCAGCCATTGCGCCATTGCTTACTAGAGAGAACAGAGTTGCCAGGTTACTTTTTGCTCGAAATCACGAAAACTGGTCTGTGGATGATTGGAAACAAGTTTTCTTTACAGATGAAATTAGGGTTAGTCTAAAACATCCAGATGGTCGTGAGCGAGTATGGCGAAGACCAGGAGAGAGGTTTGCTCCTCGCAATATCTCTGCAAGGATTCCATTCGGCGGTGGCTCTGTTATGTTCTGGGGTGGCATCTGCTTTGATGCTCGCACAGAGTTAGTTCCTGTCCGTACGAGATCGATCGAGGCAACACACGCTACTAGTGTCCCAGTTACACCATTAATTTTGCTACTAGTGTCCCAGTTTATTTTTTTCATTATTACATAATTTCAACGATTTTGTTCTTAGGTCTTATAATAATAAAAGAATAATTTTAATTCGAATCTTACAGAGAAATTTGGTAGCTAATTCACTTTTAAAGTATCCGAATAAGTTTTTCCTTACTTTTAGTGTAACCAATGTTCATAAAAAATTATTAAAATTAATTCATTATAGAGATTTCTATGATTTAATATATTGTTGCGTTAATTTTGTCCAGGAGTGTATATATATATATATATATATATATATATATATATATATATATATATATATATATATATATATATATATATATATATATGTATGTATGTATATATATATATATATATATATATATATATATATATATATATATATATATATAGTACTTGAGGTTGCCCAGATTTTTTAATCTGATTGGGAGATTTTATCAAATGCTATTACCACTACTGCTTTCCTTTCTAGGATAATGGTGAAATATGCTCCCGGTGGTCATGGAACGTTTGCAGGTCTCTTAAATACGTTTGTGCACGTGTTGTTATATGGATATTACTATCTTGCCTCTCTTGGTCCGGAACTCCAGAGATACTTATGGTGGAAAAGATATTTAACCCGAATTCAACTTGTAAGTATAATATACGAAGGTGGATTGAGAGGTACGGTAAATTTTTATGAAATGGTGGGAAATTTTGTTGAGGAGCATGACTGTCGGTAAGCGCAATTCTTGTAACGGTTTTGTTCAAAGTCTCAAACAGATGCAATACGCAGTTGTTTGTTGGCAGCTATGGTAAGTGACCGATTTTGTAGAAATGAATAAAGCCGAGTATCATGCAGTATTAAATTATTTTGGGGGGGAGGAAGTTTATGGGGACCTTGCGCCAGCACTCAAGACCATTTATTACTTGATAAATGAATTTAAACGTTGCCTTACGAGCACTGCGGATGATGCCCGTTTAGAACGCTCGATTGAGGTTTTTTCTGAAAAAATGATCCATAAAATTCATGATATCGTGAGACAACTATTAAGCTTGGTGAAATTGCTGAAATAGTAGGCATCTTACACGAACAATTACATACTAACCTGCGTGAAGATTTAAAAAGGAAAAAGCTGTGTTCGCTATGGATACGGCATTACAACACTGCAGCGAACGTGACGTGTATTGTCATACTATAGCGACCTGGGCGCCGCACGGCGCAAATTAAAGGTGTCAACTTTGAGCAGCTGCTTATCCGCTATTTTGAATTTTTTTAAAAACATTATGCTCTGTTTTTGAAGCGAAAAAGTTTTTCTTTTTCATGTATTTTTTTCTTTTGTGTATAAATATTACAGTTTCTCACTAAATGATTCACGAAAAAAAACGGTCGTTTCCACAGGCATTCCACCTTAAATCTAGCAGTAATTGTTATGAGGATATGAAATATAGGTTTGTTTTAACCTAGGTTCCAATTCGTCGAGAACCTTTTCTTCGCGGGCATAGCACACACGCTGCAAGTAAATCTCTCAAACGCTGCGAAAAAAAATATTCACGTTGGTAATTTACGTGGCTGGTTTGAAAAGTCCGTGCAAAAATAAAAAACTACTTATGTGTTTGGGGTAAACCTTTTTTATTTTTCGACATAGTCTCCCTTTAGACTTATACACTTCGTCCAACGATGTTCTAGTTTGTTGATCCCTTCCGAATAACAGGATTTGTCCAAGTCTGCAAAATATCCATTAGTGTCTGCAATCACCTCCTCGTTTGAATAAAATCTTTGTCCCGCCAGCCATTTCTTCAAATTGGGGAACAAATAGTAGTCCGAGGGAGCCAAATCTGGAGAATAGGGGGGATGTGAAACGAGTTGGAATCCTATTTCCATTAATTTTGCGACCACAACTGCTGAGGTGTGTGCTGGTGCGTTGTCGTGATGATTCTTGTGGGCCAGTCGCGGGCGTTTTTCTTGCAGCTCGGTTTTCAAACGGTCCAATAACGATGAATAATATTCAACTGTAATAGTTTTACCCTTTTCCAGATAGTCGATGAGGATTATCCCTTGCGAATCCCAAAAGACAGTCGACAAAACCTTTCCGGCCGAAGGAACGGTCTTCGCCTTTTTTGGTGCAGATTCCCCCTTGGTAACCCATTGTTTAGATTGTTGTTTGGTCTCAGGAGTATAGTAATGTATCCATGTTTCATCCACAGTGACGAAACGATGCTTAAAGTCCTCCGGATTCTTCTGGAACAGCTGCAAACCATCCTTGCAACACTTCACACGATTCCGTTTTTGGTCAAGCGTGAGCAATCGCTGCACCCATCTTGCGGATAGCTTTCTCATGTCCAAATGTTTATGCAAAATATTATGTACCCGTTCAGTCGAGATGCCCACAGCACTAGCAATCTCACGCACCTTAACTCTTCTGTCATCCATCACCATATCATGGATTTGATCAATGATTTCTGGAGTCGTAACCTCCACAGGCCGTCCAGAAAGTTCAGCGTCACTTGTGCCCATATGGCCAGTCCGAAAATTTTGAAACCACTTATAAAACTGTTCTAATCGAAGGTGCAGAGTCACCATAATGTTTATCAAGCTTCTCTTTAGTCTCCTGAGGCGTTTTGCCTTTCATAAAGTAATGTTTAATCACCACACGAAATTCTTTTTCGTCCATTTCTTGAAATCACTCGACTTCCTTGATTCACACGAATGCCAAACACAAAGAAATAGACCAATATGACTGAAACTTGGTGGGCGTTCATTCAAGAGATACTACTAACTAAACATGACCTCGATACGCGCCGGTGGTGCCATCTCTCGGACTTTGCACGGACTTTTCAAACCAGCCTCGTACGTATTGGGTGTTCAAATCAATTCGTTACCTCTTTCTACATTATTCTTCAGATATTTTGACTACTTACACTACTGTCAGAAAGTATTTGCCCACCTAGAAATGTCAATGTAACTGCCAAAATTTAATACCTAATTAAACCCTTTTATTATATTAGATAAATTTAATTGTTCTCAACAAGTGTCCATCACAAAATTCTTTAAATACGCCTTTTTGGTTAAATCACAAATTAAAAACCAATTAGAACAAATTCCAAATTTGCATGATAACTGTTTTGAGGCGATTTCTGAGAATTTCAGTTGAAGTAAGAACTCATTTTAAGTTTCTAGGGATTATGAAATGACATTTTATGATAAAAACTATGCTATAAATACCATTGCCCTTTTGGAAATTAACCATTCGCAAACAGTATTTTGTCATTGATATAGGCTCAATTCTTTTGTGAAATTGCCAAAAACGAAAGAAGTTTTTGTTGAAAATCGGGCTCTGATAACTGCGAGACATCAAAATGGTCACTCCAGTCGACAAATCGCTAGTGATATGCGGATGCCAAGGAGAACGGTGGCCTACATTGTAAAAAGATTTTCTGCGTGACATGGAATTACCAACCAAAAACGTTCAGGAAGGCCTCGGAAAACGACTCCCTCTGAAGATCGAGCTATAACAATGTCCAGCAGACGTAATCGCCGCCTGCGTAACCGCACCAGAAATCACGGCTCAAGTAAACCTGGAGCGGCCCATCTCCAGCGTGACAACCATGAAGAACAGCAGAAGGTAGACTACACGGGAGAGTTGCAGTGAGGAAACCACTTCTTAGGCAAGTAAATAAACGTAAACGATTAGAATGGATCCCAGAACATGAAAATTGGACATCAGAACCATGGAATTCCGTCCTTTGGAGCGATGAATCTAAATTCGAAATTTTCGGTTCAAATCGACGAGTTTAGGTGCGGTGGTCAGTTGGAGAAGAGGATCCTGGAAGCCTGTCAGTTTGGGGTTGTTTTGGCAACGGTAAAGCTGGAAAAATCTTTAGGATAGAAGGCAACGGTAAAGCTGGAAAAATCTTTAGTGATATGCGGATGCCAAGGAGAAAGGGGGCCTACATTGTAAAAAGATTTTCTACGTGACATGGAATTACCAACCAAAAACGTTCAGGAAGGCCTCGGAAAAACGACTCCCTCTGAAGATCGAGCTATAACAATGTCCAGCAGACGTAATCGCCGCCTGCGTAACCGCACCAGAAATCACGGCTCAAGTAAACCTGGAGCGGCCCATCCCCAGCGTGACAACCATGAAGAACAGCAGAAGGTAGACTACACGGCAGAGTTGCAGTGAGGAAACCACTTCTTAGGCAAGTAAATAAACGTAAACGATTAGAATGGATCCCAGAACATGAAAATTGGACATCAGAACCATGGAATTCCGTCCTTTGGAGCGATGAATCTAAATTCGAAATTTTTGGTTCAAATCGACGAGTTTACGTGCGGTGGTCAGTTGGAGAAGAGGATCCTGGAAGCCTGTCAGTTTGGGGTTGTTTTGGAAACGGTAAAGCTGGAAAAATCTTTAGGATAGAAGGAATCATGAGAAAAGAACAGTATCAAGAAATTTTGCTAACTCAAATGTTTCCTTCTGGAAGAGATATTTTTCAGGGAAAATTTATTTTTCAATATGATAACGACCCTAAACATTCTGCTAAATAAATTAGAGAACTTTTGGACCAATGGAAATCCGATAACGTTCTGGAAGTGATGACTTGACCTCCATTATCACTCGACTTGAACTCCATCGAATTGCTGTGGGACCATTTGGACAGGTGTGTTCGAAAACTCAATTCAACATCAGAAAATCACTTATGGGAAATTTTACAAGCAGAATGGGTTAAAATAACCGAAGAAACTACTGAACAGAATGCCGAAACTCTGTAAAAAATCCTGGAAAATTATGAATATTTTTCTGATTCTCTAGATTGTAAATAACGTGAAAATAGTTATTTTAAACCAACCGAAAATAGACAGAAGTCTATATTTCAGCAGTTTACTAGCCATTCTCTTGTCCGTCAGATCTATCCTGAGGCGCGTTTCGCCGTATCACGGCTCATCAGTCAGGCTAGGATTGACAAACAAGAAAACGGAATCAACTGGTACTTATCCCAGAAGTTACGGAGTACTAATACAATTCGTTGTATCCTACCATCGTAATGTGAAAATAAATAATAATTCACTAAAAATTAAAAAAATATATAAACTCCTGGACAAAATTAACGCAACAATCTGAAAATTAATTTATCTTTTTCTTATGTCAGTTTTTAAAGTTTATCGAGTATTTGAATAGTAGGATATGCATATTTTGTTTCGTTGTTCATGACAGAAATCAAAACAATTCGTTTAGATTTACAATTTTAAAGAATTTTTTAGAAGATAAACAATTTTCTGTAATAATGCGATAGATTTTCTTTAAAAGTAAGCTTTTAAATTGTTCCATTTTTCAAAGTAATACGTTTTTTGTGGTAGACTGTTTTATTTTTGACCCGGAAGAATTAAAAAAATGAATCGAACAAGGAATTTAACTGAACACGAGGTAGTGCGAGCCTCAGTTTTATTGGACGAGGGATATTGTCAGAGTTATGTTGCCAATTTGTTAGGCAAACATCGTTCCACAATAAGTCGTATGGTTGAATGAAGTAGGAACTTATTCTAGAAGGCTAGGGCATATAAATTCCTATTTCACAATACTGCAAGTTTCTGAACTGAACCAGAACTACTTACAGGAGCCTGCCGTTCAATCAGTTTGTTACTGTTGTATATCTGTCAAAACTTCGAATAATAAATATAGAGTCAGTCCAAAAAGTCTCCATACACAACCTGCTTTCTATACTATTTTTCTGTTATGTTTAACTAATTAATCGGAACTATGAGAAAACATGTTTAAATTAAAATTTGAAAATTAACCAACGAGGATTAGTACTAATAACAACTACGGACCATTTTATTTAAAAGTTACACCATTGTTATAAAAATGTAAACAAAATTAATGTCAAAAAAGTCTCCATACACTCAAGAACTGCATCGAAAAAAAACACGTTATATTCAGCCGCATCTGTTGCTCGCTAAACTAAAAACAAATAAATCATTTTCGGTCATACTTTATAATCTGTCACTTGTTGCTAGTAATTTTGCAGTGGGTTTTCGAGGTAGTATTAAAAATGCGCGAGAGAAATTGTAAAATGCCATTTCAAGTTTGAAAGCTTATAATTAATTTATGAAAAGGAGGAAAATTGTACAGAAATATACGAAAAATTGTTAAAAATTCGCATGCTACTGTTCAGTACATTGTAAATCAGTATAAACCAACGGGTTCCTATAAAATTCGACCACACTCCAGTCGTCCCAAGAAACTGACTGTACGTGAAAAGGCCAGTATTGTTAGACAAATAATTACACTGGTTTACAGCCAAAAAATACCAAGAACGCCACATGCCTAGATAAGTTAATTGGGACCTCCTGAACACGAAAAACGCTATAATTTTTTTTTTAAGTACCGTTTTTTTAGATAACGGTACTTTTGTGTTTTTCGGTGTATGGTCCCACTCAAACCCTTATGGAGCCCAACCGAAAAGTCCGATCGAGATAAATGTCATACCGTTGGAAAGGCAACTAAATGCCTTTTCCGGCGGTATACTATAAATTTCTATGTGACAAGAAGTGGCTGAGTTATAACACCTCAAAGTTCAAAATTTGCCTATTTTTTACGTTTTTTTCAAAATTTTTCATTTTTATTTGGTTTTTTTTTCTACGTTATTGTAAAGATCTGGAATGTTTTATTTTTTTACCAAGTAGTTTATTTAATAACCAACATTTTAAACGTAATTTGAAAAAAAAGGATGAAAAATAAAGTTTTTATTAAGGATTTTGTGGAACGACAATATTTTCATTTTCATTGCTCACACGCTATATTCGGCGTAAATTAAAAAAATTTAAATTAAAATGACGAGCGACTTGAATTTTTCCGTTTTTTTTTTCGGATGTATCTTCAATAGTCTGCCATCATTTGTTCATCCCACCAGCCCTTGTAACGTCTCTCGATTTCTTGCATTTCCTGGTGAAATCTTTCACCCTGCTCATCACTTTCGGATCCCAAGTTCATGGGGAAAATATCCAAATGACTGAATAAAAAGTGTAGTTTAGGTGTCATATTTGAACCTAAAAGTTAAAAAGAATAAATTTCAAATAATTTTCAAATGTTAACGGCCTTTTTGATATACATGCTTTCACTCAACGCTTACCAATGGCATTGAATTTTTGCAGTAATGTATCGATCTTCTCAGCGTAATCAGGACTTCTGTAGTTTCCCAAAAAGTTGTAAACGATGTCCTGGAATGCTTCCCATGCCTCCAAATGAGCTGGACCTAAACACTCATTAAATGCTTGGTCACCGTACAGAGCCCGAATTTGAGGTCCATCAAATATACCAGCTTCAATTTTGCTCGCTGTGGCTCTCGGAAATTTTTGTTTAAGGTAATTCATGGCAAGACTGTCTTTTGGCAACGTTTTTCACAATATTTGTAAATAACCCAAGCTTAATATGTAGTGGAGGAAGTATTATCTTCTCCTGAGGAATGAGTGGGTCATTTTTAATATTGTACTCTCCGTGCGTACGCCCACTTCGTTCGGGCCAAACTTTTCGGATGTAGTGATTCTGACGGTCACGGCTGTCCCATAGACATAGAAAACAGGGAAACTTCGTATTGCCCCCTTGCAATCCAGATAGTATGGCAACTAATTTAAAATCAGAGCAAACTTTCCATTGATGTTGGTCATATTTTATGAGAGCGAGAAGTTCTTTCATTGCTTCATATGTTTCCTTTATGTATTTTCCATATCCGATTGGAATTGATGGTTTCGTATTCCCTTTATGAAGCAAGACTGCCTTCAAACTATCCTTGCCTCCATCCAGAAAAAGACGCCATTCCACTGGGTCATAACTTTGTTGGAGAGCATTGAAAAGACCACGTATGTTGGTACAAAAACAAAAGTTTCCCGTTTTTGCGAAAAAAACTGCAAGTTGTTTGCTACGATCACGGTAATATGTAACACGTGTCTCAGGAGCACAATATCCCCACTGTTGCAATCGCGATGCAAGTAATTCAGATTTCGATTTCGGCAAATACAAATCTCGGCACAAATCATTAAGCTCGGCCTGAGTAAGTAAATGGGGTTTCTTATTTGATTGCATTTCTGATTCACTGCACTCATCTGATGAATCACTTATTGTTGTTCTTTTTCGTATTTTTGTGGGCTCTGCTACAATCAGCTGCGGTTTGGGGCACGATACTGAGTGCGGCACTGGCAGCGTCACCGAGCTAACAACTGGATAAACTGGTTCAATTCTACGTCCGACAGCCTTTTCCGTTAAACAGAAATAACAATCTGTTGTATGACTGATCGGGTTTCTCCATTGCATTGGCTTTCCAAATGTGAAGAAACACTCTTGACCCTTACCAATTTTATTTAATAGTGTTCGGCAGTTGTTACATGCATTATTCGGTGTCCACGGTTTGTCCAGAGACGCAGGTCGAAAGCCGAAATACTTCTTATACGCTTCAGATAAATTTTTCGTATTCATTTTTCGCATCAAATGCTGTGATTTCTTTTTCACAAGAACTCCACAAACATAACAAAATTCGTTGGGATCGATTGAACACATTTTATTTTTTGCACGTACAAAGCCAAACTGTTTACTGTGATCAGATTCAAATTCTGATGGACGCCGAATATAGCGTGTGTCAGGGCTACCAACGTATACAGTGATTCAAATTCTGATGGACGCCGAATATAGCGTGTGTCAGGGCTACCAACGTATACAGTGATTCAAATTCTGATGGACGCCGAATATAGCGTGTGTCAGGGCTACCAACGTATACAGTGATTCAAATTCTGATGGACGCCGAATATAGCGTGTGTCAGGGCTACCAACGTATACAGTGATTCAAATTCTGATGGACGCCGAATATAGCGTGTGAGCAATGAAAATGAAAATATTGTCGTTCCACAAAATCCTTAATAAAAACTTTATTTTTCATCCTTTTTTTTTTCAAATTACGTTTAAAATGTTGGTTATTAAATAAACTACTTGGTAAAAAAATAAAACATTCCAGATCTTTACAATAACGTAGAAAAAAAAACCAAATAAAAATGAAAAATTTTGAAAAAAACGTAAAAAATAGGCAAATTTTGAACTTTGAGGTGTTATAACTCAGCCACTTCTTGTCACATAGAAATTTATAGTATACCGCCGGAAAAGGCATTTAATTGCCTTTCCAATGGTATGACATTTATCTCGATCGGACTTTTCGGTAGGGCTCCATAAGGGTTTGAGTGGGACCATACACCGAAAAACACAAAAGTACCGTTATCTAAAAAACGGTACTTAAAAAAAAAAAATTATAGCGTTTTTCGTGTTCAGGAGGTCCCAATTAACTTATCTAGGCATGTGGCGTTCTTGGTATTTTTCCAAATTAAAAATTTGTGAACCTGTGTTATAGATCCTAAAAAAAGTACACCAAAATTAAAAGAAGAAGTACGAGCCGTTAATTTCGGAAGCTAATCGCAAAAAGCGGTTAGCTTTTGCTAGGGAATGCGTTACTAAATCTCCTGAATTTTGGAAATCCGTATTCTTTAGTGATGAAACTAAAATTAACCTTTTTGGGTCTGATGGCAGAACTAAAGTTTGGAGAAAGAAAAATACCGCATTCGTTATTTAAAACATTTGTTTCACGGTGAGACAAGGGGTTGGCAGTGGTCTGCTTGGGGATGCATGTCTGCTGGAAAGGTTGGAAATTTACATTTTATTTATGGTACCACGGATCAGCATGTTTATCTAAACATTTTAAAAGACAATTTAAGAGAAAGTATCCAAAAATTAGCACTCGAAAAAAGATACATTTTCCAACAGGGCAATAATCCGAAATATACCGCAAACTTGGTGCGAGAATGGATGATCCACAATGTGCGACAGCAGCTTCATACACCTCCGCAATCACCCGATGTTAACCCTATCGAGCATTTATGGGAGGAACTTAAACTGCGCGTTTGCAAACATGATGTTTCAAATAGAGAAGAATTAAAAACTAGAATATTGAACGAATGGGAGAACATGCCAGCAGAAGTTACTAGAAAGGTGGTTGCAAGCATGATAAAACGGTTACAGGAGATTATCAAGGTCAACGGCGGTCCCACTAAATATTAGTTTAAACGAAGTTGTTATTTTCCGTTAAACTCCGTCAAACTATTATTGGTAATTGTTAAGTGTATGGAAACTTTTTTGACATTAATTTTGTTTACATTTTTAGAACAATGATATAACTTCTATATAAAATCTTCCGTAATTGTTTTTAATACTAGTATTCGTTGGTTACGTTTCAAATATTAATTAAAACATTGTAGGGTCATGTTGACAGCGTCATTTTATAACGTCTCTTTTGCGCCGCTATTTTGGCCGTTATGTATATCTTGATTTTTGAGAATGGATTGAGTGGATATTGATACTGATAGAGCAAAAATTTAGATTTTGAAAATAGTCTCCATAGTTGTTTAAAACTTGGTTGTACACAATTCATTTTAGAATAAAAAGATTCTAAGTTCAGCTCTAAAAATGAAAAAATACTGAAGAGTTAAATAGTTGTTGAAATAAAACTGAATTAGGTACAACCGTTGCGTCCTGAAAGATAAAGTGAGTGTATATATATTACTACTCAGTACATATCACCACTACACCAAACACTTTATTTTTGCACTCGACGCGCGTTTCGCTAACCATGTTAGCTTCATCAGGAGCGATGATTGACTAAAGCTAAACTACAAATCTACTCTGTTTATACTTAGCCTAACCTTTGAATTACTCAAGCGGAACTAATGACATAGGCAAGGCCATCAGTACCAGTCAAGTAACCAGTAGAGAGGACTATAAGGAATAGGCCCTCTGTCTTGGTTTAAACTACTTTTACATTTTATGATTTCCATACTTTCGTATGTGTTCAACAATCTCCTATCAGATACATTTTTTATTAATCTTAGATTATCTAATGTTACAGTATGATCAGCTTCAAGGGCATGTTCGGCAATGCTAAACTTTTCTGTTCGATTGTATTTTAAGTGTGCTAAGTGTTCTTTAAATCTTGTTTTAATTGACCTTTTAGTTTGCCCAACTTTGTTCCCAAGTGTGCCAATTGATTGAATGATTCCAATATAGATGCATATGATGCGGATATCTAGATCATCGATATTTTTATTTTTTTGAGGATTCTCTTTAATTGATCATGTCGAACTTTATCGAATGCCTTTTCAAAGTCTATAAAGCAAACGTACAACTCCTGATTCATATCCATGCATCTCTGTGACAACACGTTTATCACAAACACGGCCTCGCGTGTGCCCATTCCTTTTCTGAATCCCATATGGGTCTCACTAATATCCATATCAAGCTTTTTGTATATCCAATTGTGTATTATCTTTAGAAAAAGCTTTAAGGTATGACTCATAAGAGATATAGTCCGATGGTCACTACATTCTTTAGCGTTTGCTTTTTTCGGGATTGCCACAAAAGTGGACTGAAGCCAATCCTTGGGTATTATAACAGTTTTATATATTAAGTTGAACAGTTTTAAGAGAATTGAGATTGAATCTCTCTCTCTGCTCTATATCCCCAACACTGTTCAAAATATACCTCGAACAAACATTAAAAAACTGAAGCAAAAATGTAGTGGAATGGGAGTCCCAATACGAGAAGATTACTTATATACTCTAAGTTTCGCAGACGACCAAGTAATCACAGCGCAAGATGAGGAAGACCTCAGTTATATGATAAGAAGACTGAAAGAAGAATACACTAAAGCAGGATTAGCAATAAACTTTGATAAAACAGAATATCTAACAACAAAGGAGGGAAACGTGGAGAGTCTAGAAGTCGATAACGAAACAATAAACAAAGGAACAGTTAGATTTAAATATTTGGGAACCATCATTTCAAAAAACGCAACATCAGAAGAAGAGATCAAAGCTAGATTAGGACAAACGCGGACATACATAAGACAATTAAATTCGATCCTGTGGGACAAGCACATTACAAAGAAAAACAAAACACGCATATACAAATCAATAACACAAAGCATAATAACATACGGGTCAGAAACATGGACGATCAACAAAAGAAATAAATCTAAAATTAACGCGGTAGAGATAGAGTATTGGAGAAGATGTTGTAGAGTGACACGTATGGAGAGAATAACAAATGAAGAAATCACAAGCAGAATGAACATCAAAGAGAACGCAATAAACACCATTGAAGAAAAACGATTAAAATGGTATGGACACATCAGACGGAGCGAAGATAATAGGTGGATAAAGAAAATAACTGAGTTGAGCCCTATAGGGAGAAGAAAAAGAGGAAGACCCAGACGATCGTGGAGAGACGATGTGGACGAGGCTATGGAGGACAGGGGTCCAACAGATGCAAACTGGGAAGATAGAAACGGATGGAATCAAAGGCTGAGAGAAGGAAGACAGCGTTAGCTGTAGAAAATCCTTGATATATATATATATATATATATATATATATATATATATATATATATATATATATATATATATATGGTTTGAAAAGTCCATGCAAAAATAAAAACTACTTATGTGTTTGGGGTAAACCTTTTTTATTTTTCGACATAGTCTCCTTTTAGGCTTATACACTTCGTCCAACGATGTTCTAGTTTGTTGATCCCTTCCGAATAATAGGATTTGTCCAAGTCTGCAAAATATCCATTAGTGTCTGCAATCACCTCCTCGTTTGAATAAAATCTTTGTCCCGCCATCCATTTCTTCAAATTGGGGAACAAATAGTAGACCGAGGGAGCCAAGTCTGGAGAACAGGGGGGATGTGAAACGAGTTGAAATCCTATTTCCATTAATTTTGCGACCACAACTGCTGAGGTGTGTGCTGGTGCGTTGTCGTGATGGAAAAGGACTTTCTTGTGGGCCAATCGCGGGCGTTTTTCTTGCAGCTCGGTTTTCAAACGGTCCAATAATGATGAATAATATACACCTGTAATAGTTTTACCCTTTTCCAGATAGTCGATGAGGATTATCCCTTGCGAATCCCAAAAGACAGTCGCCATAACCTTTCCGGTCGAAGGAACGGTCTTCGCCTTTTTTGGTGCAGATTCCCCCTTGGTAACTCATTGTTTAGATTGTCGTTTGGTCTCAGGAGTATAGTAATGTATCCATGTTTCATCCACAGTGACGAAACGACGCTTAAAGTCCTCCGGATTCTTCTGGAACAGCTGCAGACCATCCTTGCAACACTTCACACGATTCCGTTTTTGGTCAAGCGTGAGCAATCGTGGCACCCATCTTGCGGATAGCTTTCTCATGTCCAAATGTTTATGCAAAATATTATGTACCCGTTCAGTCGAGATGCCCACAGCACTAGCAATCTCATGCACCTTAACTCTTCTGTCATCCATCACCATATCATGGATTTGATCAATGATTTCTGGAGTCGTAACCTACACAGGCCGTCCAGAACGTTCTGCGTCACTTGTGCCCATATGGCCAGTCCGAAAATTTTGAAACCACTTATAAACTGTTCTAATCGAAGGTGCAGAGTCACCATAATGTTTATCAAGCTTCTCTTTAGTCTCCTGAGGCGATTTGCCTTTTATAATGTAACATTTAATCACCACACGAAATTCTTTTTCGTCCATTTCTTGAAAATCATTCGACTTCCTTGATTCACACGAATGCCAAACACAAAGAAATAGACCAATATGGCTGAAACTTGGAGTGCGTTCATTCAAGAGATGCTACTAACTAAACATGACCTCGATACGCGCCGGTGGTGCCATCTCTCGGACTTTGCACGGACTTTTCAAACCAGCCTCGTATATATATATATATATATATATATATATATATATATATATATATATATATATATAAAGTTGAACAGTTTTAGGAGAATTGAGATTGAATCGTCATTCATCAATTTTAATAGCTCAACCGGTATATCGTCAGGTCCGGCTGCTTTACCCTTCTTTGCATGTTTTAGGGCGTACTCTAATTCCTCTCTCATTATATCCGGCCTGTACCGTCCAGGAGATCGTCTGCATGTTTTCTCATAGTTCCAATTGATTAGTTAAACATAAAAGAAAAATAGTATGGAAAGCAGGTGGTATATGGAGACTTTTTGGACTGACTGTATATTCATTTGCTATTTTCTATATTAACTTATATGAATACTTAAAACTATGAAGAAAACTTCATTCAATTAGTCATTGATCTTTGATGGAATACTCACATTCTATATGGCCATCATTTTGATAACTTTTCTTTATTTTATTTTAGATGCAGTTCTGTGTAATTTTTATTCACAATTGTCAGTTGCTTATATTTGACTGTGATTATCCAAAATGGATGTTCCTAATAATTGCACCGAATGCCGTCTTCTTCTACTATTTGTTTAATGATTTCTACAAAAACGCATACACACAAGAAAAAGTGAATAAAGGCATAACTAAAAGTGATAAAACACACTAACGCGCCCATACAAGAGAAGGGATAGTGGGGACCTATTTGAAAATGTTCGATGGTTAATAACAACAATTTTAGAAAATTGGGACCCCTTAAAAATTTAGGTATTTAACTGACTGTATTGAAGAATTGGCTGTATTGGACATTAACGTTAGATATTACTTACATGTATAGATACAACTAGCTTCACTTATATGGTAACTGGAGACATCACCTTTTATATGAGGTCATGTATTTATTTATTATACATTTGCACTGTAACTGAATTTTTTTTTTAATTACCGAAAATAATTCTCTAGAATGTTTAAATATATATATATATATATATATATATATATATATATATATATATATATATATATATATATATATATATATATATATATATATATATATATATATATATATATATATATATATATATATATATATATATATATATGTATATATATATATATATATATATATATATATATATATATATATATATTATATATATATATATATATATATATATATATATATATATATATATATATATATATATATATCTATATAAAATGCAACGTCTCTCTGTCTGTCTGTCCGTCCGTTAGTGCGCTTATCACTGGAAAACCACTTATCCGATTTACGTACTTTTTTTTTTAAAAACATACATATGTTCTCTGGCCAGGTTATAGGCTATATTTTATTACGGTAGGTAGCATAAGGAATGAGCAGTGACGATAATAGTGTATGAAGTCGGAAAAAAGTTTGCCGTTAGCGTGTTTCCTTGTAATACACAGCCTAAACCATTAAATATGGTACAATATTATGAGCAGAGAATATCTATAATCTATAATATATATAAAATGCAATGTCTCTCTGTCTGTCTGTCTGTCTGTCTGTCCATTAGTGCGGTTATTACGCGAGAACCACTTATCCGATTTACGTGTCTTTTTTTAAATTCATACATATATTCTTTGGCCAGGTTATATAATAATAATAATAATAATAATCTATACCTATAATATATATAAAATGCAACGTCTCTTTGTCTGTCTGTCTGTCCGTTAGTGCGCTTATCCCTCGAGAACCACTTATCCAATTTACGTGATTTTTTAAATTCATACATATGTTCTCTGACCAGGTTATAGATATATATTTTATTACATCTATAATACATATAAAATGCATCTTATCTCTGTCTGTTTGTCTGTCTGTCCGTTAGTGCGCTTATCACTAGCGAACCACTTATCCGATTTACGTACTTTTTTTAAAAAAACATACATATGTTCTCTGGCTAGGTTATAGGCTATATTTTATTACGTTAGATAACATAAGGAATAAGTAGTGACGATATTAGTGAATCAAGTCGGAAAAAAGTTTGCTGCTAGCGCGTTCTCTTGTAATACACTGCTTAAAAACCATTAAATATGGAACAATATCATGTAGCAAAGAATATCTGTAATATATATAAAATGCAACGTCTTTCTGTCTGTCTGTCCGTTAGCGCGCTTATCTCTCGAGAACCACTTATCCGATTTACGTGTCTTTTTTTTTTTAAATTCATACATATGTTCTCTGGCCAGGTTATATAATAATAATAATAATATTCTATATGCCATCAACACGTTCGCTACACCTATACTCACATATTCATTTGGTATCATCAAATGGTCACAAACAGACATAGAAAATATTCACATCCTTATACGATCTCAATTCACCAAATACAGGAAATTACACCCCAACGCATGCAAAGAAAGGCTTACCATCGAGAGGAAGGCAGGAGGAAGAGGAATTATAGACATCAGATCATCACACACAAAACAAATACAAGCACTTAGGAAATTCTTTCACAGCAAGCAAACCAGCCTCCACACAGCGACAGTGAAAGCAGACAAAAACTACACACCTCTCGACTTATCCCGAGCAGACCACTCAGCAGACACACATAGTCACACCCAATTACAACAGGAAAAGATGAAAACGTGGTCAGAGAAAACACTCCACGGAAAACACAGATACCATATAGAACAAGACCACATAAATAAAAAACAATCATACACCTGGTTACAGGATGGACAGCTATTCCCTGAAACAGAAGGCTTCTTACTTGCCATCCAGGATAGAGTCATACTAACCAGAAACTACCAGAAGCATAGCATCAAAGACCCAACTATTATAGAGGACAGATGTAGAAAATGCCACCAGCAGAAAGAAACGATCGAACACATAACAAGCGGATGTAAAATATTAGCTGGAACGGAATACACAGCCAGACATGACTGCAAAAGTAGTTCACCAAGCACTAGCCACAACATACAAGCTCATAGAAAGCACAGATCCCTACTACAAATACACACCAACATCCGTAGTTGAAAATAAAGATTACAAACTCTACTGGGACATCAGTATCCATACAGATAAAACAGTCTCCGCCAATAGACCCGATATTACTTTTCAGTGCAAAAAAGAAAAAGTCACCTATCTAATTCACATAGCCGTCCCCAACGACACAAACATCCAAACGAAATACACAGAAAGAATTTCCAAATACACAGACCTTGCAACGGAAATAAAAAAGGCTATGGAAGCAAGAAAAAGTCATCATTGTCCCACTCATTATATCAGCCACAGGCCTTACACCGACAACATTTACACCACACTTAGTACAATTAGGACTCAACACAAACATACACAAAAACATTCAGAAGTCAGTGATTTTGAAAACATGTAACATTGTCAGGTTATTCCTTAATACACAATGGTAATAGCGTTTGTGCTGACTTGGCTTGGGCCCGTCAGACAAACATAGAACCACATTGACTAAATGTGAGAAAGAGGAAATTTTTTGTATATAATATTCTATATAATATATATAAATCGCAACGTCTCCCTGTCTGTCTGTCCGTTAGTGTGCTTATCATTCGAGAACCACTCATCCGATTTACGTGTTTTTTTTTTAATTCTTAATATAATATATATCAAAAAAATATAATATATATAAAACGTAACGTCTGTTTGTCTGCCTGTTTGGCTATTAGTGCCCTTAGCACTCAAGAACCACTTATCCGATTTACATGTTTTTTTTTTTTGTAAAATACAAAGGGAATAAGCAGAGACAAAATGCTAATATGTAGGAAAAAAGATGGACGTTTAGCAATAAGCTGGGCAGAAAGACTGAATAGATGGGCGGAATACTTTAAAGAAACATTAAATGGAGATAAAAATGAGGAGTTGAATGAGAAATAGAAAGCAAAATTAACTGAAGAGCAGGAGGGGACAAACAAACCCTGCAAAGAAAAAATAAGAGAAATACTCAGAACCCAAAAAAAAATAAGGCCCCGGGTGGAAATTGTATAACAGCAGAAATGTTAGAAGCTGGAGGAGTAGATCTGGGAAATGAAATATGCCGGTTGGTGCAAGAAATATGGGAAAGATATATGTTTAAAAAAGTAGACAAATTTAATGATCTGGGAGTAACAATAACAGAGAGTGGACAAAAAAGGACGGAGATACAAGAAAGAATAGCGAAAGGACAGATATGTTTGGGGGCAATGAATCCAATATTGAAATCGAAGAATGTATCAAGAAAAGCAAAAGAAAACATATATGCGACAGTTGTCAGACCCACGGTAACATATGGATGCGAAACGTGGAAGTGAATGCAAGAGAAAAGGAGACGTTGGAGGTGTGGGAAAGGAAAGCTTTGAGAAGAATCTATGAAGGAAGGAAAGAAGAGGGGCTGTGGAGAAGAAGAACAAACTACGAATTAAAATGCCTATATACGAAACCCTTTATAAGCCAAATCATAAGAAGCCAGCGATTAAGATGGCTGGGACACGTGGCAAGGATGAAGAAAGAAAGACAGGCAAAGCAAGCCCATATAAGAGGAGTGGTTGGAAGAGGAGGCAAGGATAGACCTCGATCTGGATTCAGGCAGTAAAGCAAGATCTGGAGTTGATGGGAATCCCGCTCTGGGAAAAGCTAACAGGAGACAAAAAGAAGTGGAGACAAATATGCAACCAAGCCATGGGCCTCTAAGGCCCCTCGAGCTATATAATAATATAAGCATAACGAATAAGCAGTGACGATAAAGGTGAATCAAGACCGCGCGAGAGGAGCCGCGGGCCCGGCTAATATATATCTATATATATATATATATATATATATATATATATATATATATATATATATATATATATATATATATACATATATATACATATATATACATATATATACATATATATATATATATATATATATATATATATATATATATATATATATATATATATAAATATATAAATATATATATATATATATATATATATATATATATATATAACACATGGGCTGAAAAGTCCCGGGCCTAACAAAGAAAACACGGTTTTTTTGGTTCAAAATTAGCTTTATTCATCAACGTAATCTCCATCAAGAGCAACGCAATCATTCCAGCGCCGCTCTAACATTTCAATACCACTTTTGTAGAACGATTTATCTTTTGCCTCAAAATAGGCCTCAGTTTCAGCGATAACCTCTTCATTCGTGCGAAATTTCTTACCGGCGAGCATTTTTTTTCAGGTCTGCAAACAGCCAGTAGTCGCTGGGAGCCAAATCTGGCGAATACGGTGGATGTGGGAGCAATTCGAAGTTCAATTCATGTAGTTTTGCCATTGTTTTGATTGACTTGTGACACGGTGCGTTGTCTTGATGAAACAAATTTTTTTTTCTTTGCCATATGCGGTCGTTTCTTTGCAATTTCGGCCTTCAAACGCTCCAATAACGCTATATAATATTCACTGTTGATGGTATTTCCTTTCTCAAGATAGTCGATGAATATTACACCACGCACATCCCAAAATACCGAGGCCATAACCTTTCCAGCCGATTGTTGTGCTTTCGGGCGCTTTGGACGAGGTTCACCAGTTGCTGTCCACTCAGATGACGATCGTTTTGATTCCGGAGTGAAGTGATGGATCCATGTTTCATCCATTGTCACATATCGACGCAAAAATTCCGGTTTGTTACGTTTAAACATGGCCAAACACTGCTCAGAATCATCAACACGTTCTTGTTTTTGATCAACAGTGAGCAAACGCGGCACCCACTTTGAACAGAGCTTTCTCATAGTCAAATGTTCATGCAATATAAAGCCAACACGTCCTATTGATATCTTTACGATGTCAGCTAACTCACGCAACTTCACTTTTCGATCATTCAAAACGATTTTATGGATTTTTTTGATGTTTTCTGGTGTTACCGCCTCATTTGGACGTCCACTGCGTTCTGCATCATCGGTGTCTCTACAACCACGTTTGAAGTCAGCAAACCAACGTTTTATTGTTGTTTCTGATGGAGCGGAGTCCCCATAACACTTATCAAGCCATTGCTTCGCTTGAACGGTATTTTTTCCCATCAAGAAGCAGTGTAAAATTAAAACACGAAATTGTTTTTGATCCATTGTTTTGAAAATAACAAAAGTAGCGTCACTCTTAGCACAATAACTCACAAACTAATGAATAGAATATCATGAAATTTTAACAGCTGTCCTTTGAAGGTTAGTATTAACTGAAAAAAAGGTGACTGCAATAAAACTAGCGCCATCTATGTGTTAGGCCCGGGACTTTTCAGCCCATGTGTTATATATATATATATATATATATATATATATATATATATATATATATATATATATATATATATATATATATATATATGTATATATATATATATATATATATATATATATATATATATATATATATATATATATATATATATATATATATATATATATATATATATATATATATATATATATATATATATATATATATATATATATATATATATATATATATATATATATATATGTATATATATATATATATATATATATATATATATATATATATATATATATATATATATATATATATATATATATATATATATATATATATATGTTTTGACGAATGTTCTCACGGGTGTGAAATGTAGTAATGGTTTTTCGGGTATCCCGTGTTAGCTTGAAGTCCCTTGATGGACGGTTTCGCTGACGTTTCGATGGAATCTCATCCATCTTTTTCAAAGCGTTGATCACTGGTCGGTGTCTTGGCGTTGAATGTCGAGACTGGCCCTGAGTGGGCCGCTTTTATGTACTCGGGGGTGTTTCTATTGGTCGGACGGACCTGGCCAATAGAGGCTCGGCTTTGACTGCGCGTTGTCGGTCCTGTGGTTCTTTGTAATGTTTGTGTTGGTGAAGTAACATATGGTTGAATTATTGTTTCTCTTGGTTGGACTTGGTACTGGGATAGAATATGTTTCCAAGAGTTCGGTAAACGTTGGCTATCATCCCGATTATTTAAGTTGTTGGGCCTCTTTTCTATTTCTATGGCTTCTTTGATTACCCTAGTGGGTAGGTTATTACTTTTTTGTAGGGTTCTGGTTTTGTCAAAATCGATTTTGTGGCCGGTATTGTGTGCATGTTGTGCTAGAGAAGAGGTGGTGGATTTTTGTTTTACGGCGTTTTTGTGCTCGTCTCTTCTGGCACTAATTTTCCTGTTTGTTTGGCCTATGTATGAAAGACCGCAGTCCTGACACGGAATTTCATATACGCCTTGGTCTTCTAAGGCTATAATATCTTTTGGTGTAGGTAGAATATCTTTAATTTTTTGGTTGGTTGTGTAAATGGTCTCAATTTGGTGTTTTCCTAGAAGTCTTCCTATTTTGTCTGTGATGCCTTTTACATATGGGAGAAATGCTTTTGTGGTATATGTCTTTCTTTCCTGTTTGTGTTGTTTATTTAGGGCCCGCCGGATTGTGTTTTGACTATATCCATTTGAAAGTAAAACGTTTCGAAGGAGCTTGGTTTCTTGTTGTAAATGTTCCTTGTCTGTTAGGGTTTCAGACAAGGAACATTTACAACAAGAAACCAAGCTCCTTCGAAACGTTTTACTTTCAAATGGATATAGTCAAAACACAATCCGGCGGGCCCTAAATAAACAACACAAACAGGAAAGAAAGACATATACCACAAAAGCATTTCTCCCATATGTAAAAGGCATCACAGACAAAATAGGAAGACTTCTAGGAAAACACCAAATTGAGACCATTTACACAACCAACCAAAAAATTAAAGATATTCTACCTACACCAAAAGATATTATAGCCTTAGAAGACCAAGGCGTATATGAAATTCCGTGTCAGGACTGCGGTCTTTCATACATAGGCCAAACAAACAGGAAAATTAGTGCCAGAAGAGACGAGCACAAAAACGCCGTAAAACAAAAATCCACCACCTCTTCTCTAGCACAACATGCACACAATACCGGCCACAAAATCGATTTTGACAAAACCAGAACCCTACAAAAAAGTAATAACCTACCCACTAGGGTAATCAAAGAAGCCATAGAAATAGAAAAGAGGCCCAACAACTTAAATAATCGGGATGATAGCCAACGTTTACCGAACTCTTGGAAACATATTCTATCCCAGTACCAAGTCCAACCAAGAGAAACAATAATTCAACCATATGTTACTTCACCAACACAAACATTACAAAGAACCACAGGACCGACAACGCGCAGTCAAAGCCGAGCCTCTATTGGCCAGGTCCGTCAGACCAATAGAAACACCCCCGAGTACATAAAAGCGGCCACTCAGGGCCAGTCTCGACATTCAACGCCAAGACACCGACCAGTGATCAACGCTTTGAAAAAGATGGATGAGATTCCATCGAAACGTCAGCGAAACCGTCCATCAAGGGACTTCAAGCTAACACGGGATACCCGAAAAACCATTACTACATATATATATATATATATATATATATATATATATATATATATATATATGTATATACGAGGCTGGTTTGAAAACTCCGTGCAAAAATAAAAACTACTTCCGTGTTTGGGGTAAACCTTTTTTATTTTTCGACATAGTCTCCTTTTAGGCTTATACACTTCGTCCAACAATGGTCTAGTTTGTTGATCCCTTCCGGATTTGTCCAAGTCTGCAAAATATCCATTAGTGTCTGCAATCACCTCCTCGTTTGAATAAAATCTTTGTCCCGCCAGCCATTTCTTCAAATTGGGGAACAAATAGTAGTCCGAGGGAGCCAAGTCTGGAGAATAGGGGGGATGTGAAACGAGTTGGAATCCTATTTCCATTAATTTTGCGACCACAACTGCTGAGGTGTGTGCTGGTGCGTTGTCGTGATGGAAAAGGACTTTCTTGTGGGCCAATCGCGGGCGTTTTTCTTGTAGCTCGGTTTTCAGCCGGTCCAATAACGATGAATAATATTCACCTGTAATAGCTTTACCCTTTTCCAGATAGTCGATGAGGATTATCCCTTGCGAATCGACAAAAGACAGTCGTCATAACCTTTCCGGCCGAAGGAACGGTCTTCGCCTTTTTTGGTGCAGATTCCCCCTTGGTAACCCATTGTTTAGATTGTTGTTTGGTCTCAGGAGTATAGTAATGTATCCATGTTTCATCCACAGTGACGAAACGACGCTTAAAGTCCTCCGGATTCTTCTGGAACAGCTGCAAACCATCCTTGCAACACTTCACACGATTCCGTTTTTGGTCAAGCGTGAGCAATCGCGGCACCCATCTTGCGGATAGCTTTCTCATGTCCAAATATTTATGCAAAATATTATGTACCCATTCAGTCGAGATGCCCACAGCACTAGCAATCTCACGCACCTTAACTCTTCTGTCATCCATCACCATATCATGGATTTGATCAATGATTTCTGGACTCGTAACCTCCAAAGGCCGTCCAGAAAGTTCAGCGTCACTTGTGCCCATATGGCCAGTCCGAAAATTTTGAAACCACTTATAAACTGTTCTAATTGAAGGTGCAGAGTCACCATAATGTTTATCAAGCTTCTCTTTAGTCTCCTGAGGCGTTTTGCCTTTCATAAAGTAATGTTTAATCACCACACGAAATTCTTTTTCGTCCATTTCTTGAAATCACTCGAGTTCCTTGATTCACACGAATGCCAAACACAAAGAAATAGACCAATATGGCTGAAACTTGGTGTGCGTTCATTCAAGAGATGCTACTAACTAAACATGACCTCGATACGCGCCGGTGGTGCCATCTCTCGGACTTTGCACGGACTTTTCAAACCAGTCTCGTACATATATATATATATATATATATATATATATATATATATATATATATATATATATATATATATATATATGTATATATATATATATATATATATATATATATATATATATATACGTATATATATATATATATATATATATATATATATATATATATATATATATATATATATATGTATATATCTATATATATATATATATATATATATATATATATATATATATATATATATAACATTTTTAACGTAACAAAGTTATGCACAAACTAAAGTATGGAAACATTTTTTTTTAAAATAAGGCGACTAAGATATCGAAAATATTTAATATTTAGTGGGATATCCTTTTGCGTCCTTCACTGCTTGACATCTTCTGCCCATAGAGTCAAAAAGCCTAGCACAAAAATCGGGTGGTATTTTTTCCCATTCTGTTTTAATGCGATTCAAAGTTCGTCCCGGTTTTTTATATTTCTTTTCCTAATTTGTTTATCCAGCGAATGCCAAAGATTCTCTATCGGGTTCAAATCAGGTGATTGCGAAGGCCAGCGCATCACCCGAATCCTTTGTTCAGAAAACCAATTCTTGGCCAAGCAAGATGTGTGTTTTAGGTCATTGTCTTGTTGAAAAATCCATGACAGCGGCAAATCTTCTTCATAAGGAATCAAATTATTTTCCAATATCTCAAAATACATTTGAGCATCCATTCTGCCATTTATCTTAAGGAGACCCTACACGATCAAGCAGCTTGATCAAACAGTTCAGTCAATCGATTGATGCGCGCTTCAATCAACTTCAATCAATCCTTCAATCTTTTTATCAAAACTCAGTCACACTGAGTTTTCGACTCGGAAGGTGAACACACACTTCGAACACACACTTCGAACAATGATGTCCAACACGGATTTGGCCTTTCTAGCATTGACGTTGGTTGCCGTTAAAGGGAAAAACCAAAAGCGGGAACGACGTTGGTCCAAGGAATGGTACAAATTGAGAAATCGCTTCACTCATGAGCATTTACTTAACTTCCTACGCGTTTCCGAAGCCAATGATTACAAAAAAACTTCATCAGAATGGACGAAGAGAGTTTTGATTTTATATTGCAATTGGTACGTCCCGAAATCGAGAAAAAGGATACTAATATGCGTGAAGCGATTCCTGCAACTCAGAGACTTTCCATCACTTTAAGGTACCTAGCTTCTGGTATGGATTTGGAAGACCTGAAATTCTTGTGCGCTATTGCTCTTCAGACTCTGGAACTTATCATAATGGAAACTTGCTCAGCAATTATCGAGGCATTGAAATACAACATTCAGGTATGTATGTATCTATATTTCCTTTAATACTTTTTTTATTAAACATATAAAGTAAAAATATAAGTAAAAATAACTGAATCATGTTTTAAATGAATGCACTTCTATAAAACTGAAAATTGGCAAACAATTGCACATTGTTCACATTGAGGTAAATGATGAAAAAAAATCAGCAGCATTTGCGCTATGAGAGGATTCTTGATATTGTTGTTGGTACGCTGAAGTGGGAGAAGGGCCAGAAGGAGAACTGTAAACTGGTTTTGCTGAGTTGGAATATCGTTGCAAATTGTGACCTGAATGATTCAAAAAATTCGAAGTAGACGATGACGAAGAAGATGCCGGTGAAGGTGACCAACGTGGGTGCATTTCAAAACACAATCCTTCTCCTGTCAAGTTTCCCAATTCTGCTTCAAAAAGCGTGTCGTTTATGATTTTTTCAGCGAAGCGTCTTTGGTCAGCAAGTAGTCTCTTTAATTTCATTGTCCAGCCCTTAGCTATTATGTCCTCTTCTGTCTCAGGCCGCTTAAAATACTCAGTTGCTAATCCCACCAGTTGTTCAGTGGAATCTAGCTAGAGTTTTCTTTTTCTTTTTTTAGTGGAAGGGCTTGTTTGGGACTAGGTGGAGCAGCTTTGCTGGAAAGAGATACTTCACTTTGGGGAGCAAGCTGTGACTGTGGGCCATCATTAGACAATGGTTCCTATAACAAAAAGAAATGCATAAATTAATGAATATGATGATAAACTTAATAGTACAAATACGTTCTATTACATGTATCTATTTCTCGTGTTACTATCAACATGTTTGTTTCGTTTTCTGTTTAAGGCTCCTAAATCTGAAGAGGGATGGAAAAAGGTCGCACAGGAATTCGAAGATCAATGGAATTTCCATAATTGTATCGGGAGCGCCGATGGCAAGCACGTGTCACTCCAAAAGCCCTTTAACTCCGGTTCTTACTACTACAATTACAAAAAGTCATTTAGTATTGTGCTTATGGCTATTGTTAATGCAAATTATGAATTTATGATGGTAGACGTGGGAGCGAATGGTCGAGTGTCGGATGGAGGAGTGATGAAGAATACGTTGTTTGGCAGAAGTTGTCTAACAACCAACTTAATATATCTGATTCTCGTGAGTTACCAGGTACTGATAAAAAATTTCCATACGTGTTCGTTGGTAATGAAGCTTTCCAACTAATGCCTAATTTTATGAAACCCTACAACAAAGCCCTATTGACAGACGAGAGAAGGATATTCAATTACAGATTGTCCCGAGAAAGGAGGGTGGTTGAAAATGTTTTTGGAATATTAACCAAGAGATTCAAAATATTTCAAAAAGAAATTAAATTTGAACCTCACAAAGCTAGAAAAATTGTTCTGGCATGCTGTCATTTGCACAACTACTTTTGTATGAGGACCAGAGCCAAATATCTACAACCTAATGACGTTTATATTGAAAATGTTAGAACTGGTGCTGTGGAACCTGGGTCATGGAGACAAGACATTTAACTGATGGCACCACTTCAAAGAACTAAAGGCAACTCAGCTGTTGAAGCAAAAAAAAGTGAGGGATGATTTTTGTGAATTCTTCAACACGTCTGGGTCAGTTCCATGGCAAAACAAGTGCCTGAATAATTAGTATCAACAAGACTTGGGTAGCAGTAGTACCTACATGATTTTTTAATTTTTTTGTTTTATGGTGAAATGAATAAAAAATGAGAAAACTGATACTTTGTCTAACGTTATTTTATACCCATTCATACAACTAAGCAATACCTTAGAAGTATCCCAATCAAGTAACGAAGTTTAACATGAGAAATTTACATAATTAGATACAACAAAATAAAACTCTTACCTCTGAAATTTCGGTTAATGCCACTTCTATCTGATCCTTTATGAACGAAAGGTCGTTGTAATACCACAACGAAGGTTCCGGGATGTCATCTGTCGATGCCCCAGACACTCTTTGTCTTTCGATTGCCTTGTGTTCCCTGTTGAAATTGGTTCTCAAAACATTAATTTTCTTCTTCAATTCACTAACTGTGTAGTCCGGTTTTAACGCCTTCAATGCCTTTACTATTTTCTCAAATGCAGCAATTTTTTAATTCCTGTTGAAGTAATCCTTGCTCTTTACCCTCCAGAGTTCAGCGCAATCCCTGTACAAGTCTATTAGAAGGCTGACAAACTCATGTTCTGAACTTGTTGAAGTTTCCGATCGCGGTTGTTAGCTTTTTTCGACAATTTCCTCTTCGTTTTACACGTGGTTTTCGGAGAGCGGTGTAACCTCCATGGTTGCCTGGTATGTAACTGATGCGATGCTTGATCAAACTCCGCTGTCAAACGCTTGAGACAAATGCTTGAGTCATTCAAACATTCTATCAATCACCGTCAAGGCTTGGCTCAAGCGTCAAACAGATTCCTAGACGGTCAATCATGCTTGATTCAGTCGCTTGATTCAAGCTTTTGATCAAAATGATTGACCGTCTAGTGCCTTCTTAAGCCAATGGCCTCGTACCACACCGTCGAAAACAACCCCATACCATGATATTTCCATTGCCATGTTTGCCAGTAGGTACAAGGTACTTTGGATCATATCTTAGACGAACTGGTCTTCTTACATTACCAGTAGAATCACTTCCAAAGAGATCGAACCTACTTTCGTCACTAAAGATTGCTAGAGATCACTGATTTTGAATCCAGTCTTTATGTTCCTTAGCAAATTTCAATCTCTCTTTGATGTGACGCTTTCTAAGCAGTGGCTTTTTAACAGCACGCCTACCATGAAGATTTTTAGATAACAGACGACGCCTAATAGTCATATCTGACACCAATACACCCTGACATTCTTGCCTTAGTTCTTTATTAATATCAACAGCAGTTTTCTTGGGATCATTTTTCGCTTTTCGAATTATAATTTTGTCTACTCTCTTACTTGTTTTTCGAGGTCTACCACTTTTAAATGAAGGATCAACAATGCCCCTTCTCGAGAACTTCTTAACAATTTTGCTGACGGTGCCCCCATGCATGTTTAAAGATTTTGCTATTTCAATTTGCTTCTTTCCACTGTGATACAGCGAAATAATTTTAGAGTTGATTGATTAGTCCGTTACTTTGTGACCGTAACTCCCATAAACTGGCAGCCTATAGATCTATGATCCATAGAGCCTTCAATATCCCTCTTAGTAAAAATAATTTAAAAAAAGAACTGGACACAATCCAAAATATAGCACTCAATAACGGCTTCCAATCTAAAATAATTAATACCTTAATAAGCCGTAAACGAAAACAAATCACTTTCAGCTTAATCTACCCCGTAAAAGAATACCGAGAAAAGAAAACATTCATACCTCTGACATATTTTGGTCCCATCTCGGATAAAATATCCCAAGTTCTCACGACCGAAAAAACAAGAATAGCTTTAAAACCCGCTCAAAAAATTATCCAATATATTTTTTAATGCCAAAGATAAAACTAATAAATACAATAAATCAGGCGTTTATAAACTGAATTGTCAAGAGTGCAATAGCTGTTACGTAGGCCAAACGAGACGGAATTTCAAGATAAGATTCGCAGAACACAATGCCTCTTATAGGCTAAAAAATGAAAAATCACACTTTGCTAAACATTTCTTAGAAACAGGCCATACTTTTCCCAATATCGATTGTTTACAAATACTCCATATGACACCTAAAGGGTTAAAACTCAATTTCTTAGAATCTATAAAAATTTACATACATTCAAAGGACCATAATATAAATTTACTGAATAGTCAATTAGACGTAGCAAATTCTCTTTTGTTCCAACTGTTTTAACATATAATAGACCCACATCTGTTCATCATATAAACATAAAATACCAGAAATCTGTTTTAGTCTTAGTTAAGCGTTTGACAATGTAGTTGTACTACGAAATCGCGATAACGCAATTGTAAAATCTTTACAAATATATTTAGTGACAGTTAACAAAGTAATTAAGTAGTTTTAGTGTTTATAATTAATTTTATGTTACAGATCTGAACTGTAATATTTGCACTTTGGCATTTTGGCAAAAACCGCACTCTTAAACAATGCTACTAAATTACTTCGTATCAACATTAACGGACTCTTAAAGCAGAATGATAAAATTATTTCAACGCTTTCTATAATAGACAAGGCGAAATCGGCGCCATCGTTGGAAAAAATTTTCTAATTGAATTTTTTTTCATAACCTTCTCCAGGAGATGCCCCTGAAAGAGGATCAACATGTTGCCGGGCGGTAACCTGGTCCGAATTTGTTTAAACAAATTTTTTTTTAAACAAAGTCCAAAAATTGAAATTTTTGCCCCGGAACAAGTTTTTTTAGGTAAATTGGACCATTTTGAACAAAAAATGTCTCTTGTGAATTTTCTCTAAAATGCGCCGTTTTCGAGATATCGGCGATTTTAGGTGCGAGAAAACGCGAAAATGGCCACTTTCACCTCCCAATATTGGTGTCAAAAATTAAAATTTTCAATGTTGCCAAGTGTCCAATTTCAAGTTTGAGATCTCTTCTACAAATTACCGTAGGAAATATTGCAATATCTTTATTTTTAAACATTGTTTTTTAACAGTTAACAAATTGCGTTCGAGCGCCCGCGGCCGCATCGAAACTGTATACATAGATATATACGCAACGCCCGTACGTAGGCGCGAATATATTTATTCAAAACTGTGATACAAAAATTCCAAAAAATATTAAAACTTTAATGATGAATACAAATAATAAGTTTCAATTGGTTCAATATTTATCTAATAATGCTGTAAATTACGTTGCATTAAGTCACACTCAACAATTAATAATATCAGGTGGATTCTATAACATTGAAAAGTGCTATTGTATACAGGGAAATAATATACATGAAATTATTGAGTTAGAAAACAATCACTTAGAGGCTGATACAAGGATATTTTGTCATGCTCGATATATGTTACCTTATAATTCTGAAATAATAATTCATTCCGTTGATACCGACGTTTTTATATTAGCAATTCATTATTGGAGCTTTTTCAAATTAATTGGTTGTACAGGATTGTATTTTAAAGTAGTTGGTCAGAAGCCAAGATTATTGTCTTGTAATGTAGCTGCTGAATATTTAACTAGTCAAGTTTGTCAAGTTTTGCCTGCTTTACATGCGTTTACAGGCTGTGATACTACTAGTAAAGTAGGTACTAAAAATTAAGCTTTAGATTTAGTCTTTGATTTAGATACTCAAAATGCATTAACCCCACTTGGTACTGGCTTACAATTAAATGCCATGGAATTCAATGCATTAGAAAAATTGTATTTGAAAATTTTGAATAAAGCTGGAGAAACAGCAGATAATGCTAGACAAATAATTTTAGAACGTTCTTGTGGGATGGGTATTAATTTTGGAAAAATTCCATGTACATCCGATGCTTTAAAATTGCACATTTCACGAGCTTCACTACAAACGTACATATGGAAAATGTCATTGTATTCTCGGTATCGACATTTAGATGCAACAGAATTTGGTTACACTATAGAAACAGGTGAATTGTTACCCAAATTCATGTTAAAAAATTCGATACCAGATTCGTTAATTAGGCAATGTAAATGTACAAAAAATTGTAAAACTAATGCATGTAATTGCAAAAGCAACAACGTAAGTTGTATACTCATGTGTGGGTGTAATTTAAATATTTGCGAAAATTCTATTAAATATATATAAGTTATATTTCATAAAATTGTTTTAATTCTTCTACCATCCTAATCGAATATTGAATTTTTATTTATATTCATTTGTTATAATAATTAAATTTGATATAACAATTAATCTTTAATAAATAAATATTTTTTACATACTTTTCAAATATATTAATTTTAATAAGAAATCAAGAAACAAAGCTTTATAGAGCATCGCAGTGCGTATACAGTTCCGTGCGCCGTGTTTCGATGCAGCCGCGGGCGCTCGAACGCAATTTGTTAACTGTTAAAAAACAATATTTAAAAATGAAGATATTGCAATATTTCCTACGGTAATTTGTAGAGGAGATCTCAAACTTTAATTTGGACACTTGGCAACATTGAAAATTTTAATTTTTGACCCCGATATTGGGAGGTGAAAGTGGCCATTTTCGCGTTTTCTCGCACCTAAAATCGCCGATATCTCGAAAACGGCGCATTTTAGAGAAAATTCACAAGAGACATTTTTTGTTCAAAATGGTCCAATTTACCTAAAAAAACTTGTTCCGGGGCAAAAATTTCAATTTTTGGACTTTGTTTAAAAAAAATTTGTTTAAACAAATTCGGACCAGGTTACCGCCCGGCAACATGTTGATCCTCTTTCAGGGGCATCTCCTGGAGAAGGTTATGAAAAAAAATTCAATTAGAAAATTTTTTCCAACGATGGCGCCGATTTCGCCTTGTCTATTATAGAAAGCGTTGAAATAATTTTATCATTCTGCTTTAAGAGTACGTTAATGTTGATACGAAGTAATTTAGTAGCATTGTTTAAGAGTGCGGTTTTTGCCAAAATGCCAAAGTGCAATTATTACAGTTCAGATCTGTAACATAAAATTAATTATAAACACTAAAACTACTTAATTACTTTGTTAACTGTCACTAAATATATTTGTAAAGATTTTACAATTGCGTTAT
Source organism: Pachyrhynchus sulphureomaculatus (assembly GCA_019049505.1). NCBI lineage: Eukaryota > Metazoa > Arthropoda > Insecta > Coleoptera > Curculionidae > Pachyrhynchus > Pachyrhynchus sulphureomaculatus. The sequence goes on along the minus strand of CM032456.1, from coordinate 9,956,194 downwards.
CGCGATTTCGTAGTACAACTACATTGTCAAACTAAGACTAAAACAGATTTCTGGTATTTTATGTTTATATGATGAACAGATGTGGGTCTATTATATGTTAAAACAGTTGGAACAAAAGAGAATTTGCTACGTCTAATTGACTATTCAGTAAATTTATATTATGGTCCTTTGAATGTATGTAAATTTCTATAGATTCTAAGAAATTGAGTTTTGACCCTTTAGGTGCCATATGGAGTATTTGTAAACAATCGATATTGGGAAAAGTATGGCCTGTTTCTAAGAAATGTTTAGCAAAGTGTGATTTTTCATTTTTTAGCCTATAAGAGGCATTGTGTTCTGCGAATCTTATCTTGAAATTCCGTCTCGTTTGGCCTACGTAACAGCTATTGCTATTGTTCCGGGGCGAAAATTTCAATTTTTGGAATTTGTTTAAAAAAAATTTGTTTAAAACAAATTCGGACCAGGTTACCGCCCGGCAACATGTTGATCCTCTTTCAGGGGCATCTCCTGGAGAAGGTTATGAAAAAAAATTCAATTAGAAAATTTTTTCCAACGATGGCGCCGATTTCGCCTTGTCTATAAGGACAAAACGCGTTTCTTAAAAACCTTATCTACCAGAAAAAGTAAACAAAGTTTTTATAGTCGATAATAAAATTCTATAAAGAAATTGTCAACAAAACAAGACTAGTTTTTTTATTCTTTATTCCTAAAGGATAGTATTTTATATTTTTGATTAAGAAAATGTTTCCATACTTTTGTTCGCCCCTGTATATGTGTGTATATGTATATGTATGTATTTTTCACATATTTTACATTGTTTATTTTATCTATACATAATTAAGGTACATTTTAACTACTTTCTTGTTCTTTCAATTGGATTTTTTTTAAATTTTAATTTGTTGAAAAATAAACACGAAAATTCGCAGGACATTGATAAAATTGATTGACATGCTTATTAAATTAAAAAGGATATTTACGCATTTTTTTTATGGACAGCACTGCACGAAAGTCCGTAAATATGAAAGCAGTATTCCAATAAGATTAAAAGTTGTTGTGTAGTATAAGGCTTTTCAGTACTAAATAATATGCCCAGGTTTAAAAATTTCTTTGGTCTGTATTCAGTATGATCACGACAAGACATATTTGCTCCCAAGTTAACCACTGGGAAACTGAGTGACGATGCCGGAGAATGGAGTAGCTTTACACAACATTTCAGGTTCTACAACTTTAACTTTTTAGCCACCTCTGTTTTTGTAGAGTTAAATTCTACTTGGTTATTGTCACCTCAAGAGAGGAATTATCAATTCATGCGATCTGCGGATATTTGCATAAGTAGCTAATGTTCGACCGTACAAGGCAAATAAAGAAACAAGCGTACTGTTACTATCGAAGCTGTAGAGTGCACACCTGGTCCCTTCAGGCAGATCGTTAATGTAAAGAAAGAATAGAGTAGGACAAAGAATGGAGCCTTGTGGCACACCAGTGTTGATAGTCAGGAAGAGAAATATTCTTCTTTCCAGGAAAGAATGCCCTTTGTATCCATCTGCGTGCTGCTATTAGAATCTGACTGCGCTACTGCCTATATTAGCAGTACAAGTACTTAGTCGGAAAATAAATTACAAAATTCCGATAATTCAATATTTACCGATAATTCAACAGAAAAGTTATAAGTAAACATCGCTAAAAAATTTTATGTTCAGGATAATATTTGACGCTGAAATTATTTCTTATTTCTGCTATAGGTATTAGCCGTTCACTGGATGGTCATGAATTCATCGATTTATCAACGCACCACAATTAAACGATTTAATGTAGCGGAATAAAATTTGATGCAGTAATATAGGCGATACATAACCTAGATAAAAAAAAAATAATTGTCAGTTACTGCCGGTTATACCGGACACGTGACGCGCATACATACAATTATTTTAAATGAGACCCTGCATGTTATCGATTTCTTAAATTTTACCAAAAATTTTGGACAATTCTTACGTAACATTTTCTACGTTAAATGTCACTAGTTTCTGAGATAATTACCTCTGAAATTAGGTTTTTTCTTTTTTCTTTTTATAATTTTAATACGGCCAAATTCTAAAAAGAAAAAAAAAACATTTTTTTAATTTTAATATGGCAAAAACTAATTACAACCAACTAACATAGATATACAGGGAGAAGTAATGAAGGTGACACCTGAAACGGTGAAACAAACAATTAAGAAAATAAAGAATCGAAAAGCAAGCGGAGCAAGGGGAATCATGGCCGAGGCGATAAAAAATGGCACCGACAAAATGATAACAATGATAACAGAATTTATTAATAGATGTTCACTAGGCGAACCGGTTCCAGAAGAGTGGAAAGTGAGATTTATGTCATCCATACATAAAAAGGAGACCTCTTAAAGTATGAAAACTATCGAGGTATCACAGTAACATCAACATCGCATGCATATATATATATATATATATATATATATATATATATATATATATATATATATATATATATATATATATATATATCTATATATATATGTCGGGTCTTCCATTAAGGACTTGACAACTTTTTTTTGAAATAAAACGCAATCCATCTGAGACATTTCAAAAATTTTACTATCGGCTCTTTCAATATTGGCTCTGAGCTCCTCTAACGACGCAGTCTAAAAGTGGTAAATCACACGATCTAGGCGGCCATTCGACGGGACCATTTCTCGATATAACACGTTCACCGAATTTAGATTGCAGTAAGACGATTGTTACACCCGCTGTGTGGCTTGTGGCGCCGTCTTGTTGAAACCACATATCATTAATGTCTAGCCTATGCAACTGATCAAAGAAATAACGTTGCAACATGCCTCTGTAGCGATCTCCATTGACTGTAACGTGACGGTTATTTTCATCAACGAAAAAGAACGGCCCAATGACACCACCGGCATGAAAACCGCACCAAATAGTAATTTTTTGTGGATGATGTGATGTTTCTTCAAGCACATGAGGGTTTTCACCTGACCAATAACGCATATTCTGTTTGTTGACGAAACAAAAATGCGCTTCATCACTAAAGATGATTTTTTGCGATGAAATTGGTCATCTTCTTCCAACATTTCTAGAGCCCAATTCGAGAACGTACGTCGCTTCATATGATCGAGTGGCTTTAGTTCTTGAGTTACTTTACTTATAAGGGTGCAGGCCAAGATCCTTTCGGAAAATTCGCCATAGTGTGGTCTGAGCGATGCCCAATTCTTGAGAACGCCGTAAATCGACTGTTTTGGTTCGTTTGAGATGGACGCTTGAACGGCAGCAATATTCTGGCCACTTTGACCAACCGTTGTCTCACTGGCACGGGAACATCCAGCAGCGAATATGTTAACTCAAATTTTTTCACTAGACTATGAATTGCTTGTCTACTGGGACGAGAATTACGACCAAAAATTGGCGTTAATGCTCTTAAAGTTGCAGTCACCGACTCCAAATTTTGGTAGTAAATTTTAATTATTTGTAAACGTTTTCGTTCGTGTACTTCACCATTATGAAAATTTTTGACTTTACTGAATGTTTTGACGTTGACAGTTCGGTGATTGGCTTAAGGGTGCGTTCACAGTGAAATTTCAAAGTTGTCAAGTCCCAAATGGAAGACCCTTTATATATATATATATATATATATATATATATATATATATATATATATATATATATATATGTATATATATATATATGGCTTTCCATCAAGAGCGTCCTAACTTTAAAATTGAATAAAACAAAGAGTTTTTAAGCAAAATTCATTCTAAAAGTTTTATTTAGCGGGAAATTCTATGCCATTTAAGATCTAAACAAGATCGCTCAAATAGTCGCCGAGGCTCTTTTTGCAGACACGAATCCGCTTACACCAATTTTCCATGACTCGGCCCAGCATTTTCGGCCTTACGCCTGCTATTGCACGACAAATGTTGGCTTCAAGTGCATCAAGAGTTGCTGGTTTGTTGCTGTAAAACTTGTGATTAACGTGGCCCCAAAGAAAATCGTCCATAGGCGTTAAATCGCACGATCTCGGCGGCCAAACGGTAGGGCCATTTCGTGAAATTAATAACTCACCGAACTTGGCGCGCAATAAAGCCATGTTTGGGTTAGAAATATGGGGCGGTGCGCCATCCTGTTGGAAATAAAAGTCCTCTGCGTCCATTTCGTCAAATTCTGGGAAGACTTATTCCTGCACCATCGAGTTATTTTGCAGTAATTTTGAAGTAATCGAGTCATTTTGAACAATTTCCAAGCGTTCTTTTAAACGTGAAACGATTCATGATCGCATGGCAAACCTTACCAAACACAACTGACATCAGATGTCAAATATCTGCCAATGTGGCCGCTATTAGCTGTCAAAAGCCGGACATCCCTGATAGAAAACCCTTTATATATATATATATATATATATATATATATATATATATATATATATATATATATATATATATATATACATATACATATATATATATATATATATATATATATATATATATATATATATATATATATCGATCGAGAAAATGCAATTGATGTTATAACATCGCAGTTATAACTTTATTTAAGTGCGATATGGAAAAAAGTGACATTTTCAAAACTTTAAAATCATATGTTTGTTTACCGGGCGATAAAATCATTTACCGAAAAGGGACCGACAAGGGACAAGATGGGCAACGTTCAGAAAAACTATAGTTCGAACGCCACAAGCTGTTAAAGCTCTAAAAGCGCGAATTGACCGAAATCCTCCCCATAAACAAAAAAATTAATCTCGTGATATGAAGATTTCTATGTCTCATATTATTAAAGAAAACCTAACTTATAATAGACACACTAGTCTAACGGAAGATTTAGAGCCAAAACAATGGCAAAAATCTAAAAGTTTGCGCTAATAACAAACACAGAAAAATTTTGTTTAATGACGAAAAAAATTTTTACCGTGGAACAATCTTTCAATAAGCAAAGAAGTGTCTGAACTTGTTCCAAAAGTTCAGTGGTGTCATCATTCAGCATCATTTACGGTTTAGTGGGAAGTCAGTTTTAATGGGGGTTACCAGTGTTCATTTTCTTGAGAAAGGTGTAAAAACTTTGGCTAAAATATATCAAAACATCTTACGTTGTGAAACCCCTAAATCACACTCTTTCCAAAAGTGAGAATTAGCCCTTCCAGGAAGATTCTGCACCAGGATGCAAAGCTAAAATAACACAAACATGGCTTCAATAAAATGTGCCCTTATTTATTAATACAGATGATTGGCCTTCTGCAAGCCCTGATCTAAATTCTTTAGACTATAAACTTTGGTCCCTCTTAGAGGGTATAATTTGCTCAAAAATACATGCTAATCTCGACTCTTTAAAATGAAGTGTAACAAAATCAGTGGATAATTTTCCATTGGATCAAGTGCGTGATGGCCTAATCGTTGGAGGGCTTGAGTAAAAGCAACAGTGGGGCATTTTGAGTAAATAATAAATTAATTTTGTCATTATAAATATATGAATTAATTCCATAATAATTTGTTTTAATTTTCATATAAATTAAATGTTTAGGCAATGTTTTCATTATAACCGCATTTATGGGTGTACTAGGTATACCATTTATATCTGAAAAACTAAACAGACAATTTTACAATTTTTTTATGACGTGAAAATTTTAACAATAAAAAATAATACGGACCTTAAACATAAATTTCGTTCATAATAGTTTTTGTTTACTTTTAGTGGTCCGTACGGAACACTTAGGCCGCTCCCTAATTTCTCAGTGCGGTATCCATTTTCTCGGTGTGCCTGACTTGTCCAGGATGCGCGGACGCAGAGCAATTCAGGTGGGTTGCATTGAAATATAGGCGTTCGGCATATTTTCATTACCGTATCGGTACCGAACATACCGAGAAAAACAATACCGCACCGACAAATCAGAGAGCGGTGTCTGTCTGTCCATCACACCCGATGTTCTCCGAAAGTTGAAATTTATCACAAATATAGGAATTGATGGCCCAATCAGAGTCGTGTAGTTTTGAAAGATAAATTTTCTTGCAATGTCAACGAGTGGCGTGCCAAATGAAAACTTGTGAAAACACGAGTTCAAACATATACAATGTGTCCCAAAAAGTTTTATACAAATGGAGAAAAAGTTTATCTTACATATTACAAAAAAAATTATTCTTGATAAAAAGTTCTGCATCACATGGAAATCCATAATCAAGCATCAAAAGTTTAAAATATTTGATGATATACAGGAAAAATAAGAAATTGTGATTTATAATTTTCAAAAGGAAATGATAATAGCACAAATTTATTATGGATGTAATTGTTGCAAACCAGATAAGAAAGCTACCAAATTTTTAACAAAATATGATACAATTAAAATCAGTGTAATAGTTTTTAAGTTATTTCGTTTTCCTTTGTGCAATAAATAACACAGGGCAACAAAAAATATTTTTGTTTTGGTGCCTGGGATTTTAGAACTGATTTTAACTATATTTGGGACGCTAAATCTATACATGCAATCCGTTTTTCTCTATCAGCTCTACTTTTTTAGATACATCAACTTATCTACCAATGTGGTTTTTATTCAGTATATTCATTTATGAGAGTTCTAAAATTATTATATATTCATTAATGTAGGTACAATGGTTTTATTGTCAGTCTGTAATTGAGTAAATTCCAGGTAAATCTATAAATAGTGGAACCATTGCCTATCAGGTACCTGAACTGACCCTTTTAATCACCTAACTCGGGTAAGTCTCGTCAGTTTGTGCGTTCTTACTAATGAGAGTAGATCGAATTCGGCGTGTTATTTTATGTTAAGAAAAGAGTGTGTTTGTGTTATTGAACAGAATTAAAATGAGTTCAGGTTCCAGTTCAAGAAGAAGTTGTGTAAATCAACCTGATGTGTTTTGCTATATATGCGGAGAATACATGTTTCAACAAAACAGACAAACTATTACTGACTTTGTAAAGCGAGCGTATCTTGGATACTTTGGAGTTAAGCTTGGTGATTAGGACAAAACGTGGGCCCCGCATCTCGTATGTAAAACTTGTACAGAGCATTTACGGCAGTGGACTACCGGGAAAAGAAAATGTCTAAAATTCGGCGTACCAATGGTTTAGAGAGAACCAAAAAAAACCACTTCAATGATTGTTATTTCTGTTTAGTAAATACTAATGGAATCAATCGAAATAACCGCAGTAAGTGGACTTATCCCAATTTAGACTCGGCAATACGCCCTATCCCGCACTCAGATGAAATACCGATTCCAACATTTCATCAGCTACCACATATCTCTGATGACGAATATTTTCCCTCTGATCGCTCTTCTGATGCTAATAAAAGTTCTGATGCTAATGAAACTAACAGTGACTATGAGGGGACGTCATCAGTTCCTCAACGCTTCAATCAAAATGAATTAAATGATCTCACCAGGGATCTCAATTTATCGAAAAAAGCTTCTGAAGTACTGGCTTCTAGGTTGAACGACAAAAATTTACTGGAACAAGGAACCAAAATTACCTTTTACCGTACAAGAGAAAAAGATCTGCTACCATTCTTTTCTCAAGAAGACAATCTTGTATTTTGTCACGAAATTAGGGGACTCATGAAAGAAATGGGACTTTCTGAATATATTCCAGATGATTGGCGCCTATTTATTGACAGTTCAAAGCGAAGTTTAAAATGTGTCCTTCTACATAATGGGAATAAATATGGTTCAATACCACTAGCTCACTCAACGAAACTGAAAGAAGAATATAATACCATAGCTTTGGTCTTGCAGAAGATAAAGTATTACGAACATCAATGGATGATTTGTGTAGACTTAAAAATGGTAAACTTTCTTCTTGGGCAGCAAAGTGGTTACACGAAATATCCGTATTTCTTGTGCCTCTGGGATAGTAGGGACAAAACACACCCACTGGGTTAGAAAAGATTGGCCTCAGAGAGAAAACATGGACGTTGGGGAAAAGAATGTCATTAACGACGCTTTGGTTGAAAGAGAAAAAATCATACCTCCTCCGTTACATATAAAGTTGGGCTTGATGAAGCAATTTGTAAAGGCTCTTGATAAGAATGGGTCTTGTTTTGCATATATAGGGGTAAAAATACATCAGTTGAGCACAGAAAAACTCAAAGCAGGGATATTTGACGGCCCACAAATAAGACAATTAATTAAGGATCCTGCCTTCATAAATTTAATGAATCAAGTTGAACGAGAAGCTTGGACATCATTTGTTGCAGTTGTAGAAAATTTTCTAGGCAAACATAAAGCTCAAAACTATATTGAAATGGTTAACAACAAAATACACTATTTACACAGCCACTTAGACCGTTTTCCAGAAAATTTAGGAGACATGAGTGAGGAACAAGGTGAAAGATTTCACCAAGATATTAAAGTTATGGAGGACCGCTACCAAGGAAGATGGGACATGCACATGATGGCAGATTACTGCTGGAGTTTAAAAAGGGACTGTTTAAAAAAAACATTCAAGAATGTCGCGGAAAAGAAGCTTTCCAAGTGTTGAGTGACTATTTCATTTCTTCAATGTTTTTTTTTTGTTTGTAAGTACGACATAATATTGTATTTTGTATAACTAAAATAAAAATTTCGTATCTACTTTTGTTTACTACACTTACGGATTTGAGTTACAATAATGTAACTTATATTTCTCTAAAATTGTATATCTTAAAAATTTGAGCTCCTAGGTACAAATGAATACGTTATTTGAATTCAGGACATCAAATTGATATAGAATCAGCTCAAAAAACCTCGACACCAAAACAGCTGTTCCCCTGTGTAATCGAACAATTATTGACGTGTTTACTGGAGTTTTTTTGAATTTTTAACTAGAAAGGCCACAAATCTAAACGTGAGCACAATTTTTTACTTCCTATTAATATTTTCAATTAATATTTTGCTTTGTATTTAAATTTAAACACACTTTACTCTTCATTAGAAATGATTAAGTTTTATTTTCCCTGTTTACCATCAAAACTTCTGATGCTTGATTATGGATTTCTAGGTGATGAAGAACTTTTTATCAAGAATAGTTTTTTTTTGTAATATATAAGATAAACTTTTTCTCCATTTGTAAAAAACTTTTTGGGACACACTGTATATGATGTAATACCTGCTCAAACTTTTTTTTATACATTCTGGAATATTCTTCGTGAAGATTGAGCGAAAATTATCAAGAGTGCATTTGATAATTTATCCGGTATAAAAATATATTTTACTTGACAATATGGTGGATATATTTTTTCGTAGGAAGTTATGAATTTAACCACAGTAAACACACTATACAGTAGCGAAACTCAAGGATAACCGCATAGGAAAATCAGGTTCGTTTTCAGAAGGTCACGTGGCAATCCGCCATGTTAAAAGTGGACCAGCGCGAGATTTGAAATACAAATAAAGTTGTGCAAAGTTTTATCATTCAAAATCATAGATATAGAAATGTTTGAAAATTTTTGATTTGTTATTTAATACAGCATGAGTAATATAAAAGTTAATGCAGCATGAGTAATATATAAAAAAAAAAAACAAAAAGAATGGAGCATTTTGTCAGAAAAGAAATGAATACAGGTGAAAAACTTGATAGGAAGGTATTTGAGGGAATTCTTCATATTCAACTTTAGTTTTTAATAACCTTATCCAAAAATTTAAAAGTCTATCAAAGTTAAACGTCACTGTTTGAGGTTAAAGTTTTATTTACATCATTTTTCAAGTAATTTGTGATTAAAGATGTTTTTTAAGGACTAAATTAATTTAATTTTAACATACGTAATACCTAATGCTATTTTTCTTGTACCGTGAAATAAAGACATATTGTCATTACTAAGATGTCAACATCTTCTAAAGTAAGAGCACTTTTTTTTCTAAGCAGTGTTGTGTTGTTTGGTGTGATAGATCTCTTGTTAATTAAAAAACACTGTATCTACTTTTTTGGTACTTATTTTTTCTTAAACTACAAAACTATATTGTGTAACTTCAAGAAAGGTTAATATAATATTATTAATGAATTATGAATGTATATGTATAGACCTCTATTTTCTATGTGAATGATTCTTCGAGGTTCTATACATTTTTGTGTTCTGTTATCCGTATTGCTTTTTGATAACGTAAATAACGCTTCCTTTTATTTACAATGAATTAATATTTAGATCAAAGAGTCAATACAGTAATTTCCTAATTATATTTACATACAATACTTATTATGACCAAGCTGACTTGTCGATTACAACTATGTTGGGAATGTGGACTCTTTGGTACAATGACACTACTCGGTATATATCACCACTAAACCAAACACTTTATTTTTGCACTCGATGCTTATTTCGCTCACCATATTAGCTTCATTAGGAGAAATGATTGACTCATATGTACCGAGTATTGTCAATTACAGTTTAAAAGGAAAATAACTATATTTAATTTATAGTATAGGTATACAACAATAGAAATAAGTTTTTTATAGGAGGAATATTAATAAGAGGTAACTAAATCTTCAAAATTTTAATAGTAACCATAATTACCATCAAAATGGACTTTGATTAAGTGTAGTGTCCATTTAACGAACTTATTTTGAGAATATTTTACCCTCTGGCACACATCGTCTGACAAAATCATATTACAAAAATTTCTTTGGAATCACATTAAAATTTTTCTTATTTTAATAGCATATTTGATTCAATAATCGATTTATATCACTTATTTCAATAATCCCATTCCCCAACACGACACTTAATATTTAAACTTTCAAACCCAGCTTATAAGAAAATAACATATACTGTCTAAAATTTGAAAATAATAAATATGTTGTTATAGGTTCTGTATTCCTTACAATATATTCACAGAAACTTTTGAAAGATTGGCATGAAAAAGGAGCAATGTAATTTATAGAGAAAAATAGAAAAAAAAAAGGTCACTTTCAGGGTATTAATTGTACTTGCAATAAAACAATGTTAAATTTATTAGGTTTATTATTAGAAAAGGTGTGTCAAACAATTAATACAGATGAAGTTATTGAAAACTAGAAGCCTCTTGAGAATATACCTTTTAAAAAAAATATGTTTTATTTAAATTTTGCACAAAAATAAATAGTTTTAAATAACTGAATACTAGTTTACACAAAAATAAATCTTTCTAAAAACCAGAATTTGGAGAATTATTTATTAATCATAAAAAAATGACACAGGCACACAAAAAAAATTTTTCACTACCGAACAGACCGCCATACCTAAATATATTTTTGGGCACTGAAACCGAATCTGAGGTCAGAATTGAGCAATCACGTTAGGATTTTTAAATAACCAGCCGAACTAAGTTTAGAAATAAATTTCAAGTTTTAATGACCAAATCACTCTACCAATATGAACGTTTTATTAAATCAATCAAGGTTCCCTAGAAGGCCGTCTCTTGAGCAAATATGCCTAAAAAAAAAGTACATTAGTAATGATAATATTGTTTCATGCATATGTATTTTTTCAAAAAATGCATTTAAGATAGTGAAAAGTTGTCTTGTGAAAGCAAGCAATAGAGGTTTATTAAAATAATCAACAACTCCAACAACTTTAATCGCATACCATGATTTCTATGAAATCATTGTTTCAACTAAAAACAAATCATTAATGCAGCAACTTAAACTTTGATGGATAATACTGTTGATGATTACATGTAATGCAAATAAAGCATAATTAAATTTAGTTATGATTTAGAATAATAGTCTTAGCGCGCCCTGATTGAGTTAGAAATTTCTTATTTGCAAATTTTAGAGCATAAAAAAGTGTGACTCGAGCAAATAATTTGCGAAAAGCTCAACTTGCCCTTGACTGTTTTTTTTTTTCAAAGATTACAGTAAAAAAGTGTCCAGTTTTTCCAAATATTTGTAAGTTGTAATAATTGATGCGGAATACCTGAATTATTTTGCATTCCACTCATTGCTCCACGGCCTGTTTCAACAGGTAACTCATTTGCAGGAACTCCAATATCAATGTCAGTTAATAATTGATCTACATGGTTTTCTAAAATATCCAACTCGATTTTTTATATCATTTTTAAACATTTTCTGAGAAAAATATGAGGCGCATATTTTATATTTTTTGCACAAATTTTCAATTAGACAATTAATGACGCGTTTAGTTGCTGCAAGCCAAATCTTTGCCCTATAACCAAAATAAACCAATTTATCCGCGTACGATTTCTTACGCAATTTATATTTTTTAATTAAATCACTTACCTTTCAACATCTTTGGGGAAGAAGAAGAAACTACCGCCCCGCGCGTACAGTTTGAATTATTTTTGCAATTCTCAACGGCACAACAATAACCTCATTTCCCCATGATTATGTAAATTGTTTCTCAACCTTTTCGACTCTCTTCACTTACAAACGTTTTTAATTCTCTTTTTCTACAAACTCTCTCTTCCTTCTGTCTTTATATTCATATAAACTGCAGTCACATCAAGAAACGATGGACAATACATTTGCAAAGACACATTCCGAGATCGGATGTAAACACTGAGCGGCCATTTTGAAAAAGGACCCGTCGACGCACGCGCCGTCAAAATCTGGTCACCAAATTGGAGCTTAGTTTCGCTACTGTAGTATGTTTACTGTGATTTAACCGTGAAATATTAGTATGTATACGTTTCGTATACGATGTAATCAATAATATAGTCATATACTTTTCAGTACAGTACTGCTTTTCGCATTTGGCCAATCACAGAGAAAATAAATTTCCATCATGACTGGTGATCAACGGAGAGTTACGGAGACAAAATAATTTTATTTTATTTTTTATAATTAAACAAATATTTAGGTAGTAATTATTTGTTTTAAACTTTTACTACAGAGATGTCTGGCTTTTTATATTTTCTTGGTAATACTTGGTAATAATTGAACATAAATTTCCTAGAATACTTCAGCAAACACGGTACGGGACAGTAATTGCGTAAATCCGACTTACACTTGGCCTTTTTAGTGTTCCATATGGAACATTTATAAGATCACTTCGGTGTCCGTCCGTCCGTCTGTCTGTCTGTCACACCCAATTTTCTCCGAAACTATTTAACATAGAAAGTTTAAATTTGGCTTCAATATAGGAATCCTCATCCTCAGTGTAATTTTGAAGACTAAATTTTGTCCTAAGGGGTGAAATTGGAAGTGAAGATTTTTTTTTACCAGGTCATCAAGGGGGATGTCAAATGAAAGCTTGTAAAAAGACGAGTTCACAAATATATAATGTAATACTTGCGCACGATTCTCTGTGTTATTTTTAAAAAAGTGTTTTTATACGTGTCAGTTAACAAAATATATATATTTTATAACCTGTGTTATTGTTAATATGTACTGTCACAAAGCAACGGACAACTAAATAAATTCTTTAAAAGACGTAACACAATGTGAGGATTAGACAATCACAATAGTGGTTTGCTGGGGCAGCAGAAAGATTCCTGGATGAATAGCAACACCACAGGCGGCGAGGGCATGATATAACACAAAGTATGTAGCAGTTACCAGAAGCTGCGCTAATAAAATAGACGGCTTTAAAGTTCTTGCACGTAGGAACTTCTATTTCCAGTTAAGTAGTCACCATTTGACTGTATATGCGTGTCTAAATCTATATAACACAATTGTTTAGTCTAGTGATTCCCAAAGTGGTTCAGGTGGACCCCCAGGGTTCCACGGGAGACTCGACGGGGGTCTACGTTGGCGTGAAAAAAAAAATTGGGGTTCACAAGTTGTAAGTGGTGGTCCACGGAAATTTATCTGGATTCGATAGTAAAGAACAAAAATGTTGGCTTGGTGTTACCTATCAATGTAGGCAGATAATACACTACTCAAAAAAATTAAGGGAGCAAAAAAAATTCCCAATTTTTCGGTGATTTTTGACAGGCTGTATTTCAGTGAAAAATGGTCGTATTGAGACTTTTAAAAAAAAAAGCATTTTGAAGCTTTAAGATTCTAATTTTCAGATTTTTTGGCTAAAATTTTTTAGGAGCTACGGTTTTCATGCAATCCTAACAGATAGCGCGAAAAAAATAAGATTGCAAATATTTTGCTTTTTTTTTTGGTCCACGGGCTTGACAAAATTTTTTTCAGTTAGGCCGGCATATGGATCAGATAGCCTGTTTATTTAGCATTAATTTGCTTGCTTTAAAACCTCCCTTAATTTTTTTGAGTAGTGTATTTTAAGAAGGTCAGCGACTGTTACTTGTAAAAACTTGTATATATGTTACGATATTCAGTACAACGCGCGTCGAGACTTGCAAAGGGCCGCCCGCCCGCCCGTAACGCAACCTGTTCAGATGTGCAAAGGGACGAAATCCGACTTGTGCTGTGCTTGCAATCTTGCATGAACTTGTTGGATTCTTCACCAATATAAATACGAATGCCAAGGACAAACGTTACTCATTTGTTTCCGGAATTTTGAAAAGAAAAGTGTGAGTGAATCGATGTCAGTGTTTGCCAGTGCCGGAAAAGTAAGTACCTGCCTATTTGTTATTCATACGAGGCTGGTTTGAAAAGTCCGTGCAAAGTCCGAGAGATGGCACCACCGGCGCGTATCGAGGTCATGTTTAGTTAGTAGCATCTCTTGAATGAACGCACACCAAGTTTCAGCCATATTGGTCTATTTCTTTGTGTTTGGCATTCGTGTGAATCAAGGAAGTCGAGTGATTTTCAAGAAATGGACGAAAAAGAATTTCGTGTGGTGATTAAACATTACTTTATGAAAGGCAAAACGCCTCATGAGACTAAAGAGAAGTTTGATAAACATTATGGTGACTCTGCACCTTCGATTAGAACAGTTTATAAGTGGTTCCAAAATTTTCGGACTGGCCATATGGGCACAAGTGACGCTGAACGTTCTGGACGGCTTGTGGAGGTTACGACTCCAGAAATCATTGATCAAATCCATGATATGGTGATGGATGACAGAAGAGTTAAGGTGCGTGAGATTGCTAGTACTGTGGGCATCTCGACTGAACGGGTACATAATATTTTGCATAAACATTTGGACATGAGAAAGCTATCCGCAAGATGGGTGCCGCGATTGCTCGCGCTTGATCAAAAACGGAATCGTGTGAAGTGTTTGCAGCTGTACCAGAAGAATCCGGAGGACTTTAAGCGTCGTTTCGTCACTGTGGATGAAACATGGATACATTACTATAATCCTGAGACCAAAACAACATTCTAAACAATGGGTTACCAAGGGGGAATCTGCACCAAAAAAGGCGAAGACCGTTCCTTCGGCCGGAAAGGTTATGGCGACTGTCTTTTGGGATTCGCAAGGGATAATCCTCATCGACTATCTGGAAAAGGGTAAAACTATTACAGGTGAATATTATTCATCGTTATTGGACCGTTTGAAAACCGAGCTGCAAGAAAAACGCCCGCGATTGGCCCACAAGAAAGTCCTTTTCTATCACGACAACGCGCCAGCACACACCTCAGCAGTTGTGGTCGCAAAATTAATGGAAATAGGATTCCAACTCGTTTCACATCCCCCCTATTCTCCAGACTTGGCTCCCTCGGACTACTATTTGTTCCCCAATTTGAAGAAATGGCTGGCGGGACAAAGATTTTATTCAAACGAGGAAGTGATTGCAGACACTAATGGATATTTTGCAGACTTGGACAAAACCTATCATTCGGAAGGGATCAACAAACTAGAACATCGTTGGACGAAGTGTATAAGCCTAAAAGGAGACTATGTCGAAAAATAAAAAAGGTTTACCACAAACACATAAGTAGTTTTTATTTTTGCATGGACTTTTCAAACCAGCCTCGTACTTTTATTTTATATTGTAATAATATTAACACATGGGCTGAAAAGTCCCGGGCCTAACACATAGATGGCGCTAGTTTTATTGCAGTCACCTTTTTTTCAGTTAATACTAACCTTCAAAAGACAGCTGTTAAAATTTCATGATATTCTATTCATTAGTTTGTGAGTTATTGTGCTAAGAGTGACGCTACTTTTGTTATTTTCAAAACAATGGATCAAAAACAATTTCGTGTTTTAATTTTACACTGCTTCTTGATGGGAAAAAATACCGTTCAAGCGAAACAATGGCTTGAAAAGTGTTATGGGGACTCCGCTCCATCAGAAACAACAATAAAACGTTGGTTTGCTGACTTCAAACGTGGTCGTAGAGACACCGATGATGCAGAACGCAGTGGACGTCCAAATGAGGCGGTAACACCAGAAAACATCAAAAAAATCCATAAAATCGTTTTGAATGATCGAAAAGTGAAGTTGCGTGAGTTAGCTGACATCGTAAAGATATCAAAAGAACGTGTTGGCTTTATATTGCATGAGCATTTGACTATGAGAAAGCTTTGTTCAATGTGGGTGCCGCGTTTGCTCACTGTTGATCAAAAACAAGAACCTGTTGATGATTCTGAGCAGTGTTTGGCCATGTTTAAACGTAACAAACCGGAATTTTTGCGTCGATATGTGACAATGGATGAAACATGGATCCATCACTTCACTCCGGAATCAAAACGATCGTCATCTGAGTGGACAGCAACTGGTGAACCTCGTCCAAAGCGCCCGAAAGCACAACAATCGGCTGGAAAGGTTATGGCCTCGGTATTTTGGGATGTGCGTGGTGTAATATTCATCGACTATCTTGAGAAAGGAAATACCATCAACAGTGAATATTATATAGCGTTATTGGAGCGTTTGAAGGCCGAAATTGCAAAGAAACGACCGCATATGGCAAAGAAAAACATTTTGTTTCATCAAGACAACGCACCGTGTCACAAGTCAATCAAAACAATGGCAAAACTACATGAATTGAACTTCGAATTGCTCCCACATCCACCGTATTCGCCAGATTTGGCTCCCAGCGACTACTGGCTGTTCGCAGACCTGAAAAAAATGCTCGCCGGTAAGAAATTTCGCACGAATGAAGAGGTTATCGCTGAAACTGAGGCCTATTTTGAGGCAAAAGATAAATCGTTCTACAAAAGTGGTATTGAAATGTTAGAGCGGCGCTGGAATGATTGCGTTGCTATTGATGGAGATTACGTTGATGAATAAAGCTAATTTTGAACCAAAAAAAACCGTGTTTTCTTTGTTAGGCCCGGGACTTTTCAGCCCATGTGTTATATTTGTTATGTTTGCGTGTAGTAGGTACGTAATAAAAATTAAATACTGAACAGGGTCATTATTCGATACTTCTATAAAAGAACAGAAAGCCGAGAAAGATTGAACTTTTAGTACTTTTTATTATAAAATTATTTATTTACCCGACTGTGGTGATGCACTAAAGGAGAGATATATGATTGACCTACACGTTTGTACATATTTCAGTGCCCTCGTAGTTGCTAATGCTAAATGACTAAAAATATTTTCATAAATTGTACGTGTCTTTATGTACCACTCGTAAAGTACATCAAAGTAATAAGTAAATCATTAAAATCGCGTAGTTTTGAAGTCAAAATATTCTTTAAAAGTATTTTCTCTCGAATTTGCAGAAATGTATCAAAAATATAATTAATCAAAAATTATTCTATATTACATTAAAATAGGTTCAGCCGTTTTGTAAAAACCTCTACATGGGTCTTAGCAGTTTATTGCTTTTAATAATTAAATCAGTTTTGCCGCCGGCATTTTGGTTTTTTCATTGCAATAATTAATTAATCCTATTTTATTCTGTTAAAATAGCCATATCCTGTTAAAGTCGCCTTATGATTACTAAAACAAACATTTTTTTCTTTACAGGTAGGTAACTGATACGAAACATAGCTGAATCTAAGAAGAAATGTCGACAGTACAGTGTTGATTATTTGAAATTGGGTTTTCTTCCATCAAAGGCAGACAAACGATTGCCCATATGCCTTTTATGCAACAAAGTTTTGAGCAATGACTCTATAAAACCATCGAAGCTCGAAGATCATCTAAGAATGTGTCATCCTGATAAAATAGGTAAATATTTAAAATATTTTCAGACATTGAAGGAAAAATATGAAAAGAGACCCACCGTGCACAGTACGTTCGCTTCAACGTCTCAAAGTAACGATGATGGCTTGCGGGCATCTTACAATATCTCATTGCTTATAGCGAAATCTGGAAAACCGCACACCATCGGAGAACAGTTAATTTTGCCCGCTGTTGAAGAGGTTTTAAAAAACTGTTCTGCACAAACCTCCATTTGAGGTACTCAAAAGAATTCCTTTGAGTAACAACACTGTACAAAGACGTATTGATGAAATGAGCTCTGATATTGAAAGCTTCTTGTGTAATTATCTGCAAACAACTCATTTTTCTATTCAGCTGGACGAGTCAACTTTACCTAGTAATGAAGCATTATTATTGGCATATGTTCGAGTTGTTATGGACGAAGAAATCCATGAAGAGCTGCTATTCGCGAAAACTTTGGAGACGGACACTAAAGGCGAATCAATATTTAATGTCCTGAGTAATTTTTTTTAAGGAAAAATCGATTCCATTTACAAACATTATTTCGGTGGCAGTAGATGGAGCTCCTGCCACCTTCAGGCGATATCGTGGGTTTATAAGCCATCTTAAAAGAATTATACCAGGAGTAACTGCAATTCACTGTGTCATCCACCGACAACACCTGGTAGCGAAAAATTTGAGTGATAGATTGCACCAATCGCTTCAATTTGTGATTAAAGCAGTTAACAAAATAAGAAGCAATGCGTTGAATACCCGTTTATTTGCACAATTGTGCGACAAAAATGATGAAGACTTCCAACGATTGCTCTTACATACTGAAGTACGCTGGTTGTCGAAAGGTGCATGTTTAACAAGATTCTACTCACTTTTTGAATCAGTTTTAGATTTTCTGGAAAGTAAAGATCCAGATTTAAAAGAAAACCTGATCAAATTGAAAGCAGACATCGTGTATTTGATAGATTTGTTCAAAAAATTTAATGACATTAACTTGCAGTTACAAGGGGACAGCCTAAATTTAATAAAAACAAAGGGTGTTATTTCTGTTTTTCTTGGAAAAAAATGAAAATTTATGAAGCACAATATTAGTCGGCGCGAATTCTCCCCAATTTCCAAACTTGTCACAGGCAGAATATCTTGATGAGGATATTCAGACATACGTTCAATATTTAAATGCCCTGCATGATGACTTCAAAAATAGATTTGAAGATATTCTGACGATGGAAATACCACCATGGATCATAAATCCATTTGATGAAACGGAAGTGGCGAATGTGGTATTACAAGAGCTTAGCACCAATGAGGAGCTGCAGCAGAAATACCCGAAAAATATCCTGGGCTGTGGGAAATTGCGAGAAAAACTTTTGATAGCGTTTTCCTCGTCATACCTTGTCGAAAAAAGTTTCAGTGTCGTTACAAACCTATTAACAAAAAAAAGGAGCAGATTGAACATCACAGAACGGGGAGATTTGAGGTTATTCCTTACAAAACTGAAGCCAAATATGGATAATTTGCTGTCAATCCATCAAGTACATCCCTCCCATTAAAATTATGACTATTTTTTTTAATTGTTGATTTGCATTGTTGAAGTTACGGTACGTTATTAATGTTTAATTTTAATTCTATTAAGTCTATAATCATATTATTTTAATAAATAGAACACAAGAAAATGTATGATTTTTCGTTTTATTTTTTCCACTCCGAATTTAGGGTTGGATCTCAGCCACGACGCAAATTTCCATCGTTAGATCTCATCTTCACATTTTTTGACGAGTTTTGGGAATATGGTAGAAATTTAACAGCAGGGGTCCACCGAAACCAGTAAAATTTTGAAAGTGGTCTACGAGAAAAAAAAAGTTTGGGAACCTCTGGTTTAGTCTATAGGTCCACCAAAGAATATTTTAAATCAACACCACCAGTGGACAGTTAATTTAATGTTTAATTTTTATCAGAATTGACATCATCAAAACATTTGACGTTTGCTCTATACGCCAACGAACATCTTCGTCTAGAAAAACAGCTTATTTCGGTATTCCTGGCATTACCATTGAAATATGGATGAATTCTGTTGACGTAACACTACCAGATTCTTTGATGTTAAACACGTGATGAAAGTAAATTATTTCAGGAGCAAATAAAGAAATTCTCTCTTAGTTGTGATCAAAATAGAAATCTATTTCCTTCCAATATTGTCTGAAATAAGAATTCTTTGAATTAAGAACAGTTATTTGTTTAAAATGATTTTTTTTACAAAATAATTATTCTTTTATGTCATAGCAATATTAAGACAATATCAGTTCCAAAGAATTCTTTTTCTACATACTTATATAACATTATATTTCCCTCCTTATATCATATGTTCGCACCTTTATTATGGCAAATCAGAATTTTAACAAATAAAAATTTGATTTAAATCACATTATAAAATAAATACCTAAACTAAACCAGTTAAACATATCTTTAACCTTTCTTCTTATCGTTAAATTCTTTGGGAAGAAACGACGTACTAGCTTCACATAAATCTTTTTGTACTCCTTTGAAATCACTAACTCCTAATGTAGCATTTCCATCTTCATGGAAGATTTTTCCATTTTCAGTTGTTTTTTCTTTTAATGCTACTCCATTTTTTTTGATGATTAGTAACCTTTTCTTGGCTGGCTTTTACCTGAAAATAATATATTGTTTAAATGTTTGTACCATTGCTTCTCCTTTAATCAGAATAATTCTAATAATTCGGGTTGCATTAAAATAGAGAACTATTGAATTGAAAAGTTTAATAGTTGATTCAGTTAGTTAAAGAAAGTAGACAAATTCTGCCGCAAATATTTATAAGCTATGAACCTATGCAGAATCTCGGTTGAATGGAAAGTCGTATAATATTTTCACTATTTTCACAAAAAGGAACATATTCACAAACTCCAGATATCTCTCTCTTAATCCTAATTCTCTTGGAGCAATGATGGCCTTGAATACGTCGTCAATGATTGTACTTCATGCCTCTCTATCCTTTGATCCTGATATACTTTTATTTTGTATATCTTCGCAAATAACAGGAAAATAATTCATATTTTATGTAAATTTTATTTCTCTGATTTGCCTTCATTTTTTTCCTTTATATGGGCTCCAATGCATCTTTAATACTATTTTCATCTATCTACATGTTTGGTCTATTCTATCCTTGCGCATGTTTTTATCATTTATTTTCTTCTTTCCGTCTATTTAATATATCATATTTATTTCTGTTGTCTCAAATATTTGTTTTATTATTGAACTATCCCACCGGGTTTCTGCTGTGTTTCTTCTTCTTTCTTGTATGGCGTGTCATATAAGTAGACATGCTGCCTGTTTTATTCCCCATTAGGCCTCTTCCAATATGGACGTCCAGCATTCCTTCCACCTTTTCGAAGGTCTGCCCCTAGTTCTTCTACAGCAGGCTTTATTGAGTTTGGCCCTTTTTACCAGTCTGTTGTCGTCCATCCGATCTATGTGTTTATTCCATTGTTTTCTTTAAGTCTGGTCCATATGGATATTTCTGGATCTTACTTAGTTCTTGTAGATCTTTGTTCTGGTTCTGCCGTGGATATATATATATATATATATATATATATATATATATATATATATATATATATATATATATGTATATATATATATATATATATATATATATATATATATATATATATATATACATATATATATATATATATATATATATATATATATATATATATATATATATATATATTGTAACATTCATTTTTTCCTAGAATCTAAGATCATGTTACGACACTGTTTTTCTTCCTATAATTTATACTTTATTACATTTATATATTTATTACAGTGATTTCAATTTTTGAGCAGTGTAGCTTAAAACAGTGTTTTAAATTTGTAAGCAATTTAATTTAAAAAATGACCCAAGGAGAAGGGACGAAGACATTTAAGCAGCGATTTCGAATTTTTAACAGCTTTTTCCACCATGAAGCAGTAACGGCTTTGTACCGCCAGTAGGCCGTAGTGGCTTTCTTCTCCACCTAGCCAGAGTGGTTTCTTCTAAGTGATGTAGTAGTGCAGTAACGGTTTCTAGCTCTCAAGTTTAAGGCCTTTTTCCTTTCTTCAAATATCCTGCTCATTTACAGGCATTTCGGGTCAAAAAGTGTTTAGCTAGCCAAATGAAACTAGGATGGTGGTGGCTGAGACAATATTTTTATGAGAATCTCACCAGGAGAGGCCAAGTAACTTATGGAAAACCAAGGAGGAGAAGCCAGTCAGTAAGTCATAAGCACACCAGTCTAAATATCTCACTTGCTGTCTACAAGTGCGTTTCCAACGACTACTCAACACGTGTAACTCGCGGAGTTAATTTCACAAACTTTTAAAATCATTTTTTTATCAAGCCTTTTATTAAAAACTTAGTAATCCTTATTTACAGACTCTATGCTATAGAGTACACTCTTCTAGCTTAAGGGGTTTTAATTTAGTAGATGTAATTTTAAGAGTGTAATAAAATTAGAAATTTTTATTTTGTTAATATACCCTGTTTTATCTAAATGTGTAGTGTCTCACTAAACTTCTGCTCTTTCTTTCAGGACGCAACGGTTGTACATAAATTAATTTTATTTCAACAACTATATAACTCTTCAGTATTTTTTCATTTTTTGAGCTAAACTTAGATTCTTTTTATTCTAAAAGGAATGGTGCCCAAACAGCACAACAAAGCTTTAAACAACTATAGAGACTATTTCCAAAAGACCTACAAAAATTATCTCTTACCCATATTTCTACCAGTAATAAAAAACAAGCTAGCTTATATCTAATTTTTTTAGTTCTTTCAGTATTAATATCCACTCAATCCATTCTCAGAAATTAAGATATACATAAGGGGCAAATAAGGGCTTCTATTTATTAAATAAAATATTTATTAAAAATAAAGAAAGTTGGGGCTATACATAATAACGCCGCAACGAGACGTTACAAAATAGCGCCCCAACGTGAGGCTATAAAAATGGTCCCTCTTCTAGAGGCGTTAATATATATATATATATATATATATATATATATATATATATATATATATATATATATATATATATATAGGGTGTTATGAGATTCACTGTATATATTAAAATGGGTGACTTGTGGGGCCATGTAGAAATATATTGAATACTTTTTTTTGAAATTTGAAAATTTTTGAAAAATTTAAAAAAAAAGGAGCTAAACGCCTTTTTACCAAATATTTTCAAAATCAGCCCGAAATGAAAAGCCGACCTTGGCAAGGCGCCGGAACAACTATATCATTCTCCCTTAACAGCTGATCAAGAGAGAATGGGGCAAATCGACCCTCATCTTAGAAAAATCGTAGATAAAAATAAATCATCTTTGTATTTATTCAATTGTAGATATATCTTTTAATCTCCGTTTTTGAATAGTGATATTGTAGTACGAGTTTTTCTTCATCTGGAATTTTATTTAGGCTTATTTAGAGTTTTTAGTTATTGAGTCCGAGGCAAAAGTATGCTACATACCAGCAAAATAAATGAAAACCCTAAGAGCAATAGTTGGTAAAACAAGAAGGGATAGGATACGAAACACTGATATTGAGGAACAATGTAGCGGGCAAGACGTGGAAGACGGGGTAGACAAAGAAAAAACAGTAACATAACCATGTAAAAAGAATAGAGGAGCACAGACTACCAAGAATTGCTCTGGAAGGGAAATCACCGGGAAGATCACCAAAAAAGGGAAAGATAGCTGGCAATCATCCTCTCAAAAAATATTACAATCTCAGAGTTAACAGATCATCAGATCAGATTTTTTCAGTTTTTCAGTTTTTGAAGCGCTATTTTTAAATCTCTTGGATTTATTGAAACTACGTTTTTAGTGTTCCGTACGGAACACTTATAAGATCACTTCGGTGTATGTCTGTCTGTCTGTCTGTCTGTCTGTCTGTCTGTCACACCCGATTTTCTCCGAAACTATTTGACATAGAAAGGTGAAATTTGGTAATAATATAGGAATTGACGGCCTCATCAGAGCCATGTAGTTTTGAGAATTAAATTTTGACTTAAGGGGTTAGTTTTGGGGGGTGAAGTCGGAAGTGAAAAAAAAAATTTTTTACTAGGTCATCGAGTGTGGTGTCAAATGAAAGCTTGTGAAAACACGAGTAAAAAATATATATATAATATTATACTTGCGCGCACTTTTCTTTGTATTATTATTAAAAATTCGCGAAAAATCGCTGTCCCGGGCCTTATTTCGAAAAGTACTTATCAAAAAATTTCGAAAAAATTCTGGAATATTCTCCACGGGGTGTAGATTGAACGAAAATTATCACGAGTGCATTACCTTTAATAATTTATATGGTATATAAAAAAAAACAAAAATTTCAAGGTTGTTGGAAACACATTTGGGGTGTGTTTTGTGAAGTCACTGATCATTTTATACCACCCTAAGAAAAAATTTTATTTTAAAAACAATCAACGTACGGAACACTAATTGTGCAAGTTCAACTTGCACTTGACCGGTTTTTTATAACTATCTCTGGTATTTTTATTTCCGCCTCTCTTTGCTATATTATGGAAGGTTCCGTCAAATAATTCACTTGCTGTTGTTTCTCTATGTAAATACTACAAATACTACAAAATTCATTGGGTTTGTTCTTTCAATTCTAATTAAAAGCTACATGTGTTATTTGAGGTGGTAAAAGCCATTTTCATTTTAATTGTAAAAATCTCCCAGTGTTCGCTTTTTAGTTTTCTAGTAAAGGATGTGGTAGCATTACAAACTATTTTATAATACTCGTAGGACTCTACAGTTTATATCGTCAGATAAATGAGTTAGGCTTCTACCATTTCGATGTGATTACACACCATTTCTTTAAACATTACCTTTGTTATTCCATTTTGGGCCAGTGTCTTGCCAGGTTTGCGGTATGCCTTTCTGTAGTAGTCGCTAAAGAGGTAAAGAAAGATGACTACGTTAGTCACGAAGAAATAGGTAAGAGCCCTTGGTAACTTGCAATCCATTAATACTACAAAGGCGAGGTAAACCAACATGATACCGAACTGGGTCTGAAATAAAGTTAAAATAATACAATTATATCCGCTTTGACAAGATCAGTTTTGTGTTCATTCTAATTTGATTTGATTTAACTCAATGTATTTTTAATAACTCTGTTTACGGAATAATACGATATATTAAGTTATCAATTTTGTAGCGTGACACATTGAAGACACAAATTCCATCACGTTCATTAAATGAATTCAACAGGAAAATTATTTCAAATAAATCGTTTAAAAATACATTTATTTAAATTTAATAAAATGAATAAGCACATCGTTAAAACTAGTTTATTTACAATCCTGGTAGTGAATAAAAATTGTTAATATGTTATATATGCATTTTCTATTAACGAGTGTGAACTTACAAGTTGCATCCAGGTAACATATTTTTTCCACCATAGATATTTTTGATATTGTGGTCCTAATGCAGCCAAAAAATAGTAAAAGTACATCACGACGTGGACCAATGAGTTCAAAAATCCTATAACTACTCCTTGTTCACCTGAGAATAAAAAATAAATTAATAGATTTTTTAAATTGTTAAAATTTATAATTACTAGATTATAAGTCAATTTGGTTTCCGTAGCGCATTGAGAACTACAGTGGCATTGTTTGCAGTAAACGTTCAAATTCAAAATTGTTTATACATAAATAAAAACATTTGCCTAGGATTCATAGATCATGAGAAGGCATTTGACTATAAAACTAGTCGGCTAATGACTCGATAGCAAAGATATGAGAAATCATTAAAAATCTGTAGTGGTTCCAAACTGCGGTAATCTATGTTGAAGAGAAATCACTTAAAGGCCAAAAAGAATGAGAAGCTTTAGAACAGGCATGTGTTCTGTCTTTGCTTCTGTTCAACGACTATTCGGATACTTTATTTAAAGAAGCTCTATCCGGTAAAGAGGCAGGCATTAAAATTAATGAAAAATTAATCAACAACATTCGATACACCGACAGTATCTTGGTTGTGGCAAACAGTGTAGAGGACCTTCACACACTTCTTTAAGAGATAAATAGAACTAGCGATGAATATGAACTCAAAATTAATTTTAAAAAGATCAAATATATGACAAAACTTCTTCGGTCCAGACAAATATTAGCATACAGTCAATTTCGATAGAAAAAGTCCCTAAATACCAATATCTAGGAACATGGATCAACGATAAATACTACCAGACTTAGAAAATCGACAGGCCAGAACGGCATCCTTTAGAATGAAACAACTTTACTGACTTCGAGTGGCAAAATGGTACGTGATTCCGATTCTGTTATATGGATTAGAGGCCTAGACTATCAAAAAAGTCACAATGAAAAAATTGGAATCATTTGAGATGCGGAGTTATAGGCGAATTATGAAAGTATTCTGGGCACAGAAAATCAGCAATGAAGAAGTGGTGAAAGAAGTGAACAAGGGGAAAGCACTAATCAGTGAAATAAAAACCAGAAAACTAGAATAGTTTGGTTACATCATGCATCGGCAGGATAGAGACGCACGTCGTGCCTGAAGAACTTCGGAGAATGGTTTGGCCTTAATAATATATATATATATATATATATATATATATATATATATATATATATATATATATAACTATAATAGATAATAACTATTTAGAGCTGCGGTTTCAAAAATTACAATAACCAGGATGATAGCTAACCTCCGACAGGAGATGGCAACCTAAAAAGGAGAAGGGTATATGTGCATACATATGTTCTAAACAGTACACTCAATGGCATACCCAGAATGGTTGAAAGGCTTACCCCCTGAACCAACAGATGTAGAAGATAGAGCCCTCCTAGACACACATCTTTTTTTGTTGGTGGAAGAGTTTAAGTTTTTAACCCTTCACACTATGAAAGGGTTCTTATTTATGAAAAGTCTCCTCTTGGCCGATTTTTAAAATTTGGTTAGAAAAGATCTTAAGCCCATAATATGATTTAGATTTTACAGTGTGGTGAATAGAGCTTTTTTAGTGTTGCATACGGAACACTTATAAGATCACTTCGGTGTCTGTTTGTTTGTCTGTCTGTCTTTCCGTCTGTCAGTCGGTCCGTCTGTCACACCCGATTTTCTCCGAAACTATTTGACGTAGAAAGTTAAAATTTGGTAATAATATAGAAATTGATGGCCTCATCAGAGCCGTGTAGTTTTGAAAGGTAAATTTTGACTTAAGGGGTTAGTTTTAGGGGGTAAAATCGGAAATGAAAATAAATTTTTTTACTAGGTCATCGAGTGAGGTGTCAAATCAAAGCTTGTAAAAACACCAGTTCAAAAAAAATATATATATAATGTGTTACATGCGCACACTTTTCTTCGTGTTATTTTGAAAAAATCGCAAAAAATCGCTGTCTCCCCCCCTCTATCTCGAAAAGTGCTGATCCAAAAATTTTGAAAACATTTTGGAATATTCTCCACGCGGTGTAGATTGAACGAAAAGTGTCACGAATGCATGCATAATTTATCTGGCATATAAAAAAAACAAAAATTTCAAGGTTTTCAGTAAAGATCGGAAACAAACATTGTGGAAAACTCATTTGGGGTGTTTTGTGAAGTCACTGATCATTTTATACCTCCGTAAAAAAAAAAATATTTCAGAAGCAATCAACATACAGAACACTAATTGCGCAAATTCAACTTGCACTTGACCGGTTATTTTTGTTTCAAGGGGCTTCGCATTATGTTACGTGCTGGTGATTTCCCCTTTATAAATAGCTTAGCATTTAATGCTCTCTCTTTCCCTAAAGATATGCCACTTCTATGCACCTTTTCTTCGCCTCCTCTTAAACCTGACTACGCCACTCACTATACTTCGAAGGATGTTTTTCTGGAACAAAACTCTTAAAACATGACCGTGGAAAGCTAGGAAGTACTATTATTGAACAATAAAACTGCTTAATTACTTTGTTAACTGTCACTAAATATATTTGTAAAGATTTTACAATTGCGTTATCGCGATTTCGTAGTACAACTACACATTGTCAAACGCTTAACTAAGACTAAAACAGATTTTTGGTATTTTATGTTTATATGATGAACAGATGTGGGTCTATTTTATGTTAAAAAACTTTGAACAAAGGAGAATTTGCTACGTCTAATTGACTATTCAGTAAATTTATATTATGGTCCTTTGAATGTCTGTAAATTTCTATAGATTCTAAGAAGTTGAGTTTTGACCCTTTAGGTGCCATATGGAGTATTTGTAAACAATCGATATTGGGAAAAGTATGGCCTGTTTCTAAGAAATGTTTAGCAAAGTGTGATTTTTCATTTTTTAGCCTATAAGAGGCATTGTGTTCTGCGAATCTTGTCTTGAAATTCCGTCCCGTTTGGCCTACGTAACAGCTATTGCACTCTTGACAATTAAGTTTATAAACTCCTGATTTATTATATTTATTAGTTTTTATCTTTGGCATTAAAAAATATATTGGATAATTTTTGAGCGGGTTTTAAAGCTATTCTAGTTTTTTCGGTCGTGAGAACTTGGGATATTTTATCCGAGATGGGACCAAAATATGTCAGAGGTATGAATGTTTTCTTTTCTCGGTAGATTAAGCTGAGAGTGATTTGTTTTCGTTTACGGCTTATTAAGGTATTAATTATTTTAGGTTGGAAGCCGTTATTGAGTGCTATATTTTTGATTGTGTCCAGTTCTTTTTTTAAATTATTTTTACTAAGAGGGATATTGAAGGCTCTATGGATCATAGATCTATAGGCTGCCAGTTTATGGGAGTTAGGGTGTATTGAGTCAGCTGGGATGGTGACATCTGAAAAGGTTGGTTTGCGGAAGATATCGAATTCTAGTCTATTTTCCTTTTTTAAAATTGTAATATCTAAGAAATTTATTTTATTATCGGTTTCCTTTTCAAGTGTGAATTTTATGTTGGGGTGTAAATTATTTAGCTGATTTAAAGTGGAATTTAGTTCAGTATCATTTCCAAGGAAACATACTAAGATGTCGTCCACATATCTAAACCAAAAGAGAATATTTTTCGCGTGTTGAGTTTTTAGAAAACTGTTTTCCAATTCTGACATAAAGATTTCGGCTAGCAAAGTAATTAAGTAGTTTTATTGTTAAAATGTACTGTCACAAAGTAACGGACCACTCAATCAACACTATTATTGAAGTTTCTTACTTCAAAAAATAACACAAATATCGCCATATTGTCGAGAATGCTTTTACTAGTTAGTTTATTCGCCGTTTAAGCAGATTGATGCGGGATTTTTTAATACGATACTTAAGACTGTCAAATTTAAATTTCGTCATTAAGTCATCACTTCCGTATTACACAAATACTTTTTATAAAAAAACCAGGTTCAGATGATTGATCATGATATTATTAAACTTTGCGTGTCTACCAAAATACTCAATTTTAAAATCGTCAGGGACATTAAAAAATTTTAATCTTGATTACTTTATAACCATTTTGCATATATCTTGAAAATATTTCCTTGTTTGAGAATACACGTTAAAAAAAGACTTATTTGAATAATAAGTCTTTTTAATCGCTATGTCCGTTTTAAACAAACCTCAATTAAGGGATATGAACTTATATAAATTTAATTAATGTCATAGATGCTGTCAGTGTCCATTCTAAGTCAAGTAAAACAAGAAATCACACACATAATTATTTTCATTAATCTTTTAGAAAATATGCCACTTTAATGGGCCGCACAGTGTGTCGACTAGTACAAGTTAGCTGGACAAAATTATTTTTTCACTTATTTCAATTGTTTATGTATATTCTAGGCATATTAAGTTATTTTAAGAAAAAATTCATCGCGTTGGTTTTTTTTATGGGCGTGGCTAATTTTTTCCCCCCTAAATTAGTCAGCTACGCAGACATATTTAACGATAACTCGGGAACAACTTGTCAAATTTTTATAAATAAAACATTAAAAAATGCGTAACAAAATTTTATTAAAGTTGATTGAATATTATTTTATTCTATCTTTTATCGTTTTGGAGTTATTTAGAAATTAATGGAGAGAAAAAAATTTTTTTCGTGTAAAATTCATTATTTTTTTCGGTAAAAAAGCGCAATAACAAAAGAAAAACAAAATATTATACATTTTTTCTGACAGCTGCGTATCTGGAAAATAAAATAAGGTATTAATCATGAAAATCGGTTAATAAATGTGGGTTTTATTCACAATTTACCGCAGGTACTCAATATCGATAAAATTTGATTGGGCGACAATACAAAGTTGATGAAGGCCGAGGATTTTGCCAAATAATATAACTTAAGGGGAACTAAAGAAAATGCGAAAAGAAACTCGTCCGTATATTCAGTGTTCTCAAATCTCTGTTTGTATGTGCTGTGCCCAGAACTTCCATCACATCCCCATTTACTAACAAGTGTAAACGATGAACTTGTTGGGAGCACACTGCTGATAACTTCATTCTGTGCTAATACTAGACGTTCCACTGTTTTATTTAATAAGGCTTGCAAATTTATTTCAGCACGAGTTTCTGTTATAGCAATGTGCTCCTCTGCAGGGTAACAGGCCTGTTTGGACTTTTTTAAACTAAAATATGACGGAAACACATTATGCCCCGCCTTCATGGATCACTTCCTAGTTTGTTTGTAAGAATGCGTTGTTGACTTAGAATCTATATAGTAAGCTAAGGCTTCGTCACTACTTAATTGCCTAGGATTAACGGAACTGGTATTTTTAGACTTAATAATATTATCTGGGCTCTCACTAATGTCTCTAATCACACTGGCAATTTTTTGTTTGCCCTGCTGAACGCACAGCAATTTCGGCAGCAGTCACTGACACTTCGGGATTCTACGAGATCCACGACGCGACGTTTTCTTCGTCTTAAACGACGATTCCTCGAAATCTTTGCGAGGTCTTCCTGCAGGAGTCACATTCTCACTTGATGTTGAAGGTTGTGGGCAAAAGAACTCGCAGTAAACTGTATGTCTGCTTCATCCAACCAATTCTTATTTTTAATTAAAAAACGCTCCTTCGACTTTCCTGAAGCCAACCATTTGGCACCAAACTTATTAGACAAGTTGGATATCTTCAACTTTATTTCTTTTTGGCTGCTTTCAGTAATGTCACCAAAGTGAAATTTTGAAGAAAGAAAGTCATATATGTTACACGCGAGTTTTTTTCATTCTTCGTGTGTTTCAACCACTCCTCAAAAAAGGCTACCCTTGAAATAGAGTAAACGTGTTCTGGAAAAAAAGAAAAAAAAAAACATGTTGTACTGAAGTGTGCTAAACAATATGTGTATTTTTTACGAAGAATAAAGTTACTTCTGTGTAATATCTAAAAACTAGCCCGGATAGAGATGAATGTCTGTATATTCTGAACTTTCAAAGTTTTTTTTTTAAAAAAAAAACGCTAAAATATATAGGCTATTTAAAAAAATACTAAAAATTCAAATTAATAGATTCTGATTAAAAAAATACATTAAAAAATAGTACTTACCCTCAGTATTAATATTCATCACAAAAACTTTCACAATATTACAATATGTCACTATAAGATGTGCACGAAAGTGTCACTAAATTGCAACTGATTGATTGAAAGAGCTGCATTAAACTCATTACCTGACTTCTGACGCTTATGACTCGCCACTTGCAAATTTGATAAACAACCTTTTCTCGGAATTCGGAGTTTGGTGGTGTTGTTTACGTTTTGCAAATAAGATTTCCTGGAAATCATAACATGAATTTTGTCCACCTAGCATGTTCTACGCGACACACTGTGGGCCGTAATGAAGAAAGGTAACTGTAGAATTGCCAGCAGGTACTCTTAGATTATTCAAAATATATATAAAAATGCAACAATTTAGTGTTAAAAGAAAACATCAATAAGATAGAAAGGACACCATCTCGTCGAAATCGTTTACGTTGGCGATGGCGCTAGAAGATCTTTTCAAACAACATCCATGGACAAATAAGGGTATAAATATAGGAGGAGAGCAACTCAATCATTTACGATTCGCGGATGATATTGTGCTTATATCTAACAACAAAGAAGAATTGGAAGAAATGCTGAACGAACTGAAAGAAACCTTGAAAGCGGATTTATCAAGGAGAATATCGTTGGCTTGGTAGATTAGGGAACAGCCGCCTTTCCAATGTCCCAAATACACTAAAAGTGAACACATTTGATCAGTGCATGTTGTCAGTATTGACATAAGGAACGGAAACGAGGGTTTGAATCAAGAAATTATAAATCTCCTACAAGTAGCTCAGCGAGAGATGGAAAGGAGGATGTTGTACTTGGTGGGAAACACAGTCCTGGGCAAATGATTTCAATATATGTAAAAGACTGCTTGGAAAATGTCGTACGAGAAGTAACAAGCTGAACCTCAAACGCATGTGATCTATTAGCGCGATGTACATTAATGCATACAGTATAGTAATTAAATTTATTCCAAATCCTGTTCAGAACTGAGATCAAAATAACACAAAAGCAGGGGTGTAAAACTATTTCTAGTGAAGAAGAGGTGAAAAAAATATTATATTCCGTAAAAACCAAGGCGAAGGTGAACAAATATTACACTTTAATTGTTGACTATTTTTTTTTTTTTTTTTTTTTTTATTGGTCTAGCACACGTGCTGCAGGGAAGTCCCTAAAGCGCTTCAGGAGCGGCACGAGTGCGGAAAAAGCGATTCACGTTGTTCTTGAATCGCTGTAAATTGTACTCGGTGGGAAACACAGCGCTGGGCTAATTATTTCAAAGGGATGACGTTCTCCATATAAAAGATTGCTTGAAAAGCGTTGTACGCGGAGTAACAAGCTGAACCTCATACGGATGCGAAGCACCAGCGCGACGTGTATTTCTAACATGCACCGCTTTGGGAGGAATTAAGCGGGCTACATCCTTCGAACACTTTCCATGAAAATACTTGTAGAACAGACTCAAGTCGCCAATCGTTCTTCGATGTTCCAGCGAATCAAGGCCGCCGGTCAATTCCGGGTCCCCAATCAGACGGACCGCTCTTCTCTGAACAGAATCCAACAAATGCAGTGTATGTTTGGGAGCGGAGCCCCAAACGTGGGAGCAGTATTCCATAGTTGGTCGAATTTGGGCTTTGTAAAGAATTAACAGTTGTTGTGGGGTGTAAAGCTTTCTGGTTCTAAATAATATTCCCAACTTTTGAGAAGCTCTCTGGGGCACACCAGCGTTGATAGTGAGGGTGTTAGAAAGAAATCCGTCGACCGCCACTCGTAAAGAACGCTCTCTGAGGAAACATGAGAGCCACAAACAGAACCTTTCAGACATACCATAAGAGCGCAACTTAGCCAACAGTCCATCGTGCCAAACACGGTCGAATGCCTTGGATATGTCAAGAGCAACCGCTCGAGATTCTCCAAAGTGTTCAATTGCGTTGTTCCAAACATGTGTTACATAAGTCAGAAGATCTCCTGTTGATCTATGTTTACGAAAACCATATTGGTGATCGCTAATAATATTGAATCGTTCAAGATATTTTAGAAGATGCTCATTGATAACCTTTTCCATGACTTTCGATATTATTGAAAGCAGTGCAACTGGTCGGTAGTTATTTGGCAAGGTCTTCTTACCTTTTTTAGGTATCGGCTGAACCGTGGCACATTTCCAGCAGGACGGAAATATTCCCTTTCTGTAGGATAGGTTTAAAAAGTCTACAGAAAACTGGTGTTAGTTCCCTTGCACAGTTTTTGAGAACTATGGCAGGTATTCCGTCAGCGCCAGAAGCCTTCTTGGTGTCTAGCTTCATTAAAATACGCTTTATGATGCGCTGTCTGAAGACAACATCGGGCATCCTTGACTGCAATATGGGAATAGTAGGTGGTGTTTTTCCTTGGAAATCGACAGTAGAATGTGAAGCAAAGAGTTCAGCCAACAAGTTCGCTCTCTCAACAGATGTGGTTGCAATGGAATTTTCTGGCCGTGTGAGTGGTGGTATGGTGGATTTGGTAAAATTTTGACTAACTGCCTTAGCGACTGCCCAAAAGGACCTGGAATTGTTGGGACAAGCGAGAAGTTTGTTTCTAATTCGTTGATTGTGTGCCTCCTTGGTTTCGTCGATAATTCCCTTGCATCTGTTCCGGGCATGAACAAAGATGTTTCGATTTACGGTGTTAGGATTTTCACGCCATTGTCGGTAGGCAATATGTTTAGAAGCAACAGCTTCTTTGCATTTTCGGTCGAACCAAGGCTTAACGTTCGAGGTGCATTTCTTCATACATTACTCACATTATTAATTGCTTTTAGCTGAAGGGTGAATTTGAGATATGATGATTGATAACTTGCAGTTGTTACGTCATTATCTCAAATTACAAACTCCTTTCTGCCCTTTTAAAGATTCTAGACAGGGTTATGAAAACGAAATGATGCTCCTTCACTGAAATATTTTCTATGCTGCGAGCTTTTTAATCCAGTTTTAGGTTACTCCTGCTGAGTGATGAACAACAAATGATATTAATTGTTTTCTTCAAGACTTATATGTGAGTCTTATTTTATTATGTTCTATGTTGACTTACATGGGTATAAATAACAATAGTCTGAGATTATTGAAGAGTTTTTAAAAAGACAACAGCCAATCGATAGGTGTTGACTCGCTCTATCTTTCTGTTTTGTATGGTATCCCACAGGAGACACCCATAATTTTCGGCAGTAGAACGTATGATACTTACAACTTGGGCGATACACAGCAAAGTGCTAGTTTTCTCATAGTTGTTAGTTATTTAAATATGAGTGGAAGACGTTTATTACATTTAGGTTCTTATTCCTTAAGATTCCTTAAGGAGGATTTTCTCTTACTTAAATAGAAAAAGCATGTTTAGAGTAGATATTAATAGTTTAAATGTCCAATTTAGAGGTCGCCTTACTCCTCCACCTTGTAAGGTTGAACAGTTTAAAAAGTTATTTTTACATCAAATTTCTAGGGCAAATAATATGCTTTCTGAAGATTTAAATTAAAAAAATCTTAGATCATTTAAGATTGGATAGGGAATTTTATTTTAAGCTACCATATTTTTTACTGTTAGTTCATTTTCAAAAACAGTCTTGTCAATAAACATTACATTTATTGTGATACAGATTGTTTCCCTTGAATAATTTCTAATGTTTCACTATAATGTGAGTACATATTACAAAATATGTTTTAGAGTTTGTTTCGTTCCTTCAGTTTAATTACATATGTAAGTATTTATTTTCCCATTAATGTATTAAAAAGTCCAAAAACATTATTTGGGTTTTTACTACATTAATTTATTTTTATTCTACTTTATAGCTTCTTGAAACCTTGCTAAGTAGAGGAAACGTCTGTACTTTTAGAACTTTAAATTCTCAGCTGACCTTCGGCATTTTCCATATCATACAAACAAATTTTGGTAAATTCCTAGAACAATACTTTTTTATTTTGGCAGTTGGAAATGCAACCTTAATGATTTACTTATTTCTAATAGGAAAAAGTAATAATAAGTATTTTTAACATACCATGTAACTTCTATTTTTACGTGATTTGCGGGGTTACATACACCTCCAATTTTCAAAAATTCGATTTTTTTTTTACGGATTTTTATTCTCTATACTTCTAAGAGTTATTGAAAAAAAAAATAAATAAGAAAATTTCTTTCCGTTACACAGTTATAGCATTAAACGTGACCTAGCGCCAGATTGGGACCGCTACTTGTTTTCAGACGCTTTCTGCAATATTACTGAGTCAATTTTTAATATTTTTTAACTTTTTTTTTAAAATCTTAATAATCACTTTTTCTACAAAATATCTAGAGGCTTTTTTTAATTTTTCTAATAGACAATTTGCTATAAATAATTAAACATACATTTTGTGGTCGAAAATTGCATACTAAAGTTTGAAACATCATAAATTATGTATTTTTGAAAAAAAAAACCCATTGGCAATTTTTAACTACTACATTATTTTTACAAGATTAATTTTTAATTTTGCACATTGGATTATTTTTTATGAAGTTGCTACAGAAAAGGAGGTGCCACAGTTTCCATCAGTGGTAATTTTAACCCGATAAAAAATAATGTTAAGATTTAAAAAAAAAAATTTCTTATAATTTAAAGTACAGGGTGAGTCAACGACAGAGTAAATTTCATTACCTCATTTGTTTCGGGAATGACGAAAAAAATGTCAAATACAATAGTTTTAGGGAATGTTAAGGTACA
Organism: Pachyrhynchus sulphureomaculatus; assembly: GCA_019049505.1. Lineage (NCBI taxonomy): Eukaryota > Metazoa > Arthropoda > Insecta > Coleoptera > Curculionidae > Pachyrhynchus > Pachyrhynchus sulphureomaculatus. The sequence goes on along the minus strand of CM032456.1, from coordinate 9,920,046 downwards.
CAGTTTAAAATTATTTTTGAGTATACAGGGTAATTCAAAAAAGTGTGGCCGATATAACATATGTTTTTTTTTTTAAATGGAACATCCTATTTTCTAATTTATTTTTAAATTTTGCTTAAAATTTTTAGTAGTTTTCAGTTTTGTAAAAAATTGTCAGTAGCGCCATTGTTTCTAAAGGAGATCAAAAAAATATTTGTAAAGAAATTTGAGTTAGAGGCTACAGGGTGTTCAAAATAAATTTATACATTTCGACTATCTTGAATTGAAAAATCTCAAATTTTTTAATAGCACACCCTGTATATTATTATTTTTTTCTGATAGATTTTACAAAACCCTCCAACTCTTATTAAGTACGTCATATACCTATTTCTAATAGTTTTCGATTTACTTTGAATTTTGCAATTTTTACCCTTGTTTTTAATACTCTTACGTTATTGTGAAAACATAAACAAATAATTAATAATAATTTTAATATAGTTTAACTTATCTAATGATTAAATATTATGACGTAATAAATGTTCAAAATATGCCCGTCTACTTAAATACACATGTTTAGTCCTTTTACTATATTTTCCTTCACTTTCCTTGGCATAGAGGGCGTTATTGTCCTGCACTCATCCCTTATCCTATTTTCCATATCTACTGGTGTTGTAGGAGGATTCACATAAACACGATCTTTAATGTAGCCCCACAAAAAGAAGTCTAAAGGTGTTAAGTCACATGATCGAGGGGGCCACTGAACGAATCCATCCCTATCGATCCATTTTTGTGGGTAACGATCGTTTAAAAATTCCTAAACTTCCCGGTAGTAATGAGCAGGAGCTCCGTCTTGTTGAATCCACATTTGTTCCCTTTCAAAGTTATCAACTCCTTCAAGAAGCTGGGGTAATTCGTTTTGAAAAAAATTTATATATATAGGCCTGTTAAGCGGTTCGCGGAAAAAATATGGACCAATAATTCGAAAATTTAATATTCCACACCATACATTAAGCAACCAATCAATGGTTTTGGTTTTGAACTTTCCGGACCCAAAATGGATTAATTGTTGAATAATAATGCATGTTGTGGCTGTTAACTGCTCCATTACTGCGAAAAGTAACTTCATCAGAAAACATTACTCCATTCATGGTGGTGTACGGTCTTGAAGTTCTTGGTGTAGTTCCATATGAAAGGGATGATACTTGTATTTTCTCGTGGTGCGATTAGCCGTAGATTGGGATGTATCAGATAAGTCAGCTAGTTGACGGCTGCTGACCTGTGGATTATCTTCAACATGAAGTAAAATCTCCATTTCTTTTTCTTCATTGGTAGCATTCTGGTTTACTACTTTCTGTTTCGTATACTCAACGCTACCACTAGCATCAAACAGTCCCATTAAGCACTGAAAAGATTTTCAAGTTGGTATACGTCTATTAGGGTATTTCGCTCCATAAAGCCTTACTGCCAAAAGACAATTTTTTCCCGATTCGCCCAGTATATAGACCATATCAATTAATTCATTTTTAGGAAAATCTATAACTATTACCTTTATACGTCACTTACTACAACAAATTAAACTATTTTTACTTGCTTAATAGACATATCAAAATTTGACAATGCCTAGATTTTTGTTTTGTCTTGGCAACTATGATGCTATGCTATAAGCGTAAGTGTATTAAAAACAAGGATAAAAATTGAAAAATTCAAAATAAATCGAAAACTATTAGACATAGGTATATGACATACTTAATAAAAGTAGGAGGGTTTTGTAAAATCTATTAGAAAAAATAATAATATATATGGTGTGCCATTTAAAGGATTTAATGCAAATGCATGCAATTGCATTTATTTTGAACACCCTGTAGCATCTAACTCAAATTTCTTTAAATATACCTTTTTTTCAACTCTATAGAATGCTCGTACCAATTATGAGTATTTCATTTTCAGAAACAATGGCGCTACTGGCAATTTTTTACATTGAAAACTAGTATTTTTTTTAAAAAAAAAATTGAAATATTAGAAAAACTACTAGGTTTAGATATATAATATTATTAATAAAAAAAGTTATAAAATTTTACGCAGCTTTTAAAAATAAATTGTAAAATAGGATGTTCCATTTAAAAAAAACATATATCGGCCACATTTTTTTGAAGTGCCCTGAATACTTAAAAATAATTTAAAACTGTCCACCTTTTTCTTCATTCCTGAAAAAAATGAGATAATGAAATTTACTCTATCGTTGTCTCACCCTGTACAATAAAAATATATAATCGTTATTCTTTTGTATTAATCACTTAATAACCTTTAAAATATTTTTTTAAATATACATACTTTTTGCAGCGCCCAGGTGTATGTAAGCCCTTGAGTGGGAGTATATTTCAAAGTGTTTTAAAAAAAACTTAAAAGTAGTCATATTTTCTCTTCATCCGTCATTGCTTCTAAATTTGATCAAAAAATATTTTCGTTTTAATCATAAATTCTGTTTTTTTTTCTTTTTAATCGTGTGTAATACGGAAATTTTAACGTTATAATTCCTAAATTTTATAAATTGGAGTGAGTATCACTCCCCAATCATTGCTTAAATGTTTTTTCGAACAAAAAATATAGCTTTTTAATAACATTGTTTTGAAGGCCGTATCTAATATGTCATTCTCCTCATGAAAATATGAACATAACATAGGAATCCTTATATTTCAAAAAAAAAAAATAAGAACTATGTATTTGTTAGACCATACTATACCCTAAGGCACTTTTTTGCTGACAAGAAGCTTCATGTTGAGTCATTACCCAATACTTTTTTATTGTAAATTAGTATTTGTTGTAACAAAATACTAATTTATTGTTTCTGTGTATTTTTAGGCATTTTATTTCTCTTTAATGTATTTTATAATACTTTATGTTTAATATTTTTTTGACGACCCCTTTATCTACAATGTGTGTCCTAGACATATATAATACCGTAAGAGTTTTAAGGAATATTTCAGTATTTTTTTAGTACTTGAAGCGAGGAACACTTTACTAAAAGTTGCATGATTGCATATTCTAAGCTCAAAATTTGTAATATTTTTTGTTTTTAATAATTAAAAAGTAATTTTACCTGGTAGGTATTTAAGATAAGCCCATGATCCCACCATCGTAATTGAATGATGATACACGTGAAGGAACGAAACTTGGGCTTGCTTCTTTCTCAAAACGAAGAATATTGTGTCCAGTAGTTCTGTGATTTTTGAAAAAAAAATACCACCATGCCCCATTGGAAAGCTAAAAAAGATAATTTTATTCGTGTGTTGCTATGACTAGGAAATTGTTAAAGCGTATAGGTTTAACTATTCTTAATGACACAGAGCTGAAAGCAGAATCTCTTGGGTATACATACCAGTGTTTGAAATTCCTTATTAGGTGACGGATTCTTACAGGTGTGATTCAAGAAGTGTGGAATGGCATTCTTGACATTCAGAGCGTGTGAACACAACCATATGCTGAATAAAACTTGGTATAGATTATAAAATATCATTGCGTTTTTCAGTTCGAATGGTTTCCTATTTTTCATTAATTTAGGACCTAGATCTAGTACGAAGTACAGGTATAGGGCTAGAATTATGAATACAGGGATGGGAGACTGCATAAAAAGCCACGAGTCCACTAAAGGATCTAAAAAGGAACAAAAACAATAGTTACTGTAAAAATACATGTAAAACAGTCAAATAATGTGCGTATCTGTATTTTAAGTATCAGTTTGTTCGAGTTAGGAATATAATTTATTCTAAATACGTTGTGATTTTGGAGTCTGCCACTTTATTTTTGCAGGCGACGTATCATCGCTACTGATGATGCTAGCATGTTTAGCAAAACTGGCATCGATTACAAGAATAAGGGGTTTTATGCAGTGATAAAATTACTGTGTAAAATTTATCGTGACAAGAGACAGATAAATCTACGAAAATTAAAAAATATATATATTTTTTCTATTGGAAAAATCTTCAAATGTATGACATTAAAAATCTCGGAATTAAAAATAAAAATTACCTACCTTTCTTTGACTCTAACAATTCGTTGTAATTTTCTACCACCAAATGCATTATTGACGTCATATTTGTTTCTAAAAAAAAAGAAAAATTAGGAAACAGAACAATGCTGTTGCTGTTATAGTTTCAGCTGTAGCAAGTGCGTAACTATTTTTGAAAGAATATCAATAAATAAACATCAAAATTTGACTTACAAATAATTTTTTTTGACAAAAACACCAGCACTGTAAGGTGATAATAATTTACTGCCTTTGTCAAAATAATTTAAGGGACAATGGCTATTTCCTTACCAACTGTATAGAAAATATTCACCTTCTCAACCAACTTATGAAAAGATGAAGTGACAATTGGTTTTATAGTTTACAAATTCTCAAGAGTAGTTTTTACTAACGTTTGTGGATTCTTTACTTTAATTTTAACATGAAATTGTAGTTTCTAAGACCACGAGGACTACACGGTGTGCGAAACTGCAACAGGCGATGAGAACAGTAATTCTTTCTATGAATGCTATGATAACAGGTCAAAATTTTTCAAACCCCGAGACCAGACTGTACCTTATCGAAGCTTTTTGGTGCACTGAATCCAAATCTGACTGCAGAATTGGTCCATTACATCATATTTTCGAGATATCCTAACCTAAATATGCAAAAAACACGATTTTTCGTTATATTCGGGAATATATTACACCGCGAATTCATTTTTCCCCCACCAAACTCGTTGCTGCCTCTGAAAGTACTACTCTTCCCCTTCAAAATACATTTTGAATTTTTCAGATATGTTTTTTCTTCTGTTGAAATTAATTAGTTTGACGTTTTTGTTTCAACCATACCACAAAAAAATTGATCCGCGAACGTTTTCATAAAAAAAGGAAGTAATTTCATTTTAATTAGTTTTAAAGAGTAAGAAAAAATTCATAGAAAAAAAATCATAAAACAAACATGGAGTCCACACCGCCACGTCCTCGTTTCGTGACTCTGGGTTCGGCTGAGAGCGGTAATATGCGATTGTTCATACAAAATTACTTTACTTGAAAGAAAAACTATAACAAATATCGAGTTTTATAGTAATTTAGACTCTTCGGAATTCCGACCCGTCATATCGGATTCGCAATTTTGAATTTCTTAAGATTAGCGACAAACCATGACTCGATGGGGTTAAACCGACAACGAATTCGGATTCAGCGTCCCAAAAATCCTATAATTACACTGCGTATGGTTGTAACGAAGACGCCAAACTAATTAATTTTAACGAACAATTTCTCCAAGAAGAAATAAAATATCTGGAAACTTTAAAATGCATTTTGAAGGGGAAGAGCAGAACTTTCAGGTGCAGTAAGAGTTTTGTGGAGAAACATTAATTCGTGGTGTAATTTAATCCTAAATATAACGGAAAACCGTGCTTTTTGCATTTTTGGACTAGGATATCTCGACAACCTGATGTGATGGAGCAATTCTGATGTCGGATTCAGATTGAGCACACTAAAAACCTTTGGAAAAGTATACTCTGGTCTCAGGGTCTGGAGTTTTGTCCCATTTTGTCGTCCTGTGTAATTAACGCTCTTAAAGCATTTCCTCTAATAACACAGGGGAACAGCTGTTTTGGTGTCGAGGTTTTTTGAGCTGATTCTATATCAATTTGATGTCCTGAATTCAAATAACGTATTCATTTGTACCTTGGAGCTCAAATTTTTAAGATATACAATTTTAGAGAAATATAAGTTACATTATTGTAACTCAAATCCGTAAGTGTAGTAAACAAAAGTAGATACGAAATTTTTATTTTAGTTATACAAAATACAATATTATGTCGTACTTACAAACAAAAAAAAAACATTAAGAAATGAAATAGTCACTCAACACTTGGAAAGCTTCTTTTCCGCGACATTCTTGAATGTTTTTTTAAACAGTCCCTTTTTAAACTCCAGCAGTAATCTGCCATCATGTGCATGTCCCATCTTCCTTGGTAGCGGTCCTCCATAACTTTAATATCTTGGTGAAATCTTTCACCTTGTTCCTCACTCATGTCTCCTAAATTTTCTGGAAAACGGTCTAAGTGGCTGTGTAAATAGTGTATTTTAATACTCATATTGCACCCTAAGGATTTGAAACTATTAAGCATCTTGTTAACCATTTCAACATAGTTTTGAGCTTTATGTTTGCCTAGAAAATTTTCTACAACTGCAACAAATGATGTCCAAGCTTCTCGTTCAACTTGATTCATTGAATTTATGAAGGCAGGATCCTAATTAATTGTCTTATTTGTGGGCCGTCAAATATCCCTGCTTTGAGTTTTTCTGTGCTCAACTGATGCATTTTTACCCCTATATATGCAAAACAAGACCCATTCTTATCAAGAGCCTTTACAAATTGCTTCATTAAGCCCAACTTCATATGTAACGGAGGAAGTATGATTTTTTCTCTTTCAACCAAAGCGTCGTTAATGACATTCTTTTCCCCAACGTCCATGTTTTCTCTCTGAGGCCAATCTTTTCTAACCCAGTGGTGTGTTTTGTCCCTACTATCCCAGAGGCACAAGAAACACGGATATTTCGTGTAACCACTTTGCTGCCCAAGAAGAAAGTTTTACCATTTTTAAGTCTACACAAATCATCCATTGATGTTCGTAATACTTTATCTTCTGCAAGACCAAAGCTATGGTATTATATTCTTCTTTCAGTTTCGTCGAGCGAGCTAGTGGTATTGAACCATATTTATTCCCATTATGTAGAAGGACACATTTTAAACTTCGCTTTGAACTGTCAATAAATAGGCGCCAATTATCTGGAATATATTCAGAAAGTCCCATTTCTTTCATGAGTCCCCTAATTTCGTGACAAAATACAAGATTGTCTTCTTGAGAAAAGAATGGTAGCAGATCTTTTTCTCTTGCACGGTAAAAGGTAATTTTGGTTCCTTGTTCCAGTAAATTTTTGTCGTTCAACCTAGAAGCCAGTACTTCAGAAGCTTTTTTCGATAAATTGAGATCCCTGGTGAGATCATTTAATTCATTTTGATTGAAGCGTTGAGGAACTGATGACGTCCCCTCATAGTCACTGTTAGTTTCATTAGCATCAGAACTTTTATTAGCATCAGAAGAGCGATCAGAGGGAAAATATTCGTCATCAGAGATATGTGGTAGCTGATGAAATGTTGGAATCGGTATTTCATCTGAGTGCGGGATAGGGCGTATTGCCGAGTCTAAATTGGGATAAGTCCACTTACTGCGGTTATTTCGATTGATTCCATTAGTATTTACTAAACAGAAATAACAATCATTGAAGTGGTTTTTTCGGTTCTCTCCAAACCATTGGTACGCCGAATTTTAGAAATTTTCTTTTCCCGGTAGTCCATTGTCGTAAATGCTCTGTACAAGTTTTACATACGAGATGCGGGGCCCACGTTTTGTCCTGATCACCAAGCTTAACTCCAAAGTATCCAAGATACGCTCGCTTTACAAAGTCAGTAATAGTTTGTCTGTTTTGTTGAAACATGTATTCTCCGCATATATAGCAAAACACATCAGGTTGATTTACACAACTTCTTCTTGAACTGGAACCTGAACTCATTTTAATTCTGTTCAATAACACAAAAACACTCTTTTCTTAACATAAAATAACACGCCGAATTCGATCTACTCTCATTAGTAAGAACGCACAAACTGACGAGATTTACCCGAGTTAGGTGATTAAAAGGGTCAGTTCAGGTACCTGATAGGCAATGGTTCCACTATTTATAGATTTACCTGGAATTTACTCAATTACAGACTGACAATAAAACCATTGTACCTACATTAATGAATATATAATAATTTTAGAACTCTCATAAATGAATATACTGAATAAAAACCACATTGGTAGATAAGTTGATGTATCTAAAAAAGTAGAGCTGATAGAGAAAAACGGATTGCATGTATAGATTTAGCGTCCCAAATATAGTTAAAATCAGCTCTAAAATCCCAGGCACCAAAACAAAAATATTTTTTTGTTGCCCTGTGTAATTTATTGAAAAATATATAAATGTGTTGAATAGTAGCAAAAAGCTTTTAGGCTTTACTAAGGAACTTGATAGAAAAGCTCCATTTTCCATGAAATTATTGGCACAGAATTGTTATGATCATCAGAGAAGTTTTGACAGTGTTCATAACGCTATTCAAAAAAAATTCAAGAAGTTGATTCCGGCGATAATAACATTAGACTAATTAAGAAGCTATAGTGGCTGAGGTTTGTACTAAAAGTAATCTCTCAACAGAGATGCGTACTATTACCCTTTGGGCTTAATATCTACGTTGGAATATTATTTTAATTAGTGCTAGAGAATGAAAAATCAGGAGTCAAAGTTGGCATCCCAATTAATAATATTTGTTATGCAGACGACACTGCAATTTTCGCTAACAACCGCGACGGCCATCTACGACAGCCTTATTCGATTATCTAATATAGTGATAGGCGTGGTGAAACCACGGACAATTTGCTGTCCACTACATATTCCTTGGATTGGTTACCTATCAGATGTGGAAAATTTATATAAGCAGGAGAATTCGTATATATTGAAACAACTTAGGGGCTGTAAAAAGAGCTGAATACCTTTTAAAAAAAATTTAGATTTCAGAGAAAGGTCGACGAGCGATGCAGACCAGATCGATCGAAAACACAATTTGTGGTTTCGCAACGTAAGAAACTGGCACTAAACGGAAACTGCCATCATATTTAGATATATTTTGGAGGGCACCCTAGTTATATTGGTGTAAATGATAAAAAGTAGAATGACACATGGATGTCGCCCTTTTCAAAAAATTCATATGATTATTAGCAAGTACCAACCTTCAAACGATATGTATGAAAATTTCATGACAATTCGACAATTAGTTTACAAGTTACAGTGGTTTTAGTGACGCTACTTTTGATATTTTCAAAATAATGGAAAAAATCGAATTTCGGGTGTTGACTGAACACTGTTTTTTGATGGGAAAAAATTACCGTTCAAGCCAAGCAATGGCTTGATAAGTGTTACGAGGCCTCTGCTCCTGGAAAATCACTTATCGTTTACTGGTATGCTGAATTTAAACGCGGTCGTACAGATACAAATGGTGCTGAACGCTCTGGACACCCAAATGAGGTGGTTACACTAGAAAACATAAAAAATACCACAAAACTGTACCTTAAGGATATCAAAAGAACGTCTTGATCATATTTTTCATGAACATTTGGGCATGAGAAAGTTCTGTTCGAAATGGGTACCACGTTTGCTCACAGGGGACCAAAAACAACAACGTGTTGATGATTCTGAGCGCTGTTTGAACCTGTTTAAGCTCAATAAAAAGGACTTTTTCATGCGATATGTTACAATGGATAAAACATGGATCCACCACTACACACCGGAATCAAATCGGCAGTCAGCTGAGTCGACAGCAACCGGTGAAAGCTGCCCGAACCGACCAAAGACACAACACTCGGCTGTGAAGGTTTCGGCCTCTGCACTTTGGGATGCGCAACGGCTCCAAATGAACAAGAAAAAAGTACTCTTTCATCAAGACAACGCACAGTGTCACAAGACAATGGTTACGATGGCAAAATTGCATGAATTGAAGTTCGAATTCTTGAGACATACAATACTTGAAGTAGGAGTATAGTTTTTTGGAAACATCGCTAAAGAGGAAGGAGGTGAAAGCAATAGAGATTCCGTATTTTTTATATTATTATGAAAATTCTTGGCTCTTGTATTAACGTGAACACATTTTAAGCATAATCATTTATACTCAAATAAAAGAGGGGTTGCTTCGTTCACGTTGTGTTAGGCGTCCTCTTCAAGATTCTCGAAGTCGAGAAATCTGCAAATTGTCTTATTTTATCATTATTTTCAATTAGTTATGGTTAAACAAATAACGGGTTTATAAGATTGGGGAGTGCGGTACTTTTCTATGAACTCAGTTATAGGCGTTTAGAAACTTAAATAGGTTGATATTTAAGGAACTTAGTTGACTACTTGTAACACGTAGGCTGAAAAGTTTTTGGTCTGACACATAGATGTTGCCCTTTTTAAAAAATCAATATGATTTTAAGGAAGTACCAACCTTCAGACGATACGTGTCAAAATTTCAGGACATGTGGACGATTAGTTTACATATTACAGTGGTTTTAGTGATAGTTTTGATATTTTCAAAACAACGGAAAAAATTGAATTTCGTGTGTTGATTAAACACTGTTTTTTGATGAGAAAAAATACCGTTCAAGCAAAGCAATGGCTTGATGTGTATTACGGGGACTGCCCCTGGAAAATTACTCATTGTATGCTGAATTTAAACGCGGTCGTACAGACACAAATGGTACTGAACGCTCTGGATGCCCAAATGAGGTGGTTATACCGGAAAACAAAAAAAATCCACAAAATTGTTTTGGATAATCGTAAAGTGAAATTATGTGAGATAGCTGACATCCTAAAGATATGAAAAGAACGTGTGGTCATATTTTGCATGAACATTTGGGCACGAGAAAGCTCTGTTCGAAATGAGTACCACGTTTGCTCATAGTGGACCAAAAACAACAACGTGTTGATGATTCTGAGTGCTGTTTGGACCTATTTAAGAATAATAAAAAGGATTTTTTCATGTGATATGTGACAATGGATGAAACATGGATCCACCACTATACACAGGAATCAAATCGCCAGTCAGCTGAGTGGACAGCAGTCGGTGAAAGCCGCCTAAAGCAACTAAAGACACAACAGTGGGCTGAGAAGGGAAAAACCAATAAATCGCAAAGAAACGGCCCCAAATGAACAAGAAAAAGTGCTCTTTCATCAAGACAATGCACCGTGTCATAGATAATGGTTACGATGGCAAAATTGCGTGAATTGAAGTTCGAATTGCTTCCTCATCCACTGTATTCTCCAGATTTGACCACCAGCGAGTATTATCTATTCGCCGACCTCAAAAAAATGCTCGCGGGAAACAGATTTGGCTCCAGTGAAGAAGTTATCGCCGAAACTGATACCTATTTTGAAGACAAAGACAAATCCTTCTACAAGGAAGGTATAGAAATGTTAGAAAAGCGTTGGACTGATTGTATCGCTTTTGGAGGAGACTATTTTGATAAATAAAATGGAATTTTGCAAAAAAAATGTGTTTTAAGTAGCTAGACTAAAAACTTTTCAGCCTACGTGTTAGCATTTGATATCCGGGATGGAAGATAAATTACTGCAAATAATGCTTTAAGTTAATTATGTTTTCTCTAATTTTTTTTTTTTTTAAAAAGAAGCTATAGTTTGTCATAAAGCAATAAATTGAAGGTATTATTAAAATTCTAATAACGGAAGTACGTCTAAAATAGTAATTATTGGTTCAAAATTACTATGGGTACATTAATTTCAGTTTAAGATGTTTTGATCACTGTAGAGCCTTAAGAAAAAATTGTATAATATTTTAATATTTTGTTTCTTGTACTCGCTTTAAGATTTTGTTGTAAATTTGGATGAGAAGTGTCAAAACTATAGGTTCCGGTTCTATATTCTTGATATTAAAAATAAAAGATTCTTTGGGTTAAATTAGTGTAATTTCAAACAAATAATAAAGAAACTGAAACTGGTTAGACAAACTTTCAATCAGTTCATATTTAAGAATAGTTCTCCCTCAGACCCAATTTCAGTCATTGATAGATACATTTAATGTTGAAACTTTCATTTTCGGTCGTAGGTCGTATTTAAATGCAAATATTTAATGACTATTTCTCCGACTAAATTTAGGTCAAAAATATTAAAAACGTACTATTAATGATAATGAAAATTTGCTATATTATGAAAAAAAAACAATTTTATAAACACTGAAAGAAAGTGCATGATCCGCAGGTTAGTAAGTCAATGACCCTGGTGAAAAATGATATGTACATTGCTAAACAATGAAATTTACATTATTAGCTTATACAAGTTATTTAGGTGTGTGCAATTAATGCAATATTGTTTAAAAGTGATTCAGGTTATTGTTCTATAAATATCTAATTAATGAAAAATAATAAATTTAGGTCTATTACCAACATTTAGAAAAAAAAATTGTTCTTCTTCAATTTATAGTCTTTCAAAACTTCCAAAAGATCACTTTTTTATAACAAAAGTCAAAATAAATGTCATTTTCTAACATATATTCGTGTATTTCCGATTTGGTGTTGGCTGTATTAGGAACCTTATTAAGTAGGCGACTATGGTAACTTGCATTGTTCGTAACTATAACATTCTGTTCGGGAACATTTGGCAAAATGGAATTTTGAACCAATTTTCAAAAAGTTCTGCGGTCGTGTCTTCGTAATAGTCCAAACTAGAATCTTTTATGTTTTTTGCAGATAATAGTAGACAATTTGAAACCCAGCCCTTTTCAGATCGATGCAAAATGGTTATTCGTTTACCTTTATTGAAGGTGCGTTAGTTTGACATTTTGTACTGCTGTCAACCCATCTTTTTTGCACAGTGTCATGGGTATCGAACCATGTTTCGTCAAGGTAAATTATTGGCAAATTCCCTGATCGATACTTTTTAATTTCTTGCAAATAAGTATGTCGCAAGATTCATAATCTTTGTGACTCCATCACTACTTGCCTTTTGTTGATTTTTTTGTCTAGTGTCGGCACTAACTGCTCTTCATACATAGAATATATTTTTCTCCTGATGACGTCTTTTTTACAATCGTCTACATGATGCATTTGATAATCTTTTCGTTTTTTTCCTGTTTCTGAGTGATGGTTTTCCTACTGCTACCTTTATCGTAAAAATTGGGGTTTTTGTTTGTTCATTGGTTTCTTGCAAAGCACTTTGTTTATTTAAATTTCTTTTTTCCAAACTGTCGTAAACATTTTTCACTATTTGTTTAGCGTCAAGTGATAAATGTTTTCTCTTGCGATAGCCACTATTGCAATTTTCCCACCAATGCCTCATAATTAAAATAGAACCGTTACGTTGTAAGTTGTAAGTAAAACTAAAAATAATAAAAAGTATCTTTGGAATCTTAATGGGGACCAGTGGTCATTAAGCCTATATTATCAAATACTTAAAGGGCTCCAAACCGGGTTGCCAGGTAGTAAATATATAGGTAAAAATAGATCCAATATGATTGCAGGTGCAAATGAGGGCGGTATACAAAGCAGGTAAAATAAAAATACGTTTATCGTAATACCTGGCAACTATGCACAAAACCTTAAGAGGGTCGTTTATTTCCCCATTGAAAAAGCAAAAAGGCAGGACCCTATATCTTGGGATTTACTTTACCAAGTATTTCTCGAGTATGTTTAAAGCAATATTTTTTAGGTCGCTCTCAGATATTCCCTCTGACAGACGGAGCGGCGGAGAAACCGAGAGCCAGTTAACTCAAATAACATTGTTTAACAGTTTGTACTTTTATAAGATACTCAATAGTTGTTTTAAACATGTTCAAATATTTTAAAGAGAATACATGAGGAAATCTATCTATTTCTAAAATAAATATAACAATAATAAAATATAGGAAATAACTCAGAGAATTTAATACCATTATGGTTATTTGCCAATACGTATTTTATTATATTAATATTCAAATATTGTTTCAGCTGTCTTAACTTTATATAAGGTAATATGACGAGTATAAATGCATAAGAATGAAAATTACAATTATTTTAAACTTTACTTTAATAGTTCCTCTATTAATACTTAAGTTGAATAAAAGTAAAATAAAATTTAAACATTAAAAAATAACAACCCAAAATGAGTCAAAAGAAATCGGTAAACAGTAGTTGTGACAAGTGACAACTGAATCTGATTTTTTCCCGCCAAAGAATAACCACTCTACACGACTATAAGTCGATATTTGAGGATGATAAGATACCGTAAGGTAAGATATTAGTCACAAAGTAAAAGTTGAGCAGAGGAAGAGGTTCAGAGATATTTACAATTGAAACCTGTCATTTTCAACTATTTCTGTTAAAACTGAAAATATTAAAAAAATAATATAATTTTCAGACTTCTTTATTCCAAAAACCCCGAAAAGCTCGTATGGGTTGTATACGCAGAAAATAACTCTTCTCCTCCAACCTCTCCCCCATATTTTTGACCATAAATAATTGAAGATAATAAAAAGATAATACAATTTTCGAATGCATCGGCTCTAAAAAACCTGACACGAATATACAACATGATATACCTATACGAAATAAACCCTGCAACCACTGATGCCTATAAATAATTAAAAATAATGAAAAAATAACAATTTTCAAATTCTCCGACTTTGGCACATAAGATTATATATATTAAGAAACATCTCCAACACCCTTGCCCATCCTTTTAACCCCTTACAAAATATGTCAATCTCGCCCTCTACACCAAATTCTTCTAAAACAATATTGCTCAAAGACTTTAGGTTCCATTCCTACCTTCAATATTATATGTATGTCAAATTTTAAATGGATATTCTATTCTAAAGTTACCGTGCGAGCAGACACATAGAGAGATCTTCGAGCGATTCTCTTCTTCGTGATTTAGAGGCCATAAACCGTCAAGAAAAATAAAAATTTTGGAAGGTGGCTTTTTTAGTGTTCGGTACGGAACACTTATGGGATTACTTCGGTGTCCGTCTGTCTGTCATACCCGATTTTCTCCGAATCTATTTAAAGCTGAAAGTTGAAATTTGGCACAAATATAAGAACTGATAGTCCAATCAGAGCCGTGTAGTTTGAAAAGTTAAATTTTGACTTAATGGGCTAGTTTTGGAGGGTGAAATCCGAAATTAAAAAATTACTAGGTTATTCGAGCTTGTGAAAACACTAGTTCAAAAATATATATGATGTAATACTTGAGCACACATTTCTTTGAATTATTTTTCAAAATTGCCAAAAATCGTTGTCCCCCCCTCTCGAAACGGATGATCAAAAAATTTTGAAAAAATTATGGAATATTTTTTAGAAAGCCTAGGTTGAGCGAAAATTATCACGAGTGCATTATGTTTGATAATTTATCTGCTATAAAAATAAAATTATAAAAACTATGTGCCGTGACAATATGGTGGATGTTCTTTTAATATACTTTTCAGTATATTACTGTCGTGCGTTGCTTCTGTACTGAGACCTAATTCTACTTCATTTGCTTACAATTGAACAAATATTTAGGTTGTAAATATTGGTTCTACACTTTTATTTCTAGATTCTAGATTAGGCTAGATTGATTTATTCGCTATTAGGTAGCTAAAATGCTATAACTATTGTACATTATTGATTAAGAAAAAAGCGAAAATACATATTGGCCCTTAAGTTCTGAGGGCCCTAATTAACTTAGCTTAGGTAAGGATTTTATTTTATTTTAAAAGCAATCGCGGTACGAAACACTAATTGCATAAGTCCAACTTGTACTAACTGTTTTTTTTTTAAGAATATAATACTTCTCTTTATCAAGGCAAGTAAAAATCAAAAAAAAAAACCACTGAACTTAAGAATAGGAGAGGCCATATTCCTTGTAAGTAGTTTTCATAAAAATTGTAGGAAGAGAAATAGTCCTTCACAGTAACAGTATACACTATTGTGATCAAAAAATAGTAAGACTTTTCAAATCGGATTAATTTTTTTTCGGTGGGTTGGTAGGACGTTAACTGCCATCTGTATCAAATTTTAAGACCATAGCGTCAGTTTGCATTCGTTCAACAACAGAAGTGCGTTTTTCGATTTTTAACATGAGTGAAAAAATTCAGCAAAGAAGTTGCATTAAATTTTGTTTTAAAAATGGTTTTTCGGCTTCCCAAACGAATTTGTTTCAAGAAGCCGGAATTATAGGCCGATAATTCTTGGGTTTTTCATCACGATAATGCGCCTTCTCACACAGCAATGGTTTTTCGTGACTTTTTCAACAAAAATTCAACTCATATTATTCCATAATCACCCTATTCGCCTGATTTATCTCCGTCGGACTCCTGGCTATTCCCTAAACTCAAAAAAAAAACCCGTTTCCAGGACATCGTTTTGAGTTGATTGAGGAGATTGAAACTGAATCGAAGAAGGCTTTAAAGGCCATTCCAGAAATCGAATTCAACAACTGTTTCGAAGTTTTTGAAAAAACGTTGGCATAAATACATTGTATCTAAGGGGGATTACTTTAAAGGGGACGAAATAAATAACCCGTTTGCCTTTTATTACAAAAGTCTTACTATTTTTTGATAGTATATATATATATATATATATATATATATATATATATATATATATATATATATATATATATATATATATATACAGTGGCGTGTAAAAGTTTCCGGCCAGTGACATTTCGTACTCTAATTTATTAAAAAAAAAACTAATGATTATTAACCATGAGATGTGTGTATGAGATATAGAAAAGAATATTATTTATGTTTGTGAATATATTTATTATTATTATTCTTATATTTATATGTACAAAAGTATCCGGCCACTTTGTATTACGAGAAAAATTATTAGTCCATATGCTCTATAAAAGACTTAAATTATATTTTTTGTTAATATTTTGTAGCCATACCCTTTGCAGCAATAACAGCCGCACAACGATGTGGCATCGACTAATACAAGCAGGTGAAATTTTATCCCATTCTTCCTTCAATGATCTGAATAATGCGGCTTTATTTGAATTTTTATGCTTGCTTTCAAAGTTGATGATCTAGCCTTTCCCATAAGTGTTCTATTGGGTTCAAGTCCGGTGATTGAAATGGCAAGCTTAAAAATCTCACATTTGAAGTAGAAAAACAACTTGGATGTATGTTTGGGGTCATTATTCTGCTTAAATATCCAGTTCTGCGGCAATGTTTCTTCAGCATAGGATAACAAATTGTTTTCTAAAATGTCCTCGTAAATATCAGCGTTCATATTTCCGTTGATCTCGATCAATGGACCGACTTCTTGTGCAGAGAAAATTCCCCAAACCATCACACTTCCTCCACCGTGTGTTATAGTAGGAATTTGGTACCGAACATCGTTTCTCGTACCAATAGGACGTCGAACATGTCGTCTACCATCGCTTCCAAAAAGATTAAATTTAGATTCGTCTGAGAAAGCTACTTTTTTCCAATCTTTGATTGTCCAATTAATGGTTTTTTAATACCTATACAGCCAAAAAGTCCCACATCATGTAGTCTTCGTCTCCCAGTACTACGACTAACATTAGCTAGGTTTTCATCCTTTAGCTCGCGTGCCATTTCGGCAGCAGTTTTCTTGACATCCGCAGTTGATTTGTGTTTAATGATACGATCTACTTTTTTAGACGTTTTTCTTGGTCTTCCACTACGCGGATGATCTTTTAAACCATATCCACAACGGTATTTTACAATAATATCGTTCACGGGTGATTTACCTATCGATAATAATGAAGCAATCTCACGAGAAGACTTTCCTTCTTTTGAAAATTTTATTACTCTCTCACAAATTTGGATTTGCATATGCCGAGCCATGTTTATGCTCCCACGATCTTTTATGAACTAAATGTGAACATTCAACGCGCTATTATTCGTAAATACGTCTTTGAACGTCCTACTGCGTCAATGTATATTATGTGGCCGGAAACTTTTGCACATATAAATATAAAAATAATAATAATAAATATATTCACAAACATAAATAATATTCTTTTACTATATTATTTTGTTTCCTACATCTCATTCTCACATCTCATAATGATAAAAAATCATTAGTCTTTTATTTTAATAAATTAGAGTACGAAATGTCACTGGACGGACACTTTTGCACGCCACTGTATATGTATATATATATATACATATATATATATATATATATATATATATATATATATATATATATATATATATATATATATATATATATATATATATATATATATATATATATATATATATATATATATATATATATATATATATATATATATATATATATATATAAAGGTACCTGAGGTAAATAAGGCCCAGGGGGTAATAAGGCCCACATTTCAAATTTCGCGGAAAAACATTTCTATGACACTTCACTGTTTACGCACACGTGCACAATATCGGTGTGAATGTTTCCGTATTGGTCCGCAGTCGCTAGCGCCGCCATCTTGCCAGTGACGTGCGATGCGTTGATGAAGTGACCGGCTACTGTGCAATTTTATAATTTTCATACCAAGAAACTGTAAGTATTTTTACGTTTAATTCAATAATTGACTAATGACGCTGTATTTATTATCTTAAGTATGTCTTGTACAATACAATGGATATGATATTTCCTAGCCAGAGAAAGATTTTTTAGGTTTATTAGGTTATTTTGTAAAAAGGTGGCATGAGGTTAATAAGACCCATTATAACGGTACTTGGGCCTTATTGGCCTCTTAATATTTGAGTTACAGATTGAATCTTTTTGTGTTCTAGGTCAATGTACTATGTGAATTTTACTGTCAATATATGTGTAACATTGTTACAGATTTTGATTAAAATGCCTCCAAAGAGAGCTCAGTGGACAGAAGACAATTTACGGGCCGCTTTGGCGTCAATAGAACGAGGGCAGCTGACGCAACGAGCTGCAGCTGAACGTTACAACATTCCAAGACGAACTCTCCGAAATCACATAAATTCAAAAAGTACTATTAAGCGCTTAGGTCGTAGTTCCATATTGACAATCGACCAAGAAAAAGATCTTGTACAACGCATTATACGATTTGCTAACATTGGTGTACCTGTTACTCCAAAAGTCATACGGAGACAAACATTTTTATTTTGCGAGAATTATGATATTAAGTACAATTTCAATAAAGACTCTGGCATTGCGGGCAAAGACTGGCTTAAAATGTTTTTGAAAAGGAACCCAGAAATTTCCAAAAGAAAAGCCCAGTTTATGAATCCAGGCAGAGCACAAAAATTAAACCGTCCTATTGTTGCTCAGCATTTCCAAGAAGTGAAAGACCTATATGAGGAATTAGACATTCTACAGAACCCGCAACGACTCTATAATATGGATGAAAAGGGGTGTTGACTCACTATTTATCATCAACAAGCTGTTTTGGCGCAAAAAGGAGCTCGTCGAGTCCATTTGATTGCACCTGAGCACGCCGAAAATGTTACCATAGCAATGTGTGTTAATGCTGTTGGTACCGCTATCCCACCAATGATCATCTTTAAAAGCCAAAGACAAAAACCAGAATATAGTGATAACTTACCAGCTGGATCTCTCGTAAAGATGGCTCCAAAAGGAAGTATGACCACGGAGTTATTTATAGAATTCATCAAGCATCTGGGAAAGTATAAAACGCAGGGAAAAGTCTTGTTAATCTTTGATGGAGCGTCCTCGCACCTGGATTATACAATTGTTGAAGAAGCAGACAAGCATGATATTGTGCTTTATTGTTTGCCTAGTAACACAACCCATGAACTTCAACCCCTCGATAAATCCGTCAATAAGTCTTTTGAGCATCACTGGGATCAAGAAGCTATGACATACATGTATCAAAATCCTGACAGACGCTTGACGAAATCGAACTTCAACAAAATATTCTCAAAAGCTTGGTCGAGGGCATTGACTCATGAAAATATAATAAATGGATTCAGGGCTACTGGATTGTTTCCATTCAACCCTGATGTATTACCAGATGAAGCATTTACACCAGCGATCTTGACCGAACATCCTCCTCCACAAACTTCAACTATTATTGAGGCAAACATAGAGTACTCTGAAGTAACGTCACGTTATGACACTGTTTCACCATCAATACTTAACAACGAAGAATGTACTATTGCTGACATTGTTACCCCAGAAAAGCAAATTGGTGTAAGGGCTTTAACTGATATTGCTACATCAACCTTTCCTGTGAAAGTACCACAAAGCAAAAATACAAATTGCAATGATTCAACTCCATCGCCAAAACCATCAACATCTGGTATTGTGACAAAACGTCCTCTTATTCTAAGTTCAGACTCAGAGACTGATATTGAGCCTGACGCTGTACAGAAGATGTTGAATAGAAATGATCACACCAGAATCAATTTATATACCTCCGAAGAAGACTCAGACGATGATACTCCGCTAGCCAGTCTTAAAACAAAGGAAACTAAATCCCTGTTTCAAGAACTTATGCCAACTCCAAACTATGCTGTAATCAAAGACAAACCAAGAAGAAAGGCCATCAATTATAGAGGTCAACGGATTATTAGGGACCTTTTTAAGAAACGAGAAGAGCTAAAAGAAAATGAGATGATAAAGGTGAAAAAATCAAAAAAAGCCAATCAGAAAACTAAAGATCGTAAGAATAAGTCTGGAAAAGATAGCAGTAAGGTTAAGAAGTCAAAAATAATTGAATCTGAATGGTTCTGCCATGCTTGCAAAGAAGGACGTGTTTCGGACATGCGGCAATGTGTCCAATGTTTTAAATGGTACCACGAAGAGTGTGTCGGACTCTCAACCGAAGATAAAGATATGTTTTATTGCTGTGACTGTGATTAAACAAAATACTTAATTATATTTTACCGTCTCAGTATAAATAATTTGTTTGTTAATCGTTTTTATTTTTATTTTGCTTGCAGAAGATATATTTTTTTTTTGTTTTGAGAGTCTATTTTTTGATTCTAGTAATATGATTGTGATACTAAAGAACTGAGTTAGGTACCTTTAATTAAAGTCTGATTTTAAGTCTTAAAAATTAATATAAAAGTAATTACATTGTTTTGTTTAATAAGAAAAGAACTGATTATTTAAGTTTTCAAAGTTACAGAACATGTTGTGATTGTACTAAGTACCTTAATTAAGACCACTAGTTCCTTGAAACTAAATTGTCTACGATTAATATTAAGAGGGCAATGAGGCCCACGTTTAATAAATAAAGGAAAATGATTAAATAAGTAAAAAACAACAATTTACTTTTATTTTAACTTATTTCTAGGTAAATTTAGGACGATTTACTGTAAAAATAAAGCAAATTTTTATATGGGCTTTAGTATACTACCGTAGTATAATAAGGCCCCTGAGAAGGGTTTTTAAAAAGTGTATTTTCTTATTAAAAAATATGCTTTTCTTAATTGTTTTACACCATTTATTACAGCAACATGTACAAGCTATGTAAACAATATGTTTTTGACATCCTATACGCATTATACTCAGATTTAAAGCAATATTTTTTTAGGTGGGCCTTAATTGCCACCGGTACCTTATATATATATATATATATATATATATATATATATATATATATATATATATATATATATAATGAACTTAACAGTAGAACAAGTAAAACGCAAAAAATGGCATACGGAAATCTTAACTAATACGATTATAAATTATTAAGCAAAGGTATGAACTATCCTTATTCCTACCGATCATTTTCTATAAATAAAAAATTTTTTTGTTCGAAATACAAGCTGCTACTGGAATAGGGTTATAGGCTAAGCTCTGCATGGCCAATTGGAGAGCAGAGCCTTACGAGCAATGCAACCATATAACTCTCGAATAATAAGACCATATCATAGCATCATCGAAACAGTATAGACATTTGTATTCATAAACATGTTCGTTTAAAAAAGCCGAGAAAATGTAAATTATCAAAAATATCACAGTTTGCTTTATTAATAATTCATGGTTATAACTATTTAATAATTCAGTAGGTTTAAATAATATTAATAACACAGATTTTATATTTTATTTACCTGTGCATACAAATACATATATTGCAAATCAAATTTGGTATTGTATTAATTGATATGTATATCACATAAGGTATATCTGCTATGATAAATTTTTAACAGTTCCATTTGCGTAACAGTTCTGAATGACGCAAAGTCGTTTTAATAAACGTAATATTAATAATTTATAAAGATAGAAGAATTGATTACTTTTTATTATGGTTTTTAGTGTTCCGTACAGAACACTTATGAGATCACTTCGGTGTCTTTCCGTCTGTCTATCTGTAACACCCGATTTTCTCCGAAACTATACAACATAGAAAGTTGAAATTAGACACTAATATAGGAATTGACGATCCTATTAAAGCCGTATAGGGTGAGTTTAAGGGGGTGAAATCGGAAGTGAAAAAAAAAATTACCAAGTCATCGAGTATGGTGTCAAATGAAAGCTTATGAAAACACGAGTTCAAAAATATATACAATGTAATACTTGCGCACACTTTTCTTGGTATTATTTTTAAAAAATTGCCAAAAATCTCCCCGCTTTTATTTCGAAAAGTACTTTTTAAAAATTTTTTAAAAATTTCTGGAATATTCTGCACAGGGTGTAGATTGAATGAAAATTATCCATTTTTTTTTTTATGGGTCTAGCACACGTGCTACAGGGAAGTCCCTAAAGCTCTACA
Source organism: Pachyrhynchus sulphureomaculatus (assembly GCA_019049505.1). Lineage (NCBI taxonomy): Eukaryota > Metazoa > Arthropoda > Insecta > Coleoptera > Curculionidae > Pachyrhynchus > Pachyrhynchus sulphureomaculatus. The sequence continues at coordinate 9,897,770 of CM032456.1, read as the reverse complement.
GGAGCGACACGGGAGCGGAGAAAGCGATTCACGTTGTTCTTAAATCGCTGTAAATTGTACTCGGTGGGAAACACAGTCCTGGGCAAATTATTCCAAAGGGATGATGTTCTCCATATAAATGACTGCTTGAAAAGCGTTATACGAGGAATAACAAGCTGAACCTTATACGGATGTGAAGTATTAGCGTGACGTGTACTTCTAACATGCACCGCTCTGCAAGGAATTAACCGGGCACATCCTTCGAAGACTTTCCATGAAAATACTTGTAGAATAGGCTCAAGTCGCCAACCGCTCTTCGATGTTCCAGCGAATCAAGACCACCTGTCAGTTCCGGGTCTCCAATCAGACGAACAGCCCTTCTCTGAATAGAATCCAACAAATGCAGTGTATGTTTAGGAGCGGAGCCCCAAACATGGGAGCAGTATTCCATAGTTGGTCGAATCTGAGCTTTGTAAAGAATTAACAGTTATTGCGAAGTGTAAAGCTTTCTGGTTCGAAATAATATTCCCAACTTCTAAGAAGCTCTCCTTGCTATGCCTGCAACATGTTCATACCAGGACATATTTGCTCCCAAATTCACGCCCAACAATTTGAGTGACGATGTTAGGGGAATGCGCCCCGATATAACTATGTCGAGTTTAGCAACGTTAACTTTTTTAGAAAAAACTGCCGCCTGGGTTTTTGTAGCGTTAAATTCCACTTGGTTACTGTCACCCCAAGATAGAATTTCTTCCAGCTCTTTGTGAAGTTGAATGACTTCCTGCTGTTTGCAGATATTCGAGCGTTCAAAGTGAATGAAGAGATAAGTGTACTGTCATCTGCAAAGCTGTAGATTGGATTCTCGGTCTTTTCCAGCAGATCGTTAATATAAATGAGAAAGAGAGTAGGAGACAGTATGGAGCCTTGGGGTACACCGGCGTTGATAGTGAAGGTGTTAGAAAGAAATCCGTCGACTGCCACTCGCAAAGAACGCTCTCCAAAGTGTTCAATTGCGGAAGGAAGGAAATATTCCCTTTCTGTAGGATAGGTTGAAAAGTCTACAGAAAATTGGTGTTAGTTCCCTCGCACAGTTTTTGAGAACTATGGCAGGTATTCCGTCAGCGCCAGAAGCCTTTTTGGTGTCTAGCTTCATCAAAATATGTTTTATGATACGCTGCCTGAAGACAATATCGGGCATCCTTGACTGCACTATGGGAATATTAGGTGGTGTTTTTCCTTGGAAATCGACAGTAGAATGTGAAGCAAAGAGTTCAGCCAACAAGTTCGCTTTCTCAACAGGTGTCTTTGCAATAGAATTATCTGGCCGTGTGAGTGGTGGTATGGTGGATTTGGTGAAATTTTGACTAACTGCCTTAGCGACTGACCAAAAGGACTTGGAATTGTTGGGACAAGCGAGAAGTTTGTTTCTAATCCGTTGATTGTGTGCCTCCTTGGTTTTGTCAATAATTTCTTTGCATCTATTCCTGGCACGAACAAAGGTGTTACGATTTATAGTGTTAGGATTTTCACGCCAACGTCTGTATGCAAGATGTTTAGAAGCAACAGCTTCTTTGCATTTTCGGTCAAACCAAGGCTTGCCGTTGGAAGGGCATTTCTTCGAAAAAGGGATGTAAGCCTCCATACCGGCCAAAATAATATCGGAAACCTCCTTGGCGCAGTCAGATGGGTCATCGGTTCGAAAACAAACGTCTAACCAAGGGAAAGTTCGAAAATATTCCATGAGATCTTCCCATTTAGCAGATTTGTAGTGCCAAATCTTGCGCGGTTTAGGCGCGTCTCTGTCACTGATTGGTAGGATACTCGATGTCGATAATAGTTTATGGTCGGAAGAACCTAATGGTGGATTTACGCTGACCGTGTAAATCTCCCGATTGGTGGTTAAAAACAGATCAAGAAGACTGGCGAACTCCCCGTCTCGATCAGGAATCCGTGTTGGTTCGTCAATAAGCTGAGTTAAGCCACAACTGATTGAAAATGTTTCGGCTTCACGACCTTGTTCATCGGTAGTATTGGAATATTTAAGCCAGTGGATGTTGTGGACATTAAAGTCGCCCAGGATGGCAATTTCGGCATTTGGATAGTTAATTTGTAAATGATCGATGGTGTCTCCAAGAGAAGCGAAAAGTGCTCTAAAGTTAGTATCGCTTGGTGGTCGATACAGGATACAGCTGAACCTTGTGGTTGATTGAGTCGTTATTTTTAACCACATTGGCAAGAGAGGTCGCTTCTGACAAAAAGACAGATTCCAAAGTTACGCCTAAATCGGGAATAGAAGTCGTACCCAGGATAAAGATAGTTAACTGTGCTGGTCGATGAACTGACCTTGGTTTCACAGAGAGCGAGTACATGAGGTTTATTTGATTGCAGGTGTTGGTGCACTGAATTTATGTTCGAGTTTAAACCTCGTATGTTGCAAAAATCCATTTTAACATTCTGATCTCTGCATGCACCTGAACCAGCCCCCACCCGGAGATCCGAACGGGGGGCTATTTTACCTCCGAATTTTTTGTATCACACCGGGCGATGCTGGTGGGATCTGGGCATCTACCATCTAGATTGATCTTTAAGTCGCCTCCTACGACAAGCAAAACGTACCGGGGGAGATATTCTATCCCGCTCTCCCACGAGCTCCCCCATGCATTACCTTTAATAATTTATCTGATATATAAAAAAAATTTCAGGGTCATCAGTTTTCAATAAAGATCGAAAACAAACTTTGTTTGAAAACTCATTTGGGATGTGTTTTCTAAAGTTATTGATCATTTTTTACCTCTCTAACAAAAAAACTTATTTTAAAAACAATCAACGTACGGAACACCAATTGCGCAAGTCCGACTTGCACTTGGCCGGTTATTTTTTTAAACTTAATAATAAATATTGTTCATTTTATACTTTTAACACTTCAAAGAACAATTTATTTAATATAAATTTTATGGTAGTAGTAACTACTAGTAAATAAAAGAAAAAATTCTCGGGTTAATATAATTAGTATCTGTTGACTGATAAAAAACAATAATCAGATATTTCCTAAGAAAATATGCTGTAATTCTTATGTAGTAATGATAAACCACTTCTTTGAGAAAAATAGAAAATATGTTTTCTGCCCAAGGATTATTGTAGAGTGACTAATGCAATTAAAATAATAATGAAGAAATGTAAGGATACAACAAATTTTACTTATATCACAAGAAATTTCTCTTCCGTTCACATCTAATTGAAAAGCTATTAAACTGTTGTTAATTACGTATCAATTTCAATTAATACATAAGAGGTATCCAGTAATAATTATACCAGGCTATATTTATCCACTTTTTAATAAAAAAAAAAAATCGATAAAGTGATCCTTCCAGTACTTGTCTTGCAAATACGACGTTCTAAAATAAATATTGAATTTGATTCTTTAACACTAATCAAAGGCTTAATCCAAACATTAAAGCTTAATATTTCAAAATATAGATAGTGACATATTAAGGAAAAACTGGCCAAGTGCAAGTGGGACTTGCGCAATTATGTTCCTTGCGGTAATTGCTTTTAAAATAAAGAAAATAAAATCCTTACCTAGGCTAATTCGGTCCTTAATATATATATATATATATATATATATATATATATATATATATATATATATATATATATATATATATATATATATATATATATATATATATATATATATATATATATATATATATATGGCTAAATACAAAATCAGAAGATCTACAGAAATATAAAGAGAAAAATGCAGAAACGAGGAGGATGATAAACAAAGAAAAGAACGAGAGATGGGAAAATCGTGCGAACATGTAGAACAGTATATAGGAGGAACTAGAAGCACAGAGTCATGGAGAATAATTAAAGCATTAAGGACTAACAATAGAGAGAAGATGTATATCGAGTATATCCCAGAAAGCTGCTAACAGAAGACAGGCAAGAATTCCAGGAAGAGAACCCTGAAGAAGAACAGAATAAGGAAAAAAATGAGATAGAAGTAAGCTATGAAGAAGTAAAGAAGACAATAAAAACACTCAAAAACAATAAATGTGCAGGGCCTGGGGTATGGTACATGAAATGATTAAGTACGGGTCTAATAAATTACATCGAATGCTGAGAAACATATTCCACAGAGCGATAAATGGAGAAAAAATAGCAGAGGAATGGTCAAAAGCCTATATAGTATCTATATTTAAAAAGGGAGACCGCAGAAAATGCACAAACAATAGCGGCCTAAGCATAATATCCCGTATGGGACGTTTGTATGGAAAAATTATTAAAAATATCATAGAGAAAAATATAAAAGGAAAAATTGAAAAAGACCAAGCAGGCTTTACGGCCGGAAAATCATATATAGACCACATATACACTATAAAACAAACAATGGAAAGAACACTGGCAAAGAATAGAGAAGTTCATTTAGCCTTCATAGACATAAGAAAGGCCTATGACTCAGTACCAAGACAAAGATTATGGAACGCAATGAAAAAAATAGGCATTGACAAAGAACTAATATACGCAGTAAAAGCTCTCTACGAAAACAACATAATGAACATAAAAATAGGACTTAAAATAGGGAAGAGACTCCAAACATCAAAAGGCCTATTACAAGGATGCTCTACATCCCCCACATTATTCAAAATATACCTCGAACAAACATTAAAAAAATGGAAGCAAAAATGTAGTGGAATGGGAGTCCCAATACGAGAAGATTACTTATATGCTTATATTGGCAGACGACCAAGTAATCATAGCGCAAGATGAGGAAGATATCAGTTATATGGTAAGAAAACTGAAAGAAGAATACACTAAGCAGGATTAGCAATAAACTTTTATTAAACGGAATATCTAACAACAAAGGAGGGAAATCTAGACGTTGATAACGAAACAATAATCAAAGGAACAGATAGATTTAAATATTTAAGAACCATGATTTCAAGAAACGCAACATCAGAAGAAGAGATTAAAGCTAGATTAGGACAAACGCGGACATGCATAAGACAATTAAATTCGATCCTGTGGGACAAGCACATTACAAAGAGAAACAAAACACGCATATACAAATCAATAATACAAAGCATAATGACATACGGGTCAGAAACATGGACGATCAACAAAAGAAATAAATCTAAAATCAACGCAGTAGAGATGGAGTATTGGAGAAGATGTTGTAGAGTAACACGTATGAAGAGAATAACAAATGAAGAAATAAGAAGCAGAATAAACATCAAAGAGAACGCAATAAACACCATTGAAGAAGAACGATTAAAATGGTATATATATATATATATATATATATATATATATATATATATATATATATATATATATATATATATATATATATATGTATATATAATTTTCACGTTTTTTCTTAATCAATAATATAGTATATAATAGTTATGGTAGCTACCTAATAGCCAATAAACCAATCTAGCTCAATCTCGAATCCAGTAATAAGAGTTTAAAAACAAATATTTACTACCTAAACAGTTGTTTAATTATCTATAATATATAAAATGCAACGTCTGTCTGTCTGTCGGTCTGTCTGTCTGTCCGTTAGTGCGCTTATCACTGGAGAACCACTTATCAGTCGGAAAAAAAGTTTACCCCTAGCGCGTTCTCTTGCAATACACTACCTAAACCATTAAATATGAAACAATATCATGTAGCAAAGAATATCTATATTAAATATAAAACACAAACATCTCTCTGTCCGTCTGTCCGTCCGTTAGTACGCTTACCACTCGAGAACCACTTATATGATTTACGTGTTTTTTTTTAATTCATACGTTTGTTCTCTGGCCTGGTTATCTATATTCTTCTATAATATATATAAAATACAACGTCTCTCTGTCTGTCTGTCCGTCCGTTAGTGCGTTTATCACTCGAGAACCACTTAACCGATTTACGTGTTTTTTTAAATCATATATTTGTTCTCTGGCCAGGTTATCTATAATCTTTTATAATATATATCAAATGCAACGTCTCTCTGTCTGTCTGTCTGTTTTTCTCTGTCTGTCCGTGTCCGGAATAATATCAAGTAACAAAGAATATCTATATTAAATATAAAATATAAACGATTTACGTGTTTTTTTTTTAACATACATTTGTTCTCTGGCCAGGTTATCTATAATCTTTTATAATATATATATAAATTGAGACGTCTCTCTCTGTCTGTCTGTCTGTCCGCTAGTGCGCTTATTACTGGAGAACCACTTATCCGATTTACGTGCTTTATCTCTATAATATATATAAAATGCAACGTCTCTGGACAATATCATGTAGCAAAGAACATAATATATGCAACATCTCCATGTTTGTCTGTCTGCCGTTAGGTCAGGCTATCTATAATCTTTTATCTATAATAAATATAAAATGCAACGTCTCTCTGTCTGTCTGTCTGACCGTTAGTGCGCTAATCACTCGAGAACCTCTTATCCGATTTACGTGCTTTATTAAAACATACACGTTAGGTAACATAAGGAATAAGCAGTGTCGACAATAATGAATCAAGTCGGAAAAAAAGTTTGCCGCTGGTGCGTTCTCGTGCAATACACTGCCTAAACCATTATATGGAACAATATCATGTTGTAAAGAACATAATATATGCAACATCTCTTTGTTCGTTTGTCTGTCCGTTAGTGCGGTTATGACTTGAGAATCACTTATCCGGCTTACATGTTTTTTTTTTTAATTCATACATTTGTTCTCTGGCCAGGTTATCTATAATCTTCTATAATACATACACATACATATATATATATATATATATATATATATATATATATATATATATATATATATATATATATATATATATATATATATATATATATGTATGTGTGTATATATATATATATATATATATATATATATATATATATATATATATATATATATATATATATATATATATATATATATAAATATATATATATATATATATATATATATATATATATATATATATATATATATATATATAATGCAACGTCTCTCTGTCTGTCTGTCTATTTGTCTGTTAGTGTGCTTAGCACTCTAGAACCATTTATCCGAATTACGTATTTATTTTAATTCATACATATGTTCTCTGGCCAGGTTATATAATAATAATGATCTATATAATATATATAAAACGTAACATCTCTCTGTCTGTCTGTCTGTCCGTTAGTGTGCTTATCATTCGATCGAGAACCACTTTATCGATTTACGTGTTTTTTTTTTTTAATTCTTAATTTAATATTTTTCAAAAAAATCTATAATATATAAAACGTAACCTCTCTTTGTCTGTCTGTCAGTCTGCCTGTTAGTGCGCTTAGTACTCAAGAACCACTTACCCGATTTACATGTTTATTTATATAAAATACATATGTTCTCTGCCCAGGCTATTAGATACATTTTTTTTCGTTAGATAACATAAATAATAAGCAGTGACGATAATGGTGAATCAAGTCCACGCGAGCGGAGCCGCAGGCACGGCTAATAAACAAATAAAATAAAATTATATTGTCTCGGTACAGGAGCGGCGCGCGACGCGGTAGCAGTGATGTACTGAAAAGTACATTAAAAAAACCGCTACTATATTGTCAGCGCACATAGTTTCTTTTTTATTCCAGATAAAATATCAAATGTAATGCACTCGTGATAATTTTCGTTCAATATACACTTTATGAAAACTATTTCCGAATTTTTTTTCAAAATTTCTTGATCAGTACTTGCGAGATGGGGTAGGGGAACAGCGATATTTGGCCACAATTTTTAAATAATACAAAGAAAAGTGTGCGCAAGTATTGTGCAACCCGGGTTTTCACAAGCTTTCATTTGACACTCCACTCGAGGACCCCCAAAACGAACATCTTAGGTCAAAATTTAATTTTCAAAACTACACGGCTCTGATTGAATCATCAATTCCTATATTGATGCCAAATTTCAACTTTCTATGTCAAATAGTTTCGGAGAAAATCGGGTGTGACCGCGGACAGACGGACACCGAAGTGATCCCAAAAGTGTTCCATACGGAACATTAAAAAGAAAACTAAGCAGGGTTTCTATTAAAATTAAAAATAGTGAAAATTAACATAATTTTCAGATTTTCCTAGTCCAAGGACATCGAAGGGAACACGTAACAAATTTGAAATCATTTCATTATCATTCGATATTCTGCATGAAACTAAAATATTATTAGTATAATCTTGTTACTCGAACATATTCTAGTGGGAATTTATTCCATGACTTCAAGAACTGGAGCCCCGTATTGCTTATCTCAGATTCCATAGGAAAGAAACGTGATAAATAGTAGTAAATACTCCCGATATTTAAAATAAATGCCTGCCTTAATATCTCCGTTCAGCTCAAATGCAGCTAATGCACAGCAAAATATTTCTGGACAACGGGAAATGTTTGGCCTTAGTGACTAAATATGAACCAAGCAGTGATTCTTCGAATTAGATCGTATCAATTTGAAGTAATTTTCCGACATTTTATCTACGATTGAGCGACGCATCGTCAGAGATTTTGTTGTAAAACAACTATTTTTATTATTATTTTATTATATTGTTTGGCCCTTTAGCTACGCCTATGAGTTTAATACAAAGCCATAGTTTAACAATAATCAATTCTCAATAAAAGATATACCATGTACACTTACTAATAGCTAAATTAATCATCTTCTTTGCAAACTTCTTGATGGCGCCGAGAAGTCGCCAAAATTTGTAGTCATTAGCAAGAAAGGTAAATATTTGTTAGCTAAACTGAAGAGTACGCCTATGATACATTTTTGAGAGTTAATATATAAAATATCAGGCAGTCATCTAGAGGACATTAAGACTTTAAGACACAATTAAGACTTTAAGACACAATTAAGACATTAAGACTTTAAGACACAATTAAGACATTATTATTATATGATTATTATTATTATTAGTATTAAATTATGACAGTAACATTCCTATTTATTAATTAATTAACAAAGTACCAAGAATTAAATATTATTATTAGAAGCAACGATATTATTATATTCATATTAAAATAATAAATACCATAAAATATTCTTAATAAAATGTTTTTATCAATATTATTTTTGATCGGCTTACTAAACCAGTAAAGCAACGGTCAGTTACAACAATTTTTACTCTTCGGGATTAAACTACTGAATAAAACTAACGATAACAAAATCTAGAAGCTGCTAGTCCTTTTTTTTTTCATGTTCTAGATAAAGACAACAAGAATTATTGAACTACTTTAGAACTGGATGTTACTATTTAAATCGAATGTTATAATCAGTTGCGACATAAAACTGTTATCAGTATTGTAGAAAATTTCTCAGACATCGAAGTGATCTTATAAACGTTCCGTACGGAACACTAAAAAGATTATTTTCACTTAATTTATTGAGAATATCTGTTGAATTGACTGATTTAATATTTGCTAATAAAAACTCTCTACTATTTGATATTATTCCATCCTAAAATCAAACACTTATTCGATTAGAAATAAATCAGAAAATATTTTGCTGAAGGAAGGACGACTAGGAAATTCGTAAAAAATCACAATTTCGTTGTTTTGCCTGTTTGTATGTATGTCTGTTAGGACTATAACGTCTGATGGAAACGAGAAATTAATTACAAATTACAAATTTGATACGGAAAAAGGAAAGGAAGCTACAGTTTTTGAGCGAAATCCATTTTATACATTCTGTATAGTCTTATGAGATATTTTTATTTTAGCAGAAATACTATATAGAAGTTAATCGTCAGGTTTCAGTTGAAAATATTTTAAAGGGCCATGCATGTCTCATTTTTTTTTTTACTTTTTTTCCTAAATCACTCTCCAAGCTGTTTGCATTTCCTTGCGTTTCAGGGTCCCTAGATCACAAAAAACGTAGATTCCTATTTCCGTTCTTCTGTCTGTGGGTTTAAAAACACGAGATATGGAATTTAAATTTTGAGTTCTATAGGTTAGAATTTCAAATGGAATATGTGTTATTAAAACAAATTGCTTGTAATTTTCTCTTATATAATGTTTTTTATTTTTTTTAGCAAAACAATATCGTCAAAAGATAAAATCAAAAATTATTAGATTATACGCAGAAACTGTCGGTTACACTGGAAACTGTCAGTAAACCAAAACCAGCAAAATGTAACTATATATTTGAAATTAAGGCCTTAAATTTTACCTAAATCTTACAGATTGCTTCCAGGAGCGTATTAAATTAATTTCATGTAACTTTTATACTGCGTGTATTTGGCAAAGTGACTTGTTTAGGTAAATAAACTGTTGCCTGTTAAAAATGCGTTCAAACTTAAATAATACTCTAAACACACAGAGAAAGATTCCTGAGAAAAAAATTCAAAAATTTGTGATCACTACTGTAAGTAAAAAAAAAAAAAAATTTTCTTTATATAATGTTTTTTATTTTTTAGCAAAAGAATATCGTCAAAAGATAAAATCAAAAATTATTAGATTATTCGCAGAAAATGTCGGTTACACCGGAAACTGTCAGTAAACTAAAACCAGCAAAATATAACTCTATATTTGAAATTAAGGCCTTAAATTTTACCTAAATCTTACAGATTGTTTCCAGGAGCGCATTAAATTAGTTTCACGTAACTTTTATACCGCGTGTATTTGGCAAAGTGACTTGTTTAGGTAAATAAACTGTTGCCTGTTAAAAATGCGTTCAAACTTAAATAATACTCTAAACACACAGAGAAAGATTCCTGAGAAAAAATTCAAAAATTTGTGGTCACTACTGTAAGTAAAAAAAATTAAACTTTTTTTTATTTGCAATTAATTTTCTGGAAAGTTTATTATGCTCTCTAGGAAATTGTTTCAAATTATTAATTTGAATAGAAAACTTACCTTAATTTGTCTAGGATACTGAAAAGAACAAAATAACAATCACGTTTCCAAAACAAAATGAACTGTTTTCACGAAAAACGTTGGAAAAAAATATTTTTAAATCTAGGTATGTACGACAAAATTAGAAATCTCGTACCAAAAAAACCCTTTGGTACTACGATACCACTGTTGTCGTACAACCTTAATCGCTTCTAATTAGTGTAAAACTAATCGTCGTAGCGGAACCCTAGGCTGCTAAACTTTCTTGGCAAGAGCACCGAATAATAATGGTACTTGATGCACGTATCGGAACCACCTTGTTTTCTCTTTCTAGACTGATGTTGGCACCATTCTTTATTTCGGCGATTGATTGTAAGCGAGGCTTTGATTGAACGTGTAATTTAAAACAGCTGGGTATAGTCAGACAAGAAGTAAATGGAAATAACCTAATGAAACGAAATTTAATGGCGGGAAAAGTGTCATAGCGGTTTGTTAATCTTTTCTTGATAGTTTCAAAAATTCCAAAAATTAAATTCTAACTGCTGATTATTCGTAAAAAAGTTTTCCGTTTTACATATACAGGATGCCAAAAACTAACGTATTCCCTTGGAGTTCTGATAGGTAAGGCCATAACTCACCAGAATATCTAAATATGACCTTAGTAAAAATCATTAGATTTCGAGATATTGATACTTTTGTGAATTTCGTGAAATTTTTACACTTTAGATCAGATTATCGAGTGTCACTCGAATTATTATTACTTAATCTTGAATAATGCTGCTGTTAATCACAGCTCAAAATAAAACTAAGTCTGGAGGAAAAATATTTTTGCAAATATCATGAGTAAAAATATTTATTTAGCTAACTTCATACTACAAAATCGTATCAAGCGAACCTGGTCATATTTATATATTCTGCTGAGTTCTAAGCTTTTTCTTTAATATTAATGTTAGAGGAAGAGTGAGTTTATAAGTGGATTCTGTATCACTTGAAACTCAAAAAATGATTTTGCAGTGCCGATGTTATTTGTTGTTTAGCGGGACATTTGAATTTTTTCAAGTTTAAAGTCTAAAAGTCTAAAAGTAACTATGTTTGTTAAAATATCGAAAACATTTACTAGGTAAAAATGTTTTTATGGTAGAATACAAGATTTTAGATAAACTTTGGAAAATTCCAATTCCCCGCCAAACGACAAATGGCACTGCAAAATCTTTTTTTGAGTTTCAAGTGATGTAGAATTCTCTTATAAATTCACTTTTTTTTGAAATTTCGTAATAAAAGAATAATGTCATATGTCGTACACTTTCTGCCTATTTATATATACGTATATACATATATACGTATATATATATATATATATATATATATATATATATATATATATATATATATATATATATATGTTTTTTTTTTCCGGTACCCCGGGTTACTTAATAGTCCCTGTGAGGAGGGTTTTCGCTGACGTTCGATGGAATCGCATCCATATCTTTTTTTTTTTTTTTTTTTCTTTTTTTTTTTTTCTTTTTTTTTTTTTTTTTTTATTCATTTTTCTTTCTTCTGTTACTTTTTCTTCTTTTTCTAGTGGTTTTTCGGGTATCCCGTGTTAGCTTAAAGTCCCTTGATGGAGGGTTTCGCTGACGTTTCGATGGAATCTCATCCATCTTTTTCAAAGCGTTGATCACTGGTCGGTGTCTTGGTGTTAAACGCCATTCAACGCCAAGACACCGACCAGTGATCAACGCTTTGAAAAAGATGAATGAGATTCCATCGAAATGTCAGCGAAACCCTCCATCAAGGGACTTTAAGCTAACACGGGATACCCGAAAAACTACTACTACAGTAATACCCCGCTTTACGCGAGGGATACGTTCCGAAAAAAATCGCGTTAACTGAAATTCGCGTATATCGAGGTTTATGATTAAACATAGTCAAAATTTAATACAAAAAAATACAAATCATTTTAATCAATCACTTTAATTCTAAGAACACTTTATGCAATACATACTCTTATTTTTTACGGAAAAATACATCTATTGTCTTTTGGGTAACGTTTTGTTTACGTTCTTGTAAAATACGTTCATAACACCCAACACTGTTTTTAATTGTTTGACACACGGTCAAGACACGGTCATCATTATTGTCTATACTCTGCAATATGTCCAAACCTGAATAAATTTTTTGAAAGTGCATTTTGTATTTCCCCTGAAGATAAAACTTTCTCTTCTACTTGTTCTTCCTCATCGTAGATAGGATTATTCTGTAACTCGATCAGATCTTCATTGCTAATAGGATCGTCGTGCGTTGCTACAAGTTCTACGAGATCTTCTACCGTGACATCTTCAAGTTCAGACCCCTCAATCATTGCAGCAATGTCTTCAAGCACTTGTCTCTGCATCTGGACAATTCTTCTAGGTGCTTCCACTACATCTGGCCAAAGATTACGCCACACCCCATTCATACAACTCATTTTAACTTCCTTCCAAGCATCTTCTATGTTGTGAATAGACTTCATAATGTTGTATGACTTCCACCACTCTCGCATAGACTGTCTTCCTTCCCCGTCAGTTTCATGAATTAGTTGGCTAAAAGTGCGGCGATGGTAATAAGCTTTGAAGTTTGCTATTGCTCCCTGGTCCATAGGTTGTAATATTGACGTAGTGTTTGGTGGAAGGAACTTTTACGTACACTTTTAAGTCTCTGGGCGTATCAAGTGAGGTTGGATGTCCTGGGGCATTGTCTAAGAGTAATATAACTTTAGGTTCAAGCCCATTTCTGTCACAGTATGATTTGACTGATGGGCAAAAACTATTAGAATACCATTCTTGAAAAATTTCCCGTGTAACCCACGCCTTTCTGTTTGATCGCCACACAACTGGTAGACTTGTCTTGTCTGTGCCTCGCATTGCACGGGGTGTTTCTGAATGGTACACTAGTAAAGGTTTCAGTTTGAAATCACCAGTGGCATTACCACCCAGCAGAAGTGTTAGTCGATCTTTCGCAGCTTTGAAACCACTGGCTTGACGTTCTTCCTTAGAAATGAATGTTCGAGATGGCATTTTTTTCCAGTAAAGTGCGGTCTCATCAACATTGAAGATGAGACAAGCAGGAATTTTCTCTCGTCTAACGAAGTCTTGAAACTTGTCTGGAAACTCAGCTGCAGCTTGAATGTCCGCGCTGGCCGCCTCGCCTGTTATGTGGATATTGTGAAGATTAGAACGCTGCTTGAACCGATGGAACCAGCCTCTGCTGGCAGCAAAAGTCGGAGTGGCACTCCCTTCTCCTTCTTTTGTTTTCAGCATCTCATACAAAGATTTTGCTTTTGTGCATGATCTTGACTTAGTGGTGTGTTCTTCTTATTCAAATCTTCGATCCAGACTGACAGTAATTTCTCCATTCTTTCTAAGATAGATGATCTCGAACGAGAAAGTTTTGTTGCACTTATAGGTGTTGAACCTTCGCTGGAGATTTTAATTTTTTCCCGATTTTTATAAATCGTTCTCACAGTCGATTCTGAGAGTCCAAAATCTCTCCCCAACAATTGTTGCTTTGCCTCCATTTTCCATTCTTCTTAACACTTTCATCTTCAATTCCAAAGTGACGCTTTTTACGCTCTTTTTTCTTTACAGGCGGCATTTTTAACGTAGGGTTAAATTATGTATGTATGTATCTCCAATAAATATTAAAACAAAACTGCCAGCCGACCGAACTAACATTACGGAACAAATGAACACACGAAACGAACGAGGAAATCCCCATAGAACAAAGTCGAAGGACAGGGAATTCCCAATTCTTCAAAGAGAATATTCAGAGAAAGCGGGGATCCCCCCGCGACCATAGAGAAGTTAATGACTACATGAGCGCGAAATTTGAAATTCGCGTTATAGTGAAACCGCGCGTAACGGGGTCGCGCTAAGCGGGGTATTACTGTACATATATATCAGGGGTGCTCAAACGGTCGATCGCGATCGACAAGTCGATCGCGAGTGCTTTTTGAGTCGATCTCGAGAAAAAAATTCCGATATAGAACTATTCACAGATTTTGTTTTAGGTAACTAAAACAAAATGTAATGAATAAACTACTAAAATTTATTCGATCCACAATTAGGCCAGAATAACCCCCTCATCACTTTTTTTTATCGTAATAACCAGCGGCAAAAAGCGGCTTTATCAAAGGAACGCGCGGTACTTCTCAAAGAAAAGCCGCGTTTTTGATTCCCGCCGATTTTTCTAGAAACTTCGGGCGGCGTGTTTTGACGGGAACATTCGAGATTTCGTTCGCGCCGAAATAAATGTTGCGCCTGCAGGAATAGGAGTCAGTCTGAGTTATAACTTGAAGGCGATACATCGATACAAAGTTTATTAATAAATAGTCCAAAATGAGTGCGGCGAAGAAAAGTAAAACTTATCATTTTAATACCGATTGGGAGGAAGAATTTTTCTTTTGTATGATAAAGGATAAGTGCATTTGTCTCATTTGCCGTGAGTCAGTTGCAATACCTAAGCGTGGGAACTTAGAGAGGCATCATAAAACGGTTCATAAAAACTATGAAAAGGATTTTTCGTCACAGAGTGAATTAAGAAAACGAAAAGTACGTGATTTGATAACTTTTTTGAAAAAAGAATAAACCGTGTTCACAAGACCAGCCAAACAATCAAAAGCTGCAACGATCGCGTCATTTAAAATATCTCATATATTGGCGAAACACAAGAAACAATTTGATGATGGATTGGTTGTGAAGGAAGCATTTATTGAAGCGGGTGAGACTTTATTTGGAGATTTTAAAAATAAAACAGAGATTATGTCTGCTATTAGAGATTTTCAGTTATCTCGTCCGACTGTCACAAGGCGTGTTGAAGTCATGAGTCAGGATATGGCAGATGAACTAAAACATGATATCATGGAATGTATATACTTTTCTTTACAGTTCGACGAATCCACCGATATGACAGACACGAATGGTATTTAATGACATGTCGGCTAAGGAAGAGTTTTTGACAATGATTCCTCTGAAAGGAAAGACCCGTGGCGAAGATATATATGACGTTTTCTTCAATTTTGTAACAAACTACAAGCTACCAATAAATAAACTAGTGTGCATTACAACCGATGGAGCACCAGCAATGACTGGAAACGAAAACGGTTTTTGTGGCATTGTGTCGAACTAATGATGATTTTCCTTCATTTTTCTCCTTTCATTGCATTATACATCAACAAGTTTTGTGTTCAAAAGTTCTAAACATGGAGGAGATTATGGGCATTGCAATAAAAATTGTGAATTCTATCCGTGCACGTAGCTTGCAACGACGGCTCTTTAAATTGCAGTTGAAGATAGTGAGTCAGCTGAACACACTGATTTAGTTCTTCACACGGACGTCAGGTGGTTGAGTCGCGGAAAATTCCTAGAGAGGTTTCAAGAATTATTGCCCGAAATAACAGCTTTTCTGGACGAAAGAGGTGATGACACTCAGATGCTGAAAAACGGAAAATGGCTGACTGATTTGGCATTTTTGACAGACATCACAATGCATTTAAACACCATTAATTTGGAGCTTCAAGGTAAAAGAAAAACTATTATTGAGATGATTAGCGCAATAAACGCATTCAAAAGTAAATTGCAACTTATGACAGATCAACTGAAAAGAAAGAATCTGAAAAATTTTCCGTCTTTGAAAGCAAGGATTCCTCAGTTGAATTATGATATTTATGAGGCAGAATTATCAAATATTTTGGTCCGATTCGAAATACGTTTTTATGATTTCAGTAAATTGGCAAATATCGCATCATTTATGAGTTATCCTTTTTCGTGTAGTAGTTTTTAAGATGAGTCCTAGTTTTCCAAAAGCTGTCCATGCCAAGCTTATTTGCCTGGTATTTTCTTCATGCTGATTCTCCTTTCCAATCTTAATAGTGCGACCTAAGTATACTCATCGACGCGTTCTATGGAGTTATTTCCTGTGCGTTGGTATCTAAATTTAGTTTTAAAATATTCATTTTAAGACCTACCCTTGCAGAAACCACATTCAACTGGTTTAACATTTTCTGTAGCTCATTACTACCATGTCGTTTGTAAACTTAAGGCGATTCCAATTTAAGTCCATAAAGACGTCTTAAAAGGCCATTGTAAATAATTTAAGTGAAAGAGTATCTCATATATATATATATATATATATATATATATATATATATATATATATATATATATATATATATATATATATATATAATAGGGTCTTCTAATAGGGATATCCGACTTTTGACAGCTAATAGCGGCCATGTTGGTTGGCGGATGTTTGACATCTGATATTAGTTGTGTTTAGTAAGGTTTGCCATTCAAGCATGAATTCTTTTCACTTTAAAAAAATGCTTGGAAATTGTCCAGAATTACTCGATTACTCCAAAATAACTCGATTCTGCAGGAATACGAGGCTGGTTTGAAAAGTCCTTGCAAAGTCCGAGAGATGGCACCACCGGCGCGTATCGAGGTCATGTTTAGTTAGTAGCATCTCTTGAATAAACGCACACCAAGTTTCAGCCATATTGGTCTATTTCTTTGTGTTTGGCATTCGTGTGAATTAAGGAATTCGAGTGATTTTCAAGAAATGGACGAAAAAGAATTTCGTGTGGTGATTAAACATTACTTTATGAAAGGCAAAACGCCTCAGGAGACTAAAGAGAAGCTTGATAAACATTATGGTGACTCTGCACCTTCGATTAGAACAGTTTATAAGTGGTTTCAAAATTTTCGGACTGGCCATATGGGCACAAGTGACGCTGAATGTTCTGGACGGCCTGTGGAGGTTACGACTCTAGAAATCATTGATCAAATCCATGATATGGTGATGGATGACAGAAGAGTTAAGGTGCGTGAGATTGCTAGTGCTGTGGGCATCTCGACTGAACGGGTACATAATATTTTGCATAAACATTTGGACATGAGAAAGCTATCCGCAAGATGGGTGCCGCGATTGCTCACGCTTGACCAAAAACAGAATCGTGTGAAGTGTTGCAAGGATGGTTTGCAGCTGTTCCAGAAGAATCCGGAGGACTTTAAGCCTCGTTTCGTCACTGTGGATGAAACATGGATACACATTACTATACTCCTGAGACCAAACAACAATCTAAACAATGGGTTACCAAGGGGGAATCTGCACCAAAAAAGGCGAAGACCGTTCCTTCGGCCGGAAAGGTTATGGCGTCTGTCTTTTGGGATTCGCAAGGGATAATCCTCATCGACTATCTGGAAAAGGGTAAAACTATTACAGGTGAATATTATTCATCGTTGTTGGACCGTTTGAAAACCGAGCTGCAAGAAGAACGCCCGGGATTAGCCCACAAGAAAGTCCTTTTCCATCACGACAACGCACCAGCACACACCTCAGCAGTTGTGGTCGCAAAATTAATGGAAATAGGATTCCAACTCGTTTCACATCCCCCCTGTTCTCCAGACTTGGCTCCCTCGGTCTACTATTTGTTCCTCAATTTGAAGAAATGGCTGGCGGGACAAAGACGGACTTTTCAAACCAGCCTCGTATTTCTTCCCAGAATTCGACGAAATGGACGCAGACGACTTTTATTTCCAACAGGATGGCATACTGCCCCATATTTGCAGTCCAAACATGGCTTTATTGCGCTCCAAATTCGGTGGGTCATTAATTTCGTGAAATAGCCACACCGCTTAGCCGCCGAGATCGTGCAATTTAACGCCTTTGGAATATTTTCTTTGGGGCCATGTTAAATTACAAGTTTACAGCAACAAACCAGCAACCATCGATGCACTTGAAGCCAACAATCCTGGTGCCATAGCCGGCGTAAGGCCGGAAATGCTGTCTCGAGTCATAAAAAATTGGTGCAAGCGAATCTTGTTTAAATCTTAAATGGCATAAAATTTCCCATTAAATAAAAGTTTCAGAATGGATTTTGCTGAAAAACTCTTTTTTTTAATCAATTTTAAAGTTAGGACGTTCTTAATGGAAAAGCCTTTATATTATTTATATATATGTATATATATATATATATATATATATATATATATATATATATATATATATATATATATAAGAAAGTGTGGAGATTTTGAGAAAGCGATCTTGAATAAAATACTTATTTGTTGTTAAAGAAAAACTGTATATTTCGCTGATATTTTTTCAGCTTCATCTGGAGTTAAAAACTAGAAAATAATAAAGCAGTCTTTTTGTAAGTTTATCACGTTAAAAAAAAAACTCACCAACCAAAGTATTCCTCCATTGTGAGAGGTATCACTGAAAAATACGTTCAATTTAAATATATATAAATAACAGACCTACGAACAGACAAGACGAAACAATATACTGTGGCTCTGGCTGCAAAACTTACCAACAAACTGCTTTGTTATTTTTCTAGTTTTAACTCCAGATGAAGCTGAAAAAATATCAGCGAAATACAGAGTTTTTCTTTAACAACAAACAAGTATTATTCAAGACCGCTTACCCGAAATCTCTACACTTTTTGAAAAATTTTAACGGTCGAGAACATTTACTAATATATATATATATATATATATATATATATATATATATATATATACAACAGTGTATATATGAGGTATTTCTTCATTATTAAATTTGTTAAAATATCTAAAACATTTATGAGGAAATTTCACTATTTATATTGGGATTTCAAATTATGTTTTGCTTGTTCTACAATCAATAATTAAAAAATTCTGATTTTCGTACAACCGCAACTGTCGCACCGGCAAGTATCAAATATTTTTATCCTAATATTGCAGTTTGAGGTTTCTGTTTTTTAAAGGACACTTAAGCGTCATAATTGATTGTAAAACATGAAGGAAAACAAGTACATTTATATTTATTAACGCGCAATAGATTTACTTCAATAGTACTAATAATAAAATTTTCTATTTACCTATATTGACATACTATGTATACATGTACATAAAATCTACTACCCATTCCTAATATTTAAGTAAGTATTTTTATTTTAATTTAAAATCTTTTTAAGTCTCAAAAACCAAAGAAATAAATAAACGTTAAATGGTGCATCTTTTTCCTAACTTATTACATGTTTGCCTTAAATAACATAATGCAATTTTACTTTACTTTCTCATGAATGAAAGAGAAAATTTATGTTTGCATCGTCTTTTCAGTCAGGAAGCCATTTAATTTTAGTATCTGTCAAAATGTATGTTTGTATAATGACTGCTGAAAAATTATCTCTTTAAGAGAGTATTAAAACTATTTTAACATGTGGTGATAATTATCAAAATTCGCAGAATGCTGCTAGAATATTTAACGAAGGGCACCCTGATACAAATGTTCATCATTCAACGGTTGCAGGTCTCTTAAATATCTTTAAACAAAAAGGTTCTGTAGATAGCTGATACACAGCCCCACAAAAAAAAAAAAAGTGGGGTTTACTTTTGATGCGATATATCAGATCCGTAGTATTTTTGCCCGCTGATCACGAATCTGACGTCAGAATATCGCTAATATTCATCGGTTGGATTAAGCCATACAGTTCTGTTTTCTTTCTAACCTCAATAAATCAGACAGACATAGTGCTTCTCGAATGCAAAAACGAATTCAAATTAAAATTCAACCGATTCTTACCAAATTTGGTACACGAGGGTTTTTTGGGTTGCTGATCATGAATCTGAGGTCGGATTTGCAAAATTCAAAATGGCAGATCCAAGATGGCGGACAAAATTTTTGAAAACCAACCGATTCCTATCAAATTTGGTATACAGTTGGGGAATCCTCAAACCTGATACTCTTAAACCCTAAACCCTGAAACCTTAGACTCCCACACCCTGTAACCTCAAAAAATAGACCTTAATAACCCTGTAACTTTAAAAATGAGACCCAATAAACTCAAAACCAGGACTTTTAAACCATATACTCTCAAATAGTAGACCCTTAAGCCCTAGAATTGCGAAGGTTAGACCCGCGCCTAACTTTCCTTTTTTTGGCTGTATCTTGTTCTTTTTTCCGCGAATGACCTATTCAAAGGCTTTCTGCCCAAACGCTTTTGAGGACTTGTTTCTCTTTTTAGCGACCAGCAATAGTCCGCTAGCATATGGTCATCCCATCGTCCTTGATACCGATTTTCTATGATTTTCAGATCTTGGTGAAAACGTTCCCCTTGCTCCTCACTGTAGTCACCAAGATTATCTGGGAAATCATCGATGTGGGAGTCCAGGAAATGTAATTTTAGATTCATTAAGCAACCTAATGTTTGAAAATTTTTTACCATTCTCTTGAGTATTTCTTTGTACTTAGGACTTTGATTATTTCCCAAAAAGTTTGTTGCGACTTCTTTAAAACTAAGCCAAGCAGCTTTTTCAACTTTATTCATTTTAGTAACAAATAATGAATCTTGAAACAATTTTCTTATTTGTGGCCCGACAAATACGCCTGCCTTAATTTTAGCTTCAGAAAATTTCGGAAATTTTTATGCAAATATTTGAAACATGGGCCGTTTGTATCTAATGCTCTCGTGAATTGCTTCATAAGTCCAAGCTTAATGTGAAGCGGGGGAATAAGAACTTTTCCTGGATCTACCAATGGTGGAAACAATACATTATTTTCACCAGGAGTGAACGATTCTCTCTGTTGGCCAAATTTTTTTCTTATAATGACGTTCCCTGTCTCTGCTATTCCACAGACATTTATAACAGGGATAAAGTGTAAACCCTGACTGTTGGCCAAGCAATATTGTTACAATTTTCAGATCTCCACAAATTTTCCAGTTATGATCAGCATATTTTATTTTTATCAAAAGCTGCTTCATTTTTTTCATATTGCTCTTCCATAACTGTGGAATGAGCAATCGGAATGGGAGCGTAAACGTTGGTATTATGCAGCAAAACTGCCTTAATGCTCCGTTTAGAAGAATCAATGAACAGTCTCCATTCTTCAGGGTCGTATGAGTTATTTTGAAATTCATCCATTAGACCTTTTACATCGGTACAATATGAAAGTGACAATTCCTCGTCCATTGTGAAATATTTTCGAAATTCTTCATCTCTGTTTCTATAATAAGAGATCGTAGCTTCTGGCTTAAGTAAATGTCTTTTCTTTAAAAAGGAAGCAAGATGCTCTGAACCATCTTTGGATAAGCCTAAATCTCTGACTAGATCACTAAGTTCTGACTGTGATACGAGTATTGGTTCTGGTTTACGGTTGTATGGTAGAAATTCTTTATCTGTGTCACTAGTATATGATAGGTTGTCACTAGAACATTCATTAGTAACAGTATTTGAGTCTTTTTCGACAGTCTCAATGTTTTCGGCATGAACTGATAAGGTGAAATCATTTGTTTCCATAACATCAGCATCAAGTGGTTCCGGAGGCGGAATTAGTTTAGTTGGTCTTGTTACTGTCGAAACATCGTTATAAGTAATAGTGCTTTTATTTTTTTTCGGTTATGCCTAGATACAACATTCATACAAAAGTAGCAATCATTTTCACTGTATGGTCTATTCCATATTGCTGGTCTGGAATATTTAATCGCCTTCCTATTGATGTACAACATTATTTTGCAAGAACTGCAAATGATGTGGGGAACCCAATCTGTATCCTGGTGCTGTATTTCAATGTTAAAACAATCCTTATATAAGGTTTTAATCTTATCCGTTATTGGTGACCCCATTTTACTCAATACGTGTTGACAGCAAATATAACAAAATGAATCACTGTTTTTATCGCACTTATGAAAAGTCCTTGTACCGTGAGACCGTTTTCTTGTAGCATTATACTCTACATGAGCCAAGTCACCCACACATGAAGAGCTACGGTCGCTGGATGACGACGGCTGCGGGCCCGCTTTCCCACCCTGACCAACCGCCGATACTGGGTTTTCGAGTCCCTGCATCGTAATTCTCTTTCTTCTACCTGCCATGACGGCATCTAAGCCGTTATCCAGGGACTCTGCCGGCTAGTGGAGTAACACCGTTGCCCACCGTCACCACGTGGAGGTGCCCTGGATGCAGATAGAAGAATAAAAATCGACCGATGAATTTTCTCGGCGTTCAAAATGGCGCGAAAACATCTGCCATCTTGAATTTTGCAAATCCAACCTCAGATTCGTGATCAGCGACCCAAAAAATTCCCGTGTACCAAATTTGGTAAGGATCGGTTGAATTTTAATTTGAATTCGTTTTTGCATTCGAGAAGCACTATATCTGTCTGATTTATTGAGGTTAGAAAGAAAATAGAACTGTATGGCTCAATCCAACCGATGAATATTAGCTTAGCGTGTCCGAGTACATATTAATACATCTTTGGATTCATGAAAAAGCTTGAATCAATTTTTTAGGAGTATATTTTTCTTAATTTTTACTAATTTTTACCTATTTTTTGAGGTTAGAAAAAAATTGAGATGTGATGGCGATATTCTGACGTCAGATTCGTGATCAGCGGGCAAAAATACTACGGATCTGATATATCGCATCAAAAGTATACCCCACTTTTTTTTTGTGGGGCTGTGTTATCAAAGGCCTGTTAATAATGAAAAAGCAAATTTTATTGCAATGGCACTATCTGAAAGACGTGAACAAGTTGTAATGTCGGAGCGGTCGATGAGGCGGGTTTTAGTACAAAATAAATTTCGTGATTAGAAACCAAAATTTAATTACGTTTTACAAAAAAGAGATTGTGTTGCCCGACTAGATTTTGTTTTGCGACAAGGAAAAAAGGACATACATTTTACACAAACATCCTTTTTACTGACAACGCTATGTTTTCTTCTAACGGAGTAGGCAGCTTACAGAATTGCAGATTATGATTAGATAAAAACGCAGATATTGTATTAGAAACTAAAACTACTGGTCAACAAAATTTCAACTTTTTTTGTTACACGAATTCTATTGTCATATTTTAAATCTAGTATAAGATGGAGACAATAAAATAAAAGTAGAATTTGTATAACACATCAGGATTTATTGTAATATTTTTTTGAAAAAATGTATCAAATATTAATATTTTCTTTGGATATTTAGCTTCTGGAATATCCCTCTTCAGTGTCCAACAGTAATCTGCTAACATGTTTGGACTCCATTTGCCTTGTTATCTCTTCTCCATGGCATCCTAATGGAAACGTTCATCATGCTCATCGCTTACTGCTCCAAGATTTTCGGGGAAAAAGTCCAAATGAGAATCCAAAAAATAAATTTTGAGTGACATGTTACATCCTAGTGCTTTATATGTCGTCCAAAGTTCACTTATCAAGTCTTTGTAGTTTTCAGCTTCATTGTTTCCAAGAAAATCTTCAACCACATTTTTGAAACATATCCAGGCGGGTTTTTCCAGTGAATTTAATTTTTGTTCAAATATAGGCTCTTTAATTAATTCTCTAATTTGTGGCCTAACCAATATTCCCTCTTTAATTTTAGCATCACTAATTTTAGAGAACTTTTTTTCAAATATAAATATCCCTCGCCAGCTTTGATAACATTTTTGATAAGACCTACTTTTATGTGTAGTGGTGGCAACAGTACATCTTCTTGTTTCACCAAAGATGGAAACAAAACGTTTTTTTTGTCCAGGAGTAAGTGAGCTACGTTTTGGCCAATCTTTTTTAATATAATGATTTTTTCTATCGCTACTGTCCCATATACAAAGGAAGCAGCAATATTTTGTGTAACCAAGTTGTAGCCCTAATAAAATAGAAATCACCTTCAAATCTCCACATTTCCAAGAATGCATACAATTTTTTATTTTCTCTAAAAGTAGCTTCATGTTACCATATGACTGTTTTATGTTAGTGGTAATGGCTACTGGGACAGACGGAATTTTGTTTCCATTATGCAAAATAACAGCCTTTAGACTTACTTTTGAAGAGTCTATAAATAGTCCCCAGTCTGTATTGGTATAGTTGGTGTTCCCTAATAAATTCATTACAGAATTAATGTCATTACAGTAAACAAGGTCACCCTTCTTAGAGAAATAACTTCTGAACTCATCATCACGATTGCAGAAATAGCAAATTCTCGTTTCTGAATGAAGTAAATTCTATCCTTTCAATCTAGATGGTAAAACTTCAGCTTGCTTTTTGGATAAACTCACATCACGCACTAAGTCGTTTAGGTCACCTTGTGTTATTAAATGTGGTGTAAAAGAATCAATGTCCTCTTGAGTAGGAGGTAAGCTCAATGACACATTGGATTCATCTGATTGTACACTTTGTGGAGGTGTTGGTACATGCATCACTTCACTGTGAGGGACCGGTCTCCTTACAGATATGTAAGTTTGGATACTTGATTGCTTGTTTAGTTTTACTACTGAAGCCCTTAATTGCAGTCAAGCAATTCGTTAGCCAATCCAGTCAAAAGAGTAACACAGGATGCACAACATATATGAGGAACCTACAATTTATCTTGGTGGCGAACTGGAAGTCCGAAATATTCAAAATAACACTTCTTGACCAAGTCTATAAAATTTCTCCGCTGACTAATGAATGTAAGTTCACTACACACGTAACAGAATCGATCAGGATTATTTGCAGTTCTTGGCATGTTATTGAATGTAGATTACTCAAATGAAAACAAAAAATAATTATTATTTCCAAGATGGCTTAAGTTCAAAACAATATTCTCAACGATCTCCTCTTATAACGTAATTTAAGCGACAAAAAAAACGATCGAACAAAAATTTTTGCGGATTTTTAATTGGGGTAGTTAAGCATAAATCACATACTAGCTTACGTGTAACAAAAATCATGATGACCAGTGAAATTAGTACTACTTTAAAGTGGTGTGGGATATGAAACATCCAAATTCTTGGTCCTTTCTTTTTCCGACACCGTTTATCTTCGAAATGCCATATGTAATTCTTAAACTTTTTACGTTTACTTCAGTAGCACATGGGACTATTTTTTAAACAAGTTAGTCCATTCACAGTATGCTGCAAATGTCTAGATGACCGATTTGGAGACCAGTAGATTGGACTAGTTTCTTTTCCTTTTTTTGCTAAAAAAATATGACTCTTTGTCAGTAAATAATATAATAAAACGATTAACATAATCTTATGTAATCAAGGATAGTTTTAAGCACTATATAACCAGTATTATTAACAAACATTTTTCTTTCTAATTTGCTTCTGAAGAAGCCATTGTATGGTGAAACAATTGTCAAGTCATTTTAAATATATTGGAAATTAAAACATAGCGTTGTTTTTATATAATTTTTATGATGAATTTCCAACAAGTATCGGCTAACACAATGAAAGATCTTCCTTAAGTTCAATACATTTTTTCGAGCAATTTTCCAGTTCATTTACCCCATCTCTGAACTGGTTTTCCGAAAGACCTTCAAAATATCCATCTACAGATGCTATCACCTAATCATTTGTTGAAAAACGCTTCCCACGTAGAAATCTTTTGGGAAGAGATGGAAGTTCAGACGGAGCTAGATTGGGCGAATAGGTTTGATGTTGCAACAATTCATACTTTAGTCGGACCAGGCAACGGCAAAGTTGCCAAAGCACCTCTGTAAGCAGGTGCATTATCATGATCAAAGATGAATTTTTTCTTCTGCAAACCGGACCTTTTCTCACGATTTTTTCTCATCTAGCTGGTCCATAAAGTTACGATAATAATTTCCTGTGATTGTTTTTTTTCGGTTTCAAGGTAATCAATTAATAAAATTCCTTTTGAATCCCAGAAAACTGATGTCATAATTTTTTTGGACAATTTTGACCACTTTGGCTGCTTTGGAGCTGAACAACCCCGGTCCAGTCCACTGTCCGGTTTATTGTCGCAGTTCAGGATCATCATGTAAATCCAAGTCTCATCCATAAGTACAAATCGAGGCCCAAAATCAGTTTTACTTTTTGTGAAACGAGCCAAATTTATCTTCAACACTCAATTTTACTGGCATTTCTAATTATTGCAAATACAGACTCACGTTAGCTTTGAAGTTTATTGACAGTTGTTAGGTATTTCCAAAGATATGTTCATTTATTTTAAGCCTAAAATTTGTAGTAATTTCGTTTTCTTTTATTCAATAAATAATTCAACATTTACTGACGTGTTTACGGGAGTTTTTTTTAAATTTTTAACTAGGAAGGCCTTAAATTTAAACGTGAGCATAATTTTTTAGTTCCTATTAACATTTCCAATTAATATTTTGCTCTGTATTTAAATTTAAACACACTCTTCATTATAAATCATTATTTTTTATTTTCCCTGTATACCATTAATATTTTAAACTTTTGATGCTTGATTATGGATTCCCATGTGATGCAGAGCTTTTTATCAAGAATATTTTTTTTTGTGATGTGTAAGATAAACTTTTTCTCCATTTGTATAAAACTTTTTGGGACGCCCTATATAATGAGAAACCAAAGAACATACGGCCTGTTACAGCGAATACTGCAAGGGAAGATCCCAGGGAAACGTGCCCCAGGCCGACGGAGAATCTCTTGGTTGAAGAATCTCAGGATGTGGTTTTCAGTGACAACGACAGAACTATTCCATGCCACAGTCATGGTGGTCAGAATGATCATCAACATCCGGACCAGATAAGCACTACAAGAAGAAGAAGAAGCATACAACATATGTGTACTCTCTATTTCCAGCCTAACGATGCGAAATTAGAATTATTCGTGATATATTTCCTAGTCTGTCTCATTTATTTTTCACTGGGTTCAAAACTTAAATAAAGTGTAGTTTAGGAAAAATCCGACAATCATAGGGAAAAATAATAATTACTCAATTTTCTAAATCGAAACAAACAAAACAAAGGTATTTCATGAAAACTTTTTTACTTATCGGTCACAAGTCATCATGGGCATTTTAGTATATCTCTATCGAAAAACTATAACAAATAGATGCTTATACTGCACTCTGTCGGCGACTTACTAAGTCTATTCAAGCAGAGTGGCACAGCACGGCTGACACTTATTGCAGAAACGCACCTTTCTTGAGCTTACTGCTCGAAGGCATAGATGGCAGCATTGGTATAACAACTAAAAACGAAACGAAAAGAATCGTTTTTTTTTAGAAGTTACCAAAAGTGTTCTTCGTATTTGCTGAACCATCCCAAGACGCGTTTTGCCATATCACGGCTCATTAGCTGGGCTAGGTTCAGCAAATACGAGAAAACATTTTTAGTCCTTTATCCAAGTAACTTGCTGTGCCGCTCTGCTTGAATATACTTAGTAAGTCGCGGACAGAGTGTAGTAGAGGGTGATTCATTTAGAGGTACTTTTTTTTAAATAAAAAAAAAATGAACAAAAACAATTTTATTTTATAATCTTTATTATCATATAAAAGAACCATTCTTTACAATTATTTCTTAAAGATAATTTCTTTCAAATGTTGTCCGCGACTACGGTTAACAACGTCCATTCTGAAGTTCCAATTTTCAATGACGCGTGTGAGTATTTCGAGTGGTATTTGGCCAATGACTCGAGTAATATTGGCTTCCAATGCCTCAATTGTAGCTGGCTTGTCCATGTAGAATTTGGACTTTACATATCCCCAAAGGAAAAAAGTCAAGAGGTGTGATGTCACATGATCTAGCCGGCCAATTCACTGGTCCAAAGCGTGAAATGATCTGTTCGCCGAATTGCTCTCGAGCCATGGTTTCACGGGCTGTATGGCAAGTGGCGCCATCTTGTTGGAACCAAATTTCGTCGAGACCACGGGCTTCAATTTCTGGCATCAAATAGTCTGTTATAATGGCGCGATAACGGTCACCATTCACAGTAACATTCCGGCCGGCCTCTGTTTTGAAGAAATATGGACCGATTATTCCACCGGCCCATAAACCACACCAAACAGTTGTTTTTTCTGGATTTAATGGCAGCTTTTGAACCTCTTCAGGTTGTTTCATCACCCCAAATACGGACATTTTGTTTATTCACGAACCCATTAAGCCAAAAATGGGCCTCATCGGTGAACAAAATTTTTCTCGAAAACAGTGGATCTTCTGCAAGCTTGTCAAGAGCCCAACGACTAAAACGAAAACGATTCGGAAGGTCGGTCGGCTTCAGTTGTTGCACTAGTTGAATTTTGTATGCTTTTAAAGAAAGATCCTTACGTAAAATACGCCAAGTTGTTGAATATGACAGGCCAAGCTGTTGAGAACGGCGACGAATCGACACTTCACGGTCTTCGCGTACACTCTCCGCTACCGCCCCTATATTTTCTTCACTACGTGCTGGATGTGGTCTATTCGGTCGAGCATTATCCAATAATGAAAATTGGGTCTCAAACTTATTGATGGTAGAGCGAATTGTGCGTTCGGTAGGCCGATTATGTGGACCATAAGTTGCTCTAAGCGCCTGATACACATTCCTCGTAGAACGCCCATTTTCGTAATAAAGTTGAACAATTTGTAGACGCTGTGCCGGGCTAAGTCTTTCCATTATGAATTGTCAATCACTACTGAACAGGAATGCCACTTCAGTTGACAAGACGCATGCGCAATCTGCAATTAAATCCCCATCACAAAAAGTACCTCTAAATGAATCACCCTTTATAAGCATCTATTTGTTATAGTTTTCCGTTAGTTACTTGGATAAAGGACTAAAAATGTGTGATACGGCAAAACGCGGATGGTTCAGCAAATACGAAGAACACTTTTGGTAACTTCTAAAAAAAACGATTCTTTTCGTTTTGTTTTTAGTTGTTATACCAATGCTGATATCTATCTCTATCGACTTAATGTAAAAAAAGAGAAATATTAGGAAGCAATGAAAACAAAAAAAAAACACTTTTACTGTAACCTCAAGTTTGACTTGTTTTTACAAATCTACCAAAAAATACATTAATAATAGTATAGGCCTATTATTTATTATTTCGAAGTGGAAGATGTTCTCGAGTGCGTTTTGTTCTGATGTTAGCAAATGCGGCACCCATCTTGTGAATAGCTTTCTCATACCCAGAACGTTAGTTAAGATCTCATGTACCGATCCATGTGAGATGCCTATAGCCTCAGCTAAATCATCCAAGGTTAACCGACGGTCTTCCATTACCATATCTTGTACTTGCACAACTGTTTCTTCAGTTGTTGTAATGAAAGACTTGTTTTTGTCAAATTTCCACTTTATTTAGTTTCACTGAAACTGTATGACGCGTTTCGCTATACTATAGCTTCGCCTGATACAAAATGATATTTGAATATTAGTGTTGTTACAATTTATACAAATACCCTAAGGTAGATAGGTAATAAAATTAATACTATATGCTAATGAATATTCCTGGGAAATCCATTCTGAATATTAATTGTATAAATTGAGTAAAGGTGAGTTACCATGGGCCAGACAGGTATCTTTTTGTTCGTTTAAGATTATGTCTGAATTTTTAGTTCTATTTATTTCTAAATTTTCTAATAGGTTTAATTTTACGCCTTTGTTTTGTATGTGTAGAATTTTAAATTTATCGTCAAAAAGATGATTTGATTCTGTTAAATGTTTACTGTACGCTGAGTCGTTTTTGTTTTTTAAATAGCTTCTTTTATGTTCTGAAATCCGAGTTTCGAATGAGCGACCTCTCTGACCTATGTAACTTTTATGACGAGAACCTCAATTCAACTGATACACTCCAGATTTTTTTAATCTATTTTGTTTTCCCTTTGCGTTTTTAATGTACCGATATGTAGACGACATCTTTGCTTGTTTTTAATGGTACAGAGCGTCAACTTGACAATGTTTTTAAACTATATAAGCTCAATACATAAAAATATTAAATTCACTATGGAACTAGAAGTCGACAATAAAATTAATTTTCTTGACTTAACGATAACCAGACACTAATTCTCTATTTTTTCACAAACCCTCACATACAGATACTACAATAAACATAAAATCAGCTCACTCCCCTACAACACAAATTGGCAGCTTACCACAGTATGTTGCATAAATTTGTAAGTGTCCCCTTATCTGTAGATGATTTTAATAAAGAATTAAATCTAATAAAACAAATTGCTGTTAACAAAGGATATTCTCCTGACACCTTAGACTCAATTCTAAACAAAAAAATTAAAAAATAAAGCTACTTCTTTAGTATACCCCAAGAAAGAAAACACAAGGAAAAAATATAATGTTTTAACCTATTTTGGTAACACGTCAAAGAAAATTAAAAACCGCTTAAACAAATATAATATCAACATAGCTTTTAGAACAAACAACTCGTTAGGAAAATTCACTAAAAACGCAAAGGCAAAACAAAATAGATCAAAAAATCTGGAGTGTATCAGTTGAATTGTGGTTCTTGTCATAAAAGTTACATAGGTCAGACAGGTCGCTCATTCGAAACTCGGATTTCAGAACATAAAAGAAGCTATTTAAAAAACAAAAACGACTCAGCGTACAGTAAACATTTAACAGAATCAAATCATCTTTTTGACGATAAATTTAAAATTCTACACATACAAAACAAAGGCGTAAAATTAAACCTATTAGAAAATTTAGAAATAAATAGAATTAAAAATTCGGACATAAACTTAAACGAACAAAAAGTTACCTGTCTGGCCCATGAAAACTCACCTTTACTCAATTTATACAATTAATATTCAGAATGGATTTCCCAGCAGTATTCATTAGCATATAGTATTAATTTTATTACCTATGTACCTTAGGGTATTTGTATAAATTGTAACAACACTAATAAACAAATATCATTTTGTACCAGACGAAGCTATAGTGTAGCGAAAGGCGTCATACAGTTTCAGTGAAACTAAATAAAGTGGAAATTTGACAAAATCAGTCTTTCATTACATTAGTTATGAATTTCCATCAAGTAACAGCCACAACAATTCAAAGTTCTTCAGTTGTTGCTGTTTTTGGATGTCCCGAACGTGGATTATCATTGACTCTTGTACGACTACGTTTAAACTCTAGAGTCCATCTATGAACAATTGGAAATGAAGGGGCAGACTTCTTTAACATTTTAAGTAACTTTGCATGGATCTCAGTTACCGATAAACCTTCCAAAATAAAAAATTTTATCATTCTCACATTCCATTTCTAAAAAATAGTCAAACACATTTACTTTAACCAGCTGATAAACAATGAATGACTTTATAGATCGACTTGAAATTTAGGGTGTGTTCATATGACAGATGAAGCTTCAAAATGGTGTTTAATATTTGGTTCAAGTGACGCTTCATAGGTGTCGCTTTCAAAACTTATTGACTGACCTGATATAACAACAATATTTGTATTTTAGAGCTAGTCTACCAGTCTTGGTTTATTAATTATCTTGTTCTTTAGGATTCTTCAATACTGTATTCAATTCTTATGTTTAATTACTTTACAGTTAATTTTATTATTGAAGGATTCAAAACATAATTTATTTGACCCACTCATCAAAAATATATGCCTATTTCCTATAACGGTGTGCTTAAATAAAAGAATTTATTTTTAAATTTGTTTGCTTATTATGTACGGCTATTCGATTTAAAGATATTTAATAAATAAAGGCTAATTTTTTAAAGCAAATTATCATACTCCTTGAAATAATCTCTTATTACTTTATTTATTTTATCTATCTTATTGTTGCGGTTTTTAAAGTGGTAATTTAACCCCGAATATTACCGTTAAGACGCCATATGGATAAAATTGACGTCAAACTGATTAAAATAAAATTACACAGAAAAAAAATTTAAAAACTAGTAACGGTAAATCTTGTACATCTTTACAATATTAGAGAGATTTTGCAACGCTTATTTTGGTAGGCCACTAACTTTATCTTTATTTGAAGCATGCGCACACCGTTGGGAGCTTGCGCAGTAGTAAAGGGAAGAAATTATATATAAGAACTCAGCTATTATCGTTATCTGAAGCATGCGCTCTCCATTCGAAGCTTGCGCAGTATTGAAATAAAATCAGAAAATCCTTTATTAAGGATCACGATTTCCCTTATTTAGGAACTTATAAGAGAAGTTATTTGAAGTTCGTTGTTCTTATCGTTATTATGGTGGCACCTGTTTTTTTTCCTACTTAGAAGAACAAATCACTAAGCAAATACAGTAAAATTCCAATGATAACACAGGCCAACGATGAAAAAACTTTTTTTAATAATTTTACCTGATTCCTGTGTTTTTTGGTGTGCTGAGTCCAAAAATAATAATAAATAACCGGTCAAGTGCAAGTTGAACTTGCACAATTAGTGTT
Source organism: Pachyrhynchus sulphureomaculatus (assembly GCA_019049505.1). Lineage (NCBI taxonomy): Eukaryota > Metazoa > Arthropoda > Insecta > Coleoptera > Curculionidae > Pachyrhynchus > Pachyrhynchus sulphureomaculatus. The sequence goes on along the minus strand of CM032456.1, from coordinate 9,864,821 downwards.
CCGTACGTTGATTGTTTTTGAAATAAAAAGTTTTGTTAGGGTGGTATAAAATGATCAGTGACTTCACAAAACACACCCCAAATGAGTTTTCAACAAAGTTTGTTTTCCAATCTTTACTGAAAACTGGTGACCTTGAAATATTGTTTTTTTCTATACCAGATAAATTATTAAAGGTAATGATAATTTTCGTTCAATCTATACCCCGTGAAGAATATTCCAGAATTTTTTCAAATTTTTTTGATCAGTACTTTTCGAGATAAGGTAGGGACAGCGATTTTTCACGATTTTTTAAAAGTAATGCGAAGAAAAGTGTGCGCAAGTATTACATTATATATATATATATATATATATATATTACTCGTGTTTTCACAAGCTTTCATTTGACACCACACTCGATGACCTAGTAAAAAAAAATTTTTTTCACTTCCGATTTCACCCCTCAAAACGAATCCCTTAAGTCAAAATTTATGTTACGGTGATATAAAATGATCAGTGACTTCACAAAACACACCCCCAAATAAGTTTTCAACAAAGTTTATTCCAATCTTTACTGAAAATTGATGACCTTGAAATTTCTGTTTTTTTTATATAACAGATAAATTATTACAGGTAATGCACTCGTGATAATTTTCGTTCAATCTACACCCCGTCGAGAATATTCCAGAATTTTTTCAAATTTTTTTGATAAGTACTTTTCGAGATAAGGCGGGTGGACAGCGATTTTTCGCGATTTTTCGCGATTTTTTAAAAATAATACAAAGAAAAGTGAGCGCAAGTATTACATTATATATATATTTTTTACTCGTGTTTTCACAAGCTTTCATTTGACACCACACTCGATTACCTAGTAAAAATTTTTTTTTTTTTCATTTCCGATTTCACCCCCCAAAACTAACCCCTTAAGTCAAAATTTAATTTTCAAAACTACATGGCTCTGATGAGGCCATCAATTCCTATATTGCTACCAAATTTCAACTTTCTATGACAAGTAGTTTCGGAGAAAATCGGGTGTGACAGACGGACAGACGGACAGACAGACGGACAGACACCGAAGTGATCTTATAAGTGTTCCGTACGGAACACTAAAAAGTCGTATCATCCACCAATTTTTCACGTTTTAATATTTAAAATGTGAAAAGTTTATTTTTTACCATTCGAATGATATTAGGTTGGCAATAAAATCAGAATTTTATAAGGTTGGCAGTAAAATTAAATGCTATTCGGTTGGCAGTTCCGATAAATGTCACAGCTGTTTGTTTTCTTCCAGTTAATATAACCTCGCATTGGAGTGTTTTAACCCATGTGCTTTAATTCACACTTAGTATGGCTAATCGTGGTTGTAAAAACTCTTTTTGTTATATATGTGGTGAGTTTGTAGTTAAAAACACCAGAGAAACATTACTGACTTTGTAAAAAAAGTATACTTTGCATATTTTGGTGTAGAAATCGGTAATCAAGAAAAATGTTGGGCTCCTCACAAAGTATGTTATGTTTGTGTCGAGGATCTTAAGAAATGGTATAAGAAGGAAAAGAAAGCTTTTAGATTTGCAGTATCCATGGTATGAAGAAAGCAAGAAAATCATTCAAATGATTGTTATTTTTGCAATGTTGAAATTTCTGGATATAACCGCAAAAATAAGAAACTAATTATCTATCCTAACTTTACTTCAGCTAATCGGCCGGTAGGACATGGACCGGGACTTCCTATCCCTACCTCAGTCTATTGATTACAGTCCAGTCCCGAATTTAATGAAAGTCGACTGGGTGATGATGAATTTCAATGTTCTCTAGAAAATTTAAAACCGCAGTTGTTTACACAAGCTGAGTTAAATGATTTAGTGAGAGATTTGGGTTTGACTAAGGAAAAAGGTTCTTCTTGGTTCTAGGCTGAAAGAAAAACATTTATTGGAATCGGGAACATCTATTTACCATTGTAGAACAAGAGATCAACAGTTTGTTCAGTTTTTCAAGCAGGAAGATGATTTGGTTCACTGCTATGATACTGGTAGTCTAATGAATGAGTTTGGCATTGAGCACAAGAAGGAATAAATAAATAAATAATAAACATTTATTTCCTTTTTTGACTGATGCAGATGCACAATATAGTACAAAGACATAGTATAGGATATGTCAAAAATAATTAAAAATACATTTAATATATAAACATATAAAAGAAAAAAAGAAATAATAATCATTACATTATTAACATCTGGGTATCAACAATTTTAACCTATATAAAGAACTCATTCAATAAGTAATGTGCTCTAGGTACCAAGGTAACTCTGATTTAAATTTACTTAGAGATGAGATTCCCGTTATTTTTTTTTGGAAGTTTATTGTATATCCGAATCAACATACATTGCGGACCATTATTAGTAGCTGACAACCTACATAGGGGCTTGTGAAGTTCGTCTGCTTACCGAGTGTTGTAAGAATGAATATTACTACGGACCCGTGAATTTTTCAATACATCTTTTAACATACACAGCGCTGCAAAAAATATATATTCCATAGCAAGTCAAAATATTATAATTAATGAAAAGATTCCTACAAGATGTCCTTGGTGGGGCTTTAGCCAAAATTTTCAATATATTTTTTTGACAAACAAATAACTGTTGAATATGTGCAGCATTACCCCAGCATACAATTCCGTAGGATAGTCTAGAATAAACTTGGCCATAGTATAAAAAGTAAGAAGTGTAGTGTCTTTGACTATTGGTCTCAGTTGTCTAAAGAGATATGCTAATGAATTTATTTTTTTTACATATTTCTAATATATGTGCTTCCCATGTTAGTTTGTAGTATAATGTTACTCCTAGAAAGTTTATTTGGTCTATTTGAGTTAAAGACAATTTATTTGGGAATCGAATAAGTAAGCTTTCATACAGGGTTACGGGCTTAGGGATAAACTGTACTATTTTGGATTTAGTGAAATTTAATTTTAAATCATTGTTATATGACCACTGGCAGACTCCATTAACAATTCTCTGTGTGGCAGATTGAATCTCCCCTTTTTTAGAACTTACAATGAAGTTAGAGTCGTCCGCGTACAGTACGGGAGAGACGTTCTATTAAAATTACTGTTTGCTGTTGATGGAAGATCATTGTTCATTATAATGAAGAAAATTGGAGATAGAGGACTCCCATGGAGAAGTCCCCTAGTATTTATGTTCTCCCTAGGTTTTGTACCATCTGACAACTTTACTATTTGCTCTCTATTAGATAGGTAAGATTTTATCCATTCTAAGGCCACTCCCCTTATTCCAACTTTCTCAAATTTATGAAATAAAATATTATGGTCGACCTGGTCAAAAGCGCGACTATAGTCAAAAAAAGCTCCCACTGTTTCGCATTTTTCATCCAAGGAATTCAGAATCATATTTACAGTGTCAAAAAGTGCAGATTCGGTACTTCTATTGGAAACAAATCCATGCTGTGAGCTAGATACTGTCTTCATTATGATTTCGAAGAAATATACTATTGCCAATGGATTTGTTTTTATAAACGGGCTTACAGTTATTACTTGTTCCCGTCTCAACAAAAAAATTATTAAATAAATTCGCTACTGTTAGGGAGTCATTACATATTTTACCATTTGCATCCTTTAAAAGGAAGATTGAAGGCTTTTTATAGACTCATCAAAAACTAGTTTAAAAGGTGTTCTGTTACACAACGGAAATACTTATGCTTCACTGCCTGTTGCTCGTTCAGTCCATATGAAGGAAACTTACTAAAATGTTAACATGATTTTACAGAAAATTAACTATCCAGCTCACGATTGGATGCTATGTGGAGATTTAAAAGTTGTCTCTTTAAAAAATCTGGGTTGTCTGATGAGCCTTAAAGTTCACTTCTTGCACAACCATCTTGACTTTTTTCCTAAAAACTTAGGCGAGTGAAGAGCAGAGAGAACAGTTCCATCAGGACATAAAGGAGATGGAGATGGAGAAACACTACCAGGGACGGTGGAATAGCAATATGAGGGGTGATTACTGTTGGTCACTTCATAGAGAACAACAAAAATCGTAGAAAAAGCTATACAAGAAACTTCACAGAGAAAAGGGAAAGAGAAAACAAAAAAATAAGCACCTAAAATATTCGCATTGAAGTGAAATATGTTATCGTGAGTAAAATTGTAGCCTAATCAAATAAAAGTACGGTTATTTTTTATGTATCAAATGTTCCCTATTTTGAAATTTAATCGATATCCTATTGTGAGAGAACTGTGGGTGATACAAAAAAACTGATACCAGATGCGGTTTCAGCATCCAAAAATACATAACACTGGTATTGGTTTAAAAAGTTTTTACAAATATTTTTTTTGTTGGCCTGTGTCATCTTTTATTGCAAATAAATAATATGTTACTGTTTTGTTTTCATAATATTAATATGCGAGAATATGCGCTCAATATTAGCGGATGAGTGGGGCAGTGATAAAATAGTAAAGATGAAAAAATACAACAAAGGAATCATTTGAGTGTCATCGCCCTATTTTAATAAACTGACATTATCCCTCTATATCATCAGGAAATGTTTTGATTTGCTCACAATTTCTTAAAATACGCCACTCTGTATCAATTTATTGCAAATCATTGTTCTGAACAATATTGGGAAAGAGTCTACTAACGGAATTATCGAAGCTGTTTTGGCACTTTTAACATTCGTTGGTTCAATTATGTCTAAACCTTTTATTGGATTATTTTTCAATTGAAACCGCGCAGTTATTTGCATGCAAGCCTCGATATAAAAATCTAGGTATCTGCATTTAAACAAATTTACTTGATCTAAATCTGAATTAGTAATTAGTGTACTAGACCCCGCAGCGCCATAGTATATGGCATCGATATCCATAAAATGTCTAGGATTTTTAAAATAACATTTTCGATTGGAGTACTTGTTAAATATTATCTTATTAAAAAGCAATCAAATTCTTAATGTTTGACTTATCTCTCGGGGATTCCCTAAAAACGTCGAGTTACGAGTTGTAGAACACAAGGGTATTCCCCGAAAGATATCGGGAACATTCTGAAATAACTACTTATCATACAATTGAGGGATTCTCCGAAAAAATATAAACGAAAAGGGTTGCCCACTTGGAAATGTAAATTTGGTAAAAAAAGTGGGAGAATTTCCTTGTATTCTCAGAAATCATGGAAAAATTGTTAAATTTCGGTATTTCGGAGGACAGACTCCATACCGGTAGAAATGCCGAAAAATCGGTAGGTTCGAAACCACTGCGGTCTACTTAGCCATCACATAAATGAAAAAAAATTCCCTAAGTTTGCGCATGCTTAAAATAACGATAAGGACAAAGGAACCGTTACAAAATCTTTCTATTAAGTGAAAAAAATCCAGAGAGTACAAATACATCTCAAACTCTTTCCATCGCTTATCTGTGTGACGAAAAGAATTATGCATTAAATTACGATGTTTACTAACCAAAAGCAAATAAAAAGTAGAAGAATGCTATTATTTTTAGATCATTCATAATAATACCCTAATCTTCTTTACAGACTATTGCTGTCTAGACTGGAATGGTTTTCATATTCGTGGATCTTGAATACCTTACCAAAGACATAATCAACAAAGAAAAAATCCCACTCTTATACAGAAAAAAGGCATCCACTTCCACCGCTTTCATCTCTTCCTTTGAAAGCGATATTATTTAAAAACTACAGATTTTTTTCCTACTATAATTACTATAATTGACCAACTATTTTCTTTACGATATATATTTCCAAATGTTTTAAAAATTAAAATAGAAATTAAAAAAGTGTTTTATGACGTGGCCCAACACTGGGCGATGATTTTTTTATGTTATTAGAGTCGAGCTTCAACATACAAACATATCGATTCTGCCTGTCTACTTGTACGAGCAGGGTTTGAAAAGTGCGAGGCCTAGTCAAGAAAACAAAATAAAATACGTACAATTTTTCTATATAACCTCCATCTAGCTCTATGCACTTGCTTTCGAAAGTTTCCACACCTATTTGAAAAAAAGATTCCTCAAAGTCTTCAAAATACTAGTTAACTGCAGCTTCATTTGATGAAAATTTCTGGTCAATGAGGTGTTTTTTAAGTTTGAAAACAGATGAAAGTCCGAAGGTGCCAAATCAGGAGAATAAGCCGGGTGGGACACCCATTCGAAACTACAATCCCGAATTTGAGTCATAGACTCAACAGACGTGTGAACGCGAGCGTTGTCCTGATGGAACTAAATTTTTCTTTCTCTGGGCGTTTCTCTTCAGTTTCTTGACGTAAACGATGCAAACGGGTGTAATAGTAAGTCGAGTTTATTGTTTCGCCTTTCGGAAGGTAGTCCACCATAATAATACCTTTAGCATCCCAGAAAACTGACGCCATCACTTTTCTAGCCGGCAGAATTGCCTTCGCTTTCTTTGGGGTTGATTCACCAGATTTTTTGACTCTGGAGGATAGTGGTGAACCCAGGTTTCGTCCATTGTCACGAACCTGTTAAGAAAATCTTGCGGATCAGCCTCAAACATCTCAAAACAGTCGCGAGAAATCGTGAGTCAATTTCGTTTTTGTTGAACTGCAAGCAATCTGGGGACCCACCCAACGGAAAGCAATGATGTTTTGTGTTCGTTCATACGAGATACCTATAGTGTCTGCAATCTCCCTGATAATTAATCTAAAGTATTTCAATAAGAGATGACACACTTTGCCGATGTTTTCTTCAGTTGTAGACGTCGTAGGCCGGCCGGAGCGAGGGTCATCTCCGATACTCTCTCGTCCACATTTAAATTCTGCAACCCATTTCTTCAGAGTGGTATATGAGGGAGCAGATTCACCTAGTGTTGTTTTCATATTATCGTGGATCTCCTTTTACAGTAATAAGAAATATAAACAACAATTTTTTCTTTTTCTCCCGTGTTTGAAAATACGAGGAACACACGTAAAGTTATTATAACAGAAAGAACAATGGATAGCGATACTTATACCTCAGGAGACTCGAAAAAGAGGAAGAGTCGAAGGAAAAGAGGAGTCAATGAGAGATAAGTACACCACAGAGAGAGAAAAACGAAAGAGTAGATAAGATAGACAATTTGATAGAAATGATCAGAGAGCTAATGTTAGATATAAAGGATATGAAACAAGATCAGAAGAGATTCCAATAAGAGTTGAAGGAACTAAGAAAGGAGAATGAAGTATTGAAGGAGAAAAATAAGCTAATTAGAGAAAACATGAGAAGTATGGATTTGAAGATGAGTAGACTGGAAAAAGACAACGTAAGGAACAGTATTGTAATATCGGGAATGAGTTTTGAAGCGAATAGCCAACCAGATCTGAAAATGGGTGTAGAACTTTTTATGGAGAGGAGTATGGACACAAAAGTACAGATTAAAGATGTGATAAAAATGGGAGCGACTATATACAAGATAGAACTTGGAAACACGGGAGATAAGGAAGCTGTAATAAAAAAAATAAAAACAAACTGAGAAACCTAAGAGAGAGAGTTTATATAAGCAACGATTTAACAAAAGATGAACGCGAAATTGAAAAGAAATTGAAGTATATAGCAGAGAACGTGAGAAAGAATGGAAAAGGGTGAAAATAGGATATCAAAAAATCGTAATCGAAGGAAGAGAATATAAATGGGACATTGAGGAAGAAAAACTGAAAGAACAAACAAAGAATACTACGCCCATCAAGTCAAAAAACGGACGACCCTGGCAACGATAAAGGATACGGAAGAGAGGACTAGTAAAATGAATACAAATATAAAGAAGATAATCAAAGAAATAGATAGGAAGAAAGAAATGAGAAATAATTATCGATTTTTTTGATTGAGAACACGGAATAATAGGGGTATAAACGGAAAAGAGGATGAACTGATAGAAGAACAACAAATGCACGATGTAGGAATCACTGAAACAAAGAGGAAAGGAAATGGATGCAAAAAATTAGAAGGAAAAGCATACGAAAATCAATATAGAGACATAATACCGGTACAAGATACAGAACTCATACAAACAGAAGAAACAAAAGAGGCAATCGACAATTTAAACAGGATGGAAAGATATAGAAGGAAATATGGAAAAGACAGATATAGAATAACTCAAATCCACGGGCCCTACACTCCTAACAAGGGGTAGAAAGGCATAAGGATTAAGTAAGTATATATATATATATATATATATATATATATATATATATATATATATATATATATATATATATATATATATATTTATATATATATATATATATATATATATATATATATATATATATATATATATATATATATATATAATATATATATAATGCAACGTCTCTCTGTCTGTCTGTCTGTCTGTCTGTCTGTCCGTTAGTGCGCTTATCACTGGAGAACTACTTATTCGATTTACGTACTTTTTTTTTAAAACATACATATGTTCTCTGGCCAGGTTATAGGCTGTATTTTATTACGATAGGTAGCATAAGGAATGAGTAGTGACGTAAAACATTGAATGATGTCGGAAAAAAGTTTGCCGCTAGCGCGTTGCCTTGCAATACACCGCCTAAACCATTAAGTATGGAACAATATTATGTAGCAGAGAATATCTATAATCTATAATATATATAAAATGCAATGTCTTTCTGTCTGTCTGTCTGTCCATTAGTACGTTTATCACGCGACAACCACTTATCCGATTTATGTGTGTTTTTTTAAATTCATTCTTTGGCCAGGTTACATAATAATAATAATTATCTATATCTATAATATATAAAATGCAACGCCTCTCTGTCTGTCTGTCTGTCCATTAGTGCGCTTATCCCTCGAGATCCACTTATCCGATTTACGTGATTTTTTAAATTCATACATATGTTCTCTGACCAGGTTATAGATATATATTTTATTACATCTATAATATATATAAATGTAACGTATATCTGTCTGTTTGTCCGTTTGTGCGCTTATCACTGGAGAACCACTTATCCGATTTACGTGCTTTTTTTTAAACATGCTAAACCATTAAATATGGAACAATATCATGTAGCAAAGAATATCTATAATATATATTAAATGCAACGTCTCTCTGTTTGTCTGTCTGTCCGTTAGTGCGCTTATCACTGGAGAACCACTTATCCGATTTACGTGCTTTTTTGTTAAACATACATATGTTCTCTGGCCAGGTAAGCAGTGACGTTAATAGTGAATCAAATCGGAGAAAAGTTTGCCGCTAGCGCGTTCTCTTGCAATACACTGCCTAAAGCATTAAATATGGAACAATATCATGTAGCAAAGAATATAATATATATAAAATGCAATGTCTCTCTGTCTGTGTGTCTGTCCGTTAATGCGCTTATCACTCGGTAACCCCTTATCCGATTTACGTGTTTTTTTTTTTAATTCATACATTTGTTCTCTGGCCAGGTTATCTATAATCTTCTATCTAGAATATATATAAAAGGCAACGTCTCTCTGTCTGTCTATCCGTTAGTGCGCTTATCACTTGAGAACCACTTTTCCGATTTACGTGCTTTTATAAATTTAAACATATGTTCTATATAATTCGATATAAGCCTAGATAATGGGAGATAAGGAGAAATAATGGGAGATAAGTCGAGATAAAGCTCGATAATGGGAGATAAATATAAATAATGGGAGATAAGGAGAAATAATGGGAGATAAGCAAAGATAAGTCTAGATAATGGGAGTTATGGTGAGATAATGGGAGATAAGGAGAAATAATGGGAGATAAGAAGAAATATTGAGAGATAAGTCGAGATAAGCATAGATAATGGGAGATAAGGTGAGATAATGGGAGATAAGGAGAAATAATGGGAGATAAGGCGAAATAATGGGAGATATGGAGAAATAATGAGAGACGAGCAGAGTTAAGCCTAGATAATCGAAATTATGTAGAGATAATGGGAGATTAGGAGAAATATTGAGAGATCAGGGGAAATAATGGGAGATATTTTATTACGTTGAGTAAATTAAGGAATAAGCAGTGACTATAGTGGTGAATCAAGTCCACGCGAGCGGAGCCGCGGGCCCGGCTAATATATATATACATATATATATATATATATATATATATATATATATATATATATATATATATATATGATAGAATAAGTGTATAGAGCTAGGTGGAGATTACGTATAAAAATATTATTTTTGTACGTATTTTATTTTGTTTTTCTTGACTAGGCCACGAAGTATATATATATATATATATATATATATATATATATATATATATATATATATATATCTATATATATATATCTATATATATATATATATATATATATATATATATATATATATATATATATATCTATATATATATATATATATATATATATATATATATATATATATATATTGAAATGCTGTGACTGTTATCCAGATTATGCCTTGATGATATAATCACGGAATCACGGTATATTCTCACATTTTAACTTTCTTAACAATAAATATATAATAAAGTGATTTACCATACACAAATTATTTTTTATATATATATTTATGATGCTTTAACGAAGTAATTAGGATTAAATACTGTTAACTGTTTTTTTAGAACAGTTCTTATACATATTTTTTTTTTTATCTCAATAGCTTTCACATTCGTAATTAATTTTTATTTACTCCTTTACGTATGTGTGACGTATGACCCATAGCTGCAGGAAGAACTTAAAAGACCTCTTTTATGGTAGCATCGAGAGTTACAGCGTATAAGAAACACAGGTTCACTGTTAGTAAATATTGATATTAAAAAACATTTTTATTTCATAGCGGAGATTTATTATTAAAAATTGATATTAAAAATCATGTTTCCAGTTCCTTACTGATTTCAAGAAAAATGTTTTTTTCAATTTTTGTAATATTTATGTCAGTCTATAAACGCTTCGGAACCGATATATTTTTTCTGACTCTAGCACACGTGCTACAGGGAAGTCCCTAAAGCGCTACAGGAGCGGCATGTGTGCGGAAAAAGTGATTCACGTTGTTCTCGAATCGCTGTAAATTGTACTCGGTGGGAAACACAGTCCTGCGCAAATTATTCCACAGAGATGATGTTCTCCATATAGAAGACTGCTTGAAAAGCATTGAACGCCGAATAACAAGCTGAATCTCATACGAATGTGAAGTATTAGCGCGACGTGTATTTCTAACATGCACCGCTCTAGGAGGAATTAAACGGGCTACATCCTTCGAACACTTTCCATGAAAATACTTGTAGAACAGATTCAAGTCGCCAACCATATGGAGCCTTGGGGCACACCAGCGTTGATAGTGAAGGTGTTAGAAAGAAATCCGTCGACCTCAATTCATGAAGAACGCTCTCTGAGGAAACCTGAAAGCCACAAACAGAACTTTTCAGACGTGCCATAAGAGCATAGCTTAGCCAACAGTTCATCGTGCCAAACACGATCGAATGCCTTTAATATGTCAAGCGCAACCGCTCGAGATTCTCTCAAGTGTTCAATTGCGTTGTTCCAAACATGTGTTACATAAGTCAGAAGATCTCCTGTTGATCTATGTTTACGAAAACCATATTGGTGATCGCTAATAATGTTGAATCCTTCAAGATATTTTAGAAGATGCTGATTGATAACCTTTTCCATGAGTTTTGATATCATTGAAAGCAGTGCGACTGGTCGGTAGTTATTTGGCAAGGTCTTCTTGCCTTTTCTAGTTATCGGCTGAACTGTGGCATATTTCCAGCAGGAAGGAAATATTCCCCTTCTGTAGGATAAGTTGAAAAGTCTACAGAAAACTGGTGTTAATTCCCTGGCACAGTTTTTGAGAACTATGGCAGGTATTCCGTCAGCGCCAGAAGCCTTTTTGGTGTCTAGCTTCATTAAAATACGCTGTCCCAAGACAATATCGGGGATCCTTGACTACAATACGAGGACAGTAGGTGGTGTTTTTGCTTGAAAAGCGACAGTTGAATGTGAAGCAAAGAGTTCAGCCAACAAGTTCGCTTTCTCAACAGGTGTCATTGCAATAGAATTATCTGGCCGTGTGAGTGGTGGTATGGTGGATTTGGTGAAATTTTCACTAACTCCCTTAGCGACTGCCCAAAAGGACCTGAAATTGTTGTGACAAGCGGGAAGTTTGTTTCTAATTCGTTGATTGTGTGCCTCTTTGGTTTCGTCGATAATTCCTTTCCATCTGTTCCGGGCACGAACAAAGGTGTTACGATTTATGGTGTTAGGATTTTCACGCCATTGTCGGTAGGCAAGGTGTTTAGAAGCAACAGCTTCTTTGCATTTTCGGTCAAACTAAGGCTTGCTGTTAGTGGGGCATTTCTTCGAAAAAGGGATGTAAGCTTCCTTACCAGCAAAAATAACATCGAAGACCTCCCTGGCGCAGTCAGATGGGTTGTCGGATCGAAAACAAAGGTCTATCCAAGAAAAAGTTAGAAAATATTCCTTGAAATCTTTCCATTTAGCAGATTTGTAGTGCCAAATCTTGCGCGGTTTAGGGGCCTCTCTGTCATTGATTCGTAGGATACTCGATGTCGAAAGCAGTTTATGGTCGGAAGAACCTAACGGCGGATTTACGGTAAAAGTGTAAATCTCCGGATCGGTGGTTAAAATCAGTGTTGATTCGTCAATAAGCTGAGTTAAGCCACAACTGACAATGATTCAGCTTCACGACCTTGTCCGTCGGTAGTATTTGAATATTTAAGCCAGTTGATATTGTGGACATTAAAGTCGCTCAGGATCGATGGTGTCTGCAAAAGAAGCGAAAAGTGTTCTAAAGTTGGTATCACTTGATGGTCGATAGAGGATACTTATGAACCTTGTGGTTTGATGAGTCGTTATTTTTCGAGGTAGACCACACATAAGCTGGACGATATAAAAAGATTAACAGGACACGATTGGATGTAAAAAGGGTGCAACAAAAATCATTAGAGATAACTTGGAGAGGCTTACATCTGACTGTGGATGGAATAAGTTAATGGTAATATATATATATATATATATATATATATATATATATATATATATATATATATATATATATATACGAGGATGGCTAGAAAAGTTCGCGGCCTCACCAAAAAATAATTATTTTTTATTGTAGTACCTTCAATAAGTTCATACTTTCTTTGGTTGTCACAATGGAAAATTTCTTTGCTGTAGAATTTGTGGATTTTAGATTAGAACGAGTTTAGTCAGACCAACTACAACATTTTTGGAAAAATGGAAAAAATTGAATAACGTGCGGTCATCAAGTACCTGTTTAAAAAAGATTAACACCACAGGAGATCCACGATGATATTTCAACAACACTAGGGGAATCTACTCTGTCATATACCACTGTAAAAAAATGGGCTTTAGAATTTAAACGTGGACGACCGAGCATCGAAGGTGACCCTCGCTCCAGCCGGCCTACGACGTCTACAACTGAAGGAAACATGGGCAATGTGTGTGAACTCTTACTGAAAGACCGTAGAATAACCATCAGGGAGATTGCAGACACTACAGGCATCTCGTATGAACATTATTGCCAACGAACTCGGATTTTCTAAGGTTCCCGCTAGGTGGGTCCCCAGATTGCTTTTAGATGAACAAAAACGAGTTCGACTCACGATTTTTCACGACTGTTTGTATATGTTCGAGGCTGATTCGCAAGATTTTATTAACAGGTTTGTGACAATGGACGAAACCTGAGTTCACTACTGTACTCCAGAGTCAAAACAACAATCCAAGCAGTGGAAAAAAATCTGGTGAACCGACCCCAAAGAAAGCGAAAGCAATTCTGTCGGCTGGAAAAGTGATGGCGTCAGTTTTTTGGGATTCTAAAGGTATTATTATGGTGGACTACCCACCGAAAGGCGAAACAATAAACTCGACTTACTATTGCACCCTTCTGCGTCATTTACGTCAAGAAATTAAAAAGAATAGCCCCGGATTACTGACAAAGAAAGTTTTGTTCCATCAGGACAACGCTCGCGTTTTACATGTCTGTTGAGTCGATGACTCAAATTCGTGATTTTGGTTTTGAATTGCTGCCCCATCCGACATATTCTCCTGATTTGGCACCTCCGAACTTTCATCTGTTTCCAAACCTAAAAAAAACACCTCGGTGGCCAGAAATGTTCTTCAAATATAGAAGTCGAAGCTGCAGTTAACCAGTATTTTGAAGACCTTGAGGAATCCTTTTTTTAAATAGGTGTGGAAGCTTTAGAAAGTTGGTAGAATAAGTGCATAGAGCTAGGTGGAGATTACGTCGAAAAATAAAAATATTTTTTGTACGTATTTTATTTTGTTTTCTTAACTAGGCCACGAAGTTTTCAATCCATCCTCGTATATATATATATATATATATATATATATATATATATATATATATATATATATATATATATATATATATATGTATATATATATATATATATGTATATATATATATATATATAGTATATACGATATATATATATATATATATATATATATATATATATATATATATATATATATATATATACTCGTATATATGGTATATACGATATATATATATATATATATATATATATATATATATATATATATATATATATATATATATATATATACATACATATATATACATATATATATATATATATATATATATATATATATATATATATATATATATATATATATACATGTATATATATATATATATATATATATATATATATATATATATATATATATATATATATATATATATGCCTCTTCTACAATCACTTTTATGTGAAATAATACGTATATATAAAAATTTGCAAAGAAACTTCACAACAATCTTAGTTTCCTTTATTCCAAACTGTTAGAACTGAACAGAAATGCAACGTTGTTTACAGCCTTCCTTGTTCAGACTGTGACCTTTCCTATGTCGGTCGAACCTCTAGAAGCCTCAAAGGACGTATTATTTCACATAAAAGTGATTGTAGATGAGGCATATCTTCATGCTCTCTTGCAGAGCATGTAATGAAAAAGGATCACAGAATGAATTACGGAGAGGCTTCAATTTTGTATACTGAACCGAATTACCAAAAAAGAAAATTCCTTGAAATGGTAGCAATCAACAACAATCCGAACAACACGAATAAAAGATCTGACACTGGAGATCTCTCCACGATTTATTGTTATATTTTAAATTTGACAAAAAACTCCTTGCTAAACAACTCATTAGACTCCCTTTGAATACCCCTATTTCGCTTATATTCGATCGTAATCTTCAAGTTTTTGCAATTGTAATCTTTCAACATTTTCCACCCTCGCAGTTCCTCGTCTTGATTCAGTGGGTCATAATTTCCTGGTACTCTCTTACTTGCTTACGATTCCATTACCTTCAGCCAAATTGCCGTTAAACGCGTTTTAGGAACTGATTAAAAGAAACCTCTTCAATCCTGACGCTTGACATTTCTCACATATAACCCTTTTCTTCCGTTCAAACTAAATAACAAAATGCTGTGCAGTTTTTAGTCTTAAGATTCCAAACCATTGTTTAGGGCGATATGTATTACACGATTGAACTCATCGTTGTGTAAGTTTTGTTTACTTTTTTGAATGTAAAATTATACTTCTAGGGACAATGTGATTTCAGATATCTTGAGGAAGAATAAAATCCATATTCGAAAGCTTGATATTAAACAAAAGTAGTTAATATTTTGGCCAATCCTCCGCGACTGCAACCTCAAAACTCTCCTTTCTTCTTAGTAGCCAGTCAGAAGAAAAGTTACATCTGTTATATATATATATATATATATATATATATATATATATATATATATATATATATATATATATATATATATTATATATCGTATATATCATATAAATATATATATATATATATATATATATATATATATATATATATATATATATATATATATATATATATATATATATATTATATGCAATAGAGGTTTTCGCGGATGGTGGAATGTAATACTTTAAAATTCTGGATATCAATCCGTTCGACTAACAATTTGAATTTGCACGACGTTTCGCCAAAATCTCATTTGGCATTTTCAGATGCTATCGCTGCCGATGCCGCTGCCGTTGCCGCTACTGCTTGACACTGTGATCTTGCTGCTGCCGCTCGACGCTAACTGCAGTTAGCAAATTCATTGTTAAACGAACGGATTGAAACCCGGAATTTTAATGTATATATATATATATATATATATATATATATATATATATATATATATATATATATATATATATATATGTAATAATATAATAATGTATACGCAAAATGTAAATAAATATTTTATTGTTTCAATCAAAACTCTTAGTCCTAATTACTAAAAATGTAGCCAAATTTCCATTTTTATTTCTCCTGTTTGTTTAAAAAAATCCATCCCAGCATTCTTGTGAAACATATTCAAAAATTTGACTTCTACAAAATATAATAAACTAGGTTGTGGGACTTACGTCGTAGGTAGTAGTTTTCTCTATCAGCGCCTAATTTACTTTCCGTATCTTCTATCCTTCCTAGTCAACGCTTTCTTTTTTAATTTTAACTGTTAATTAAATTTATGAATCGTAACGCTAGCGTAACGAAAGCGAATAGCTAGGCTTTTAATAATATCAGTTAATTTGGGCTTGTGTTCTATCACTGTTTGTTTAACTTAGGTATTTGTGGTGGTAGATGAAGATAGAAATGATCTAATACAACACACTTTATTCGATACATAAAGCGTTTTTACTTAAAGATAATTAAATGCATGAAAAATCACACAGAAATTCTTAACAGTGGAATTTGCATTTTTTCTGACGTCATACAATATCCGGTAGATTTAATAACCTAGTGACACACAATCTTACCGTAAACTATACGCGGACGAAAGTATTTGTTATACATGTGGGTATAACTAACCAATTCTTCAGCTTATGGTATAACATTTTCGTTGCCTTCAGCCATCATATTTAAACGAAATATTTTGATATTAAAATTTAAATAATAATAATAATATTATATATTACCATTAAATACAACAAAGTGTACATTGGTTTGTCAAATATAGTATAATAATTATAATTAAGGAAACCCAAATATGCAAGTGAAAAACTTTAAAATATGCGCATAAATATGCAAATAATTTTCTCAAAATATGCACATACATGTTGTAAATATGCAGTAAAAAAAATCGAAATAGACTTGAAAAACGTAAATTTATTGTTTCACATTACATGATACGAGGTTTCGTCTTACTCAATTTGGCAATATGGCAAGCAGTTTTCACTGTTGCTTTATTTGAAATTTTTTGTCGCATGGTATCTGCAATAAAAAAAAAAGAAAATTTAATTACAACCCCAAGGAAAAAATTCGTTAAATAAAAATTTCGTTAAATGGAAAACTAGGTGCTTAGGGCAGGCAAAAATTAAAATTCTGCTTTGTACCTTTTTTATTAGATTACCTAGAAATACAAACGTTTACATATGTATTTCTATTTCGTGGTTTCGTTAAATAGAAATTTTGTTCGTTAAATGGAGCAAAAATAACTTAAATCACATTGAAAATAGCACCAACGGCAAAATCCTGACAAAAATTTCGTTATGTTCAAATATTAAACGAAAATGAAATACCCTGTATAGTCAATAGGTATTCAAAAATTATACTTAAAATTTTAACACATGCAGAATAGTAGATTTTTCCCATATCTATTATTAGTTCTTTGTATGATTTAATCCACACTGACACACTACTGGCTTTGGGCATTTCACTGGAGTAAAATACGACTCACAAGATAAAAAGCACAAATCGACGTAACCACTTTAAAAGCACAACCAAAAATGAAATCTAATAAATTAATAATGCAAGTATGCTCTGGGGTTTACTGACTAGTTTTTACTGACCATAAAATAATAAAATTTATTTGGGGAAAACCACCGGCGCGGCGGCGGCTTAAACATTAACCCTTATTCCGAAAAATGAATGAAACCGCCTGCCAAAGACTTACATTATTATAAATTCCTTCAAATATGCACATATATGCTATTTTAAAAGCATTTATGAAAATATTTAGAAAAATGCATATAATATGCAAAATATGCAATATATGCGCTTTGCATATTTGGGTGTCCTTAATTATAATTATAAATATAAGAAAAATAAAAATAGTGTAGGATTACTATAAATCATATACACCATAAATATACGGACATACAAAGAAATTGTACAAAGTCGGACAAAATAATGTTAAGCTTAATATTTAAAACCAGGAAAAATACAAAAATAATTAAAATTGGAATTTAGGTATACCTTGGTTTAAAACAAGATAATGTAGGTAGGTTCAGCTTCATGACAACAATACCTAGAAAGAAATCTCACAACCAGCACTCTCTTAGAGATCATCAGGCCCCGTAGAAATCTCTTATCGAGTAGAAGGCATTTTCAAGTAAGAAGGACTTTAGCCGAAATATAAATCTTGGACCACACATATTTCGCAGTTCTGCAGGCATTCCATTATGAAGGCTGATGCAACTATAGAGGGGAGAGCCTTTGAAGAAAGTTGATCTATGAATGGGGACCTTCAATACACTATTACTCCTGGTGTTATATGTATTTGTTGCTCCCAGCATCTCAAAAAGGTGTCTATTATTGTTTACAAGAGTTAAGCACCTTAATATGTAAAGACATGGACAAGTTAGGATTCGTTGTTTTATAAACGTATCTCTGCAGCTTTCACGAAGATTTAGATTAAAAATCAAACGGATTATTTTCTTTTGGTTCGCAAATATACGTTTACTTTTCACACCAGCAGCACCCCAGGATACAACATTGTTAGACATGTGACTAAAAGCTAATGAATAATATACAGCCAAGAGACCGTCACCATCAAGGGTACTTTTTAAGCTTAAAATTGCAAAATTGGCTGAGTTTAATTTAGCAGATATGTGATCTATATGGTGCCTTTAATGATTTAAAAATTAATTAAAATACCTTGCAACCTGATTAGCTTGAAGAAAAACTAGACGGGTCATGTATTAGCACATATTTATTAATTTGTGTAGCAGGGAACTATAACAAATCTTGTGCTGTAAATCTAGATCTGTACCTCTTATGTTATTAGGTTGTTCGTAAATCTTGATTAATTCCGTAATCTGGAAGTTGAAGTAAACACTTTGGTTATCTTACAGTGATGATACGTCCCATGGAGTGCTGATGTTTAACTATTCTTGTGTATTCTTTCAAGTGCCTATCTTCTATGGATATTGGTCATCAAGTTGATTCCTATTACGTTGTCTACCGCTAATCTGAACTATGCCCCTTATGTCCACATTTGTAAGTGTCGCAGGCATGACATTCGTCAACGCCCTACTGATCTTCGACTTCCATTTTTCCTTATAAGATGAATTGGAGGTATTTTTTCATTTCGCATGACTTGCGCAAAGTACTCCATTGTTGTGTAATTAACAGTTGTTAGGAATTCTAGGGTTCTGTTTACACGTTGCAATATAGTTTCGTTTATCACGCGATGAACTCATGGTATCCTAAGCATGCAACGGTAGCACCACATCTCAAAAGCACCTATGACTCTGAAGGAAGCATCGGTACGGTTCCACACCTCCATACAGGAGGACAGAAAGGATGTAACATCGCCACACTCTGACT
The DNA here is from genome assembly GCA_019049505.1 of Pachyrhynchus sulphureomaculatus. Classification (NCBI taxonomy): domain Eukaryota; kingdom Metazoa; phylum Arthropoda; class Insecta; order Coleoptera; family Curculionidae; genus Pachyrhynchus; species Pachyrhynchus sulphureomaculatus. The sequence goes on along the minus strand of CM032456.1, from coordinate 9,845,230 downwards.
CGGGTGTGATTGCTGAGGCTCAGATTGCATAGTACCCCGTTAAATGCGCCTCTTGCTTTTTTCGATTCGGCTTCTTATTCCCGTGCTGTTTTTACTGATTATTAATGGAGTTAAACTTTATACCGTATCTATCGCTCACAGTTGCTACCTGATCTATAAGTCTCTGAAGTCTCTCAGGAGTGTCGGCTAAAAGGACAGTGTTGTTGGCATATCTTAGGTCAATTATTATTTCGTCATTTACTACCAGGATTTCCTGCGTGTTGTATAGTATAGTATTTTTCAAGATCTAAAAAATAATTTGGTAAATTGATGCAATAAAAACATTAAACGACCGTTAGGATCTTGGCACGTACCTAGCCCTAACAAGGTCGCTATTGATATATATACCTCCCTTTCAATCTAACATTTTATTGGCTACTTCGTGTTTATAAATATAAAGAGTATTCTTCATTTTATCTGCAGTATTATATTGAAGTAGTGGATACTATAAAGTTTAATAGTGTCTTAAAATGTTCGAAGCCCTTTCCATCAGAAGCCGCAAATGTTTGCCCATTGAGGCAAAAGTGATAGTTAAAAGTGTTTATGTAATGTTAGTGGAGTGAGGCCACGAAAAATACTTTTCATTGATGGAGACATCAGCTTTAACAAGCATCACTGAAAGTACAGTTTGGAAAATTGTAAACAATTCCATAGTGCCTAAAAAAATACGAAAAGACAAAAGTGTGTCGAAATGTATTGATTTCTGTCAAGAAGACTTAATCCGCCGCAAAATTTATGAAATATATGCAGAACAGAAAGTTCCTGCGTTATTGTCACTTTCACAGAGGCTGTCCGAGGATAGTTGTGACATAAAATGTTCCACTACAACTTTATGGCGTATTCTACGTCGTTTGGGGTTTTTGTCCAAAAAAAAATAGACAAAAGGCAAGTTATAATGGAATCACGGCGCTTACAACAACTCAGAATGGAATATCTTGAAAAAATAAATACAGCTAGATCGGAAAATTGAACGATAATCCACCTAGATCAGACTTGGTATGACACACCCAGTAAAGGATAGATTGATAAATCCAAAAAATGCCACACCAAAGTTCCATCAAATAAAGGTAAAAGAATAACTATTTTACATGCGGGGTCAGAAGAATGCTAGATACCAGAATGTCTATTTCTAGCAGTCAAGAATATTCCAGCTTGGATTATCATTGTGATACAACCGCTGAAGTTTTTAAAGATTAGCTTCAAAACAAATTAATGCCGAACATACCACCGAATAGTTGTATTGTGATGGACAATGCATCCTATCATAGTCGCCAAATGAATAAGGTACCAAGTTCCACCAGTAGAAAAAGGGAAATACAAGCCTTTTTGTGCGAAGGTGATGTATATTTCGATGAAAGTTATACAGTTAATTGTTAGAAGTTTTAAAAAGTTACAATTTTTCAAAGGAATATGTTTGTGAGAAAAAAAAAAAGGACGCAGGACACGAAATAATTCGGCTTCCACCATATTATTTTATCTTTAATGCGATCGAGTTGATATGGCATAAAATAAATTCGTGCTCACTATAATACACCCACTTTAAATAGTAGTGTGATTGAGTTGAAAAAGACAGAAGTCAAAAATGTAAGCGCTGAAAACTGCAGAAAGTGTCAAAACTCAAAACACGTCAAAAAACTTCAAAACTCATATAGATGTATGTACATAAATATAAATAGTTTAGAACCTGTAAAAAAACTTATTATTGATTTGCAAGATATTAGCGAAAACGAAATTGAACTAGATATTAATTAATAACTAAAATTGTAACAAATGTACGCGAGGACACTGTACACTGTTTTAATATATTTGTATAATTACTATATTGTGTATTATTCAGTACACAAAACATTAAAATTCAACTGTCTTATCACAATAAAATTCTAAACCCAACAATTATACAATTATACAATACAATTTAATTTTGAATGGGTATAGTTAGCTAAGTAACTTTCTTAGATGGTGAAAAATACTATATCTCGCTAAATAGTCGTTCCAAGTATGCAATAAAGGCGACAATACACAGCCCTGGTGGACACTTCTCCTTACGCTAAACTCCTCCGATATTTGGTCTTCGATTTGAACATTGACTTTTTATTGTAGATGCAGTTTTGATATCAGGTCTGTGTCCATGTCGTCAATTCTTAGTTCAGGTAGGATTGAGATGAGCTTACTGTGTTAGACTTTATCGAATGTCGAATGTTTAACTAGAGCGATAATTATAAATGTGATTATGCAGTTTGTTTATTTGTGGCTTTAATTACCAAGTGAAATCTTTGTAATTGTAAAAAATTTACTTTCTGAGATATTTACATTTCCATAAATTTTTTTTATTATATTACATTATTACAGTAATTTTTCCTTATTTACATTATAAGGAGCAAAAAGAGTAGGAATGGGATTCTTGATGCCGAGGAATCTGAAAATTGTTATTTCTGTTATTTATTTAAATATTTACAATCAATCGTATAAAAAGTTAAATGTATGAGAAGGGAAGTTAAAGGGCTTGCTCTATACAAATAGTGTCATTATTCCTTTTTATAATTCCTGGAGTTGAAGAATGTGAAACATGGTTTTTTTTTGTTTATTTTCCATTACTTATAGACTATTAAGGGTTAAAAAGGATGGGAAGAGGCTAAAGAGATTGCTACATTTACGTAGCATTATACATTCTTCTCTTCAAATCGAGTGATCATCGCTTTGAAAAAGATGGATGGGAACTTTAACGAAAAACCACTACTACTACATTTTACACTCGTGAGAAAATTTGTCAAAACATCGCTTGTTATACATTTTTTCCATCTTTCCGGCAATTTGTGAAAACCACGCTAGTAAAAATCTTCCCCTTTTGCTGCAAATCATTCATCGAGCCATTTTTTTACATCTTCTTACGAACCAAAGCGCTGCTCAGCAAGTGCATGACCCATCGATGCAAACAGGTGGTAGTCGGAAGGAGCCAAGTCTGGTGAGTAAGCCCCATAGGGTAGAACTTCCCAGCTGAGTGCTTCCAACGTGTCGTGAACTGGTTTTGCCGTATGTGATGGAGCATTGTCATGAAGAAAAATGACTTTGTGTTGCCTCTTTCGGTATTCTGGCCTGGCCATAAGCTTCTCGAAGTAATCGGTATGATTCAACAGCAGTTTTTTTCAAATGAAAACAAAAAATCAATGCTGTCCGCGAATGCTCTTCGTTCGGTATAAATTTCGACATATTGAACACAACAACACAACACTATGCACAAACTTTTCCAATTTATCACTCATGCGCGTCTGACACTTGTTGATGACACAACAAAATGGCGCAGTGTCAAATCTTTATAGCACAAACAGCATTGGTGCAGCATCGGTTGTCTAAAATCCGCATTTCATACTTGTACACCTGGTATATATATATATATATATATATATATATATATATATATATATATATATATATATATATATATATATGTATATATATATATATATAGATATATACATATATATATATATATATATATATATATATATATATATATATATATATATATATATATATATATATACAGGGTGAGGCACCAAAATCCGGAAAAAATTCAGTTTAAATTTCCCGCCGTTCTATACCACTTCGAGAACTCGCGATTGGCGTCCAAATAGCTTGACGCATGTACTAAACATTCATAACCTCGAAATAGTCGCAATGTTGAAACCAAGTGCGAAGTTTAATCGAAGATCTGCAATTATCGAAAGTGTTCGCGCAGTGCGCTCAGCGACAGAGATCTTTCGGTTCTTCGGGTACTCAAGATTGACTGTGTATGATGTTACAGGAGGGTATATATATATATATATATATATATATATATATATATATATATATATATATATATATATATATATATATATATATATATATATATATATATATATATATATATATATATATATATATATATGTTATATATATATATATATATATATATATATATATATATATATACATATATATATATATATATATATATATATATATATACCCCTGTAACTTGGTTGTGGATAAAGCTAGAAGCCTGAATTTTCAGTGACCAAGAGGACATTCTATATTAGCCATATTCGTAAATTGCCTACTATTTCTACCTTATAGTTTATGAACTATCATCAGTCGAAGTTCTTTAATTTTGTCACTGACACACTCACCGATCATCAAAATTCTAAGGTACTTCTAGCAGACTCACAAACTTCAAATTTTGAATTTAGTTAGTGTTTAGCCTATAAAGGATGAACAAACTTAAACATCCCAAAATTTCAGTCCCGTTTTCTAAATTTTACAGTCACTTAAGCCAAAAAAGAGGGTCAACTTCGGAATGAAAGATAATAAGCTGTAAACTTGCATAAACCTTTATTTTGGCATTCTAAAAGTTGTTTTAAAAGTCTCATAAAATCTCGTGTCGGCGTCTTAAGATATTCAAGGTCAAAGGTCACAATAATCGGTTTTCCGCGAATATCTCGCTTCCTATGGTTTCAATGATATTTGCATTTATTATGAAAATTATAGAGCATAAAATTCTCTATAAATTTTTTCCTAAACATTGTTTTATACGCTTAACCGTTTTTGAGATAGAGCGCGGAGAGCGCGCAGCGCTCAGCCATACATAACATAATGCAAGATCAACCGTGAGTCCCAGCAAATAATACGTCGTATAAAGTTAATTAATCACTAAAAAATCCATAATTATTAATAACTAGCCGGGCCCCGCGGCTTCGCTCGCGTGGACTTGATTCACCACTGTCGTCACTGCTTATTCCTTAATTTACCCAACATAATAAAATATCTCCCATTATTTCCCCTTATCTCTCAATATTTCTCCTTATCTCCCATTATCTCTACATAATTTCGATTATCTAGCCTTAACTCTGCTCATCTCCCATTATTTCTTCTTATCTCCCATTATTTCTCCTTATCTCCCATTATTTCTCCTTATCTCCCATTATCTCACCTTATCTTCCATTATCTAGGCTTATCTCGACTTATCTCTCAATATTTCTCCTTATCTCCCATTATTTCTCCTTATCTTCCATTATCTCACCATAACTCCCATTATCTAGACTTATCTTTGCTTATCTCCCATTATTTCTCCTTATCTCCCATTATTTATATTTATCTCCCATTAACTCACCTTATCTCCCATTATCGAGCCTTATCTCGACTTATCTCCCATTATTTCTCCTTATCTCCCATTATCTAGGCTTATATCGAATTATATAGAACATATGTTTAAATTTATAAAAATACGTAAATCGGATAAGTGGTTCTCAAGTGATAGGCGCACTAACGGACAGACAGACAAACAGAAAGACGTTGCATTTTATATATATTCTAGATAGAAGATTATAGATAACCTGGCCAGAAAACAAATGTATGAATTAAAAAAAACACGTAAATCGGATAAGAGGTTCTCGAGTGCACTAACGGACAGACACACAGACAGAGAGACGTTGCATTTTATATATATTATATTCTTTGCTACATGATATTGTTCCATATTTAATGCTTTAGGCAGTGTATTGCGCTAGCGGCAAACTTTTCTCCTACTTGATTCACTATTATCGTCACTGTTTATTCCTTATGTCACCTAACGTAATAAAATATATCCTATAACCTGGCCAGAGAACATATGTATGTTTAACGAAAAAGCACGTAAATCGGATAAGTGGTTCTCCAGTGATAAGCGCACTAACGGACAGACAGACAGACAGAGAGACGTTGCATTTTATATATATTATAAATATTCTTTGCTACATGATATTGTTCCATATTTAATGGTTTAGCATGTTTAAAAAAAAAGCACGTAAATCGGATAAGTGGTTCTCGCGTGATATACGTTACATTTTATATATATTATAGATGTAATAAAATATATATCTATAACCTGGTCAGAGAACATATGTATGAATTTAAAAAATCACGTAAATCGGATAAGTGGATCTCGAGGGACTAACGGACAGACAGACGTTGCATTTTATATATATTATAGATATAGATTATTATTATTATTATATAACCTGGCCAAAGAATATATATATGAATTTAAAAAAAGACACAAAAATCGGATAAGTGGTTTTCGCGTGATAAACACACTAATGGACAGACAGACAGACAGAGAGACATTGCATTTTATATATATTATAGATATTCTTTGCTACATGATATTGTTCCATATTTAATGGTTTAGCATGTTTAAAAAAAAAGCACGTAAATCGGATAACTGGTTCTCCAGTGATAAGCGCACAAACGGACAAATAGACAGATATACGTTACATTTTATATATATTATAGTTGTAATAAAATATATATCTATAACCTGGTCAGAGAACATATGTATGAATTTTAAAAATCACGTAAATCGGATAAGTGGATCTCGAGGGATAAGCGCACTGATGGACAGACAGACAGAGAGAGAGACGTTGCATTTTATATATATTATAGATTATAGATGCTAGATATTCTCTGTTACATAATATTGTTCCATATTTAATAGTTTAGGCGGTGTATTCCAAGGCAACGCGCTAGCGGCAAACTTTTTTCCGACATCATTCACTATTTTACGTCACTATTCTACTATTCCTTATGCTACATATCGTAATAAAATATAGCCTATAACCTGGCCAGAGAACATATGTATGTTTTAAAAAAAAAAGTACGTAAATCGGATAAGTGGTTTTTCAGTGATAAGCGCACTAACGGACAGACAGACAGACAGACAGACAAAGAGACGTTGCATTTTATATATATTACAGATTTGTATTATTTATTAATTAATATATTATATTTAATAATATTTTTCATTTATCAAATATATTCGTTTAGTAATACTTACCTACTTCGTGTAATTAAAAAATTGTTAAGTGAAATACTTTAAGTATATTTTAATTATAAAAAAGTATGAAGATGATGCTTCCATGATAGCAGGGCTAGAAGAGAATATAGTTATTAAAATAGGAGCAAAAGTCATGTTTTGGCGAAATATTGACGTGAGTCTTGGCTTAGTCAACGGTTCTATCGGTATAGCACAAGGAGTAAAGGTTGATCCTGAAAATACAAATAAAATAAAAAAAAATACATATTACATTTAATAATGAACATCTTTATGAGCTTGGTCCAGTCAAAACTAAATTTGAAATTATTAATAGAGCTTATGTTCATCGCGAATAGTTTCCGATATGTATAGCCTATGCTATTACCATACACAAAAGTCAGGGGCTAAGTCTAAACAGTGCACTGATGGACATCAGTTCTTCAGTGTTCACACGCGGTCAAGCATACTTTCGACAGTGACAAGTCTGGGCGGATTACATCTAATTAATGTCGACTTCGGTAGTATCAAAGCTCAGGAGTCCGCAGTCGCGACTTATCGTCCAGACTTGTCAAACATTGTTGCATCATAGCCTTTGGGAAAAACCAATATATACAGGGAGTGGGCTTCACGAAAATCCATAGCTGACGTACAAGAGATATTACCCGAGAAAGAAAAAAAAAGAGGACTACCTACAAAAAGAAATGAGATCTCATCAAAAACAGAAAATGTAAAAAAATGCTCTCGCAAGGCAGTCCTTCCACCACAAAAAGTTGTGAGATCTCATGTAAAACCAAGTCAGTTATTTTAGTAAGTATTTATGGAAGCACCTATTCAACAACTTTGTCATAAGTTGTTATCTATTTAGTTACCTACCAACATTTATATTGACCGTAACAATATTAGACATCTTTATTTCTATAATAAATATAATAACTTGACAATCGCACGGCAACATAATCACATAAGAATAATCTACTATTTCGATTGCTAAGTAAGTCCAAACAGTGCACTTAAGAATAAAGTATTTTAAATAGTAGATTATTCTTGTGATTATGTTGCCGTGCGATTGCCAAGTCATTATATTTATTATAGAAATAAAGATGTCTAATATTGATACGGTCACTATAAATGTTGTTAGGTAACTAAATAGATAACAATTTATGACAAAGTTGTTGAATAGGTGCTTCCATAGATACTAACTAAAATAACTGGCTTGGTTTTACATGAGATCTCACAACTTTTTGTGGTGGAAGGACTGCCTTGCAAGATTTGACATTTTTTTACATTTTATGTTTTTGATGGGATTTCATTTCTTTTTGTAGGTAGTCCTCTTTTTTTTCTTCTTGGGTAATATTTCTTGTACGTCAGCTATGGATTTTCTTAAAGCCCACTCCCTGTCTCTATTGGTTTTTCTCAAAGGCTATGATGTAACAATTTTTGACAAGACGATAAGTGCTTCTAAGTCGATTATATTCAACGATTACGGACTCCTGAGTTTTAATACTACCGAATTAGATATAATCCGCCCAGACTTGTCACTCTCGAAAGTGCCACGTATGCTTGACCGCGTGTGAATACTGAAGAACCGATGCCCATCAGTGCACTGTTTAGACTTAGCCCCTGAATTTTGTGTATGGTAATAGCATAGGCTATACATATCGGAAACTGTTCGCGATGAACATAAGGTCTATTAATAATTTCAAATTTAGTTTTGACTGGACCAAGCTCGCAAAGATGTTCATTATTAAATGTAATATGTATTTTTTTTTATTTGTATTTTCAGAACTCACGTCAATATTTCGTCTTAACATGACTTTTGCTCCTATTTTAATAAGTATATTCTCTTCTAGCCCTGCTGTCATGGAAACATCAACTTCATACTTTTTTATAATTAAAATATACCTAACAATTTTTTAATTACACGAAGTAGGTAAGTATTATTAAACAAATATATTTGATAAATGAAAAATATTATTAAATATAATATATTATTTAATAAATAATACAAATTATTCATAATTATGAATTTTTTAATGATTAATTAACTTTATACGACGTATTATTTACCAGGACTTACGGTTGACCTTGCATTATGCTATGTATGACTGCGCTCAAAAACGGTTAAGCGTATAAAAAAATGTTTAAAAAAAAATTTGTAGAGACTTTTATGCTCTACAATTTTCATAATAAATGCAAATATCATTAAAACCATAGAAAGCGAGATATTTGTAAAAAAACCGATTTTTGTTACTTTGACCTTGAATATCTTAAGATGCGGACACGAGATTTTATGAGACTTTTGAGCCAACTTTTAGAATGCCAAAAATAAAGGTTTATATAAGTTTACAGCTTATTATCTCTCATTCCGAGGTTGACCCTCTTTTTTGGCTTAAGTGACTGTACAATTTAGAAAACGGGACTGAAATTTCGAGATGTTTTAGTTTTTCCTTCCTTTATAGGCCAAACACTAACTAAAATTTGAACCAAAATTTGAAGTTTGTGTGTTTGCTAGAAGTACCTTAGAATTTTGATGATCGGTGAGTGTGTCAATGACAAAATTAAAGAACTTCGACTGGCGATAGTTCGTAAACTATAAGGTATAAATAGTAGGTAATTTAGAAATATAGCTAGTATAGTATGTCCTCTTAGTCACTGAATTCAGGCTTCTAGCTTTATCCACAACGAAGTTACAAGGGGGTCGAAAGTGCCGTGAGTGGCTTCGAGAAAAGGATGGTACGGCTATGCTTTCTGCTCGACTTGGCGGGGGCACTACCGTGTCCCCATATATATGTATATATATATATATATATATATATATATATATATATATATACATGGTTAGATCCGTAAGAGAAGTACTAGATAAATAATTTTACCTATTTCTAAACATTGTTCGATTGTAGACTAAATTCTGAGAACCATGATTTCTCAAATTAGTGATTATTTGTTATATATATATATATATATATATATATATATATATATATATATATATATATATATATATATATATATATACACTAAGGTGTATAGAAATCGGCCCACTGTAAACTTTTGACTTTAACTATATTTTTTTTTTAAATTATTCATCAGATCAAAAAAAGAAATATGCTGTTTGAAAGACAATTTAATGTGAGTATAAATTTATCAAGAAGGCTTATCGTTTATATGCGTAGCAACCGGTAGACAAATGAAACGTGTTTATGTGGTGATTGTAACGAAAATAACAAATTTGTCAAATATTAAAATTATTGCGTTTGCAACTGAAATTTGCATATTAATTCGTTTTTCATAATCTCAGTAGTGTTTAAGTGTGTTAGTTTAATGCATACTACACCACAAAAAGCCGCCCAAGTTTTTGCTTTAATCGAAAATGGACTTAGTCAGCGAGCTGTTGCTAGACAATTGAATATGATACGCGCAGCGGTTCGAAGAGTGTGCAAACGTTATGAGGAAACTGGATCCTTTCATAGGCGACCTGGAACAGGCAGAAGGCGATTTACAACCGCTCGTGATGACCGCTTTATTGTGTCAACAACATTAAGAAATCGTCACCTTAATGCCGTTCAAGTGCAACGACAGCTCCGTGAGGTGCGAGGAGTGGCTATTAGTCAGTGGACAGTAAGACGAAGACTGCAGGAAAATAGCCTGACCCCTAAAACACCTGCGATTGGTCCAAAACTTACTCCAGCTCATCGGCAAGCCCGCCTCCGTTTTGCACGGGATCATCTGAATTGGACGTTGGAACAATGGGGATCTGTTCTGTTCTCAGATGAGACCAGAATATGCCTCCATGGTAGCGACCGAAGAAGGAAAGAGAGCGATTTGCAGATTGCTGCTTTGAAGAGCGGAGTGCTTATGGAGGTGGTTCCTGTATGATCTGGGGTGCAATTTCTATAGGAGCACGAACCGACCCTGAGTTCATTCGCAGGGGCGACCGTGTTCACGGAAGAAGAGGTTTAACGGCTGCTAGATATATCGAGGAGATTTTAGCAATTTATGTGGTACCTTACGTCGACTACATTGGAGACGAATTTACCTTTATGCATGACAATGCAAGGCCGCACACCGCAAGAATCGTGCAAGATTACATTGCAGAAGTCGGTTTTCGGGTTATGGAGTGGCCAGCATACAGTCCTGATCTAAATCCGATCGAACATTTATGGGATGAGTTAAAACGAAGAATTCGAGCTAGACTTCATACCCCAAACTCGATCGCAGAGCTTATTGTTGCAGTAGAAGAAGAGTGGTTTAACATCCCTCAAGAAACACTAGCAAACTTGATTAGATCTTTGCCTAATCGTATGAGAGATGTTATTTGGGCAAGAGGAGGTCATACTCATTATTAAAAAATTAAGTTTTAAGTTTTAAATTGTCAATAACCCCATTTATGTTAATAATAAAAAAGCTTAATTTGCTTAATGCATTAATTTCACTATGTTAAATATAGGAAGTCGAAATAAGTTTTCGTAAATTTATACTCACATTAAAGCATATTAAATTGTCTTTCAAAGAGCTTATTTCTTTTTTTGATCTGATGAATAATTTTTTTAAAAAAATATAGTTAAAGTCAAAAGTTTACAATGGGCCGATTTCTATGCACGCAAGTTTATATATATATATATATATATATATATATATATATATATATATATATATATATATATATATATATATATATGAAATAAAACAGTTTTTAAAAATTTTTGAAATTTTCTTAATCTTTGAATTGTTGTGGCTGTTACTTGATGGAAATTCGTAACGAATGTAATGAAAGACTGTTATTTTCAAATTTCCACTTTATTTAGTTTCACTGAAACTGTATGACGCGTTTCCCTATACTATAGCTTCCTCTGATACAAAATGATATTTGAATGTCATTGTCTTTATTGAATTTAAGTTAGGCTATGCCTCTTACTTACATTTATGATAGATTATATTCCTATACTACTTAACCTAGGTTCTATACAGTAATCCTAATTAACTTAACCTAGGACATTGGAATTTAATTTACATTCGTTGACTAATCTAACTTAACTAGAGCTTAATTCTAAACTAATCTAGAACTTAATTCTAAACTTAATCTAGGTTACAATCTTCATGGGGTAGGGGAGGGCCATCGTCTTCGTCGGATAGGGGGTCAGAAGGTCTTGGATAGTGATGGCGGGCGTTGGCGGGCACGTAGAATGCGCTCCTTATGGTGGCGTTTGGGTGTTGTAGCGCCTTTGCGAAGAACTTGATGTTGGTGGACCTCATGTGTGCCTTGATTGTTGGCACACCGAGATCTCTATGCAGTTGACGGTTTCGGACGAACCATGGGGCTCCCGTGATCATCCTCAGGGCCTTGTTCTGTACTGCCTGAAGTTGAGCTCTGCGTGTCTTGGTGAGTTTAGACCAAGTAGGGCAGGCGTGTGTGAGTCCTGCCCTCACGATGGTTTTATAAATTAGCAGCTTGATTTTTGGCTGCAACTTACTGGACCGGCTGATGATTGGGTACAGCTTGCCCAGTAGTTGCTTGGCTTTCCTTGAGGCAGCACAGACCTGGTCTTTCCAGATGAGGTGTTTGTCATACTGGATTCCCAGGTACTTGATGGTGGTTGCCCATTGGATGCGGGATCCCTGGAGCTGGAGTTGTCCATAAGGAGTGCCGTTGCCCTTGGCGAAGACGATGGCCTGTGACTTACATGGGTTTAGCTGGATCTTCCATCGGTCGAACCAGGGGGCGAGGACGTTCAGGTGGCGCTGCAATCTACTGGTGATGATTCTGTAGCTGCTGGATTCTGCTATGATGGCTGTGTCGTCAGCATACAGGAGTAGGGTAGTCTGATCCGTTTTTGGAATGTCGGCTGTGAAAATGTTAAAGAGGTGGGGGGAGAGGACGGAGCCTTGAGGGACTCCGGCTCTAATAGCCTTGACTTCGGAGGTGGCCTTATCGACTCTGACTTGGAATGTTCTGTCAGAGACGAAGGATTGAATGAGTTTGTTAATGAAAAGGGGGTAGCCGTGTCGGATCAGTTTCAGAATGAGGCCTTCGTGCCAGACTCGGTCGAAGGCCTTTGCTACATCGAGAAACACAGCTCCAACTTTGTGACGTTTGTTGAAGCTGTTGGAAATGGTTTGGGCGAGTTTCGTGGTGTGATGGATGGTGCCATGAAGGGGCTGGAAGCCATACTGTTCGTCAGGGACAACACGGAGCGCTGTGGACTTTGCTCTGACGATTTCGAGGATGACTTTTTCAGCTATCTTGCCAAGGCCTGGAAGTAGGCTGATTGGCCGATAGCTGCTTGCCTCGTAGGATGGAGAGCCTGGTTTTTTGATCATAATGACCTCAGCTTTTTTCCAGTAGAGTGGAAAATAGCTGAGTCTCAGTATGCTGTTAATGATATTGGTGGCTTCTGAGATCTGTTTCTTGGGGAGTTTTTTGAGGGCTTTATTTGTGATTTTATCATGACCTGGGGCTTTTCGGATTGAGGTAAATCGAATGATCTCATTAACAGCGGAGGGGGTTGTGAAGTACGTATTGCGAGGGGGCTGGGCAAGATTTAGGGTCTGTATGGTTGTAGCGACCCTAAGATCACGGGCTGGATCGGGATGGGCAGGAGTGTTAGGAGAAAACTGTTCCTCTAGCAGATCTGCCAGAAGGTCAGCCTTCTCCTGGGTTGTGGAGGCTGTGGTGCCGGCGTGGGTGAGGGCTGGCATGGACCTTGGCTCGTCATTGGAAAGGGCTGTTGCCATTTTCCAAAGAGAACAGTCCTGGGTAGTGAGGGATTCTACTTTGGACTCCCACCTGCTGCTGTGGAATTCAGCAAGTGAGTCTTTCACCTGCTGCGTTGCTTGATTTGCGAGCCTTTTGAGGCGGGGGTCTCCCGTCCTGAGGGCTCTTCTGAGCAGTCGGTTTTTATCCCTGATCTGCTCTTTGATAGCTGGGGGTAGTCTACCTTGAGAAGAGACTGGTTGGGTTCGTGACGTTGTGGCCTGGGCAAGGGCTGTCTGGATATCAGCAGTCAGTTTATTGACTGCCGAATCCAGATCCTGGGTTGTGGAAATTTTTGGGATGGGACCCGTGGTCGCCAGGAGGCGTTGGAAGTGGTCCCAGTCTGTGCTGGAAGTGGTGACTGTGGCATTCATTTTGTCGGCCGGATTTCCCAGTGTAAAAATGACCGGTAGATGGTCAGACGAAAGGTCATGAATGACGGTAATGTTATGCCGGAGGTTGATATTTTTTAGAAGAAAAATATCTAGAAAGTCCGGTCTTCCGTGTCCAATGTGGGTGGGCTCGTCTGGAGCTATGAGATTGAATGGGATTTGGTTCTGGATGGCGTCGAGAGCAATGCCATTAGCGTTCGTAGCTAGGTTTCCCCAGAGAACGTTTTTGGCATTGAAGTCTCCGCCCAGAACGGTCTTTTGATTGACCGGGCCAAACAGCAAATGGAAGTCTGCAGGATCGATGGGATGTTGGACACCGTTTTGTTGGTAGACCGAGAAGAGGTGGATGGTGGTGTTGTTTGCCATGGTTATGGCAATGGGCGTGGCTTCAGTTTGGACAAGAGGAAGGGGGGGTGGTTGGTAGTGATTTAAGGAGTGCTTGACAAGAATCATGGTCCCCCCTAGGCGGGCCCTGATTCTGTCGTTGCGGTAAACAGTGTAGTTAGGAAGACTGAATCGGATGCCGGGCTTTAGAAAGGTTTCTTGGATTAGAGCTACGTCGACATTATGGTCTTGTAGGAAATGGAGAAGTTCATGCTTTTTGTCGCGAATGCCGTTGGCATTCCATGACAAGATGTTTAGCATTTTAGGAGAGATCTTATTTGGTCGCTTACTCATACTTGGGCGTTGGAATTAAGCAGGGGCATGAAAGTGGCGGAAAGCTTTTGAAAGTTTTGGATGTTTTTAAAGAAGGTTTGCATGGCAGAATTCATGCTATTGATAGATGTAAGGGCGTCGGTCATGTTTGTTGGAATTGAGGTCGCTGGGGGAGCCGCCGTTTGACGACGGTTTGCCCAGGAGAAGGTGGCTTGGGAGTTAGCTTGGTTAGTTGCGGGTCGCTGCGACGGGTGTTTGGGACAGCCTCTGTAGGAGGCTGTATGCTCACCCTCGCAGTTTGCACATTTGGCAGGTAAATCCCGCGTTTTTTGGCATGTGGACGTGAGGTGCCCCTGCCCGCATTTAACACATTTGGGCGGGGCCCTGCACAGATGAGATGAGTGGCCAAATAATTGGCAGTTGAAACATTGGGTATTTTGATATTTGAATATTAATGTTGTTACATTTATACAAATACCCTAAGGTAGATAGGTAATAAAATTATTACTATATGCTAATGAATATTGCTGGGAAATCCATTCTCAATATTAATTGTATAAATTGAGTAAAGGGGAGTACCATGGGCTAGACAGGTATCTTTTTGTTCGTTTAAGATGTCTGAATCTTTAATTCTAAATTTTCTAATAGGTTTAATTTTACGCCTTTGTTTTGTACGTGTAGAATTTTAAATTTATCGTCAAAAAGATGATTTGATTCCGTTAAATGATTACTGTACGCTGGCTCAGTTTTGTTTTTTAAATAGCTTCTTTTATGTTCTAAAATCCGAGTTTCGTATGAGCGACCTGTCTGACTTATGTAACTTTTATGACAAGAACCACAATTCAACTAATACACTCCAGATTTTTTTGATCTATTTTATTTTCCCTCAGTTGGATTGTGGTTCTTATTATAAAAGTTACATAGGTCAGACAGGTCGCTCATTCGAAACTCGGATTTCAGAACATAAAAGAAGCTATTTAAAAAAACAAAACTGACTCAGCGTACAGTAATCATTTAACAGAATCAAATCATCTTTTTGACGATAAATTTAAAATTCTACACATACAAAACAAAGGCGTAAAATTAAACCTATTAGAAAATTTAGAAATAAATAGAATTAAAAATTCAGACGTCATCTTAAACGAACAAAAAGATACTTGTCTGGCCCATGGTAACTCCCCTTTACTCAATTTATACAATTAATATTCAGAATGGATTTCCCAGCAATATTCATTAGCATATAGCATTAAATACCTTAGGGTATTTGTATAAATGCACAACACTAATATTGAAATATCATTTTATATCAGAAGAAGCTATAGTAGAGCGAAACGCGTCGTACAGTTTCAGTGAAACTAAATAAAGTGGAAATTTGAAAATATCAGTCTTTAGTTACAATTTTCTTAATATTTATACCTTAAAAAATAATATGAAATTAATGAGTTCCTCTATTTAGTTAGTATACTCCAATATTGATATATTTACACTGTTATTTAATAGTTAACATTGGTTCGTTAATTTTTTAGTAAATTTACTTTGTTTAGTTATGTATGAACGTACGGGAAACTAAATATAATGTGTTTTTTTCTAGTAAAAGCAATAAAATAGTAAAAAAATATTGACAGTTTTAAAGGCAAATATCAATTGTACTTACAACGTGCGAATAAACCCTTAAACAAAAAAATACTAAGTTAACTGCTTTTAAAATGATCTATATAAATCATGAAAAATTTTAAATTACGAAGCTGTTTTTAAGATATCTAGCTAGTTATGAAAAAAAATATTTTTCTATATAACTACCGTCTACACTAATACAATTACTCCAGCATTTCAAACCGTCAAAGAAAAAATCTTTTCCTTACTTTAGATTAGATAAATCCGCAGCTTTCGGGAATGGCTTTAACTGTACCAGCTTTGTAAACGCTGTAGTTGTCGTGAAACAGTAAAGTTTGGGTGTTACACTAATGATACGCTTAAAATTTTGGATCGTCCTTTTAAACACTTCCCCAAAAACAGTCGCCAACAATTCCTTAAAAGACGACTGGGCTTCCGTCTTATTTTACGGAGGAGAACTCTTATGAATCCATCATGTCGATTACATCATAGGAGGATCCTAGTAGAACTCCCAAGTGTTGTTACCTGTGACAAGTCGTGAAACGTAAAATGTCCTTGAAAAATTTCTTTCTTCTCCAGCTTCTGCTCTGATATATAGATCCATCACGCAAAAACTTTTTCATCCTTAAACCTTCGCGCACAATCTTAAAAACTGTAGTTTCCAAGATTTTGTATTGCGTCTTTGGTAAGCACTGGGATCTTTATTTATCACATCCTCAACAAGCCTAAGGGTTTCCTCATTTCTTACCACAACCGGTCTTCCTGTTCTAAAATCATCCTTAATTGAGTCTCGGCACCTTAGAAAATGTGCAGACTAAAATTTTACTAGACAATAAGATAGGCCCCATTGCCCTACACTTAAGACATTATTTTATGAATAACTGAAAAAACGTAAGAATAACATAACGCAACAAACTCGTACAAAAGTTCATCAAGGTATTCAAACTACGTCAGTAATTTGAGAGACAAGCAATTTTTTGGTATGGCTTATTTTTTATAACGAAGTAAAATACGGAACGGAAGCTTTCACGGTCATGGTTAGATAAGAAATTGTGGTTCTTGGAGTTAGACCGTGTCAATTTGGAAGATATATTCACTAGAATTCAGTAAGGTGGAAAACATCAACATTCTACAGATACCATCACTGCAATAGAAACTAAAGTTAGTTAATCGAAACTCCTCAACAACAATAATAGAGACTTGAGTTACCGTCACCATTACACGAGTAAAAAACGATCATTATATATATATATATATATATATATATATATATATATATATATATATATATATATATATATATATATATATATATACACTCCTTGACTAAATTAACGCAACAATATATTAAATCATACAAATCTCTATAATGAATTAATTTTAATCATTTTTTATGAACATTGGTTACACTAAAAGTTAGAAAAAACTTATTCGGATACTTTAAAAGTGTATTAGCTACCAAATTTCTCTATAAGATTCGAATTAAAATTATTCTTAAGACCTAATTTCAAAATCGTTGAAATTATGTAATAATGAAAAAAATAAACCTGGACACTAGTAGCAAAGTTAATGGATTAACTGGGACACTAGTAGCGTGTGTTGCCTCCTCTACTTCGGATGACAGCGTTTATGCTCCTAGGCATGCTTCTAATTAAATTTTGGATAAAATCTTGGGGAATTTGCTCCCATTCTGTGATATCTGCATTTTCAAGTTCCCTCAGGTTTCTAAGTGCAGGTATATGACGTTTCACATTTTTCTTAAGGTAATCCCATACATGTTCTATCGAATTCAGATCCGGGCCTTTTGGTGGCCATTGCATAATCGGTATATCAACTTGATTAAGATAATCGAGTACCTCCCTAGCCACGTGAGGTCGAGCGTTGTCTTGCATAAACAGGAAATTGGGCCCCACAAAATGACCGAAAGGCATCACATGTTCTATTACAATATTCTCAAGATAGTAGTCAGCATTCATGGATCTCATACGGACAGGAACTAACTCTGTGCGAGCATCAAAGCAGATGCCACCCCAGAACATAACAGAGCCACCGCCGAATAGAATCCTTGCACAGATATTGCAAGGAGCAAACCTCTCTCCTGGTCTTCGCCATACTCCCTCACGACCATCTGGATGTTTTAGACTAACCCTAGTTTCATCTGTGAAGAAAACTTGTTTCCAATCATCCACTGACCAGTTTTCGTGATTTCGAGCAAAACGTAACCTGGCAACTCTGTTCTCTCTAGTAAGCAAGGGCGCAGTGGCTGGTCTCCTACTATTTAATCCAGCTTCATTTAACCGTCTTCTAACTGTTTTAGAAGAAATTGTGACATTGCGAACAGCTTCGAGTTCTTTTCTTATTATAGAACTAGTGACAGTCCTGTTTCTTAAAGCATATTGTCTTATAAAACGTTCTTCTAGGTCGCTAGTGCATCGTTTTCGCCCTTGCCCTAGCCTTCTAGAATAAGTTCCTACTTCATTCAAGCGTCTTACCATACGACTTATTGTGGAATGATGTTTGCCTAACAAATTGGCAACATAACTCTGACAATATCCCTCGTCTAATAAAACTGAGGCTCGCACTACCTCGTGTTCAGTTAAATTCATTGTTCGATTCATTTTTCTAATTCTTCGGGGTCAAAAATAAAACAGTCTACCACAAAAACGTATCACTTTGAAAAAGGGAACAATTTATACTTACTTTTAAAGAAAATCTATATAAAATTGTTTATCTTCTAAAAAATTCTTTAAAACTGTAAATCTAAACGAATTGTTTTGATTGCGGTCATGAACAACGAAACAAAATATGCATAGCCTATTATTCAAATACTCGATAAACTTTAAAACTGACATAAGAAAAAGATAAATTAATTTTCAGATTGTTGCGTTAATTTTGTCCAGGAGTGTATATATATATATATATATATATATATATATATATATATATATATATATATATATATATATGTAATAATTTTTCTGTTGAACCTTTTGTTTACATAAACTTGGTTGGTTTTTCTTGGGTACTTAGGTTCTTTGGGAAAATACAAATTAGTTGTTTATTTGACGATTCGCCTTATTTTTTTAGGCATTTTCAAAAATTTATTTATTTTTTATTAGTCATTCTTGAAGCCAAGAAGATTTTTTAAAAAATACTCAAATTTCTATTATGAAATTATTTTATGTTATGTACTATATACGGTAATAACATAATAACTATAGACTTTAGTAATCAGCTTAATATTATTATAAATACTAATACTCCTATATCGAATGAATCTTACGCTATTATCAGTCCCTTGCTAAACAGAAGTATCGTAATCCTAAAAGAACCACATTCCGAAATTTTTGCATTCCTTCATGGTTCAGGGGCCCTATGACCTCCATTTACATTTGTTGCTTTGTTAATCTGTCTGTCGGTTAGTACGACAACTCTTAAACGAAACAAATTTTTATTTCAATTTCGGGACACATGAATAGATGTATGGAACCTACAGTTTTTGAGTAATACTACTTAAAAGGATAGGGCGAAAGGATGGCGGTCGTAAAATATGGTATATTTTGTATTATATATCCTATACTGGTCTTCTGGAATCTAAAAATTGTATTATTACTGTTTCATACGGAACACTTATGGGATTACATATGTTTCCCTCCATCTCTCTGTCGCACCCGATTTGACAAAGTTGAAATTTGTCACAAATATAAGCATTGATGGCCCAATCGGGACTGTGTAGTTTTGAAAGTTAGAGATTTAAGGGGTTAGTTTTGGGTAGTATAATCGGAAGTGAAAAAAAAAAATTGAAAGGTCATCGAGTAGGGTGTCAAAGGAAACCTTGTGATAACACGACTTCAAAAATATATATGAAGTAATACTTGTGCAAACTTTTCTACATATTATTTTTTTTAAATTGAAAAAAATCGCTGTCCCTCCACCCTCTCTCCAAGAGTACCATTCAAAAAATTTTGAAAAAATTCTAGAATTCTAGAATGCATAGCGTCACTCTGCGCCTTCCGGTTCCTAGCTTCCATTCTCGCCGATCATCCCAGTCACCTGGTCGTAGATTTCGTTCGGATATTGCTTTTGTTATGCCCATAGACCATTATTTTCGGCCTTCCCTTTTTCTTTCTTTCTGTAGGTGTCCACTGTAGGATCTGTTTTGGGATTCTATGGTGTTGCATCCTTTGGACATGGCCGTACCACTTTAATTGTCTCTCCTGTACGTCCTCTATCAGTGTTCTTTCCATTTTCATATTTGACCGGATCCTTTCATTTGATATAGCTTGGAAATTCTTGCCCATCTTGTCCAAAAATCCATTTCCAGAGCATTTAACCTTCTTTCAAGAGTTTTGTTTATTTGCCATGTTTCGCACCTATATAGAACTATACTTTTGAAGATGACATTGTAAATCTGTCGCTTTCTTTGCCTATTGCCTTTTTTGACCACAGAATGGAATTCATGGCACCCGTCAGTCCTTTCCCCTTTGCTATCCTCTCTTCCACTTCATTTTCTGTTCTTCCAGTGCTGTCTGTTCTAGTTCCTAGGTAATTATATTGGTCACATGCTTCAATTTCGATGTTATTGTCCAGTTTCAGTTCCTGCCTATCCCCACCGATCCGCAAGTACTTTGTTTTGCTCTTGTTTACTGTGAGTCCCCAATTGTTATATTGGTCTATGAGCTTCCTTGTCATATATTCCAGATCTTCTGGATCTTGGGCGATAACCACCTGATCATCGGCAAAATGTAGCGTATAGAGTGTTGTCTCATCGTCTATTTCGATACCCATTCCTCGACAACTCTTCCTCCAATGATTGAGGGCCGCATCAATATATACTTTGAATAACGTTGGGGACAAGCAACACCCTTGTCTAAGACCTTTTGTGACGTGAAAGCTTTCAGATATTTCTTTACCAATCTTTATTCTTGAATGACAATTTGAATATAGTTGTTTTATCGCTTGTATGGCGGTAACGTTAATAGATGTTCTTTCCAATACCTGCCACAGTTTCTTTATTGGTACATTATCGTAGGTCTTTGTTAAATCAATAGAGATTAGATGGACTTCTCTGTTGGTTGCTACTTTATTTTCGGTTAGTTGATTAAGGGGGTCACTACCGAGGTCAATTTACATTGAAAAGTAAAACCCATTTTCTCAGCAACCGTTCATCCTATTTCAATGAAACTTTGCACACTTATTATTTATTATTATATAATTTAATGGGACTAAGGGTTTAAAGAAATAATTTAAATTACATTTTCTAGAAATTTTGAAAGTTCATGAATTTTATTTGTATGTTTGAATTGACGCGGTAAATTACCAGCTGTTTAGTTTGACATTTCCTTAGTCCGAACTGTAGACAGTGTTGCCATGGATATTATAAAAAAAAATAGCTCAATAACTTTTATAGTTTTGAAGATAATGGGGCAAATGTACAAAAAAGTCAATTTTTCAGGAGAGCCGAAAAACTAAAAAGTCGTAGTTTTGACTGCTTTTTTTGTTACAATCAACTTTTTTAAATTTATTTCTAGAGTGTTTGTCTTCTTTTTTTTGCAAAAACAAATTTGGCAACACTGATTGTTTACAACAAAATATTTTTTTTCCAAATTTTTTTTTTGAGTTTTGTTTTGTTTGGTTATATTTTACGTGAGAGATTGTTTTTGTTTACATAGTTACAAATTTTTTTCCTGTTTTCTGTTACTATTGCTGTTTTAAATTTTATTATATTGTTATTTTATTACAGTTTTTTTATTATTGTTTTGTGAAGAAAAATGACTAAGCCAAAGACTAGCTTCAAGAGCAAGAAAAGGAATAAACCTTTTAGTGGGACACATATTTCTGTTGCTCGTAAATTGGTCATGTCCTTACCATCTGTTGAACCAACACCATCAACCTCATCTGAAAATCGTATACCTTCTTCAAAAAAAAAAAAACTAAGTAATCAAAATAAATTTGAGTCATTCATGAGCAACCATGCGTATGATTTGGTGGATGTTGGAGAGCTGAGTAAAGCACTGAACTCAACAGTGGACTGCAAAAAATGTGGTGGTGAAATCACCCTAAGTGTTTGTTTGAGAAACGGTTTGGCATCCACTATAAAGATTGTTTGTCAGAATTGTCAAGTCCTAAATAAACTAAGGAACTCCAAGAAACTGGATTATGAACTCGAAGGTAAATCTGTGAAATTAGATACAATAAATATTAGATTTATTTATGCACTTAGGTGTACTGGTAAAGGATTTGCTGGAGCTAAACTTCTTTGTGCTATGATGAACATTCCTCCCCCACAAAGCAAGCACTTTTTGCACCAAAATGTTATTCGTTCAGCTCTTGAAGTAGTTGGAAAAGATATAATGATGGCTGCCGTAGAGGAAGCCTGTATTTCAAATAGTGGCAACAGGGATTTGGCCATGTCACTAGATGGCAGTTGGCAAAAAAGGGGCCATACTCCTTTGAATGGCGTGGTCTCTGCTGCGAGTACTGACTCAGGCAAAATAGTGGATATTGTGGTACTCTCCAAACACTGTCGTTGTCCACTAAAATTTCAGAATACACATAATGAAAATTGCATAGCCAATCATAGTGGTATCAGTGGGGCTATGGAAGCAGCTGGTGCAGAGCAAATTTTCCTGAGGTCAATGGACAAATACAATGTGAGATATTCTCACTACTTAGGTGATGGAGACTCAAAGGGTTTCTTGAAGGTTGTAGAACAAAACCCTTACGGAGATAGTCTCTTAGTTCAGAAGTTAGAATGTATAGGACATGTACAAAAAAGGATGGGATCTAGACTCAGAAAGCTAAAAACTTCCTACACGTCCAAAAAACTGCAAGATGGAAAGCCGATAGGAGGAAAGGGCAGACTCACGGATGTGGCAATAAACGACATTCAAAAGTTTTATGGCTTAGCCATACGAAGAAACGTTGGCAGCTTGGCTGAGATGAAAAAAGCAGTATGGGCAGAATTTTTTCATCTCGGCTCAAACGACCAGAATCCGGCACACAATTTATACAGCTTGGACTGGTGTAAGTTCCTCAAGGCCCAGGCAGAAAAAAAATTATATGAGCACTCAAAGCATTTTCATCTACCAAAAGTAGTAATGGAAACCTGGCGAATCCAGCCCTGTTAGAAAAATGTGTTCACGGTAAGACACAAAACACAAACGAAAGCTATAATAATGCATTGTGGGTTAGATGCCCAAAAATATTTTTGTAGAGAAAAGCACACTAGAATTAGGTGCATATGATGCACTATGCTGCTTCAATGAAGGTAATATTTCCCGCTGCCGAGTACTTGAAAAACCTTTCATTGACCCTGGAAAATTTACAATTGCTGGGCTGATGAAAGAAGATGAACTGAGAATAGTGAAAGCCGAGAAAGACTTACAACAAGCATCGAAATGCGAGAGGCAAAAAATTTCAAGAGCAAGAAAAAGTTTAGAAGAAAAATTTAAGAAGTTAGAAAAAAAAAGAAGGCCCGTCATATGAAGCGGGTTCATTTTAGTTAAAAAAAAGTATAACAAAATAATAAAATCTTATTATTACTTTTCAAAATATTATTGTAAAAATAAAGTTTTTTATTTGTATATAGTAAATAGTATTTCAAAATATTTTTGTAAAAATAAAGTTTTTTATTTGTATATAGTAAATAGTGTTATATAATTATTCCTAAGCGTTGTTAATAAAAAGTGGGATAATAATAATAATAGTGAAAATAATAATAACTTCATAATGGGTGGAATGGGGTGGTATATTGAAAGGTGCGTAGTGCGAAGCTAGGCGAAGGCTGAGCGGGACTCATATCTTGGCGATACTGACTGATGGCTCATACCTTGACTACTTTATATAAAAATTTCAGGCACTTATACTCATCGTATAATTGTGGGGGTTGGATTGTTTTGTGCAGAAATGATTGTAGATTATAAAAATGGAAAAAAACGAAAAAACGTATTTTTTTTCATTTTTCTCGGTAGTGACCCCCTTAAGGCTAAAAATGTTATCCATACAAGTTCTTCCTGCTCTGAATCCCGCTTGCTGTTCAATTTCGTACGGAGCATATTCTTGTTCAATTATTGCTCTAATCAGTTTTCCATAAAGTCTGCTTAAAGAGCTGGTGATCGATATGCACCTGTAGTTCTCACATTTATCCTCCCTTCCCTTTTTGTGAAGTGGCGTTATCCATGCCATTTTCCATTCTTTAGGAATTTGGTCGTCATTTATAAATTTTTCGTTGTTGGTGAACATGTCTTTTAACATAGTTTGTTAGATCCAAATTTCAACAATTCTGCAGGAATTCCCTCTCGTCCACTAGCTCTACCGTTCTTCATTGTTTTGATTGCTTTTGATATCATATCTCTATTTATTTTTATACTTGGTCCCTGAACTTTGTGAGTGGATGGAGACTGGGTAATAAATTCTGATCGATGTTCAGCCATTTCGTGTTGGTAATGGTCTTTCTACGTTTTCATGCTTATAATTGGTAATGGTGTTTTTTGAGAGTTATTTGCTCTTAGTGCTCTAACGAAGTTTCCAAGCCTCTGATGATCGATAATTTATCTGATATAAAAAAATATATTTTGATTGACAATATGGTGGAGATTTTTTTCGTTGAAAGTTGTGAATTTAGCCGAGACTATAGTCAATTTGTTTGGAGTTGATAGCACAAAACATGGATTATAAACATTAAAATGTTGTAAACAACCTTCTGAAACTTCTCTATTAATTATTTGTATTTTTAGTTTAAAATTTAAATTTTCTAAAAAATATTTTATTAAATGCCTTCTAAACTTAACAATAATCTGTATAAATCAACGCATTTCAGAGTTTATTTTAATGAATAAATGATAAAACCAAAAATCTTATTTGTATAATAAAGGCCTAAACGAGTATAATTAACAATTCCTAAGAACTAGAAATCTACAGCGTTATGAAGCTTAATGATAACACAGGGCAACAAAAAAATATTTTTGTTTTAGTGCCTGGGATTTTAGAGCTGATTTTAACTATATTTGGGACGCTAAATCTATACATGCAATCCATTTTTCTCTATCAGCTCTACTTTTTTAGATATCAACTTATCTACCAATGTGGTTTTTATTCAGTATATTCATTTATGAGAGTTCTAAAATTATTATATATTCATTAATGTAGGTACAATGGTTTTATTGTCAGTCTGTAATTGAGTAAATTCCAGGTAAATCTATAAATAGTGGAACCATTGCCTATCAGGTACCTGAACTGACCCTTTTAATCACCTAACTCGGGTAAGTCTCGTCAGTTTGTGCGTTCTAACTAATGAGAGTAGATCGAATTCGGCGTGTTATTTTATGTTAAGAAAAGAGTGTTTTTGTGTTATTGAACAGAATTAAAATGAGTTCAGGTTCCAGTTCAAGAAGAAGTTGTGTAAATCAACCTGATGTGTTTTGCTATATATGCGGAGAATACATGTTTCAACAAAACAGACAAACTATTACTGACTTTGTAAAGTGAGCGTATCTTGGATACTTTGGAGTTAAGCTTGGTGATCAGGACAAAACGTGGGCCCCTCATCTCGTATGTAAAACTTGTACAGAGCATTTACGGCAGTGGACTACCGGGAAAAGAAAATGTCTAAAATTCGGCGTACCAATGGTTTGGAGAGAACCAAAAAACCACTTCAATGATTGTTATTTCTGTTTAGTAAATACTAATGGAATCAATCGAAATAACCGCAGTAAGTGGACTTATCCCAATTTAGACTCGGCAATACGCCCTATCCCGCACTCAGATGAAATACCGATTCCAACATTTCATCAGCTACCACATATCTCTGATGACGAATATTTTCCCTCTGATCGCTCTTCTGATGCTAATAAAAGTTCTGATGCTAATGAAACTAACAGTGACTATGAGGTGACGTCATCAGTTCCTCAACGCTTCAATCAAAATGAATTAAATGATCTCACCAGGGATCTTAATTTATCGAAAAAAGCTTCTGAAGTACTGGCTTCTAGGTTGAACGACAAAAATTTACTGGAACAAGGAACCAAAATTACCTTTTACCGTACAAGAGAAAAAGATCTGCTACCATTCTTTTTTCAAGAAAACAATCTTGTATTTTGTCACGAAATTAGGGGACTCATGAAAGAAATGGGACTTTCTGAATATATTCCAGATGATTGGCGCCTATTTATTGACAGTTCAAAGCGAAGTTTAAAATGTGTCCTTCTACATAATGGGAATAAATATGGTTCAATACCACTAGCTTACTCAACGAAACTGAAAGAAGAATATAATACCATAGCTTTGGTCTTGCAGAAGATAAAGTATTACGAACATCAATGGATGACTTGTGTAGACTTAAAAATGGTAAACTTTCTTCTTGGGCAGCAAAGTGGTTACACGAAATATCCTTGTTTCTTGTGACTCTCAGATAGTGGGGACAAAACACACACCACTGGGTTAGAAAAGATTGGCCTCAGAGAGAAAACATGGACGTTGGGGAAAAGAATGTCATTAACGACGCTTTGGTTGAAAGAGAAAAAATCATACTTCCTCCGTTACATATAAAGTTGGGCTTAATAAAGCAATTTGTAAAGGCTCTTGATAAGAATGGGTCTTGTTTTGCATATATAGGGGTAAAAATGCATCAGCTCAAAGCAGGGATATTTGACGGCCCACAAATAAGACAATTAATTAAGGATCCTGCCTTCATAAATTCAATGAATCAAGTTGAACGAGAAGCTTGGACATCATTTGTTGCAGTTGTAGAAAATTTTCTAGGCAAACATAAAGCTCAAAACTATGTTGAAATGGTTAACAAGATGCTTAATAGTTTCAAATCCTTAGGGTGCAATATGAGTATTAAAATACACTATTTACACAGCCACTTAGACTGTTTTCCAGAAAATTTAGGAGACATGAGTGAGGAACAAGGTGAAAGATTTCACCAAGATATTAAAGTTATGGAGGACCGCTACCAAGGAAGATGGGACATGCACATGATGGCAGATTACTGCTGGAGTTTAAAAAGGGACTGTTTAAAAAAAACATTCAAGAATGTCGCGGAAAAGAAGCTTTCCAACTGTTGAGTGACTATTTCATTTCTTCAATGTTTTTTTTTGTTTGTAAGTACGACATAATATTGTATTTTGTATAACTAAAATAAAAATTTCGTATCTACTTTTGTTTACTACACTTACGGATTTGAGTTACAATAATGTAACTTATATTTCTCTAAAATTGTATATCTTAAAAATTTGAGCTCCTACGTACAAATGAATACGTTATTTGAATTCAGGACATCAAATTGATATAGAATCAGCTCAAAAAACCTCGACACCAAAACAGCTGTTCCCCTGTGTAATAGGAAATATGGGCAGAATCGAGTCCATCTTTAACTCGAACATACATACATACAAACTGTTGTGAGTCCTTCCATTCCCATCTAAATAATTCTTTTTATTCTACACGTCTGTCTCTGTATACTTTTATCGATAGGCTGAAAGAATTTCAGATTAACGTATATATATAAAATACAAAGTGTCGACGAGTCTAAAATAAGTAATAATCATAATAATCAAAAATTAAAAATTTAAAAAATCTTTATGAACAAAGACAATTAGGAAATATTAATCGTTTCCATTTTTTAAAATGTGTCTCCTATTTTTCTCAATCTGTTTTGTAAATATATATAAATAGATATGTATAGGTTTGTAGGCTTTCGACATCGAGTATCCTGCCAGTCAGTGACAGAGAGGCGCCTAGGCCGCGCAAGATTTGGCACTACAAATCTGCTAAATGGGAAGATCTCATGGAATACTTTCGAACTTTCCCGTGGATGGACATTTGTTTTAGATCCGATAAACCCATCTGACTGCGCCAGGGAGGTCTCCGATGTTATTTTGGCTGGTATGGAAGCTTACATCCCTTTTTCGAAGAAATGCTCCTCCAACGGCAAGCCTTGGTTCGACCGAAAATGCAAAGAAGCTGTTGTTTCTAAACATATTGCCTACCGACAATGGCGTGAAAATCCTAACACCGTAAATCGTAACATCTTTGTTCATGCCCGGAACAGATGCAAGGGAATTATCGACGAAACCAAGGAGGCACACAATCAACGAATTGGAAACAAACTTCTCGCTTGTCCCAACAATTCCAGGTCCTTTTGGGCAGTCGCTAAGGCAGTTAGTCAAAATTTTACCAAATCCACCATACCACCACTCACGCGGCCAGATAATTCCATTGCAACCACACCTGTTGAGAGAGCGAACTTGTTGGCTGAACTCTTTGCTTCACATTCTACTGTCGATTTCCAAGGAAAAACACCATCTACTATTCCCATATTGCAGTCAAGGATGCCCGATGTTGTCTTCAGACAGCGCATCATAAAGCGTATTTTAATGAAGCTAGATACCAAGAAGGCTTCTGGCGCTGACGGAATACCTGCCATAGTTCTCAAAAACTGTGCAAGGGAACTAACACCAGTTTTCTGTAGACTTTTTAACCTATCCTACAGAAAGGGAATATTTCCGTCCTGCTGGAAATGTGCCACGGTTCAGCCGATACCTAAAAAAGGTAAGAAGACCTTGCCAAATAACTACCGACCAGTTGCACTGCTTTCAATAATATCGAAAGTCATGGAAAAGGTTATCAATGAGCATCTTCTAAAATATCTTGAACGATTCAATATTATTAGCGATCACCAATATGGTTTTCGTAAACATAGATCAACAGGAGATCTTCTGACTTATGTAACGCATGTTTGGAACAACGCAATTGAACACTTTGGAGAATCTCGAGCAGTTGCTCTTGACATATCCAAAGCATTCGACTGTGTTTGGCACGATGGACTGTTGGCTAAGTTACGCTCTTATGGTATATCTGAAAGGTTCTGTTTGTGGCTCTCATGTTTCCTCAGAGAGCGTTCTTTACGAGTGGCGGTCGACGGATTTCTTTCTAACACCCTCACTATCAACGCCGGTGTGCCCCAGGGCTCCATACTGTCTCCTACTCTCTTTCTCATTTACATTAACGATCTGCTGGAAAAGATCGGGAATCAAATCTATAGCTTTGCAGATGACAGTACGCTTGTCTCTTCATTCACCTTGAACGCTCGGACATCGGCTGCTCAGGCGAATATCCGCAGACAGCAGGAGGTCGTTCAACTTAACAAAGACCTGGAAGAAATTCTATCTTGGGGTGACAGTAACCAAGTGGAATTTAACGCTACAAAAACCCAAGCGGCAGTTTTTTCTAAAAAAGTTAACGTTGCTGAACCCGACATAGTTATGTCGGGGCACTCCATTTCCCTAGCATCGTCGCTCAATTTGTCGGGCGTTAGTTTGGGAGCAAATATGTCTTGGCATGAACATGTTGCAGGCATAGCAAGGAGAGCTTCTCAAAAGTTGGGAATATTATTTAGAACCAGAAAGCTTTACACCCCACAGCAACTGTTAATTCTTTACAAAGCCCAAATTCGACCAACTATGGAATACTGCTCCCACGTTTGGGGCTCCGCTCCCAAACATACACTGCATTTGTTGGATTCTGTTCAGAGAAGAGCGGTCCGTCTGATTGGGGACCCGGAATTGACCGGCGGCCTTGATTCGCTGGAACATCGAAGAACGGTTGGCGACTTGAGTCTGTTCTACAAGTATTTTCATGGAGAGTGTTCGAAGGATGTAGCCCGCCTAATTCCTCCCAAAGCGGTGCATGTTAGAAATACACGTCGCGCTGGTGCTTCGCATCCGTATGAGGTTCAGTTTGTTACTCCGCGTACAACGCTTTTCAAGCAATCTTTTATATGGAGAACGTCATCCCTTTGGAATAATTTGCCCAGCGCTGTGTTTCCCACCGAGTACAATTTACAGCGATTCAAGAACAACGTGAATCGCTTTTTCCGCACTCGTACCGCTCCTGGAGCGCTTTAGGGACTTCCCTGCAGCACATGTGCTAGACCCATAAAAAAAAAAAAAAAAGCATTATCTAGTTTATATAAGGAAATTTGTCCAATTGTATTTTATGTATTTAGCAAAAACTTCATGTTTTATCAATATTATTCTACTATGAAATAAAAACATATATTTTTGCAAATATCTAAAATTTTCAATAAAAACTGATTTAAAAGAAATCCGTCCAATTTTATTTAGATGAATAAAGCATAATTATATTTGCTTGGTGTGGAAATTACCTGTAAGATTATAAGGTTAGTGTGGAATTTACCTGTTGTATTAAGGGGGCAGGTAGTCTTGGTGTGAAATTTACTAACGCCGAAAATTTTTGGTAATGAATCCTAAATTTCTATAACTTTATTTTAAGGTAATTTTATTTTTTAAAGTTAAGAGCAAGTTACGCTCGGACGGCTATGCTACCGACAAACCCTCGTTTACATTTTATGACTCTATTGTATAGCAGAGGTTTTCTGCCCAAAATAGGGTGAACCCTCAAAAATAATTCAAAACAACACAATGCATAAGAAATCCCTTTTTTTTTGGGCGCACCCCAACATGTATTTGCATCTACAATGAGAGAATTTTGCTATCTAGCCCAAACAAATACAGTATAACAGCTGCGAAATATCAATACGTACACGTTTCATATTCGGCGCAATCAATAATATTCTCATATACTTTTCAGTACATGACTGCTTTAAACATTGGGCTAATCACAGATAAAATAAAATTCCATAATCACTGGTGACCAACAGATAGGTACCGAGACAAAATATTTTTTTTTTTTGTTTATAATTAAACAAATACTTAGGCAGTCATCATTTATTTTAAACTGTTAATACAAAGATGTCTCGCTATTTATGTATTCTTGATCATTGCATATTAAAGGTGAATGGATGTAAAGAAGTCTGAGAGAGAGCTCAAAAAATCATTAGCATTGCTCCACTTTTTACATGTTTTCATCTTGACTGAACAGCTAAATCGTTCGCTCGCATAAAAGGTTTCAAGATTTTGTGAGAAGTCTTACCATAAGGAATTATCTTTTTATATAAATTAACGGATACCTTGTATTTGCAAGTAAAGACTAGGTAAATAACTACAATTTTTTTTATTCATTACAAAAATAATTTTATAAATGATATATATAATCATAAACAAAGGGAAAAAAACACAACAAGGATTTTATTTAGTTCCAACAAATATAAGACATTTCTAAATTACTTTAGTGCAATATACACCTTTTGCTAAATGTAATGAAATTGCATTAAATTAGTTAAAAGATAAAAATTATATGAATAATATATAATATTTACTCAAAATATATTTTACATCATAATAATTAATTCTTCATAAAGGCATTCTAATTAAATCTTCATAAATCTAAAAGAAAGAACAAATAATACAACAGGACACAAATAACAAGTAATTATTATACGAACACAAAAGAAAAAATTAATTCCATTTCATTGTTATTTCAATCTATTTCTCAGTCTAGTAATACTTACTTTTTGTTTCAAGGACACCACCATTGTTATCTTCCATTGCCTCCATTTTGTTTTCTAACTCCTTTCTTCTTTTCCGTGGTTCCGAAATGTAAGTTCGAATATAAAAATCTCCAAATAGTACCAGCATGAAAAAGTACTGAGGAATTAAGACGAAAGTTATAATCTTTGGAAATTTGCAGTCAGACCTGAACATCAGCTGGCCAAAACTGAGCACCAAAAACCCAAACTGAAACTAAAATTTATATATATATATATATATATATATATATATATATATATATATATATATATATATATATATATATATATTCAATTTCTTGGGCTTTATGGTTCTTTTGTTTTAAGGATAGAGAAATTACATCATGTTCTAGTTAGAATTTATTGAAAACGTTTCGCCCGCCTGAAAATCGGTCGAAACGTTTACAATAAATTCTAACTAGAACATGATGTAATTTCTCTATCCTTAAAACAAAAGAACCATAAAGCCCAAGAAATTGAAAAAATATGTATTCAATATTCCAAGGTTCAAGAAAGAATTCAATCCAATATATATATATATATATATATATATATATATATATATATATATATATATATATATATATATATATATTTATTTATATATATATATATATATATATATATATATATATATATATATATATATATATATATATATATATATATATATATATATATATATATATATATATATATATATATATATACAGTCCCTGGCCAAATTATTAGACGCACTGTATTTTTTTTAGTAATTTTATGTTTCTTAAGAGTTTTTATGCAATAATGGTATATTTAAACTTCAATATTATTGATTTTTATTTAAAAGAATTGTTGTAGACTACATATTTGATTTTATTTTTAACATATGGCAACACTGTGTTGACAAAGTGATACATGAACGTAAACAAGTACAAACCTGTATCAGTCGCGATCGGAATCGAGTCAGGTACGGACGTGTTTCTGTGGCTTTATGGACTGTGATTGTTTGTTTAACAATTTTATACTACTCAGTTATTAGTTTATTTTGTATGCAGTGTTTTAAAAAAGTAATTGGACTATTTTCATTATGGGTAGAAAAGACGATCTTTCACCACGTAAAAAAGCTGAAGTGAAGGCCCTTGTGATTGCGAAAACATTTACAAACCGAGAAATATCACGAAGATTGGAGGTTTCTGAAGCTAGTGTACGACGCATAAAAAAGAAAATTGAGTCAGGGAAGGAATTAAGCCCGAAAAGAAAGAAAAGATGCGGTAGAAAACCAATTTTCACTCCACGGTCAGAGAGATGTTTGAAGAAAATTTGTGTAGAAAACAGATTTGCTACCACAAAGGTAATAAAATCACAACTCCAGGATGCTAGCGTAAATGCTTCTGAGCGCACTGTTCGAAGAAAATTGAAAGAATTAGATTTTAAGGCCTGTCGCCCCGCCAGGAAGCCCAAGTTAACAGCTGCAATGAAAGCAAAGCGCCTGAAGTGGGCCAAACAATGGCAAGACAAAGATGTGGACTTCTGGAGATCGATAAGATACAGCAATCTAATCAATAATTGATACATTATTATCATTTTCAGTTAAATAAAGCAAATAAACATGGAAGTTTATATATTTTTTTCCTATTTTTGACAGGTCTGCTTCAGTGACGAAAGCACATTCGAAATTTTGCAGAATAAAGCTCAGTATGTGCGTCGTCGTCATGGAGAAAAGTTTCATCCTGATTGTGTCGTCCCGACGGTTAAACATCCCACCAAAGTGATGATTTGGTCAGTCATCAGCGGTAAGGGCACTGGACGTCTGTACGTCGTCAAAGGAATAATGAGGCAAGATCAGTACAAAGAAGTATTACAAAATCCCGCAGCTCAGAGAATGGTTTCCAAATGGGGAACCATTCACTTTCATGCAAGATGGAGCTCCCTGCCACACTGCTCGGTCTGTTAAAGCTTTTTTTGGCAGAAAAAAATATCCCTCTGTTGGATTGGCCAGGTAATAGCCCTGATATGAAAATGTGTGGGAGCTGATGAAAATAGAAGTGGCTAAAGATGTGATTACCAACAAAACCCAGCTCTTAGAAAAGATTATTCATGTGTGGAATCATCATCCTCAAATGCAGGAGACAGTACAATCTTGCATTGATAGCATGCCGCACAGAATTAAAGCTTTGATAGCGGCTAAAGGTGAGTCAACGATGAGTTCATTTGTTTCAGGAATAACAAAAAAATGTTAAATACAATAGTTTTAAGGAATGTTAAGGTGCAGAGTTTAAAATTATTTTTGAGTATACAGGGTACTTCAAAAAAATGTGGCCGATATAACATATATTTTTCTAAATGGAACATCTTATTTTCTAATTTATTTTTAAATTCTGCGAAAAATTTTATAACTTTTTTATTAATAATGTTATATACCTAAACCTAATAATTTCTCTAATATTTCAATTTTTTAAAAAAAAAATACTAGTTTTCAGTTTTGGAAAAAATTACCAGTTGCTCTGTTGTTTCTGAAGGTAGAATACTCATAATTCGTACGAGAGTTTTATAGGGATGAAAAAAAAAAGATATATGTAAAGAAATATAAGTTAGATGCTACAGAGTGTAGTAGGTGTAAATTTATGCATCTCGACTATTTTAAATTGAAAAATCTCAACTTTTTTAAATCACACCCTGTATATTATTTTTTTTTTCTGATATATTTTACAAAACCCTCCAACTTTTATTGAGTATGTCATATACCTATTTCTAATAGTTTTCGATTTATTTTGAATTTTTCAATTTTTACCTTTGTTTTTAATACTTACCTACGTTATTGTGAAAACATAAACAAATAGGTAATAGTAATTTTAACATAATTTAACTTATCTAATGATTAATTATTATGGCGTAGTAAATGTTCAAAAATATGTCCGTCTACTTGAATACACATGTTTAGTCGTTTTACCATATTTTCCTTCACTTTCCTTAGCACAAAGGGATTTATTGTCTTGCACGCATCCCGTATCCCATTTTCCATATCTACCGGTATTGCATGGGGATTCACATAAACACGATCTTTAATGTAGCCCCACAAAAAGAAGTCTAAAGATGTTAAGTCATATGATCGAGGGGCAACTAAATGAATCCATCCCTACCGATCCATTTTTGTGGGTAACGATCGTTTAAAGATTCCCGAACTTTGGGGTGGTAATGAGCAGGAGCTCCGTTTTATTGAATCCACGTTTGTTCCCTTTCAAAGTTATCAACTTCTTCAAGAAGCTGGGGTAATTCGTTTTGCAAAAAATTTAGATATCTAGGCCCGTTAAGCGGTTCGCGGAAAAAATACGGACCAATAATTCGAAAATTTAATATTCCACAACATCCATAAAGCGACCAATGGTTTTGGTTTTGAATTTCCCGGACCCAAAATGGATTAACTGTTGAATAATAATGCATGTTATGGCTGTTAACTACTCCATTACTGCGAAAAGTAGCTTCATCAGAAAACATTATTTTGGATAAAAAATTTGGATCGGGCTCTATTGCTCAATTCATGGTGGTACAAAGTGTACTCGTCGTTCAAAATCATGGTCTTGAAGTTGTTGGTGTAGTTCCATATGAAAGGGATGATACTTGTACTTTCTCGTGGTGTGATTAGCCATAGATTGGGATTTGACAGATAAGTCAGTTAGTTGACGGCTGCTGACCTGGGATTATCTTCAACATGAAGTAACATCTCCATTTCTTTTTCCTCATTGGTAGCATTCTGGTTTACTACTTTTCGTTTCGCATATTCAACGCTCCCACTACCATCAAACCGTTCCATTAAGCACTGAAATTTTCTAGATGATATACGTCTATTAGGGTACTTCGCTCCGTAAAACCTAACTGCCAACAGACAATTTTTTCCCGCCTCGCCCAGAATATAAACCACACGAGGTAATTCATTTTTAGGAAAATCCATAACTATTACCTTTATACGTCACTTACTACAACAAATTAAACTATTTTTTACTTGCTTACTAGACATGTCAAAATTTGACAATGCCTACATTTTTGTTTTGTCTTGGCAACTATGATGTTATAGGGCAAGTGTATTAAAAACAAGGGTAAAAATTGAAAAAATCAAAATAAATCGAAAACTATTAGAAATAGATATATGACATACTTAATAAAAGTGGGAGGCTTTTGTAAAATCTATCAGAAAAAATAATAATATTCAGGGTGTGCCATTTAAAAAATTTGTTGGTTTTTTCAATTTAGAATAGTCGAAATGAGTAAATTTATTTTGAACACCCTGTAGCATCTAACTCAAATTTATTTACGTATATCTTTTTTTTTCATCTCTATAGAACGCTGAGTGTTCCACCTTCAGAAACAATGGCGCCACTGGTAATTTTTTATAAAACTGAAAACTAGTATTTTTTTTTTAAATATTGAAATATTAGAAAAAACTACTAGGTGTAGGTATATAACATTATTAATAAAAAAGTAAAAAGTTTAACCTAAAATTTAAAAATAAATTAGAAAATAGGATGTTAAATTTTAAAAAAATATATATATTATATCGGCTACACTTTTTTGAAGTACCCTGTATACCCAAAATAATTTTAAACTGTGTACCTTAATATTTCCTAAAACTATTGTATTTAACATTTTTTCGTCATTCCCGAAACAAATGAGATAATGAACTTTACTCTATCGTCTATATATATATATATATATATATATATATATATATATATATATATATATATATATATATATATATATATATATATATATATATATATATATGTAGTAATGGTTTTTCGGGTATCCCGTGTTAGCTTGAAGTCCCTTGATGGACGGTTTCGCTGACGTTTCGATGGAATCTCATCCATCTTTTTCAAAGCGTTGATCACTGGTTGGTGTCTTGGCGTTGAATGTCGAGACTGGCCCTGAGAGCGCCGGTTTTATGTACTCGGGGGTGTTTCTATTAGTCGGACGGATCTGGCCAATAGAGGCTCGGCTTTGGCTGCGCGTTGTCGGTCCGGTGGTTCTTTGTAATGTTTGTATTGGTGAAGTAACATATGGTTGAATTATTGTTTCTCTTGGTTGGACTTGGTACTGGGATAGAATATGTTTCCAAGAGTTCGGTAAACGTTGGCTATCATCCCGATTATTTAAGTTGTTGGGCCTCTTTTCTATTTCTATGGCTTCTTTGATTACCCTAGTGGATAGGTTATTACTTTTTTGTAGGGTTCTGGTTTTGTCAAAATCGATTTTGTGGCCGGTATTGTGTGCATGTTGTGCTAGAGAGGAGGTGGTGGATTTTTGTTTTACGGCGTTTTTGTGCTCGTCTCTTCTGGCACTAATTTTCCTGTTTGTTTGGCCTATGTATGAAAGACCGCAGTCCTGACACGGAATTTCATATACGCCTTGGTCTTCTAAGGCTATAATGTCTTTTGGTGTAGGTAGAATATCTTTAATTTTTTGGTTGGTTGTGTAAATGGTCTCAATTTGGTGTTTTCCTAGAA